>CM053618.1:2011007-2048401 GCA_028646535.1 Procyon lotor | reverse complement strand
TTGACACGCACTGTTACATTGGTCCGCATTTGCATTGAGCTTGTCCGTGCACCTGTGCTCCCCACCAGCCGCCCTCCATCCCCAGGCAGTGCTAGTACAACGATGTGTTGTTTCTTCTGTTGCTTAAAGAAAAAAAAAGTTGCATTCCACGGAAAAAGCACGTGATGCACTCTCAGGTCAGATTTCAGTGTCGTCGGGTGCCCTCCGCGGACAGGGTCAAGGGGAGACGGCCAGGCTGAGAAGGGAGGTCGGGTCATATGGAGGTTTCTTCTATTCTGATGCCTCAATGGCTGTATCGGTTTTCTGTTACTGTTGTAACAAATTCTGCACACTTGGTGGTTCCAAACAATGGCGATTTATTCTTTCTCTCCCCTTCTGGAGGTCAGCCCTGGGAAATCAACATGTAAGGTGTTGGCCAGGCTGCACCCCCTCCCAAGGCTCCAGGGCAGAATGCACTCCTTGCCTCTGCAGGCTGCTGGCCTTCTGCCCGCTGTCACCAGGCTTCCTGTGCTCACGGCCAATGTCTTCAAATCTGTCTCCGTTCCACCCCGCAGTGCCTTCCTCGCTGTGTGTCTAGTTCACATTTCTCTCTGCCTCTCTCTTATAAGGACCCTTGAGATTACATTTAAGGTCCACATGAATAGTCCAGGATAGAAATACCATCCCAATATCCTTAATGTAATCACACCTGCAAAGACTTTGTCAGAGAACGTAATATTTACGGGGTCTGGAGACTGGGTGGGGGCACTTTTCAACCTCCACACCAGCCCTGCACAGAGACAACCTAATTCTAGCACAGAGAATGTACTCAAAAATAGTTGTAAAATGAACAGAAAAATAATTCTTTTGGGGAGCAGAACTCTTTTAGCTCACTCCCTCAAATTAATTAATTTAGTAAGTTTTAAAAAATGGGGCACCTGGGTGGCTCAGTTGATTGCACATCTGACTCTTGATTGCTGCTCAGGTCATGATCTCAAGGTTGTGAGATCAAGCCCCAAGTGGGGGCTCTGCGCTGAGTGTGGAGGCCGCTCAGGATTCTCTCTCTCTCTCTTCCTCTGCCCCTCCCCCACTGCCTCTCTCTCTCTCTCAAAATAATAATTTTTTTTAAGATTTTTTAAAATTTGACACAGAGAGAGAGATCACAAGCAGGCAGAGAGGCAGGCAGAGAGAGGGAGGAAGCAGGGTCCCTGCTGAGCAGAGAGCCCGATGTGGGGCTCGATCCCAGGACCCTGAGATCATGACCTAAGCTGAAGGCAGAGGCTTTAACACACTTAGCCACTTGGGCACCCCTAACAATTTTTTTTAAATAACTCTTTTAGCTCATTTATACCGAATTATTTCTCCAACTGTGAGTGGATATTTCCCAAACTAACGCTCCTCCTCCCAAGCTGCCTAGCCTATAGCTCAGTGATGTTCTTGACCTACTACTTCCTCTTTCGCTGGAGAGAGAAGCCCTCAGTCTCCACCTTGCTACCCCTTCCTTCTTTTATTCATTCACTCAACAAATAATGAGTCCAGATGCTATGGGGCTTATAATTTTGCAGGGAGTGAAGGAAGAGCATGTCATGGATTAGAAAACAAGAATTGAAATATTAAGACCTGTATGACAAGCATTTATCAAATATCCATTGCAATTAGGTTGCTAAATTATTAAGTACAATCCTCAAGTCTGAGAACTTTTCCCTTGAGGTGGGAGATGAAACAGCAAAGTGAAGCAGCTAAATGATGTATCAATAATCGATAGCATACTACTGAGCATCTTCACGAAGGTTGTCCCCTGGGGTTGGGGGGAGGTTAGCATATTGGTCCTCCTGTCTCTCAACATCTTGCTCTTCCTGTTATTTTTCAGGTAGGCGGGTGGACAGAGACGATGGGCAATTTGAGTGGAGGCCACATAGCAGAGTTCGTTTTGGTGGGCTTCCCTAGCTCTCCGTCCCTCCAGGTACTCCTCTTTGTCCTCTTCCTTACAATTTACCTGTTGACACTGTTGGAGAACGCACTCATCGTTTCTACAGTCTGGCTCACTCCAAGCCTTCACCGCCCGATGTACTTTTTCCTTGCCCATCTCTCCTTCTTGGAGCTGTGGTACATCAATGTCACCGTTCCCCGTCTTTTGGGAGCATTTCTTACCCAGGACCGGAGGGTCTCCTATGTAGGCTGCATGACCCAGCTCTACTTCTTCATTGCCCTGGCCTGCACCGAATGTGTCTTGCTCGCAGTCATGGCCTATGACCGCTACCTGGCCATCTGTGAGCCCCTCCGTTACCCTACTCTCATGCCTTCCAGCCTGGCCATTCGCCTCGCGGCTTCCTCTTGGGGGAGTGGTTTCTTCAGCTCCATGATGAAGCTTCTCTTCATTTCCCGACTGTCCTACTGTGGACCCAACATCATCAACCACTTTTTCTGTGATATCTCTCCCCTCCTCAACCTCACCTACTCTGACAAGGAGCAAGCCGAACTCGTAGACTTCCTCTTGGCCCTCGTCATGATCCTGCTCCCTCTGTTGGCTGTGGTTTCATCGTACGCTGCCATCGTCGCCGCCATCGTGAGAATTCCTACTGCCCAGGGACGTCGCAAGGCCTTCTCCACCTGTGCCTCTCACCTGGCAGTGGTTATCATCTACTGTTCCTCCACCCTCTTCACCTACGCGCGGCCCCGGGCCATGTACACCTTCAACCACAACAAGATCGTCTCTGTGCTCTATACGGTCATTGTACCATTCCTCAATCCAGCCATCTACTGCCTGAGGAACAAGGAAGTGAAGGGTGCTCTCAGAAAGTTGGTCCTGGGCAGATGCCACTATTCTAGGGATGTTCCAGACTGATGTACAGCAGAATCCAGCGGGCAGGAAGGAACAGGGTCTTAATAATGCCACCTCAAGGAATTATAAAAGGGGCTCAGGGAACAAGTATCAGTTAGTATGCAGTTTTGCTAAATAGCATCTGGGAATCTCCTGATACAAACAGAAGTTTATGAATCATTGATCTTGTACAGGTTTTCCAAACGAAGGTTGAGTTAGCTGCATACGAATCTCCCAGGGGTTTGTTAAGATGCAAATTCCCAGAAAAGAAAATCTGTAGAGGGTCCGATGGAGTATGTCTAGGTTACAACTCTGTTGTGCACAATTTCCAACTTCGTAGCAACTCTTGCTTCCCAGCTAGTTTGAAATTCCCTACTTTAGATCAACCCTCTTATGTTATAAATGAGAAAATATAAGAAAGGGGCCTTACAGATGGATATGTCAAAGTGATATAGGCTTTATCGCAGCAGTTTCAAAGATCTGAATTCTCAAATCCCACTTCTAGGAGAAACCACAGAAGTATAATTATTACACCCCGAGAACTGAAACTCACATCATCTAATCAATACTCTGCATATCTACAAGTCTCATGTGCCCTGCAAGTGAAGGAAGATATTCCTTGATATTCAGCTATGTGTGCACCAATGTGAACATGGCTAAATATCCACTTGTATCTCTTTTCTTTGACTCTCGGGGGATTGATCTAACGAGTGTTGATTCCCGAGTACACAAAATGCCGTAGAAAACTTGTATTTAGGTTGGTCTCAGAATCTTCTGCAGCACTATGGGCAGTTTCTGCTTTAATTAGTTGGTACCTGGGTTATACCAGTTGCTAAATATTTTAAGTTTTGCTCTTGAGGCAAATGAGCACAAGAGCGGAAAACATCTTAATAAGAGACAGAAAGAAGGAAAGAGAAGTGGGATGCAGATAACTATCTCACAGTAGTGAGATGCCTTAGATTCCAAGCCTGAATTATAGACATTCTTTGAAGTTTCTTTGATTTTTGGAAACTGGGTTGCATTGCTGAGGGAGATTTTCACACCCTGACTCATGGTTATATTCGGCACGTTTGAACCATATTTAATGTTTCTTTAGTTGTGGGATATGTAGAAGAATTTTTTTTAAAGTTGCATTGAACAAATACGCATAAACAGAAATTGTCATTATTGATGTATTTGCCCATTCTGAAGGCTTTGAGGAAAAAAGGTGATTGTTTATTAAAGAAAACTGTTTGATCAATACTCATCTTTGATTTTCCAGGATCTAAAATGGAATAACCACAACAGCAACAAAGAAATCTGACACTCTGAAAAGTATAAGTTGCTTTATTTTCATGAAATTTCTAAATAGCCTTTTAATGAAATACTTCTGAGACTTGACTCCCTGTTCCCTCACTATGTTCTCTTCCTTTCATAGAGTTATGGAAGGTCTGGTGTTTTATGCTAAGAGTTTTGCTCCTAAAACTTAGAAATTTCACTTTGATCTTAGTTTCACCCCTAAGTCCCTGTTACAATGAAAGCATTATCACCTACCTCATATGCTTGCTGTGAATATCAAGTAGTGTCCGTGGGAGTGAAGTGTTAACATCTTTTCTCTTTGCAGGTAGATTTCACCTTGGATTAACTTTCTTTTCTCTCCCCAGCTTTATTGAAATACAACTGACAAATAAAACTGTAAGGTATTGAAAGTGTATAAGTCACGACTTGATATTCACATGCACTGGGAAAGAATTCACCTTCTGTGAACTTTCTAGCTCAGGGCTCTTGGAAGCCTGATAAATGTTGCTAAGCAGCAATGCTATGGCACAAAGGAGGCTGTTTAGCAAAAGTCCCCTGGACTGGGAGAATGATGAAAAGTATTATAAGTAACTGGGGGCAAGTTAGAGCTTCAGGCTGCTTTTGTAACTTGGCGTGCCTTTTGCTGGGAGCCTTGGAAACCGAGGACCCCACAGAACTGTTAGAAGAGACTGTGGCTCTTTGGGGGCTCCAGAGTTCCAAATCAAGGCGGACTGTGTGCCTCTCATGGCCTCACCCCTGCCCTGTGCATCTGAATCCCAGAGACGAGTCCCTGCCTGCTTTCAGTACTCCTTCTGCGGAAGAGAAATTCCTGATGTTGTCTGCCGGCGTGTTGTATCTCTGTCCTATATTTCTCTAAGTGAGACTGATGCCAAGTGTGGCCTTAGATTATTTGGCGAAGGCTCCTATCTTCTGGCATATAATAGCTAACTCACAGTAACTATTCGATAAATGCTAAACCCCATCTTTATTATCATCTTGTCATAAATCATACGATTATGCATTTCTAAAAGATGTGCCTGTTGTACTAACGGTGAACTGACATTGGAGGACTGAGCAGGTGCTCGAGACCATATGTGGAAAGTGAAGCTCAGAGCACCCTTTGTAATTACGTAGAAAGGGTGATAAGTTAACTCAGCATTTCCAATGATCTGATCTAAAAATGTCGCAGCACGTCATTGGGTGACTCAGTGAGGTTCACACTCCTCTTAAAGATGAGCCCATCATCTCATAACTCTATTAGAATATTAACATAGGATGTTAATCTCTTCCCAGCCATTTCGGTCTCGGATTTTGTGTTTGATACCAACCTTCTTGGCAGGAGGAGCTAGGGAAGGTCAGGTGGCTTTCTTGTACGGTTCTCATCATGTCATCTCTTGCCCAGCAGCAGGTGGAAGCCCTTCTCGTTTGCTTTTCATCTAGTGTGAGAGATGCCCACGGTGTGTTCACTGGTGTAGACGGCTCATTTTTCTTTGCTATGACAACTCAATTATTTTTAAGCTGAAAACACGCCCAACCCAGGCAACACATCTGCGTCTCTCTGCCACCTGTTTGGTTGTCAGCTTCTCTTGTCTCTAGGAGTGGTCCTATATCCCATTTTTGTCCAATAAATGGAAGGTGAATTCTTCGTTTTCAGAGAAAGGTGTAGCTGGCCCTGGTGGTTCCTCTTTCCTGCTGTTGAACTTGGGTTTGATGCCCGGAGCTCCAGCAGGAGTCCACGAGGTAACAAACATGAGGAAGGATGAGGTACATGAAAATCGTGGGTCTTTGATACCATGATGGGGAAGCAAAACCAACAGCAGCAAAACCAACACCACCTGTATCCAGGGTTGTTTTTTTTTGTTTTGTTTTTTTTATTTTTAATCTGACAGAGAGAGAGAGAGATCACAAGTAGGCAGAGAGGCAGGCAGAGAGAGAGGGGAAGCAGGCTCCCTGCTGAGCAGAGAGCCAATGCTCGATCCCAGGACCCTGAGATCATGACCTGTGCTGAGGCAGAGGCTTTAACCCACTGAGCCCCCCAGGCTCCCCAAACTTCATTTATTTTAAAACAGGGCACTCTTCATCATAATTACCTAAGAATGTCCTTGCATTTAAGAAGAAAATATAAATTATGGGATTTTATTCATAAAACAGTGCGTAGAAAGCACAAAATGTTGTTACCTGCCTCAAAATTTTTATATTGAGAGGAAATAGAAAACACACAATTTTCAGAAATGACTATAAAACACAAGGAAAAATGTGAGTTTCTCCAGTAAACTTCAACTTTTACATTTAGAGTTCCTCTATTTCTCCTTACTAAAGCTAAATGCATAATGATCCTGAATATGGTCCCAGAGTCAGACATATTACAGTACATAAGCTCTGTGCTTTTTCTCACTCAGCTCAAAGCTATAGTCTCTGCCTATTTCTTTGCTACTATCCTTTAATTGTTTTTTTCTTCTGTGACAAGAAACAATAGAATGAAATTAGAATTCCTTTTCTGCTTTAAGCACTCAAGAGTCTAACCTACAGCTTTTTTCTTTGTACCAAGGTGTGGTTGTAAATAGTTGTAACAAGAAAGGATGGTATTTTGTTTTGTTAACTTCTGGGTTAATGTTAGCATTGCCTTTTAAAGATGAGGAACACAGTACTCGGAGAGACTTGAGACATTCGTTTTCCCACAGAGCTAACAGAAAGCAATGAAAAGTCATGGGTTTTTTTTCTTTTTTTTTGTTAAATATATTTGACACATAACACTGTGTAAATTGAAGGTGTGCAACCTGTTACTTCGATACATTTATATGTTGTAATATGATTGTCTTTGTAGCTATATTTATCACATTACATAATTATAGTCCCCTATTATTTTCTGCATCTATTATACTGTGCATTGACAACTAGGGCTTACTTGCTATTCATTGCAAATGGGTGCCCTTAAACTCCATGAATCTCATCTCCTCCCCCCATTCCCTATAACCACCATCTTACCATCTGTTTTGTATGAGTTTGACTTTTTTGTTAAGATTCCACATATAAGTGATATCATACAGTACTTGTCCTTCTCTATAGGACTTATCTCACTTAGTACATGTGCTCATAGGGTTCGTCCATGTTGTCTCAAAATGGTGGCATTCCCTCCTTACTCATGGCCGAATTCTCTCGGCACATCTTTTTATCCAATCATCCACTGATGGGCGTTGAGGTTGTTTCCATATCTTGGCTACTGCTAATAATGCTGTGATGAACACGGGAGTGTAGACATCTCTGTGAAATCCATATAGATGTTTTTATCTGCTGAGTTACTGACGCATGAGAATCGTGTAGGTAACATCTAAGGGTGTTTGGAGTTTGTATATGTGTGTGTACGTGTACTTGGGTCCCCAAATAAGAGTGAGTAGATGCCCTTCTGATTTTTTGCTGAATGACTTTGGTGATAGCAGTATATTCCTCCAGAGGATCTTATGATTCGTGAGACCATTCTCCAGAAAGAGAAGAGGACACACACACACTCTTTTCCCTCCCCTTCCTCTGCCTCAGAATCTGGTGGGGAGGAAGACAATGCGCCTCAAGCCTAAGGTCTCTCTTGTGCCACTTAACTTGCCAGTAATATTCCCTCCGGATCCCCTTGGGCCCTGGAAAGGCCTACTTCCTGAGGGCTGTGTCTGCTGGGAGGTCCCCTGTGTGTGGGAGGGAGATGGTGTGTGCTCCTCTGGTAGCTTGGAGGCAGGCAGAGCACAAATAGCTCATTCTGTGCCTTCTTCAAGCTGAACAGAGACACTACTGGGCTTGCCTAGCACCTCTTGAGCTTGGGGACATTGCCTTCCTCTTCTTAGACTCTCCTCTTCAAGGTGGCCATGGGAGAAGAGTCCTAAGTTACATGACTAGGAAAATGGTGGGTTGAAAAAAGACTCTCAGGTATTTCCAGGGGATGATCAAAAATCATTTTTATTTCAATCACTGATTCTTAGGAGCTTTCATTTTATCGATATTTAAAGATAGTTGTCTTCTTTGAGCTTATTGTGGGAAGTGTAGCTACACCATGCACTTGGTGATTCATTTCTGAATACATCTACTGATTCATTTCGCTTCAACAGTATTTCTCCATCTCATGTGTATATTAAGCCAGATGAAGAATTGTTGTGTAATACAGGTTGTCATGTCATTCTAAGACTCTACTGTAATCACCCACTCTAGATAAACTCGGCCTGCGTCTCTACAGTTGCCCAGTGATCTGCGCTCCTGAAGATACCTCAGTTTACTGCATCGGCCCACCTGTATGCCTCGCAAAGTGCAGAGTCCAGGCGCGCTCTGACCTAGGGAACAGACAGAGAGAAAGTGGCAGAGAAAAGAGAGTGACTGTATGAGAGAACGCGAATGAGTACGTGTGGGGGGAGGGGAGGGTGGAACACAGGTGTGTGAGTGTGCGTGTGTGTTTCTCAGTTACATGAGGGCAGGTCTGGCAGAGGTGACGGTGGTTGCAGTTTTGATGACTTCTGATCCTTTAGAAGATTTCACTTCTCTTCGTGCATAGTACTGTAAGGGGAAGAGGGTAAGATTCATCTCCGGGTCCACTGGGCACCATGATGGTGTCCTGGCTACCTCCTAGTGGTGAGGTGCACATGAAATAATGGGCCTTCAGATACTGCAAAGTGATAGGCAAACCCGAGGCATCGTCTGCCACGGGCTCAGCACGTTCTGCTCAGGCATCCACTTGCTGCCGAGCTTGTGCTGGAGCAGAGACTGTCACTCTCTGAGCCCTGCTCTCTTCCTCTTCTGTCTGCCAGGTGGACTTGATAAATGACCTTGGAGGCACCGATGGAACTAAGATGACCTAGCCCTGGAGATTGGAGACCTAGACCCCGTCCTACATTTACATTGCATGGGATTATTGGCAAAGCATATTATGTATACAGACACAGATCTATCATCTATCTATCTATCTATCTATCTATCTATCTATCTATCTATCTATATCTATCTATCTATTTATCTATCTATCATCTATCTATCTACAGTATGCACATGTTATCTATAAGGAGAATTTCAAGGCTCAGACGTGTTCATACTGTAATTCCAATTCTTTTCCTCTTTTATTGGATTACTGGAAAACAAAGCTAATCCCACGCTTAAATGATAAGATCGCTCAGTCAGATGTTCTTGGTATAATTCTGTACACTTCCTTCTTTCCCTTTCATTTTTCCCCCTTCCTCTTGTGCTCTCTTCCCCGACAGTACTGCCTCTGACCCTTACATTCCTGTGGGAAGTACAGGAAAGTGCACGACTCCTGTGAGGACATCCCCCACTGCAGGTGCGAGGTCTTCGTCTTCATTTCCACGGGCTGCTTTCATTTCCAGCTTCGGGGCCGAGGCACCTCCTCTGAGAATGACAGTCGGTGCCTGTGGCTGAAGTCCTGACAGTCCGTTGCATTGTCCCATGTCCTGGGGGGCCCTGGGAAGGGTTCCAGGTATAATGCCCTCCCACACGTTGCTGGAATAGAAAAATGCAAGAGGGAATGAGCCCAAGGACACCGCTCAGGAGACAGGTGTCTTATTACTGTGCATCGAGGAAGTGCCTCCCCAAACGGAAATGCTCCCTTCACCCCTCCGGGAGCTGGAAACAGGTTGATTTCATGTGTCCCTTTGCCAGGACAGAGGTGTGCTGAGGAGAAGCCCAGCGGGGCGGGGGAGGGGGGCTACGCTCTTCATTAATAGGTTTCAGGCTGCTGGGCTCTCAGACGCAGAGAAGAGTAGAAGGCAGCTGAGGGAGCTTGGGGTTCATGGACCTTGCCTTGTCTGTAAGCTCCACCATCCCTGCACTACCTCATGAGTCCTAGGCCATGGCAAGCAGGGGCCGTTTTGTGCTCTGTGTGTGTGTGTGTGTGAATTAAAGGCTGAGCTCCAACAGAAAACAAACTTGTTTGTTGAATTTGCACTATTAGACATTGGTTTTTGTTTTCTCGTTTCTTTATCTGTGTCTGTTTTCCTCTCTAACATGGGTCCCTAAGGGGTGGCTGCTCTGCATTTCTTTAGGGTCCTAAAGCGAGGTCTGAGTAGCAAGAGGGGGGTGGATGGGATGGGCAGCCATTCTCCAGCTCAGGAAAAACAGACAGCCTTCCCCCGCTGTGCCTCATGTGTCCTGCACACAGCCAGGGTTGTTGAGGAGTAGAGAACAGGAGAGACAGGCTCTGGGCAAGTGTGGGAGGGAGAAATCAGGCCGTAGGACCCAGAGGAAGCCTGGGAAGGGTGAGGCACTTGGAGTGATTCTCAGCCCCCCCGCCCCCCCGCAAGGAGACTGCATCCTTGGTGGGGGGAATACAGGAGGCTCACTGATGGCAGAAGGCATCAGGTTCTCCATTTTTCCTGATACCCCTGGAAGGGTCCCACAGTCCCCTCCTTTTTCATTAACAATGGCTGTGTAGATCTGTGTTGATTTTTTGGCAAGGCTGTGGGAGAGTGGGAGTGCATCCTGGAAAGGTCACAAGAATGTCTCTAGGAATTTCATTTAAACTCTACAGCTCATTAGATGTTTACAGATGTGATGAAATCATATTATATCCAGCTTGAAAATAAAAGGATTAGTATTCTGAAAATAAAGTCATGTGCTCACTTAGCTGGAGTAAGACAAAGGTGGGATTCAATTTACTTTTTCCAAACTTCTAATCAAGTACTCCCTATGATGAATTGGATGAAAGAAAACATTACCTTTTAAATTATCTATTTGATCTTGTTCTCCAAGAACCTGGTGAATATTCATATCAAAGTTGCTAAAGGGACACCTGGGTGGCTCGTGGGTTAAAGCCTCTGCCTTCGGCTCAGGTCATGATCTCAGGGTCCTGGGATGGAGCCCCTCATCGGGCTCTCTGCTCAGTGGGGAGCCTGTTTCCTCCTCTCTCTCTGCTTACTTGTGATCTCTCTCTGTCATATAAATAAATAAAATATTTTTTTAAAAAGTTGCTATTAACCCTGTGTGTTTGCTCAAATATTGCTTCATTTAAGCTCTACAACCTTGTTAAATAGGAAACAAAACAAAACAGAACAGGAGAAATCTTTCCTTAAAGGTAAGTGGGGCCATAAGACTTCTCCAGAGTCATACAGATTATGCCTGGGGGATGAACACTTGAGTCTCCTGCCTCCTTTTCATATGCAGTAGATTGGATTTCTTGCTTATAGTGAAGGGGTGGTATGAAGACTATCTCCCTATGCTCAACAGAGATACATTAGAAAGGTATAGAACTAACTGGAATCAGAAGTTTCCAATTTCACTTTTGTGGGACCTTGGATGGGTTCTCCCTCTTGGTTCAATTTGAAAAAAAATAAATAAAATATAAGCTCACTAAGGAAATTTTTACCCAAAAGTTTTGGTTTTGATCACACCATAGGAGGAAGTAAAGATAGAAAGGCAGGAGAACTTCTATGGCCATGAGTTTGCTGGGCTCTGTCAATGTCAGGAACCATGGGCTGGTGCTCAGGACATGGGAGAAACTGATTGTCTCTGTGCCCCCAGCCCGTTATGATCACCGAGGTTCTGGAAGCAGATAACCGTACAGCCACCATGCATTTCATCCTGCTGGGGTTTCCAACACGGCCGGCCGTCCAGCTGTTGCTCTTCTTTGTGTTCCTGGCAGCCTACCTGGTGACCTTGCTGGAGAACGCCCTCATCATCCTGGCCATTCGCAGTGATGGGAAGTTGCACAAGCCCATGTACTTCTTCCTGAGCAATCTTTCCTTCCTGGAGATGTGGTATGTCACAGTCATCAGCCCCAAGATGCTGGCAGACTTCCTCAGCCATGACCGGACCATCTCCTTCAACGGCTGCATGACTCAACTTTACTTCTTTGTGACCTTCGTCTGCGCGGAGTACATCCTCCTTGCTGTCATGGCCTTTGACCGCCATGTAGCCATTTGTAATCCACTACGATACTCAGTTATCATGACCAACCAGCTGTGCGGTGCATTGGCTGGGGGGTGCTGGCTCTGTGGGCTCATGACCGCCATGATTAAGATGGTTTTCATAGCCCGACTCTACTACTGTGGCACGCCCCACATCAATCACTACTTTTGTGATATTTCTCCACTCCTCAATGTCTCCTGCGAGGACTCCTCACAGGCTGAGCTAGTAGACTTCTTCTTAGCCCTCGTGGTCATTGCCGTCCCCCTCTGTGTAGTGGTGGTGTCTTATGCCACCATTCTCAGCACCATCCTTGGGATCCCGTCTGCACAGGGCCGCCAAAAGGCGTTTTCCACCTGCGCCTCTCACCTGACCGTTGTAATCCTCTTCTATTCCACGACCCTTTTCACCTACGCCCGCCCCAAGCTCATGTATGCCTACGATTCCAACAAAGCGGTGTCTGTGCTCTACACTGTCATTGTCCCCCTCCTCAACCCCATCATCTACTGTCTGAGGAACCGGGAAGTAAAGGCAGCCCTCCGGAAGACCATCTTTTGCAAAGGAAGTGGGCCCATAGAAGACGTGGCTTTGAGTGGTTAAAAACTTACAGAATCCCTTCAGGCTTGAGTCAGGAGGTGATGACTCCACACCCCACACCCCACACCCCACACTCTGCCCTCTGCTTGTCTCTCAGCCTCCAGTACTTCAATACCGATCCCCCGTGTTTGTGCGTGCATTGACATGGCTGAAGGGCCAGGTCCCCAAGAGGTAGCCTCTTCTAGCTGAGCAGTCAACTCTGAAACATGTTCCAAAAACTACTTAAAATAAGGACATATTTTGCTCTCCACTAAAATACAAAGTCCATAAGAGCATGGATTTGTGTGTGTCTACTTTATTAATGTGTCATCTGTGCTTTGGGCTGTTGGTCACATAGTAGGTGCTTAATACATATTTGTTGAAAGGATAATTGAATAAATACACATTTGAACACCGAAGATGAAAATGGGAATTGCAAATGCATTTTGACATTTTGGCCCTTCCCGTTCCTCCCTTTCTCCTTTCTGATTCTTTCTCTTCTACTTCTTCTTCTTCCCTTCTATCTCTCTGTTCCATCTTCCCTCTTACAGACTTGGGGATTTGCTCCCTCCTTCCCTCCTCACTTCCTCCCATCCCTCCATCTTTCCAGAGACACTGGCATGTGCTCATCCAAATAAAGTCATCATCTTATTTGTGGATTTAAAAGTTCAAAGCCAACGAGTGGCCCAAGCTTTGTGAAAACCTCAGTAAGAGTTTAAAATGGATATCGTGTGTTTTAAAAATATTAGGCATTAAAAAAGAAACTTTTCTGTCTTTGCTTACCCAAGATTTTATTCCACTTACTTTTCACGTCTTATATTGTAGTCAGCCTTTTTAAAATCAGCTTTGTAACGTATAATTCCATTTGATAAATTTCACCTTCTTAAAGTGTACTAAGTTTCAGAAAAGTGTGTAATTGTCGAACAACAATCACTACATAGAACATTTCCATCATCCCCAAAAGTTTCTTTGTGCCCTTTCTCATTAAATCTCTTACTCATACTGCTAGACCTAGTCATTGGAAACCGCTATGCTTTTTGTCCCTTTAGCTTTGTCTTTTCTAGAAATTCGTATAAATGGAACCATACAATCTGTAGTTTTTAGTGTCAGGCTTATTTATCACAATTTAAGGTTCTTAAATGTTTTTTTTGTTTGTTTTTAACTGAAGTGTAATTAACATGCGTATTATCAGTTTCAGGTGTACAATATAATATTCAACAATTCTATACATTTCTCAGTACTCATCATGATAAGTGGACTCATAACCCCCTTTATCTATGTCCCCCAAATTCTACCCCACCTCCCCTTTGGCACCCACCAGTTTGTTCTCTGCATTTAAGAATCTGCTTTTGCTTGTCTCCTTTTGTTTGTTGATTGGTTTTTTTGTTTTTTTTTTTTTAAGTTCCAGCTACAAGTGTAACCGTATGGTATCTGCCTTTCTCTGTCTGGATTATTTCATGTACCAGTGTGCCCTGTAGGTCCTGGGATGCTGTTGCCAGCTCCATCCACCAACGAGAGCCCCTCAGGGCAGCCCAGGGAGAATGCCTGGCCATCTGTGAGACTGCAGCCCCCCAGAGGGACTGGAGGCAGGCATCTGGTCCCACTGCGGACACCTCCCAGCTACAAGCCCGCAGATGCCTTGACGGTCCTTTCATGACGGTCCTTTCATGCTGTTGTGTGTACGAGTTACCCAGAATTGCTAAATGCTGTTTCACTGTAGGGACGGCAGGGTGTGTGTTTCCATGTACCAGTCGATGGGCATTTAGGCTGTTGCTAGTTTGGAGCTATTATCAATAAAGCTACTCCGCATGTTTAAAACACGTTTTGCGGTGACTCTAGACTTTAATTTCTCTGCAGGAGATGAGAGCAGTTATGGTATTGTTACCACAAAGTAGGATACATTTCTGCTGACATTTATAAAAAGACCATCAACTTTCCTGGAGAAGCCCAGCTATTTCACGTTCCTACAAGCAATGTATGAGAACTCTAGTTGTTTATAACTTTATTGACGGTTAGTCAACATCAAACATCCCCTGTGGTCCTTTGAGAGGGTAGATGATGGTCTCACGTGGGCTGCAACTGGCATTGTCCTGATGTTGAGCACATTTTCATTTTCTTATTTGCGGTTTTGAAAACTTTTTTGTGCAAGTAAGTATCTGATCAAATATTTCCCCCCAATTTTAAACTGGGTTTTTTGTCTTGTTATTATATATAACTTTCAAGAATTCTTCTTATACTCTGATGCAAATATTTGTCAGATATACGTCTTGCTAATACATTCTCCCTCTTAGTGGCCGACCTGTTTTGAAGAACCATTTGTCTTTTCATAGTTTTGGAGGCTCCAAGTCCCAGACCCAGGTCCCTGCCAGTTCAGTTTCTGATGAGGACTCGTCCTGGCTTGCAGATGCGCTCCTTCCCCTGTGTGCTCACATGATGGAGAGAGACCCTAACCACCTTCAACCTTACTGACTTGTATAAAGGACAGATCTCCAAATGCAGTCGTGTCCAGGGCCGAGGCTTCAACACAGGAATTTGCGGGACCACATTCAGTCCACAAGAAAGAGCGTGTAGAATTGACACACTTTCCCCTTAAATATTTGGTTAAAATTCACCCCTGAACTAACCTGGACATTCATTTGTAAAAAGCTTTTAACTACGAAATCTATGTTTTTAATAGATATAGGAATATTCAGGTTATTGGTTTATTCTTTTTTCTTATTATGTTATCTTAATCACTATATGGTACTTCACTAGTTTTTGATTGGTTTATTCTTGAGTGAGCTTTGAAACTTTGTCTTTCAAGTGATATGCCATTTAATTTGTCAAATTTGTTAGTATAAGGTTGTTCATGATATTTCTTTAAATATCTACAGTATGTGTGAGATAGCTCTTGCTTATTGCTTAATATTGATAAAATGTCTTCTGTATTCTATTTTGATCAATCATCCTTGAGATTTATCATTTTTATTGTTTTTTACAATAAAGTTACTTTGATTTTATTGGTTTTCTATTGATTGTCTCTTTACTATTTTATTGTGTGAAAAGCATCTATAATATCCTACTATAATATCTAATAATATATCTAATATATCTAATATAATATTATATTATATTATAATATATCCATATATATTATATCCATCTATAATATCTACTGCTTGAATTACTGTAACTTGTTCTTTTTTCTTGTTTCTTAAGACAGAAGTTTAGTTTATAGACTTGGGTGTCTTCTTTTGTATTATGAGGATTTAATATAAATTTCCCCCTAAACCCTGCTCTAGCTGCCCCCAAATAATTTTGATATGTCATGTTTTCATTTTATTCAGTTTAAAATAATTCTAATTTCTTTTGTGATCCCCCTCCTTTGGCCTGTCAGCTGTTTAGAAGTGTGTAATTTAAATGTAATTTAAATGTTAATAATCTGGTTGGTATGTTGTAGATGTCTCTTTGCTAACATTTTTTAGTTTTAACTTAATTGTAACCAGAGAACATATCCTTACATATGAATTAAATCTTACAAAATATTATGAGACTTGCTTATGGCCATACATGTGGTCTATCTTGGTATCCCTTGCATACTTGAAAAGAATGTATACTCTGTTTTGGGGTGAAACATTCAGTAAATATCAATTAAATCACATTGGTTAACAGTATTGCTAAAATCTTGTACGTTTTTATTTTATCTTTATATATTATATTACCTTGATTATATTATATCCTTATATATTTTATAGCTACAAATATAGTATATCTTTGTTCTTTTATATCCCTGTTTGAGGTGTTCTTGTTTTTTTAATTACTGAGACTAAAGTGTTGAACTCAACCATAATTGCAGATTTGTCTGTTATCAGTGTTTTACTTAATGAATTTTCAATTTTTATGATTTTGTACAAACATATTTGGGATTTTTATGTTCTTTTGATGAATTGGACACTTTACTATTCTGAAATTACACTTTTTATCTCAAAGAATGTCTCTTGTTCTAAAATTAACTTTAGCTGATATTAATACAGTCGCTACAGCTTGTATTTCATTTGGGGATCATGGTATGTATTTTTCCTGTCTTTGAATCTTCAACCTACCTGTGGTTCATAATTAAAGTAGGCGCCTTAGAGACTATATAAGTAGGTATTTTTTTGTCCAATTGGATAATCTCTGCTCTTAAATTTTAATTCCATTTTTACTGTCCTTTTAAATTAATTGAGTGATTCCATTTTGAAGAACTCCATTTTATCTCACTTTTGCCTAATAGGTATTTGTTTTAGGGCAACTTTCTGTGAGGATGGAAATGTTATATGTCTGTGCTGTCTCTTCTCTTGGGGGCCTTATGCTGCCTGCTGTATAATGTCTGGAAACTGCTCTTTTGTGTATTTTTTCCCAACATTTAATTTTTTAAGGTGGAAGTTCAACTCCAATTTCTATTAACCCATCTTGGCAGGAGCAAGAGTCATTACTTACCTTATTGATATTCATTAACTTCTCAAGGTAACTTAAAAAATTCATAAATAAACTTAATATATATTTATTATTTATATAATTTATATATTCACACATTTATAAATATGATCTAAAATAGTTACTATAATAATATAAATATATAAATATTTCATAATAAAATGTAAATGTGTAGTAAATATAGTATTTATTATTAAATAACATATGCATAATATACATTTATACATGTATGACATATATTATACATATATCTTCATACACAATATATAACACATGTAATATACATACATAATATATACATATAACATACATTATATAACATATATTATACACATATTATATAATACAATAAATAATATTTATTAATATATTTATATGACTAACAATTATTTTTTAAATACGGATAACATTATAAATATATTATTTAATACTATAAATAAGTGATAATAAATTTGAGGACATTGGTGTGTGTGTATATATATATATATTAATTTGAAAATATGTAGCAAGGGGAGCTGAAGGAAAGAAAAGGAGCATCACTTACAATGTATATAAAGATAACTATCAGCATCTTTTATTTAATGAAACAGAACCACGAACCTCGTCTGTGTGAGGAGTTTGAGGGAGGAAGTGCAGAATTTCTAGCTTGAAAACAGGAGTGCTGTTTCTTTTACCTTTGTATCTCTCCCCACATGGCAGGTGCTTAGTAAATATTTGAAGAAAGAGTGGATGGAATTTAGAAGCCGGTTTACCAAATTATTGTGTATACATATAGATGTTTATAGTATATATTATCAATTATTTAATATATAATTAATATATTATATTATTATTTTTATTATTTATATATTATCTTATATACATGAATTATCAGTCAGTTGATTCCTCCCCTCATTTTCCAGTATCTATCCTCAGGCTGCTTTTCTTGCCTGAAAGAAACTTCACAAATCAAGGGCAAATGAAAAAGTCTCTGGGATTGAAACTCTTCTCCAGCTTCTCTTTACATCAGCGTTTGGGAGGGTGTGTGTGATTTGGCGTAAGTACCCTGAAATCATATAATCTGAAAAAACCTAGACACGCTCTTATTTTGTGTCTATTCACATAATGTCAGACGGTCAATCCATGTTGTCCAGGACGGGGGAAAAGTCCTGATTACATAGAGAGGGATTCAGAGAGCCTCAATAAATAGCGAACAGGCAGCATGCAGGGCATATGAAAAGGAGGTATATTTGAGAACACCGAAGGGGCCCCCTTGTGCTGTAAGAGGAATGGAGAAAGATATTGGGATAATTGTGGGGCGGGGACATCTGTCGTCGGTGACAAGAGGAACAGGGCATTTCCATCCACTACCTGGAGTTCTCCACTAGAGAATGACGGGGTGTCCCGGAGTGCCACTGTGTTGGGAAGGACTGAGGGAGAGGCTGTGGAGGGGAGCAGTTAACTGATGGTTTAGGTAGAAGGGAGCATTTGTGCAACAGCTTCTGCAAAGAATAGACTGATATTTTTCAGAAAAAAATATGAAAAATTTACATTTGAAGATGTTGATTATCAGCTTATTGTAATAATCGGATTTATTACAAAATTTTCTCCAGCAGCATTTAACTTCAAAGGGCATGATGGATAAGTTAGATCTCTGGGATTTTAAGGTTGAGGTGTGGCCATACAACACTTCTCTCTTCTTTTATTATGTAAACCAACATTTAACAAGGACAAGGGAAGCTCTGAGGAGAGAAATCAGGTGGGCTGGCTTGAGGTCCTGACGGTAGGGTCAGGAGATACAGTGTGATGAGTGAGGAGAGTCTTGTAGGGTGAGACTGTCTTCTTTGGATCATCTCTGCATCTGGAAACCTTATGCTCTGCACCTGCTCTGCCCACTTCATCTCAACATAGTGGGGTTTTGTAAAAAAAAAGAAGAAGAAGAAAGAGAAGTCCTGAACAATAAAGCAAGGAATATGAGCTTTAAGAGTGGTTACAAATAGCATAATTGTTATGGGGCATCTTTGCCACCACACTGACTTGTAAGGGGTATTAGGTAGCAACGTGAGGGACTGGACAGGGAACAAGACTGTGGCACCGGTCTCTGTCACAACAGAGGGGGCTTTTCAAGCACCTTAGAAGATTCCCGATCTTACTTCAGAAAGCCATGCCCAATTTCCCCTAGGCTCCTGCTGCCATCATCTGACTTCTAGAAGATTGCTGGGGCCCCATGGGGGCCCAGGGAACCCCTACCGTGTCACAGAGCATCTCGTCTCTTGCCCACCAATCTGACATCCTTTCCCAGAGTGTACTTTGTGAAAGGGAGGAATTATTTCTTTTTAGAACTCGCAGATGCTGGAGAAGAGCATGTATTCTGTGATTTCCGTGGAGCAGAAGCCAAAGTGTGAGTGTCCCTAAGTGGAACTTTCCAGAGACGGAGAATGTGACTCTGTTTTGTGGAGCACCCAAGATGAAGGTAGAAGACGTTCTGAGCATGTGAACCATCACAACAGGTGCTTGGCACGCACGTGTATCTAGCACAGTGCTCTTTGTCATTGAGCATAAATCAACACTGGAATCCATGCGGCCACTGTTAATTGTGTTTCTACACAATACATATACTGTTTAGCCTCCAAGTCTAGAAGAAGGAACAGAATGCAGTTTTAAGAGAGATAACCAGTGGGTTCGAGGTTATAAGGAAAGTTTGAAAAAAGCTGGATATTCTAGGCTCACGTTAAAGGCAGAGATTAAAAGGGGAAAAATACCAAATATGAGATTGCCTTAGAGAATAATACAACTAAACTAAACTAACCAAAATGGGCTTCATAAGTATAAGACTGTGGATATACAACATAAAATCCTTTAGTCTAAGGGACATAGGAGTTAGGAAAGAGCACACCTGTGACAGAAATTACCAAGAGATGGGAGAGAAAAAAAACAAACTAAGCTGTATTAACACAATTGTTAATTATGTCAATAATTAACATAACAAATTGACTTATAACTTATAACAAGTTAACATAACAAATTGACTTCCAGCACAAGCCAGATGACTATCCTGTCACCTGGAATATTGCACCATTTCCTGGTGACCCATTTGAAGGATACTATCAACAAAATGGGAAATATCTTGAAAACAATCCAGAGACAGATGACCAGGATTTTGGGGGGGGGGGGGTCTGTGGACTCTGAGTTACCATGAAGGTCAAAGGAGTCATCAACTGAGTTAGGACAATGCATTATCCTCTTCAAATGTTTGAGTTGTCACTGTGTAAGTAAAATATTAGATAGAAGATATGCATCTCCAGAGATAATAACTAGGGCCAAAAGGAGGAAGAGACACAAAGGTGGGACTTGATAACACTTAGGGATGTTTCATAGTGTCTGGCCCACTAGTTAGCAGTCAGTCAAAGCCTGGGACACTGCACTCGGGACTCCATAATGAGAGTGCGATTGGAAGGGATACCCTGGATCCTTTCCAATGTGGATGGTTCATGATTATAGTAATAATTTTCAGCTAGATTTATTCCATTTTACCCACGGTTTTTGTGAAAGGCCCTACTAAGATCTTTCTAAATCACTGAGAAGTTGTGATGGCTGAACCTTCTAAACTGAATTACCTTTCACAGTGTGCTGTCTATCTTTCCTGGAATAGAATAAAATCATTCTAGGTACCCAAGGACACCTGTTTCCAGTTCTGAAAAACCAAAATACTTACTTGTGCAAGTTTAAAGGCATTTGAGACTTGGATCTGATTAATGATCAGCCCAAACACACAGATACACTCAATGCCTATCAAAATCATATCCTGGGGAAGCTTGCACCATGAGGCTATCCCATGCTATGGAAATGAAAGGTGACTATATTATCAGCTTTGTAGTTATTGCTACATCCTCAGAAGGGAGGTTTTCATGGATGCAAAGTATTCTCATCACAGAGCTTTGGGATAAAATCTTCCTCGGGCAATCACTTTTCGGATGGCCACCTGGACATCTTTGTTCCTGAGGCTATACACCACTGGGTTCAACAATGGAGTCACAACTGTGTAGGTCACTGTCACAAGCCTGTCTTTGTTAGATGACAACTTGGCCGAGGGTCGCAGGTAGACAGAGGAGGCACAGCCATAGTGGACAATGACCACAGTGAGATGGGAGGCACAGGTGGAGAAGGCTTTCCGCTTGCCAGCAGTGGATGGGATCTTCAGGATGGTGTGGACAATGAAGCCATAAGATATGCATATGAAAGTCAGGGGGACCATGAGTGCTAGGACCCCACCAAGGAAGATGACCAGCTCATTGATGTAGGTTTCGGTACAGGCAAGCTGGATAACTGGTGAGATGTCACAGAAGTAGTGGTTGATTTTATTGGGACCACAAAAAGGGAGTTCAAAGACTAAGACAGAGCCTGTCAGTGAGAACAAAAAGCCAATCACAGCGCAGGTGGCTACCAGTTGTCCACATACCTGCCAGCTCATTAGGCTGGGGTACCGAAGTGGATGGCAGATAGCCGCAAAACGGTCATAGCCCATGACCCCCAGCAGCATGCAATTAGTGACAGCAAAACCCAGGAAGAAAAACATCTGAGTGGCGCAGTTAATAAAGGAGATTGTTCTGAGCAGAGACAACAGATTTAGGAGCATCTTGGGCAAGATGACAAAGGTATAGCACGTCTCAGAGACGGAGAGGATCCCCAGGAAGAAGTACATAGGTACGTGGAGGCTGCGATCCAGGCATATGACCGTGACAATGGTGAGGTTCCCACTCAGAATAATCAGATACAGGCACAGAAATACGGCAAAAAGGATGAGCTGGATGTCTCCAAGGTTGGAGAACCCCAACAACACGAACTCCGCGACGGAGGAGAAATTAGCTTGGTTGACTGGGTCCCCTAGATTGACCTACAGAGAACAGGAATGAAGGAACAGACCGTTTACTTACCCTGAAAGATGCAGGTAGCTCATCCCACTGTGATTGAGGAACAACAAATAGGAGGGGAAAGGCAGATGCTGGCCGGGAATGGCCTGTTAATCACGTCAAATTATGGAATTGTTTCCATACTCCGAGTACACCTGTTTCCAGTGACATTCCTGCCTTTCTCATAGTGCTTAGGTCTAAGTAATTTTTTCACCCTGCCTCTTTCGAACAGCAATTAGGAAATGGAAATGTCTGAAGAGTTCCCATGTGACAATCCAGCTCTGCCATCTTTCCTCCGTGTAGCCTTCTAGGCCTCTGTGTTCCCATCTGTAACATAAAGATGCTAAGAGTACCTCTCTCCCCGGGTCCTTATGGAAGTTAAAGCACTTAGCACGGCCCATGCACACTACAGACCGTTAGTTAGTAGATGTCAGCTCCTGCTACCCATGTTGTTTAATCTTCAGGAAGTGGTGGCTGGCTCTTCTGATGTTTTCTTGGATGTGCTCTAAGTGTATTTCCACCGAAGATTTTACTTTTAACCGTATAATTTTATTTTTACAAAACTACTGAACCGACATTCGAACCCAACTCCTGTTTGTGCGTATTTTCAGGGACGATAAGAACAATGTGTTGATGTGGATTTACCTTTTGATCGGATCCCACAACCTGTTTGACCCACGGGAGAAAGGGGAGTTGGAAGGAAGCCTTGGTACACTGAAGTGTACCTCTAGAATGAGCTCAGGTTCTCACGGTCAGGCCGGTCCTTGGTTTTAGCACCTGCATACCACTCTGCCAGGAAGAGCAGCCTGATTTAAAGTTCTGCTATAATTGTAGTTTTAAACTTTGGATAGAAATCCATCCAACCCATCAGACCTTTCCTCAGGATGAGCCATTACATCTCTGCACATTTTCCCTGGGCTTCCAAGAGCTCACCGAGGCGTGGAACACACCTTATCTCGAGGGGTTCGGCACCCGCAGTTTTTCCCTACTAGAGGATGGGCAGACCCTTTCCCCTCAATTCAATTAAACTCAAGTTTGAATTTAATAAAGTAATAAACGAACATCCGAAACAACCAAATAATTGAAGACAATAAAAACACCACGTAGATTATAAAACGAAATTCCTTAGCTAATGTAACTCCGTTCAAGAGACTGCTGATCCCACACCTTTGTGGTACAGTCTTTCATCCGCGCCAGCTCTGAGTGCTTTCACTGGAGGTTCGCTTGCTTTTAAAAGAAGGCTGGAGGCAGAAGGATCAGTTTTATTTTTCTATCTATGACTCTGGCTTTCACATTCCTCTCTGCATCACTTGATGGCTAACGAAAGCAGAGCACCAGGCTCTTCCCTGAGGAATGTCATTCATTTACCTCCTCAGCTTCCATGTCTAAGGCTTATGCTGTAGATTCTTTGTCCACACAGTATTTGCTAGTGAAGTCTAAAGACAGCAGAAGGTCTGTAAGGGAAAACATCTCAGTTAGACACTCCTTTCACCCGTTTGTCCCCTATTACACTTTGCTGGTATATCACTGTCGCCAGAGAATCGTTTCATGTGACAGTTGACAATGGCAGTTAAATGAACTAAATGTGGAACCTCACTCTTGACGAGGAGTCATAGGTATTTGCCCTTTCTTTTTCACTTGTCTAGGGAAGACTTCCTAGAGGAACCAGTCTTTCAGGGATGGTGGATAGAGAAGGAGTCCATTCCGTGAGCTCTGGGAAACGTATTTTATGGAATTGGTTTGAAGTCATCTCTGTGCCTGTTACAGCTCAGTTGGTCATGTCCTATCTTGTTTTATCTTCCCAGAACCCTGTACTATTTTCCGTTTTTAAGTGACCATAGACATGTGTGCCTTGATCTCCTCACATGCTCTTTGTAACCATCCCCAATGAGACTAGAGCTTGTGGGATTAGAACACTTCTAAAATTATCATTTGTGACCGTCCCTTGTCTACCAGTGGACCCGGACGCTACCTTCACTTAATTTCCCACAGAATATAACCCAACAGGGGCTGTCTCTCTTTGTGCCCTTAGCACACGGCTACTAGAATTCAGTGACACCCAGAGATCTTCTAATCAAATGATACTAAAACATTAATGTTGCTACAATCATTTCTATCCTGAAATGGCTTTATTCTATTCTTTTCTATGACTGACATTCCAACGCCCCAAACTGTGTATTCCTACCTCCTCTGCTGAGAATTCTGAGAAGTATCCCCTAAAGCGTCACTGGAAAATTTTTCTTTGGTCTCTTATCAGCTGTGGTGCCAACATGCCGGTTTATATTTATACTTCCCAAATCTCCAGGGAACCATTATTTTTGGCACAGTTCCGGTACTTTCAACGAGGAGAGAGGACGCAGGAAACACCACTGGACCTCAAGTCTCACAGGTCAAATTGGATGGAAAGGGAGCAGGGAAAAAAACCGGCATTGGCAATTATCTGGCAATTAGTCCCAGATTGCCAGGTGGCTCATTAGGAACGGAAAGTTATTGCAGATTAAGAAAGAAACAGGAAGGTCAGAACCCATGCCGTAGGAGGCCACGCAGGGTCTTTCATGTGAGGAAGAAACCCTTTCTTTCCTTGGACTCCTGTAGCACAAATCAAGTCTTACGCTATCATGCAAAAGAAGAAACAAAGTTCCCCCCTGTGAGTCTAGATTCATCTGAACCCCACAAATTTTGCACTGAGGAGAGGGCCTGGGAGCATAGTGTGCGGGAAGGGGAAACCTGTGACCTCTTAGCTGGCAGAGCTGAGACCTGGAAGAACAGCAGCGAAGAGCGGGTTTGAGGACTGAAGGGAAGGGCAGAGTGTTAGCACGCAGGTCACAGACCCAACTCTCTGCTTTTCCCTAGCTTCCTAGAGATGACGAGCTCTCTAATCGACGCCTCCCCCAAGAGTAGGGATTAGGACCAAGCACCCTCCCGGGCTTGGCGAGGCCCCCAGTGATCCGCATTCATCCGGGCACTTGTCAGAGAGCCCGAGCCAAGACAGACGAGAATGGCCGTGGCATTGGAGAAACATCAGTGGGGTGCCCGTTCTGCATCTGTGCGCCACTCTTCCCCGATCCTGCGTTGGAAAGGAGGGGAAAAGTTACACTCCTCTGTTACTGGACTCAGCCGACACGACCCCCAGACCTGCGAGTTCCCTGGAATTTGCTGTGCTTCCTCCTCAGTGAGAGAACACGAAAATCCCACCCTCTGTACCTGGTCATGAGTCAGGAGGGACTCGCCTGAGGATGTGAGAGAGGACTGAAGGCACTTTACAGCAAGCTCGACCCCCACGGTGCTCTTTGCTATAGGTCCTGGGCGGGGTCCAGGCAGACATGCTCCTATTGGCAATCCCTAGCCGCTGGCTGCAGGGCAGAAGAAACTCCCCGACGAGCTCATCCTGGTTCTGAGTTTTTTCTTTGTAGTTGTATCGCTTGCAGAGGCTACGAGCAGAGCTCAGACAACGACTGCCGCTTCCAGCAATTGTCATATGTGCACGTGAGTCCTTCCAAAAAGCCGCTGGATTCCGGGTTTTTTGGGACATCTGGTCTCCTCAGTGCATCTTCCCAAATTAACGTTTCCACCCAGGGCTCTGTTGACCTGTCCTCAGCCTCGCCGCTGCCCAGCACCTGTTCAAAGACCCCCAAGGTTTCCGAGCAAGAAGAAATCGGAAAAATACTGCAGTTAGTCACATTTCTAGAATCACATTTTGACACAGTTTACAGATTTAGGACCTGCCTCATTTCCTTCTCAGGCACCGGAAGATACTTTCTAGGATTAAAAATAAACACTCTTTTTTGTTAGTTTAAATTCAGGTTTCCAGTAAACTTAGATGAAACACAATCCCTTCTCAAATATTTCAATAGAGTTCACGCATGCAAGCAAAGGAGTAGCCTGGACATCCTTTAATTCCACACTCAGAGAAATGTATGTAAACTAAACTCAAACTGAGACACTTCACCTTGAGTAAAGTTTTGTTCGTAAATACTGTGTTGTCCCCAAACAAGCAGATGCACACAGGTGTAAGGATGGCTTCCTTGCCCAGGAAACATTGTAATCAGGCACCACTCCCAAGTATGAACAATGCAAACATCTGAACCATAGGTTCTAGTTATACTTTCCAGCAACTGCCTATAGGAAACTAATTCTGATTTCTGTATTGACATTTTTTTAGGATTCTATCGGATGAGGGCTCTCAAGAATCTTTATTTCCATTGCTCCTCTCTCTGCCCCAGAGAGTGAGGAAGAAAAGAAAAAATAATCAATACTGCATTGCATTAAAGTAAAAGAAAAATATATCAGGGGAAGAAAAAGAAGGTAGTGTGTTTCAAAGGTACAATTTAAGATCTTCTTAAAATGTGGAATCTCTGAGAAGAAAAATGCAAACAAAAAATTTTAATACAGAAAATATAAACAGTTTTGAGCTGAAAAAGAAAGTTCTGTATTTGATATGATGAAAATGGCTGCTAGAGGGTTTTTAGATTTTAAAACTACTGTTCAATACAAAAACTAACAAGATATGATGGTTATTTTATTCACATAAACTTGACTGGGCCATGTGGTGCCCAGGTATTTGGTTGTACATTATTCTGGGTATGTCTGTGAGGGTTTTCTGGATGAGATTAATATTTGAATGAATAGACTGAGAAAAGCAGATTGTGCTCCCCTATGTGGGTGGGCCGCATCCAATTGGATGGAGGTCTGAATAGAACAAAAGGCTGAGCAGGACAGGTTTCTCTCTCTCCGCCTGTCTTGGAGCTGGGGCGTTCTTCGCCTGCCCTAGCATCTGCACATAGCCTGGAACTTAACCACAGTGTCTCAGGTGTTCAGTCTGGTACTGGAATTATACCATTGGTTCTCCTGGATTTCCAGTTTGCCAGATGAACATCTGGGGGCTTGTCAGCCTCCATACTTACTTGAGCCAAATCCTCGTAATGTGGTTATATATAATTTTCTATCATCTGTCTATCTATCTATCTCTCTCTCATCATCTACCTATCATCTTTCCTGATGCACCTGTATAATCTACCTATATAAGATATATAGATATACTACTGGTTAAAATTACAATATAAAAAGACGACTGCGTTATGTTAGCACCTTTGGTTTTCAAGTGAAAGAGGAATGGTGCAATTTAGCTTAAGAAAGGAAGGTGGTTATCTTATCTTAAACAACTGGGAAGTTCAGGACAAATCTGATCAGATAGGCCTCAGTTCAGGAACTTGTATTACATTGAGTCTTGACTCAAGTCAACCTTTGAGAAGTGTCCTCATCCCCAATTTACTTCTCTCTAACATGTCTCACAACTTCATGTAAAGTTATGATTATATTTTCCTCTGCAGATCTGTTTTCCACTCCATGGGGATCTTTCTCCCTGTTTTGCTAAATGTGTAAGCCCCATCTCTAGGATATTGCCTGAGGCATTATAGATATTCAATAACTATTTGTTGAGTGAATGGGTGTATAATGAATAAGTCTTTTCCTCTTTTTCTCTTTCACTTGACCTAGCTTCACTCTTTGTGCTAGATTTCTTTCTCCACTAGCTGACTTTATCCAAATAACAGGATAAAAATGGAGATGGAAGTCTTAAACCTCCATTCTTAGTGATCCAATTCAAAAGGCTGAGAAAGTCAGTCTACACAGCTATGCATGGAATTTCATCGAGATTCCTCCTAGATACAATAGAAGGTGGAACACTGAGTGGTTGACTTCACAGGACTTTTTACCCAACCTTATCCTGAGGGATGGAGGGGGTGTGGTTTGTATTTCAACCAAAACACTTGAAATGGTTCTTAGATAAATTATTTCTTATTGTACTGCAAAAAGTGAAAAATATCCAACTTACACTGGATCAATACATAAAAAGGAAGAGGAATCCACCACCCCTTTTTCTGAACACAGATCAGCACAGCAAGAGATTAGCTGCAGGCAAAGTGTGAGCCACAGACTATGACGTCATTGGACCATGAAGTCATCAGACCATGATGTCACTGGGCCATGATATCATCGGAGCTCAGTTCCATTTCCCTAGCTCTCCTCTCTTCTCTCTTTCAGTTTCACCCTCTACCTGTAGTTTCCTTCATGATACTGAAAATGGGAAGCAAAACTGAGTTCATCTTTTTTTATATTGCTTATACAGAGAAACAAAAGAGTAAAAATTTGAGTTTTTGTAGGGATTAGACTTAGTTTCTGCTCCTAAGTGGTGTATTGAGAGAAAGCAGTAACATTGTGACAGCAGCAGCATTTCCTTGGCTAGAGATTTCAGCTATTGTCCTGTGATCTTTAATCAATAATTCCAGTGACAGACTCATGATCCTTTCAAACTTTCCATTAATTTATAGTTACTTGAATTAAATTTTCTTTGGAAAAAACTTACATTTTTTCCTCTTTCCTACATTAATTTCCAACTGAATCAATGATTAAGTAGTTAAGTAAGGAAAAATATTAAATAAAAATATTCCATTTAAATCATGGGGTTAAAACTTTCTTAAAGGTAAAGGGAAGTCGAAATTCTGCTTCTGGTCTCACTAAGTGTCTACTAGATCAATTCTGCTGAGGATAACTACTACAGGATCTGGAAAAAACCCCACAAAGGGCAACTACATGAAGGCACTAAGGACAGGATGACAGCAGGCGGATCTAGTATGTAGTCAACACCTGGAAGAAGGTAAGTACACAGGACAAACTCCTCTTTGATATAGCTTTGAGTTTTAATGAAGGCCAGCATCAGCACTGTTTGTAAAAAGACTAAAACTCAAAGAGGAAACCAACAGGCTTTCTGGCACAAAGATTAATGAGATAGAGTTTGGGGTAATCAGAATGAGGATAGAATGAAGATAGAATCAGAATGAGCATCAGGCAGTCAGTTTAGACCTAATGAGATATAATTCAATGTTGAAATTAGTGGGCCAAGATTTTAAAACAGCTATGGTAACTGTGTCCAATGATAAAGTAAAATGTGCTTGCAATGGGTGAACATGTAACAAGTCTCAGAGGAGAAATAGAAGCTATAGAAAAAGAACCCCCAAAATAATAATAATAATAATAATAATAATAATAATAATAAAGATAGAACTGAAAATTCTTTATTTGGAAAAAGAGACAAAGAAACCACAAAACTTCAATGGATGAGCTACACCTCAGAATGGAGGTAATGGAGGAAGGAAGCAGTGAGCATGAAGACAGAGTGTGATAGAAAGATTCAGAGTGAACTAGGTAGGAAAATGATGAAAACAGATAAACAGATCCTCAAGCACATGAGGAACCACATTTATCGGCCTGACACATGTGTGATCAGAGCTCTAGACAGGCATGAACTAAAAAATAAGGCAGAAAAAGTATTTGAAAAAATATTGGCCAGAAACTTCACGAATGTTCTTCAAGACATGAATTTACAAATTCAAGAATCCCAACATATCTCAAGCAGGATAAGTAAGAAGAAATTCATACCTCAACACATCAGAGCCAAACTGAAAAAGAAAAAAGAAAAAGAACATCTTGTGAAAAATGTGGATTATATTTTGATGGGGATTGAAGGTGTAGATTGCTCTGGGAAGCATAGGCATTTTAACAATATTTGTTCTTCCAATCCATGAGCATGGAATGTTTTTCTCTTTTTTTGTGTCTTCTTCAGTTTCTTTCATGAGTGTTCTATAGTTCTATAGTTTTCAGAGTACGGATCCTTTACCTCCTTGGTTAGGTTTACTCCTAAGTATCTCATGGCTTTTGGTGCAACTGTCAATGGGATTTATTTCTTAATTTCTCTTTCTTCTGTCTCCTTGTTAGTGTATAGAAATACTACTGATTTCTGTGCATTGATTTTATATCCTGCCATGTTACTGAATTCCTGTATGAGATCTAGCAATTTTTGAGTGGAGTATTTTGAGTTTTCCACATAAAGTATGATGTCATCTGTGAAGAGCAAGAGTTTGATTTCTTTGCCTATTAGGATGCCTTTTATTTCTTTTTGTTGTCTATTGCTGTAACCCTTTTACACTGTTGGTGGGAATGCAAGCTGGTGCAGCCACTCTGGAGAACAGTATGGTGGTTCCTCAAGAAGTTAAAAAGAGTGAAATAAGTCAATCAGAGAGAGACAATTATCACATGGTTTCACGCATATGTGGAATATAAGAAATAGCACAGTGGATCATAAGGGAAGGAAGGGAAAACTGGATGGGAAGAAATCAGAGAAGACAAACCGCGAGAGACTCTTCACCATAAGAAACAAACCTAGGGTTGCTGGAGGGGATGTGGGTGGGGGATGGGGTAATTGGGTGACTGGAATTCAGGAGAGCACATGATATGATGAGCAATGGGCATTATATTCAACTGATGAATTACTGAACCCTACATCTGAAACTCATGATATATTATATATTGGCTCATTGAATTAATAAAGATCTTGAAAGCAGACCAAAAGAAAAAAAATCAGGACCAGAAAACAGTGGAACACAAACCTAAAAACAAACCCAAAACCAAGAATTGGTTGCTTAACCAACTGAGCCACCCACGTGTCCCTTTTTTAATTATTTTTTTATAGGGGTGGGCACAGGGTCTATGGATTTGTAATGCACAGAGATGTAATGTACTTTAGCATAAAGGATAGTTTGGGATAGATGGACCTATGCAATCTCAAGGCTTCTACCTTTCAAGTAGAGTCATAACATTAACCCTAAGTAGATTGTAAAAGTTATGGATGGGATTGCATTTCAGCTCCAAACATTCCTGTAATTGCTCTCGCTGTGATACTGGAAGACTGCTCCCTTGCCAGCTGACATAACAGTAAGCTTTGTGGACAGAAGAGGCTGAAGGCACAGCCGAGCTAAAAAGGGACCCTGTTCCTGGTTCCATGAATCCCTCCACCTGCAGGTCTTCAGTGCAAGGGACACCCAGTGACTACACTGTCCCCACTGGCAGTTCTCCCAGAAATTTCCATACTGATGCGCTTCCTGTGGATGGCTTCTCCAGTGCCTCAGAGGGTGGCTCCCCAACAAGTGCTGAGTGTAGCTCCTCCCACAGACGGCTTCCCTGAGACACCTGGAGGGAGGACTCCAGAGGGAATTGGAATTGGATCCAGCTACCTCTACAAAGACAGTTTGGAATTAGCATAAGTGTGGACAAGTAGATCCACGTAGGGAGTCCAGAAATTGATCCACATGAGCATAGGCAACTGATTTTCTACAAGACTGCTGAGGAATTCAGTTCAATACTTTTTCCAAAAATGATGCATTTGGGTGGGGAAAAAAATCGTGCTGTCTTCTCTCACCAAAGAAAAATTTAACTGGAAATGAATCATGACCCTGTCTGGAAGAGCTGATATTATAAAACTTCTTAAAAAATCACATTGGGTAACATTTTAGTGACGTAGGGTTTTGCAAATATTTCTTAAATATGACTCAAAATGTATGAGCTATAAAATTCAAAATCAATACATTAGGCTTTATTGAAATGAAAGAAAACTCTGTTCTTCAAAGACACTTTCAGAAAATTAAAAGTAAATCACAACATGGTGGAAATATTTTATGATATGTATGTGACCAAAAAAAAATGTATGGAGAAAATATAAAGAACTCCAATAATCCAATAGAAGGACAAATGATCCAACCCCAAAATCGGAAAGGCAATTACATTCCACTTGGAAAATAAATAAAAGATGTTGGAAATGCTCAACTGAAGAAAATACAGCAAAAGCCAATGGACAGGCAAAAAGCCATTCAGCGTCTGTAGTCATGGAGGAAATTCCAGTTCAGCTATAATCTGGTCCCATCACATATGTTCATGATGGATGAATTTAAGACCGAGAGGTTGTGTTGAGGATGACAAGCAACTGGTAACTCTCACACACTGGTGTGGACAGGGTCAGAGGGCAAACTGCTTTGCCTAATTGTCGGACAATCTCTTAGAAAGTTAACGTTTATTTACTACATGACTTCTCAATTCCACACCTAGATATTTGCTTAACGGAATGAAAAAACTCCATGCATTATGGAAATACGTGCACACAAGTGTTTGTGCAGCTCTGTACCTAAGAGCTGAAAGCCGAGAAAGAGCTACTCACCCATCACTGGGTGCCTGCCTAGAAACACTTCTGCATATTTACACAATGCAACAAAAACAATGAACAATACCAAAAGATTGAGATGATTCCCTGCATTTTTCTCAGACCACAGTGCTTTGAAACTGGAACTGAACCACAAGAAGAAGTTTGGAAGGAATTCAAACACTTGGAGGCTAAAGACCAACCTGCTCAAGAATGCTGAGATCAACCTGGAAGTCAAAGACGAACTTAAACAATTCATGGAGACCAAGGAGAATGAAGACACATCGATGCAAAACCTATGGGACACGGCAAAGGCAGTCCTAAGGGGGAAATACATAGCCATCCAAGCCTTACTAAAAAAAATGGAAAAATCTCAAATATGCCAGCTCTCTTTACACCTCAAAGAAATGGAAAATCAACAACAAAGGAAGCCAACCCCACCCACAAGAAGGGAAATAATCAAGACTAGAGCAGAGATCAATGAGTTAGAAACTAGAGAAACAGTAGAACGCATCAATGAATCCAGAAGTTGGTTCTTGAAAGAATCAATACGATTGAGAAGCCACTGGCCAAACTCATCCAAAAGAAAAGAGAAAGGACCCAAATTAACAAAAACAATGAACTCCAAAGTCCCACACAGTGTGGGTAAACTTCAAAAATGTGCTTAACCTGAGAACATCATCCAAAACAAGGAGAGCATACGGTCTCTGTTAACAGTTGGATAATTTCTGGAGATGGCATAAGAGGAGCTCCAGCTACGAGGCTAGTGGGGCAACGGTGTGGCCCAGCCTACCCGCCCCCCAACCCCCGGGAAGGCGGGAAAACCAGTCTCACCCAGATGAACTCAGACAACGATCACACTAAGACCACCCACAAAGTTATTACACACGAAAACCCAGCAGAACAACACCTCTGTTGGAATTAGTGGCGTGTCTGTGTAGTGACAGTGGGATGCTCACTGCCCCAGTGGGGGCCGGGCTACAGGTGGGGAGTTTCCATGGCAACATGGACACCTCGCCTTAAGTACCAGTCTTTCCCACAGCGACCCAACATTGACTGATGTAAGTCTTGGCCATCTTGGCCCAACGTAGGGCCCCTCTGAATGGTCATTGTTCTACGGAGCTCACCCCCAGTGCGACTGACGCTATTGCTGGGAGTCCCTTCAGCGTGACCTTCTTCTCTGCCCAGGGTGGCCATCCCGCAGGTGTGAATCCCATGCATTTACTAATAAATATCCTACACTCCATGCCCTCTCAGAGTGGGCTTCCTGGAGAGCTCACCTGGAAAGAGTCTAGAAGATTCGCCCATGAAACATGGAAACTCCTACCCAATATTTCGGAATAAGCTGAGAGGAACTAAAGAAACAGTAGAATGCGCAAAATACTAGCCAAGACCAGAATTTAAAAGATTTCAGTTTTGAGAAATTAGAGGAAAGGAAGTCTCAGAAAGTAAGGGGATAGATCAGCTAGAAATGAACAAAACAATCACTTCAAAAGTGAAATCTAAACTTGGGAGAGCATATACCTGAATAAACATAATGGATACGGCCATCAATGGGGAAAGCAGATATGAAAGAGGGAGACCTAGAGAAGGGATGAAAATAATTCTGGAGAATGCCTCCTCCACATTTCTGTCCTTACTTACAATGTCTGAAACCAGCCAAGCCCAGACGTGTGGCACGAGATGCCCCAAGACTTGTTTCTATTGGAGAAAGCAGAGACAGTAATGAGATGTTAGTGATATTCCGACTTTGAGCTATTTAGGTTCAGTCTGTGAAAGTTCACTGCTGTGCCAATCATGATTTGTACACTTCTCTATCAGTGAGTTTTGCTTCCATAAAAAGTGAACATGATATGCTGTTTCTTCATTAATGCAATATGTTTTATACGAAGGTATTAACAATAATATTTTCTGTTCTCTGCATTTTTCTATTTCCTCTGAAAATACTTTGTTCTTATGTCTTGACCTCCATGTTTCATGTTCAAGCCTTCTTTGAATGTCTGGCAAGCCTTGGATGTTCAACTATATTCCAGACTGGGGCACTACAAAGCTTGCTAGATGCTCTCTCTCCGTGGGTGTACCAAGACCGGTGGGCTCCCTGTAGCAGGAGAGTGAGGCAGAGCAAAGTCACTCATTTTGTTGCGGTGACTCCTAAATTCCAGTCACCCCTGGCAAAAAGAAATCATCCTGTTTCCTAAGGGACTTGTTTAGGGGGGACTGTCACCTTCTGGAAGCCGAGGTGGGGAGAGGCCGGTGAATCCTCCGTGCTGCGGGCACACCCACACCCACACTCACCCCTGCGTCAAGTACTGCTCCTGCTGATCCACCTGCTCTGGAAAGGAAAGCCCCAGGCTCACCCCAGCACGGAAGAAATGGAAAGAGCAGCCCTGTCAGAGGAGAGTCTGTGGTCTGGCCTCGGAGCTCTTTGTTATCAGTTTGCGATGAGATGGTTAGGAATTGCTAAGTAGTGAGCACATGTTACAGAATGTGACCTAACTGAGACATCCCCTCGGTGCACACACACCTTTTGTAGGAACAGGATATCAGATGGTTTTTTCCTTTTGTTTCTCTAATACTTTACTTATATTTTAATTTAAATTTTAGGGAGTGAACATGCAGGGCAATGTTGGTTTCTGCAATAGACCTCGGTGATGCATCCCTTGCATACAACACCCAGTGCTCGTCACAGCAGATGCCCTTCTTACTGCCTCTCCCCCTCTAGCCCATCTCCCACCCCTCCCCGCCATCAACCCCCAGTTTGTCCTCTATGGCTGGCTTCTTTTCCTCTTTCCCCCCTTCTCCCATGTCCATCTGTTTTCTTTTTAAATTCCACATATGAGTGAGATCATACGGTATTTTTCTTTCTCTGACTTCTTTCACTGAGCATTTTTATTGTGTTTTACCCAAGTATTGGCTTGTGATGAAATGGGCAAAGAAAAGAAATCGAGCCTTCCTGCAGGTGATCTGAGCAGTACCGACTGAGAAGCTGTGCTCCTTCCTGAGACATTAACTGATCTTGCTCTTTTCCGCAGCACTGGGGAGGCTCGAGTGTTTGGAGAAGGTCCAGATGCAGATCCAGTTCTGTGCTGGGTCTCGGGTTGTTGGTGGTGGGTTTCCCACACCTTGTGTAGGTTTCCCACCTTTCAGCTTTGTTCCTTCTGCTTAGAATCATTTTTTTTGCCTTTATAATTTTTTCTATCCTTCCTGTGTATTATCCTCTCCTATTTGCTTCTTGATAAGTGTTTTGGGTTTATTATGTTAGTGGGTTTCAGAATAAAATATACGTGTGGAATGCCAAAAAGTTTATTTAACTTTAAAAAATAGATTTCGTAACGAAATTCATAAGTCAGTATTGCTAGAAATATAATTGGGAATATTGAAAATGAGCACAATGAAACAATGACATGTACACACAAAACAAATCATGATCTCTCTTATTAAAATGATTTAATTACAAAATTCAGAAGATATCCATAATGTGACACTATTTTAGTCTAAATAAAAATAGTTCACAGGGAAAAATTTAGAAAAAAATTAAAATGCAATGAATTCTAAAATTAGAACTTGTACCATTCACATGCTCTCACTAACATACACACAAAAATATAAATAAATAACAGAAATTCTTTATTTTTTTATTTTTTTAAAGATTTTTTAATTTATTTATTTGTCAGAGAGAGAGAGAGCACAAGCAGGCAAAGAGGCAGCAGAGGCAGAGGGAGAAGCAGGCTCCCTGCTGAGCAAGGAGCCTGATGTGGGGCTCGATCCCAGGACCCTGGGATCATGACCTGAACCGAAGGCAGCTGCTTAACCAACTGAGCCACGCAGGCGCCCCAGAAGTTCTTTAAATATTAGCAAGGAAATATCTATCATAAATAAACAAATACTTGCTCCTAAAAAATATTTGGGCAATCAATGACAATTGCAAATATGTTAGGAAGGAAATAAAAAAGAACAGAATGAATTATTGGAAATGGCCCATGCCATGCTTACTGAGATATGCTGTGCTTTAAATGCCTTAATTATTTAACGACTAAGAATGAAAATAATATAAAAAGACTTAATCCAAAACCTGAAAAATGGGAGACAAAAATAGAAGTAGAGGTAATAATTTTTAAATGTAAGAGCATTATTGACAATTATACACTTTAATTTGAAAATCTAAATAAACTTAACAGGAGAGGGCAGTTACATCTTACCTGGAAATGGAGTCACATGTGAAATACGAACTTCACTTTCATGCATTATGCTCCAAAGAGAATATTGATATGCTGTGGCATGTCCAGAGGACCGTGCACAAGAAGACAGAGTGTCTGAAATTCAGGTCATGTAGGTAATGGGAAAGGTCCCAACTGTCATAACCACCACAAACATCCGTGAGCCAAACTGAAGTCAGTGTATGACATGAGAGAAATCGTAGGAAGGCAAGTATCTGCTACAACAAGGGGAAAGCAACAGAGTGGGTTACCCGGAGGTACTGCGGGAGGACCTTCTGTACAGGGGGACATGTGGGACAAGATGGCCACCATCCTGTCATCTTGTCATCTTGTCACCATCTCATTTGGTCACTGAGAGAGAGAATGACTCTCTCAAAGTACAGAGTCTGATGACAACTTTGAAACTGGGTAGCTCCCTCTCCTTAACAGATTTAGTGTGGGATGCCATGGAGACCTTTCCTCCAGCCTTCTTTCAGGGACTAGATGGTGGACTCTTTTTTTCCACTCATTTATGTAGCATATCTTCTACATTATGTAACAAGTGGTACAAAGGGGGAGTCAGAAAAGGCACCTAAACATATCACTTTTACAGAACTGGAAGAAATTAAAGGTCCTTGCCAAGATGCCCCAAACCTTTGTTAATATGAGTTTACACTGTGCAGTTGTACATTTTACATGTGCTTTCTTTCATCTTGTCCATTAGATACAAACAAAAACCCTGTGAAGTAGAAAAGGAAAATTGTACTATCTTTATTTTCCATATTTTAAAAGTTAGATTCAGAGAACAATTGTGATTTTCTTAAAGTCATGACTTAACCAGTGTTGGGCTGAAGCCTTCTAATTCCTAGTGCAGTAAATGATTTCCCCATCATGTCACGCCCCCATGCCTAAGCCACCTGGAGCACCTCCTTTTAAGCTGGACATAACCTTAAACAAAGAGAACCATCAGAGCTCTGGGGGAAACAAGCCAAAGACAGAGCAAGAGAGAAAGATTTTTAAGAGAATTGTGAGAACTACAAATCATGAGAAGGAGAGCTAACCTTTTGGGAAAGACACTGTGCTCTCTCCTTTAATCTTACAACAGCCTTGAGAGGAACGTATTACCATGCCTGCTTTAATAAGAGACCATTGAGACCCTGCAACATCAAACAACTTGTCCAAGGCCACACACTTATATGGACAGATGTTACCAGAAACTGTTATGGATGAAACATGTAGTGACACATTTGGCCCGAATATGTGTGTACTGTTGAAAACATCCTAACTAT
>CM053618.1:1952837-1977989 GCA_028646535.1 Procyon lotor | reverse complement strand
GGTATGTCATTAACAAATGCCTATGCACAGTCAGGAGATTGTCTTTCAGTTCTGTAGACTGTTTCCCTTCCTGTGCACAAGTTTTTTATTTTGATGTAGTTCCAATAGTTCATCTTTTCTTTTGTTTCCCTTGCCCCAGGAGACATTTAGAAAAATGTTGCTGGGGCCAATGTCAGAGAACTTACTGCCTGTTCCCTCTTCTGGGATTTTTATGATTCAAGTTTGACATTTAAGTCTTTAATCCACTTTGAGTTTACTTTGTGAATAGTATAAGAAAGTGATCCAGTTTCATTCTTTAACTTACAACTGTCCAGTATTCCTAACACCATTTTCTGAATTTAAATTCAATTAGCCTACATATAGTACATCATTAGTTTTGGGTATAATGCTCAATGCTTCATTAGTTGTGTATAACACCCAGTGCTCGTCACATCACATGTCCTCCTTACTGTCCATCACCCAGTAACCCCATCCCCTCACCCACCTCCCTTTCCACAACCCTCAGGTTTTCCTGGAGTCAAGAGTCTCATATGGTTTGTCTCCCTCTTTTATTCCTCCCCTTTAGATTTTCCTCCCATCTCCTATTGTCCTCCGTGCTATTCCTTATGTTCTACATATGAGTAAAACCATAGGATAACTGTCTTTCTCTTACTGACTTATTTCACTTAGTGTAATACCCTCCAGTTTCATCGATGTCAATGTAAATGGTAGATATTCATCTTTTCTGATGGCTGAGTAATAATCCACTGTGTATATGAACCACATCCTCTCTATCCATTCATTCGTTGAAGGGCATCCTGGCTCCTATAGTTTGGCTATTGTGGACATTGCTGCAAACATTGGAGTACATGTGCCCCTTCTTTTCACTACTTCTGTATCTTTCAGGTAAATACCCAGTAGTGCAATTGCTGGGTCATAGGATACTTAGGAATAAACCTAACCAAAGAGGTAAAAAATATGTACTCTAGAAAGTACAGAACATGTATGAAAGAAATTGAGGAAGACACAAAGAGATGGGAAAATATGCCATGGTCATGGATTGGAAGAATAAACATTGTTAAAAATGACTATGCTGCCCGGAGCAATCCAACACCACTTTTTTTTCTATGTTCAATAGCCAACATGTAGTACATCATGACCGAAACCATTTCAACACAGTTGAGAAGACTGTCTTTTTCCCATTGCCTAGTCTTGCCTCCTTTGTCAAAGATTCGATGTCCATAAAATGGGCTCTCTACTATGTTCCACTGATATATGTTTCTGTTTTTATGCCACTACCTACCATACTATTTGATTATTATAGCTGTGTAGAATAAGTTGAAATCTGGAATCCAGCTTTGTTTTTCTTTTTCAGTATTGCTTTGGTCATTCAGTCCACACAAAGTTTAGGATTTCTTGTTCTCATTCTATGAAAATGCTGTTGGTATTTGATAAGCATTGCATTAAATCTGTAGATTGCTTTAGATGGACTAGACATGTTAACAATATTTGTTCTTCCAAACCATAAGCATGGAATATCTTCCCATTTCTTTGTGTCATCCTCAATTTTTTTTTCAGGAATGCTTTATAGTTTCAATAGTACAATTCTTTTACCTCTTTGGTTAACTGTATTCTTAGGTATTTTATTATTTTGGTGCAATTTTAAATGGGATGGTTGGCTTAATTTCTCTTTCTACTACTTCATTATTATTTTGTAGAAATACAAGAGATTTCTCTTTATTGATTTTGTGCCAGGAGGCCTTACTGAATCAGTTCTAGTAGGTTTTTTTGGGCAGGGGGAGGGAGTTTTATGGTTTTATGCAAATAGTGAAAGTTTTACTTCTTCTTTACCAATTTTGATGCCTTGTATTTCTTCCTAGTGTCTGATTGCTGTGGCTGAGACTTTCAGTACTAAGTTCAATAAAAGTGGTGAAGGAGGACATCCTTGTTTTCTCCTTAACTTAGGGGAAAAACGCTCAATTTTTTACCACTGAGGATGTTGTTAGTTATGGGGTTTTCATATGTAACCTTTATCATACTGAGTTATGTTACCTCTAAATCTATTTTGTTGAAAGATTTTTAACATAATGGGTATTGTGCTTTGCCTGATAATTTTTCAGTATCTACTGAAATGATTGTACAGTTTTTGTACTTTCTCTTGTCATATATGATGTTGCTTGATTTGTAAATTTAGAACAACACTTGCACCTCAGGAATAAATTTCTTTGATGGTGATGAATGATTCTTTTTAATGACTGTTGGATGCAGTTTGCTGATATTTTGTTATGGATTTTTCCACCATTTTCATCAGAATTATTGCCCTGTAGTTCTCTCCTTTTGTACTGTCTTTATCTGCTTTTGGTACCCAGGTAGTGCTGGAATGAATTTAGAAGCATTCTTTCCTCTTCCAATTTTAAGAGTCTGAGAATTGGTTTTAACTCTTCTTGAAATGTTTGGTAAATCTTTGAAGCCTGTGCTCCCGAACTTTTGTTTGTTGGGAGTTTTTTCGTTACTGAGTCAATTTCACTGCTGCCATCAGTGTTCAAATTTTCTATTTTTTCCTATTTCAGTTTTGGGAGGCTGTAAGTTTCTGGGAATCTGTCCATTTCCTGTAGGTTGTCTGATTTCTTGGCAAATAATTTTTCAATATTCTCTTACAATCCTTTCTATTTCTTTGATATTAGAAGTTATTTCTCCTCTTTCATCTCTGATTTTATTTGAGATCTCTCTCTCTTTCTCTCTTGTTCTTTTTTTTTTTTTTTTTAATGAGTCTGGCTAAATGTTTATCGATTATGTTGATCTTTTCTAAGAACTTACTCCTGGTCCACAACACTCTTGTTCTCCTCCCTGGAGCATCTCTTTTTGCTTCAGCGACAAACGGACACTGCTACCTCTCAGGCATAAGATTTTATACAGCGGTGAAATCCCTGCAAATTTCTCCAAAATGCAAATTGCTTTCAGTGGGTCTCTGCTGAGGCCAAGACCCTATGTTTCTAACAAGCCGCAAGGTGACAGCTCTGCTGCTGTCCCTGAACGTACCAAGAACAAGCATCCTGCCTTCCCCTTTCATTTCAGAACACTTGGAGCAACACTTCCAGTCCAATAGGTGGCGGTAGTTAAATAATAGAAAGCTACACAGGAAACTTGTTTCTACTTAGGGGACAGGAGATGTCAACAGGAACAGGGAAAGTGTGAACTCCCTCGGCAAGGTGACAAGACATTTAACAAGAAAAGCATCAAACATCTCAACTACTACAAACACGTCAGCAAAATAGAAAGAAAAAAGTATGAATTTAAATTCAACACATAGTTTTATTAGGGACATAGTCCATGCAGGGGACCCTCCTTGTCAAGGATACAAATATTAAAAAGATATATCTTTGCTGTCAAGAATCTTAAGAATTAAAAGGCAAAAGGGATCTAATGGGGCCCACAAGGGCTGGAGGTCAGGAATAGATTAGCCAAAGTGCAGGTTCAGGTGGTGCAAATTCCCACCAGGCTGAGACTGCTTCCAGTACTGATTCAGGGAGGGCTCCCTGGAAGAAGTGACTGCTGATGTCAATGGAAGTACTGGGACTTCATTTTACGCTGAGTCAAATTTTGAGAGTTAAGTTCCAGAACCAAGTCAGAACAACAAATCCTACTGAATTACACTGAGCTTATAGTGACGACTGATCATTAAGCATAACTGAAAGATAAAGTTGCACACAGAGAGTTGCAAGGGCATCACCACTGAGCTGGGTTTAGGTAAGTACCAGAGCCTGGGGTGCTGGGGTCTCGCTCAGAAGGGAGGTCAGAGCACGGATGTCTTCAGTGTGTTTTCCTGGGAGGAACAGAGGAAGAGTCACTCTGCAGCAGGTGGGGCTGAGGACTGCAGGGGGGAGGACAGTGGGGGCAGGAGGGCTGAGGACAGACTGAAAGGTGGGGAGACCCCTGGGAAAGAGCAGGAAGGTGGCTGCAGGGACTCACCAGCGCTTCCAGAGCCACAACGCCAGACCTGCCAGGAGCAGCAGGGGCACTACCACCACCAGGAAGACCAAGCCCATGGAGTGGGGCTGCTCTGTGGGTTTGGTGCACAGAGGGTGTCATTCCCATCCACCCCAGTGTTGAATTACATCTCCCTGGTGCTCTGCTCCTGCCACACTCTGCCTCACCAACTGCCCTTCCTCCTTTCACTTCCTCCATCCCTTCTCAGACATGAACCCTTCTCCCAACCCAATGTGTCCTCCCACATCTGCATCTCCCAATGGAGACTCACACTAGCTCTTCCATCCTTTGAATTGCTGATTTATTATTTATTTTTTTGGTCTGAAATCCTTAGAATCCCCAAAATTTCAACAGGCTCCCAGCTTTCTTGGAGGACCACCCACCCTCTTTCCTAGCCAGGCCCAGCTCTTTCTTACCCCAGTAGAGGACCATGTCCTGTCCTCCTAGACTGATGTGTCTCACCCGGCACGACAGGCCAGCGGCCTCCTTGGCTTTCACATCCAAGGTCACCTGAAGATACCACGTCCCATCAGCATGGGGCAGGATGTCGCCTCGCTGAGTGCCCTGCTGCTCCTGATCACCCCGCATCCACATCACCCACACAGGCTTTGGGTAGAAGCCAGAGACGTGGCACAGCAGCAGGAGTCGGCCAGGGCCGGGACTGGGGCCAGTGGACAGCCAGGCCTCTGGTCTCACTGCAGACACAGGACAGGAATTCAAAGACTAAAAGGGTAGACCTTCATATCACATAAGACAGACACAACCTACCACCTCTAGAAATTGTCACCATCATCCCCTCTCCCTCTTGCCTCCTCCTTACCCTGAATTTGGGGGAATGGTACAAATTTGTGAGAGAAGAATGCAGAATGCTGGAGCAAGGGAGCAGGACTGACCTTGTTGCTGGAAATATGCCTTCCCTGCGTCAAGAAGACCCAACAGGAACTGGGGGCAGGTGTCACTGAGGAGCATGTATAGTATTTCATTGAAAACATGATCCTGATTGAATAGTGTGCAGACCTTCTGAGCTCTACTTCCTCCTTTTGGAGATGGCCACGATGACGTGTTCTGGAAATTCATGAGATCTGATCCTTGATAAGCAACCCGAACAAAGCCAACTGATCCTTCCCCAAAGTGCAGCTCACAGCTTCCTGCTGACTGTACCTGAAAGGGATCTGGGAAAAGAGGCTGGGAGTGTGATGACAGGGGGAGAGAAAGAGGTGAAAAGAGATGAGTGGAAGTCAAGGATGGTGGAAGCAGAGGGTGAAATTCAGGGGATTAGAGGGAATGGAGAAGAGCTAGATTTCAGCAGAGTGTCACATTGGTGATCACTGGAGGTGAAGGGAGAGGTAAATGATTGAGAAAGTAATAAATGTTGGAGGAGAAACATGAAGGGTGTTGACAGAAAATAGGGAAGGGTTCAGTTGAGAGCTGGGGTAAAAATCTTTGTTGAAGGGAGTACAGTGAGGTACAGAGAACACATTGAGTTCAATGATGGGATTAAATGGGGATGAAAGCACAGTTCAAGGAGTCAGTCACTGAGTGAGGGAGATGTAGGTGCCTGGTTGGAGACCAGTGAGGGGAGTGTCATAGAAGAAACTTTATGAGACAGGAGAGTATAGCCTGTCGTCAATGAGAGGAGTGGGAAATAGCAGAAGATGTGAAGCCTTTCAAGAATCAAGGTCTGGCTTCTACCTCTTTCCCACACTAGTGTGATTTAGAGTTTTATGATGGGGAGATATAATTTCAGAAGCCAATGGAGTTGCTATCTTGGAGGAAGAATGAACTCAAGGACACACACACACACACACACACACACACACACACACAGCTGCCACCCTCATCTCACCCCAGAGGAAACCGAACTCACATTCAAACTGCCATTCATTGACATGATCACGAATTATCTGAAAAAATCTCATGGCATTTGTATGGAGTATCCTTTCCAGTTCTGTGAGCCTCTCCTTGCTAAAGTTGCCCTTGGACCAAGGCTGCAGGTGAAAATTCCAGTCTGGATGTCCCAGGCATGAGTCTGCAGCTCATCCACCCAAGCTGAGCCCAAATTTCGTGCCCAGGAATGGTTGTAAAAGGATGAGATCTGGATGATTTGGAAGGAGACCGGCTCCTGGAAATCTGTGGAAAAGAACAGTTTGGTGTAGGAAGAGAAGCGCATGGGAAGAAGAGAGAATGGAGAAGGGGCCTGGGAGGAAAAACAAAATCTAGAGGCCAGGGAAGCCATAGTTGTCTCAGGAGACATGTGCTGCCCCAAAGCCCAGAGCTTCATACCCATCCTTCCGAAGAGCACAGGGCCCTGGACTCAGGAATGTTCAGGAAGGAACCAGGCTGACACTCTCATCTCCAGGTATGTGCTGGGGAACCAACACCCTCAGTGTACACATGCACATGATTGCACAAATACACACACAAACAAACACACAATGTACACACTCCTACACAAACATACCCACAGACACACATGCATACATGAGTACACACACATACAGGCACATGTACACATATCACAGAAAGACACACACACACACACACACACACACACACACACACACACTGGGCAAGGCCAGAGTTCTCACCATCCTCACTGTCACCACCTGGGAGGAGAAACACCAGTAACACAAGTTGCAGGAACAGCATCGTATTTGCAGATGTTCCTTCTGTCTCTTACACAGTCGGTCTTTGGCGGTTGTTCTAACAAACCTACCCCACACACAGCCCCTCTCTTCTGACTTCCTCTCCACACACAAGCTTTCCCTGAGTCTCTGCAACAATGCAAATATGTTTCTCCCTCAACCCAGGACACATACTCAGACTCTCACTTCCCCTCATGGTCTAACTTTCCTCTCTGGATCAGCTTCTCCCCATCACCAGCTTTCATCTTGCTTCCTGTCCCCTAACTCAGTTGCTATAGAATGAGTCCTGTGTGGCATGAAAATGACCCCATCTTTCCTACATTTTCTTCTTATCCAGACAGTAACCCATGAAAACATACAGCTCCCACCACCCAGCCCTGGAAACTGCTGCCCTTGTGACACCCCCATGTATTTCCTTCCCTATCTCACCCCACCCTAACTCATTCACATCTCTGACTTCTCATAGTTTGTGTTAAAAAACAAAATCAACCAGGTAGATTTGAAGATCTAATTGGTTTTATTAAGTAATTCAAGAAAGGGGCGGTGTCCCATCTGGCTGGTAGAAGGGAGGTCTGAGTAGTGGTGCAAATGGGAAAGTTTATTTTTTTTTTAAAGATTATTCATTTGACAGAGAGAGAAAGAGAGATCACAAGTAGGCAGAGAGGCAGGCAGAGAGAGAGGGGGAAGCAGGCTCCCCGCTGAGCAGAGAGCCCGATGCAGGGTTCAATACCAGGACCCTGAGATCATGACCTGAGCTGAAGGCAGAAGCTTAACCCACTGAGTCACCCAGGCATGGTGACTTCCCCAATGGGAAGATTTTATAGCAAGGAAGTTGGCATAGAAGAGAAAGGAGTGTTCCAAGGAAGGTCACCTTCCCTTAATTGGGAGAGCAGGGGTGATATCATCAGGATGATCTCCCCTCCTTGGGGGTCGAGAAGGCCCGTGTGACAGAATCCCTGGTGCTGACCAGAGAATTCCTCAGTGACAGGTGGACATTTCTGAGGGAGGTTAGAACTGCATTTGTGTTAGGGAATAAGCAAGGTTTGAGGACGTGGCTTGGCCCAAGGCACCATTTGGGGCCCACTTTTTTTTTTCAACAATTAATCTATTTGTTTGTCTAGATTCCCCATGATTGCCTGCAACTACTAGTCCACCATTATCCATTATCTTAGGGAAGAACCAGTAGCCTTCACAGAGACCACAGGACATTGAAACATCTGAAGAATATCCCTCCATCTGCCTTGTGTAATGTATATTCACTCACCAAACAGTCACTTACACCTGCCTGGATCTAAGCACTGTGCTACCCTGATGAAAATACAGTGTTGACAGTGCAATCACTTCTTTCAAGGAGCTTTTAGTCTACTTGGGAAGAAAAATATGTAAACCAAGACTATTCATTCTGGTGTGCTGAGTTTTATTATAAAATGCACACTCTAGACAAAAACAAGCCTGCTTGAAACAATATTTTCTCAAGTGGTGACCCCTGCTGATATTTGCCCACTCAGAATCTTGACTCACTCTGGCCTCAGGTGTTTTTACCTCCCCGTGACCCCCACATCTAAAAGAGGGCCTGGCAAGTGGTAGGTGCTCAAAGATTATTTCTGAATGATGGAAAAATTCAGCTCTGGGATCCAATTCCTCTTAAATATTATGGAGATCTTCAACATAAATTTTTTAAACATCACAAATTATTAGTTGTGATCCTACTTGATGAAATGAGAATCTTATACAGTTTTGTTTAGAATAAAACCAGATGCTAATAATCAGGTCATTTACACAGAGGGTCCTGCTGTGAATCTACTATTACTTGTAATAAGAAACCATGAGAATTTGTAGCAAGGGAAGTCAATAGAGTGTTCTGGAATCATGTATCCAAATTCCCTTCTTACTGTTCCTGCTTGAATGTTCCATGCTTGTCTTATCATGAGCTACCCTCTGCTAGAACATGCTGTACTTCCTCTTTCATAATGTTCTTAAGTGTTTAAAAGCTCTTCAATATTTGTTTGTGCTTTATATTATCTGGATAAATGTGTTTGAACTATTTGTCCTGTCATTTCTTGGTTTATAAGTAAACAGAAATAATCTCAGGCTAATATTATAAAGATAATATTTTTTGGAAAGTTAAGATTAGAACCTAGAACATCGGGAAGAGATCACTCCTGTATTTAATCTTATGAAAATCTAGATAATCAAAATCACATCTATTGAATCCATCAGAACTGAAGGATCAGAGCAACTTAACCCAAAATCTAGGGAAAGACAGGTTCCTCCAAGGAACTGGGGATGCATACCCTCACTTACTGGGGACAGATGCAGATGTTCTACAGCCAGAAAGAATAATTCCACTGAAATTGTTAACAAATGATTGAAGGTTAGCATAAGTACCTGGAGCCCCTAGAGTCACAGACTCAGGAAGTTCTCTGTATCTTTAGGCTCTTTTCCATCAACATTACCAGGGGGTCCTGACAGGCTGAAATCCAGGATAGAGACCAGAGAACTGCTTTCTTGGGGTACAAGCCTGAGGCCTGAGAAGACCTGCTACCTGAAAAGGGCAGGAAGGCCACCATCTCCCACACAGGAAAAAGCCTTCATGAGGTGTGGGTAGGACAGGGAACTGCCTCCGGGTGCAGGTGAGGCCCTGCTACAGTTGGGGGGAAGGGCCAGTAGGGGAAGGACAGTACCGCATCCTGTCCCAGACTAAGAGTTTCCATCTGCTGAGGGAAAGGTGGGAACCCTTAGAAGGCCCAATCCCCAAACTGAAAAACAAAGCCCCTGGTTGAGTATGAGCCCTGATCAGAACAGAGCTAGTGCCCCACTGTGTCATAAGTAGGCTAGCCAGTGGGGTACAAAGAGCAGCTCCTGCTGATGGAGGGGCAAGGGGATGAAGATGTCGGGGAGAAAGAATTTTCTCTGCCTTTCACGGTTCCTTTAGCTAGATTAGAATCAGACTGACACGAGATAGATTAATGGGGAAAATAAAATTCAATTGCATATATCTAGGAAATCCACACAGGCATGGAATTCCAAAGACAGGGAGGCAACAAGAAGCTTATGTGAGCTCAGGAGAGGTGTAGGGATCTGAGGATACAAAGGGGGGAAGGCCATTAGTGGAAAAATGAGAAGAGAGGTTTGGGGGGGAAAAAAAGGTGCTCTACTATGCAGATAAATTTCTTAGGTAAAGAAGAGTCTCTGTTAATAGCTCTCTTCCTGGTATTGGCAGACAGGTGAGGGGGAGGTAAAGACCTTTTCTTGAATCTGCCTCATTTTTTTTGCTTTTAACTAAAAATATTGTTTATGTCAAAGTCACCCATCTTGGGATGGCCTGCTATTGGTCTCTATAGATAAATCAGCCTGAGGCACATCCCAAAGGTAGTACTCACAGTTGATAGAAACCAAGCCCTTGGGCAAACAGCCCCACCCTACAAAGAAAGTAATGGGAAAAGATTGTGAGGACTGTGGACACAACCACCAACACAAACCCAGGTACCTGGACTAGAGGGACTGAACCCCCTACACAACACTTAGCAAAAGAACAGGTGGAGACATTTCCATGCTAAAAATATATATTGTATTTGCCTCTGTGTCTTATCCTAATGAGATGTCTGCAGTTTGATCAAAAATTATTAAACACGTGCAAATGGTGTCCCCCGGCACCTAAGAGTCTGCACTTGCCCTCTGAGTCTCTGTGCCCAGGGGAGAGTGACATTTTGCACATGAAATGAACAAAACCTACAGCAACAACAAGAAATACTATGACAGGTTGAATGGTGAGGACTTCAAGGGAAGGAGAAGTTTTGTATTTTAAGGTCTTTAAGAGCACTTTTTCCCCTGATTTTTAAGTACAAACCTCACAATTGCCTTTTGGACTGGGCACTTATAATTTTTGGTGTCCAGTGCTTACACCCTTGAGTTTGATGTGGGGATTATGGGAGGGGGTGGTGGGTTTGAGCAGGAAGGAGAAGGAAGAGTGATAACAAACTGAGGAGTGCAATTCAGGGATCAAAGTGTCCAGAGCTGGTCAGAGACACCAAAGGACATAATAGATACAAGAAAAGGAGGAATCCAAAAGACAGAGTGTAACCAAGAAAAGTTAGGGGTCTCCAGGAAAAAAAAAAAAAGGCAAAACATAGCTTTCCTGATATAAGAAAAGTCATTTTAAGCTCCCAGTCATTCTGTGAAAGTAGGTATAAACAGCCATTATCAGGCCAGGAGAGAGTCTAATCCTTTCACAATAAATCAGTGGTAAAACTCACAGGGCTGCTTCAAAAAGGAAGACTGACCTGACATACTCTTGAGTTATCTTTGCAGGATCTAAATGGTTGGAGCACCCAGACCTATGGGGGCTAGAGAATTGGTGATGCCCACTTCTGCTGACCTCATGACTGACCTGAACTCTGTCATCTCCAGGTGACTTTTCCCCAGTTAAATGCTAAATTCCCCATTGCACAAGCCCCTTCATGCAAATGTATGCATTGCCCATACTTAACAGTTTTTCAATTTTGTTGAAGGAGTTGTTGAAACGCTCCTTTGGGAAAATCCCCAGTGTTCACCTTATTTGTTGCAAATAAAACCCTTCTCTCTCCTATTCTTTGGCTTGGTGTGTCTTTTGGCTCAACACCCACGAAGAGGCAAGTAGAGTTTCAGATAACAGAAGGAAGGTAAGGAGGTTCTGAAGGAGGAGGAAGCAGAAGAGGGTTGGAAACTGAAGTGGAGTGGAGCCACTCATCCTGCAGCTCAGCTCTTGTGGGCAGAGGTGACTCCATTCAGGGGTGCAGGAAGCAGTTGTTACATTAGTCATGGTTCCACTGAGGATCTACAGCTTTTTCAGCATAGAGGTCAAAAGCAGCCTTCCCCAGGATGGACCACTTTGGCATGAACATTACTGTGAATTAAAAGAAATCAAAATCCAGCAGATTCAGGAAAATCTCTTTGCCTCATCCTCAAATGTGTAAACTTACATTGGAAAGAAGAGACTGTACCAGGAAGAGAGCTATTAAGAGAGATTCCTCTTTACCTAAGAAACTTATCTACATAATAGAGCACCTTTGTTTTCTTTTCTTTTTTTTTTTTTAAGATTTTATTTATTTATTTGACACAGAGAGAGATCACAAGTAGGCAGAGAGACAGGCAGAGAGAGGGAAAAGCAGTCTCCCTGCTGAGCAGAGAGCCTGATGTGGGGGCTCCATCCCAGAACCCTGAGATCATGACCTGAGCTGAAGGCAGAGGCTTTAACCCACTGAGTCCCCCAGGCTCCCCGAGCACCTTTGTTTTCTAACCTGTCCTCTCACCTTCCCCGCAATGGTCTTCCTCCCCTTCGTGTCCTTAGACCCATACACCTCTCCTGAGCTCACATGAGCTTCATGTTGCCTCCCTGTCTTCGGAATTCCAAGTCTGTGTGGATTTCCTGGATATATGCAATTGAATTTTATTTTCTGCTGTTGATCTGTCTCATGTCAGTTTAATTCTTAGTCCAGCTAGAAGGATCATGAAGAGCAGAGGAATTTCTTCCTCCCAAGCACCAGTCAGCTCCACTTCTGTGTGAATGCTTGGCTAATAGTGGACAGAGGACAAGCTCTGGAGGAGTAGATAGGAGAGGGTCTTCTCGAGAGAGAGCAAACTGTGGGGGTGAAGGGGTGTTTGTCAGATCACTGACCATCATGTAACCCTGGACACAGGAGCCCCAAGGAGAAATCTGGGAGGTGCTTGGCGGTCACCTGGCAGCGTGTCTCAGACCCCTCAGGGACCAGGGCATCTGTCCTGTCCCCAAACCTCCCTGAGACCCTTCCTTTGGCTCATTTGTGCTCAGACCTTGAGCACACTCCTGTTTCTCTAAAAGCCCTTGCTGGGTGCCCCCAAACACCATCATAGTCCTTGAATTCCTCCCTCCTCAGGACCCAGATGTGACCCCCTCCCCACACAGCCCCACACACTCAATGGATGGGCCCTCCCCACCACTAGAAACCTCAACTTCCCTGATGAAGAAATCCAGTGCCCCTAATAACTGTTTCCCTTCTGCTGAGCTTCTCACTCCACCTACACTCTGCCTCTAGTTTCTCTCCCAACTATCTGGCCTCTAGCAGCTCTCCCTGCCTCTGCTCTGGGGAAGATCTTCTCACCTCTCATACCCTGTCTCTTGTACTAAAAGAGCTTTGGACTGAGCATCAAGAAAACTCCTGGGAGAACACCCGCCATATACAGTGAGTTGGAGAAAACATACTGGCATCTGGTCTCAGCATCTTCATCTGTAGTGGGACAAGATTGAAAGAAGTGAATATTTTCTAGCAGCACCTGAAAAAAGTGACTATTTTCTAGTCACACCCTGTGTGTGACAATCCACATCTCTTCATGTGTTCCTGTCTCCTCCCACCTACGTGTCCTGCTCCTCCCCACTCTGCTCTGCGACCAGGACCCACGTAGCCTTCACCTCAAGTCCCAGGACTTCCCCTCCATTTCCTCCTCCTCCCCACCCATTCAGTCCAATCTCAGTCCTTCCTTCCAGACTCACTTTCGAACCTAAAACTGTTTTCTCACATGACCCTTGGAATCTTGGGTGCAAATATACAGAATAGATGTGGACTCTATACTGGCAACATGACATGCTCCATAACTTGAAAGACATATAAAACAAACACCCAGAAATGCAAGATTGAAAAAAAAATGCTTTTTAGTTTTTTTTGAATGCAGAGCTGCATTCATAGTGAAAAAATGGAAACACCCAGAGAGGAACACAGAAGAAATGGGAAGCTGGTGTGGCAAACAGGGTGTGTGAGCATACAAGTAACCCTATGTGTCTCCACATGTGTCTCCCGGGGGTTAGTTGTTCTTGCTGCTCTACTCGGATCAGGAGACAAGGCCTGAATGTTGCCATCAAGCCTTCTGCTATTTCCTCTCAGTGACAAGAGAAACCAGAAAAAAACCACCCAATTGTATGGGAGAGGAAGCTGGTCCATCTGTGTATTCCCTGAATGTTGGCTTCCTTATTTGCTTGTTCCTCATTCTAAGAATTACTAATCACAAGTGCTGCATTGGTGTTCACAAACTTTCTACTTATGTAATGCTGGAGTACACAATCCAATAAATTAAAATGGTAGGCAATTCGGGGCACCTGGATGGCTCAGTCGTTAAGCGTCTGCCTTCAGCTCAGGTCATAATCCCAGGGTCCTAGAATCGAGCCCCGCATCGGGCTCCCTGCTTGGCAGGAAGCCTGCTTCTCCCACTACCATTCCCTCTGCTTGTGTTCCCTCTCTCGCTGTGTTTCTCTCTGTCAAATAAATAAAATATTAAAAAAAAAAAGCTCCTGTTAAAATAGTAGGCAATTCCAAGTTTGCAACACCCCTGTGACACTTGGTGAAATTTTAATGCAAAGTTTATCTCAAGAGAGCCACTGTCCACACAAGCTGCAAAGGGTTCTCCACACATAAAGCCTTTCCTTTTATGAGGCCACGATCCTACATTAGAGAACACAGAGAGAAATAATGCATCATGAAGTAAAGCTGGCAAATAAATAATGCATTAGATCCCTCAAGAAATCACACATAGCAGAAATTATATTTTAAAAGCTTAAAGATATAAAAATAAACAACACTAGAAAAGGAAGACATTATCAAAATACACCTGACAGATTTTTAATAGCAAATTAACCTTCTAGAAATAAAAACTCTAACCACTGTAATTAAAAATTCAGTGGGTGGAGTAATAACAAATAGAGATGTACTGATTGCATTTAATATCGATTTTTCTTCTGATTTATTTTGCCAGGACCCTTGTTACCAGATAGAAAGTAGGTGAAGATACTCTTCGCTGTGTGTTTACTCAAAGTTCTACTTAAGAGCATCCTCTACAAAAACGATCTTAAGAAGACTTGGGTTTTCCCTAGTAGGAAATGCTGACTGAAAATGCTGCCTACGTGTTTACTTATGATCCTGCAAGGACTGTTCCGTTTGTTTACTGTGCTGTCTTGCTTAATACCTAATTATCCAGAAGAAAACTTTGCATTACTCTACTGGGTTTGCCATGGCAAAAAGTACCCCGGACCGAGTGCCTCGAACATGTATTTTTTGTTTGTCTATTTGTTTGTTTTAATTATAGTATGCATTTCATTTCATTCTACTGTTTTATGTAAGTATAATGTTCAAGCGTGTATTTCTGACGGTTCTAGAGGCCAGAAGTCCGGGACCAAGGGGTCAGCAGGTTTGGTTCCTCTTGAGGCCTCTCCTTGGCTTCTAGAGAGACAGCACCTTAGCCCTGTATCCTCACAAACCATTTTTCCTGCGCATCCCAGGTGTCTGCCTCCAAATCTCCTCTTCTTTTAAGGACACCATTCAGAGTAGACGAGGGCCCACTCTATGGCCTCATTTTTTTTTTTTTTTGGCCTCATTTTAATTACGCTTTAAGGGCCCTAATCCTGAGTGCTAGGGCTTCAACATACGAATTCCAAAGAGACACAGCTTAGCCCATAACACTGGGTATTTTCACTTTTCAAAATCTTCTTCACTTTCAAATGTGGGGTTTTTTTTTTTAGGATTTTATTTATATATCTAGGAGACAGAAAGAGCAGGAGAAAGAGGGAGAAAGAATCCAGAGCAGACTCTGTGCTCAGTGCAGAGCCTGGTGTGGGGCCTGAACCCATGGCCACAAGATCACAACCCGAGCCAAAACCAAGACTCCCATCACTCAACCCGCTGGGCCACACACTGCACCATTCAGTGTGTGTGTGTGTGTGTGTGTGTGTGTGTGTGTGTGTGTGTGTTTAACAAGGGTGTTACTGATTTCTAGACCTCAGAGACTGTTGCTCTGGCTTGTGAAAGTAACGTCCAGCCTCCCCAAAGACTGTGATTCTGTATTGTCTTCTTATTAATAATTATCACCCTGGTATTCATGTTTAAGTCAACCTCTATGTTCTAAAGTGTATAAATAATTCTGGTTTTCTTTATCAAATCCACAAAGAAAAAATCAAAGACACAAAAAAAAATCAAAGACACACATTTTTCCTCTTGTTCCGCTGGATGCACTTGAAGAAGAGGAAAAAGGAAGAGCTACCCTTGTATTAAGATTTCTTATGACTCTAAATAATAATATTACTTCATTACATTTCATTGGCATAAGGATAGACTTACAGAATACAGGAATGGGACAGGAGCTCAGAACAAAATCCATATATACGGACCCAATGTAATTGGTGCTGCATATCAGTGGCATTAGTCAAGTGACTAACATTGTTAAAAATAAAATGTTACCTGTATTTCACACCAGGCACAAAATTCAGGTTCGGGTATATTGCAGATCTAAATGGAAAAGGTAAAATAATTAAGCTTCTCAACGGTAAAATCCTTCAGTGGTTTTCAAAGATGATCCCCATGGCCAGCAGAACCATCATCTGGAAATTGTAAGAAATGCAAATTCTTGGACCTCTTTCCCAATCTAAAGAATTAGAAACTCTGGAGTATGAGCCAACGATTTGTGCTTTAAAATATCTTCCAGGTGATTCTACTTAAATTTGAGAATTACAGACTAAGGAGAATATCTGTGACCTCAGAACTGGAGTGAATAATTAATGGGATTAGGTAACTACAGTCATAAAGAAAAGCATCCACAAACTCTATCCTGTTAAAAAGAAATCCTCCTCATCCAAATATGACTTTAAAAAACTGGAAAGTAAACCAGAGCCTGGTAGGAAATATTCACAGTCATATATCCAACCAAGGACTTGTTTTCAGAAATTATAATGAACTTCGAATCAATAAGAAAAAGACTGACCCCTCCCTTCAACACATATAGCTAAAAACCTAAACCGGTACTTCACCAAAGACAGTATCCATATGGCTAATGGGCATATGAAAATAAAGTAAGTACCATTAGTCAACAGGGAAATATGAACTAAAACCAACAGCTGGATACACTACGTCCCCACCAGAACGGCTAAGTTTAAAAGGGTTAATACCAAATATAAGTGCGGCTGTGGGAAGAGGCGAGGCAGACCACTGTAGAAACCTGCTTCCCAGTATCTACCAAATGCAAAAACTACATGTGACCTGTGACCCAGCCATTCCATTTCCACATAGGGTCCCAAGAGAAATGAGTGCTCATGTTCCCAATGAGACATACACAAAAATGTTCAAAGCAGCATTATTCAAAACAGCTAAAATCTGGAAACAATTCAAATGTCCGTGCGCAGCAGAATGGATAAATTGTGGTATATTTTCACGATGGCGAACCACAGAGCAATGAGAAACAGCGAGCCAACCCTCCAGGGCATGACACGGATAAGCCTCGGAGAAGTAATCCCGCTGGGAAGAGGACAGACGTGGAGTAAGACATAGCGCGGGATTCCAGGGACAGGAGGTTCAAGGACAGAATCCAAACTAATGCGTGGGGACGGAGAGGCGGATATCTGCCGTCCTTAGAAGGACCGTGAGGGAGACTGTTAGGTGCTGGGAATATTCTTCAGCAGGGTAGTGGGTTATGCCTAGATTCCTTCCAGAAAGCAGAATCTACAACAGGGAAGGAGAGAAAGTCAAAGTAAAGCATACTGACGTGGGGAGCTTTGTAGGTTAAGACAGGACACCAGGCATTAGCTGTGGAACGCAGGGAAGACAGACCGGCAAACGAGAGAAAGGCAGTACAACGCGTGGGCTACAACCAGAAGCCCTGGTCCTCCATGCTGCCCTTGAGGGAGGTGAGGGCAGCACAGAGCCAGACCCCATCCCCCAACGGTCCAGGATCGCCCCGTGGGGGGTGGGGGGGTGACTTCCCCACGCCCGCAGTTCTGAGCATCCCAAGTGATGAGCCGCCGCGTCTTGACCGCCCCAACCGCATCGTGGGACAACAACACCTTGGCGCCCAAATGCAGGAGATAAGCAGGGCAGCCGCAGCTGGTTCTCAACAGCTGGGCTGAGGAGGGGTGAGGCAGGACACAGGAGGGGCCTCAACTGGCAGGGTTTGATGAGCAAATGAACAAAGAATATAACCTAGACACAAAATCACCTAGTTCTTTCATAGGCAGATTTCGAGATGCAGGTCTGTTCAGTAAGTCGCTCCCAGTGATGCAAAGCAAGAGGGGCACCCACAAGCCCCAAGTTCCCATGCTGGCACGGTGCCTGCGGGGCCCCCCCCCCGAATTCTATGCCGCTCAGACTCACTCGTTCTGAGCTAAAAACCCGTGCCTGCTGTGGACAGTCACCTGCAGTGACACCTGTTCATCCGTGGGGACCCTTATCTTAGCCACCACTTTAAGGAGAGCAGGCAAGCGCAACTTGGTACCTTGTAAGTGAACTACATTGATGTGGGGAGCTTTGTAGGAAGGCTTTGCTGTGGGCGGAGGATTTTATCTGACTCTGGGCATATTTCCCCCCATATTTTTCCCACAGTCACAGTCAGCCTTAAATGAGATCTCTATATCACCCTTGTAATCCAAGTCCTAATGTTTCCAGCTTTGGGGAAGCATTCTATTTAAATCTCCAAAATTTAAAGAAATTACTTTTACTACTTAAAGTTTATTCCATTCCTAACAAACTATTAATACGGAGTTAGTCAGATGTGCTCTCTCCTCTTTTCTCCTTACAGTGAACTGCATTTCTCAAGAGGCTTTTTGTTTTTAATCTACATTTTCAAATGTGTTGACATGAAGTTTTCCTACAATTCATATCATATTTCTTTAGTAATAGGGTCCGTGGTAATATCCTTTCTTTTATGCTTAATAATGATCATTTTTTTCTCTTTTCTTGTTCATGTTGGGTAAGCATCTATAAATTCAATTAATCCTTTCCAAACCAAACATTGGGCTTCATTGATTATATTGTTTTCTCTTTGATTGCTTCTTGATCTTAATTATTATTTTCTATCTCCGTTGAGTTTACTTTGTTCTTTCTGTTCTTGCCTCTTAAGGGATCATGGATTTTAAATTTTTGCACCATTGTTTAATAGAAGCTTTTAAGCTCTGTGGTTCCTCTTTGTTCTGCACCTTTTCTGATGAATCTCACATATTTTGATATGCTATGTTTTCATTACCATTCAATTAAAAATATTTTCTTTTTATTTTATTTCATTTATTTTTTCAGTGTTCCAAGATTCATTGTTCATGCATCACACCCAGTGTTCCATGCAATACGTGCCCTCCTCAAGACCCACCACCAGGCTCGCCCAACCCCCCACCCCCTCCCAAAAATATTTTCTAATTTCCCTTTCAAATCCTTCATTAACCAATAGATTATTTAGAAATGTGCTGCTTAATTTTCAAATATGTGCATATTTTTTAAATGTCTTCTTATTTTTGAGTCCAAATTCAATTTCATTTTGGTCAGAGAATACAGAGAGTGATTTCACCTCTCTGAAATTTACTGAGACCACTTTATGGCCCACAATGGTCTGCAATGATACTTGTTTCATGTGCAGTGGAAATTTCTATATATCCAGAATTTGTAAGGTGCAATAAGGACATGGAAGATTGAAGCAACAGTATAACCAACATGACTAATATACGTTGTTGAGAACAGGTGTGTTACAATCTCCAATCATTATTTTTATTTGTTTATTCCTCCCTTTGGGTCTACCTATCTTTCCATCAGGAATAGTGAAATTCTATTATTAGGTGCATTGACAGGATTTTTGTGCTTTCTTTATGAATTCGTCATTTTTTTTTTAAGATTTTATTTATTTATTGAGAGAGAAAGAGACAGAGCCGGGAAAGAGAAAGCATGAGTGGGGAGGGGAGGGAGAAGCAGACTCCCTGCTGAGCAGGGAGCCCGACATCAGGCTCTACACCAAGATCCTGAGATCATGGCCTGAGCAGAAGGCAGACACTTAACTGATTGAGTCACGCACGTGGCCCTACGAATTGATCATTTTATCATTATGAAATAGACCTCTTATTTACTATTCCCAGATCTCTGCTCCCTCTTATACATCCAAGATATATCCAAGTTTATATCCAAGTTTACTGATATCATTTCTCTTTAACCTGAAAGACTCACTGTAGCATTTCTTAGTAAGTCTACTGTCAACAAATCCTTCTCTCAGCTCTCATTTGTCAGAAAATATCTTTACCTGACCTTTATGTTTGAAGGATAGTTTTGCTGAATATACCTACCATTCTATAAAACTTTAAGTTGACAGTTTTGTTTGTTTTTATCTTAACACTGGGAAGAGACCATTCCATTGTCCTCTAGCTTGTGTTTCTAGCGGGAAGGCAATGTCATTCTTACCTTTATCCTGTACATAGTGTCTTTCTTCATGGCTGTGTTTAGGATTCTCTCTTTCTCTTTGGTTTTCAGCATTTTGACTATGACATATATTGATGTGGTTTCCTTAGAGTGTATCCTGCTTGGAACTTTCATCAACTTTGGGTAGAATTTGGCCATTATTTCTAAACATAGTTTTTCTGCCCTTATCCAATTATTATAACACTAGTCAAAGGTACTGTTCAGTTATTTTAGCTTTTCTGCCTTTTCCCTCAATGTTTTATTTCAGATATTTCCTACGGTCCTTTCTTCCAGATCACTGACTCTTTCTTCTGCACTGTTAATTCTGTTATTGAGATCATCCATTATGCTCTTCTCAGAACACATCTCACACATTTGTAAAGTTTTCATATAGGGGCGCCTGGGGGGCTCAGTTGGTTAAGCATCTACCTTCGCTCAGGTCATGATCTCAGGGTCCTGGAATCAAGCCCCATATTCATATTGGGCTCTCTTCTCAGCGGGGAGCCTGCTTTTCCCTCTCCCTCTGCCTACTTGTGATCTCTATCAAATAAATACATAAAATATTTTTTTAAAGATTTTATTTATTTGACAGAGAGAAACACAGCGAGAGAGGGAACACAAGCAGAGGGAATGGTAGTGGGAGAAGCAGGCTTCCTGCTGAGCAGGGAGCCCGATGCGGGGCTCAGTCCCAGGATCCCGGGATCATGACCTGAGCCGAAGGCAGCCGCTTAACAACTGAGCCACCCAGGCGCCCCAAATACATAAAATCTTTAAAAAAAATAAAGTTTTCGTATATTCTGTATGTTCACCCATTCTTTTTATCATGACTTATGAATTTCTAAATAGATATATGTATTTTTTTTTGAAAATGGAAAGAGGTTTAATTTATAAAAGGACTATTTACAGAGTGTAGGGGAACCTCAAGCAAAGTAACCTGAAGCTAGGAGACTTCGCCAGCTCTAGGGCCTATTAGCCAAATAGAGGGAGTCATTACTGGAACCCAGAAGGAGAAAGTCACACAGAGTCAGCCACTTTGAGAGGAGCAATGATCTCTACTTGACAGACAGAGCCAGCCCAAGGCAGTGCTGAAATATCATAGTATTATATTGATAATGCTAGTTTTAAGCTCCTTTTCTGCTAGTTTCAGCATCTGGGTTATCAGTGGATCCCTTTCTTTTAATTTTTTTTTTTGATGTGTCCCATTTCCCTCACATACCTCACAGTGTTTTACGACATGCTGGACATTGCACATAGATAGTGAGGGCTTAAATGTTCAGCTGTTTTGCTTTGTTTTTATTTCTAAGAGTGTGCAATCTCTGTCCAATGCATGGCTGCTAAAAGGGAGGAAGTGAGTATTCAGATTGTCCCAAGTATGAAATTAATGTTGGCCTAGGCAAGGTTTTAAAATTGGCCTCACCTCTCAGCCTTCCTCCTGGAGCCACAGTGGTTCCTGCCAAGTCGGACTTCGTTGGTCTCATCAATGTTAGATCCCGGACCCTGATGAGAGTTTGACGCATTTTATCTTTTGAGTCAGTGATAGAGTCCTCTGTTTCTAAACATCACAGTACATGATACTGGAATCTTTCTACCTAATGGCCTCACCCACACTGCCCTTTTCTCAGCACAACAGGAGTGGGAAGCCAGGGACACTTGTTAGCTGGAGTAAGTTATTGCTGTATTTGCGAGTCTCTCAGACCCTAGTGCCCCAGACTGCCCTCACCATTGCCGGCTCGTCTCTGAATGTTGGCAGGCTTTCTTCTCCAAAGTTGCTTCCGTAGTCCCTGTAAAAAGTGCCTCTCTCCGAAAATCAGTCCATTGAGGGCTTTCTTGCTTCCACCTCTTTTCAATAGCTTCATAGATAAGTACAATTTTTATACTATGTGAACATTTTGGTGTTACAATGGAAACACAGATCTATACCCTTTCCCACCCCAGCCAGAGCTTTGCTTATTGTCTTTAAATTCCAACCAAATTGCAAAGAAAGCTACAGTTTCTTCATCATTTTCTAACATGGGGTTCTTATACGTATCTCCTGCTTGGTGAAAAGAAAGGAAAGAAGAAAAGAACGCAGTTACATTTAAAACTCAGTGTGGGATCTAGGATTCCCTTTTTCTGTCATGAGCCTAGGAGATCCTATTGTGCAAATAGAACACAAATGGGACATATCCTTGGGGGCCGTGACCCACAAAGTGTAGGGTTTCTCTAACTTGACTTCTTCAGAAGCAAAGAGACAAAATGTTTTACAGATGAAAAGCCAACCCGAGCAGAGCCTGGAGTTGCTGCAGAGAAGGAGGCAGGGGCAGCGACGGCACTTCTAGGACACAGAGGAGACCCAGAGAAGTAAACCAGGAGGAGCAGGAAAGGGAGCAGTGGGGAACCACGGGCATCAGGGGTCCAGCCCAGAGGTGCAGAAGCAGAGCAGGGCATGAGAACCCTGACACAAGCTCCACAGAAGTTCACGACAAGGAAGGGAAAGCTAAGTCTGAATCATGTGCTCTGAGTCCAGACCGCAACAGTGGGTCACAGATTAAATCTCCAGGAGCCTGGAATTACCCTCTTCCCAGAGCCTGCTGATGCTTTCATCTCGAGGGTACAATATCGATATATTGATATGTCTCGATACAGCATGAGTAGGCATCCAAAGAATAGGAAGCCACACATCTTGCTGTCCCTTCTGTCACATGGAATCTCCATTTGTTTAAACTATTGACTCAGGGTTCGAAATGAAGGAACCCATCGATGGCCTGTCACATGGGTGTGGGGCACCTCCCCTCTGTCTCCTGGTTTGCTGGGGTGCCGTGTCTCTGCAGAAGGGCACCTGCTCCACACCCCCACACCCCCGTGCTTTTCAGCAGCTGCTCTTCATGCCTACGTCACTGGAAGGAGCCATAAATAACCCTGTGTTCTTAGCGGGGATGAGCAGACACACTGATTTCAACATCTGGCCCCAGTGAGGCATGTCGTGTCCATGGGGGGAAAAGGAAGGCCCAAAAGGCAGTAGTAGTGAAGTCTTTGCTTTCGAGGGTTCATGGCAACACCCACCCACCCAAAATTCTCAATAAGATGGCACAAGTGCCCTCCCAGACGATGAGGGAACCTGAGCTGGGGACACGGCCTCTGTACCTGGATCCTGCTGCACACGGGGTCACCACCTCGCGTCGTCCTCTGGGGTCGGGACCCCCGTTGTTCAACTTTTGGTTTTGATTCGTTGGTCAGGGAGCTCTTACCTTCCATTTACCTACATAATGAACTGCTCCTGGGGACACAGCGCATCTCCCCCATTGTCCCCGGGACCATGCCAGCCGTGGCCGCAGGAGAGGCCGTATGGATGGGAGAATGGAGTTTCCACCCACTTTCCCTGCGAGGGCGCACGTGTGTGTGTGTGTGTGTGTGTGTGTGTGTGTGTGTGGCACCTCCACGGGCCAGCACATTTCCTTCCCAAGACCTCTCTACACACAACAGGAGAGAATAAGTAAAAAGTAAGAAATCAAGCCCCCTGAGGCAGCCTATTCCGGATGGGCAGGGGGTGGGTGGGAGCTCCCTGGTGCTCCTTGGGCTGTGTCTTCACCAGTGGGAATCCCAGTTCCTAACCACTGTGCACGAGGGAGTCCACGGCTGTGCCCACCTAATCTTTATTAAACACACTCGGGACCTTTGTTAAGAAAATGTTTCGGTATCGTAAAGATCATTACCTTTTTAAAGGGCTTGTGGTTTCATTCTCTACCAAGGAACAGGCGTGAGTCTTCACGGTGGGACATGAGGTGACTTGGGTCCCCGAGGTAAGTGAGAGACGCTATGTGCTGGACACACTTCCTCAGGCAGCGACTGTAAACACCAGGCTAGATGTCCACACCGTGGTAGGATGAGTCTTCAGGCAGCGTTTAGGGGAAAAGATGGGAAGGGTCAGAGCAATGTCGCTATCAAACATGGTTTATGAAGATTTACAATGGATGCACACAAAATTATTTGCAAGAGCGTGTATAAACATAAAAAGTTATCCAACAGATACTTTAAAATAGCTGTGTACCTGTGAAAGTGGGCAGGGAAGTAGCTAATAGGACGAATGCAGTAAACGTTTAAGCAGAAGAAAATGTCCTTGCTCTTGTCCTTGTCCTATGCTGACATACCCTGAGCCCAGGAATCTGATGAACTTGGCCCTCGGTAACTCCCGCCCGACCCATAAATAAATAGATCCCTAATCAAGGAGTCGTAAGGTGTCACAGATGGTGAACGAGAGCAGCCACGTGTGGGACTTAGAGCGTCCACCATGGAGGGACGTGCGGGCTGGGCACACGGTCTCACACTTAGCCTCACCGACGGCAGAGAGAGAAAAGAAACGTGAAGAGTATGTACAAGGACGTTCAAATCCACCATCGTAGTTAAATTCTTTAAAAACAGTCCTCTTATTAAAACATTAGCAGTTGTCCTGAATAGATTCTTTTTATTTTTCAATCATTTCCATGAGGCGTGATTTATCTTTTTAATACTGTTCTGGAAAAACTGTAAGTCTGTTGATTCGACGGAGTTTCCTTTCCAGAATTCCGCACCAGGCCGCGTGGAAAGGGCTCGCAGTCCGTCTGCCTCGCACCCCAAGGGGATCCCTGGCCACCGCCACCGTCCTTCCACCGCCGTCCAGAGCAGCGGTAACTCGGGACGAGCTTCTGCCAAACAGGGGTGACGGGGCGTGTTCTTTATTCCCTCCGTGGTTTTCATCATCCGGGAAAGCCCAGCTGCCGCACCCACACCTGACTGCAGAGCGGGTCCCGTGGGGCCTGCACGTCTCTCTGAGCGCCCAGGGGTGTCCGGACCAGACGGGAGGGCCGCAGCCGGCCTGCAGGGGACGCGGCTCCTGGGCCTCGCAGGCCCGTGGGGTTCAGTCCACGGCCTTCAGCCTTTCTTGGGTTAAATGATGCTCCCGGGAGATGGCGGCTCGAGAAGGTTGGGCAATTGGGCAAAATGTTGCTGCTCCTTATTGTTGAGACTTTATTATGGAGAATTTAAACATGGAAGAGGTAAAGGGAGGCTTAATAGTGTGATGAAGCTAAGTGGCTCACCTCCCTCTGGCCTGCCCTTGCCCTCCACACCCTCTCCGACAGGGACACCCCTTACCTCCAGCCCTCCACCCCGCACCCGCACACCCCTCCACGCCGGCCCCGACACCTCGCTCCTCACCCCTCCCCGCCCCCGCACCCCCACCAAGTTCCAGCTGTCTTGTTCTTTTGTCCACCAGCACTGTGGCCTGTATTACAATATCAGGATCGTACCTAAAACAGCAAATAGTTCTCGAATCCCCTTCAATGTCCACTGTATTTTTTAAAATGATTTTTTTCACATTTTCAGAT
>CM053618.1:1937448-1952337 GCA_028646535.1 Procyon lotor | reverse complement strand
AAAGAACTAGACCACGTCATGGTGTGCATCCGGACTGCACGGCCCCAGGGCTCACGCTGACCGTGAGCCTTGAGACAGCGTGGCTCAGAACGCCCAGCACCCCTCTTTGGCAGGTCAGAACCTAGGTGGCGCCCTGACACCTCCCTTCCCCGCACCCCTTTTATCCAAATCCCGGGCAACTCCCCTAGTGTACCTCTTCGGGAACATCTTTGTGTCCCCCTTCTCTACGCTTCCACCTCTACCGCTGCCCTAACCTTCTGCTGCATCTTCTGAAATGTGTTTCTAAGATCGAGACCAGAGGTTGACGGCTACGGGCCGGTGATGCCTGGCCTGACCTGACCTTGGTTCCCCTGCTGTCTCCCTCCTGCCTGGTCTCCCTTGCTCTGTGCCTTAGCCTAACCACCAGGCTTTCGGTTCCTCCAACATGCAAAGCTTCTTCCTGCCCGACATCTTTGCGCAAAGTTCCCTCTGCTTGGAAAGCTCTAGGCACTCTCCTCCCCTCACCCCCTTCTGAAGTCTAGTTTTCCTACCCAGATCTTGGCTCAAAGGTCACCTTCTCAGGCAGTCTTCCCAGGTCTCCCTGTGTGAACCAAGGCAGACAGGTCAGCCCTAACGGGACTCCCCATACCACCAGCTTCGTCACCCCCGACATCCCCCCCTCCCCCCACCCCCGCACACAGCAGTTGGTAATTCCAATGGCGGGCAAGCTCTGTCTCTCTACCAGCCCTGCCCAGTCCCCCACGGAGCTGCCAGGGTGCAGGGAGAGTCCTGGGGAGAGGACGCTGTGTCTCGTCCTCCTCAGTATGCTCAGTGTGGTCCCCAAACAGTTGGAGATCACATAGAAAAATTAGTTTTGCTACAAGAGGTTAGTGATTAAATTAAGATATGAAATTGCTGGAGGCCTGGGTAGGAGGGGGCTAGGGGGACAGAAGTAAAAAGAACGACAGTTTACAGAATACAGCTCAGGAGCGCCTAGGGGGCTCAGTAGGTTAAGCCTCTGCCTTCGGCTCAGGTCATGATCTCGGGGTCCTGGGATCGAGCCCCACATCGGGCTCTCTGCTCAGCGGGGAGCCTGCTTCCCCCTCTCTCTCTGCCTGCCTCTCTGTCTACTTGATCTCTCTCCTCTCTGTCAAATAAATAAATAAAATCTTTAAAAAAAAAATCACAGCTCAGTGCCTCACTTGGTGTTTTCCAAATGTCCAGCTTCCTGTAAAACTTGGAAAGTTCTGTTTAGTTTATTGGCATTTTAAAATTTTCTGATGCTAACATCCTTTCAGGCTAAAGACAAGAACTGTTTTTTGTTGTTGTTTGTTTGTTTGTTTCTAATCAGAAACAAAAGCCAGGAGGTGTAACCTTCAGATGCTGGGATTATAGAGGAGATAGACCAGCGAATTTTCCAAAGGTCCCTTGCATCAGATACTTTGAGCTTTGACAACTTTAGCCATTTCCTTTGGGAGGAGACTCTCAGAGTCACAGAAGGACAAGTAGGCAGAAGCATTTGCTTCTGGCAAGTTCTTAGGAATGCCGATGGCCCCGGGCCAGTTCCTGTGTAATTCCTCAGTATGTGGCTCCTACTCTAGGAGGACAACAAATACCAAGGCCTCAAACCAGTGCATATCATGGACCTGGGGGGTAATTTCTCCTGTGTGTGTGTATATACACACGTGCACGGCATATTATGCATACATAATATGCATACATTTTTTTTCATTTTACCCCAATCCCTAGCAAGCTCTCTCATCATTTCCTAGGGCTTGCAACAGGGTTTTCTTGGCTTTTTGTCATAGACATTACACTTGTTAGAGGATCCAGCTCTATCAAGGGGACCTCTTTTGCAAGTTCTATCTCCCACCATCCCGAAGACAAGTCTCCTGTCCTTGCACGGGACCAGCACCCGGCGCCTAGGTGCAGGCAGGACCTAAACCCCCATGAACTACCCCTGTCCCTCCCCCTTACTATTATGGATTCAGTGTTTCTCTTTCTTTGAGGCAGGTTTGAGCTTGGCTGAGTTATCATCTGTAGGTTAATCTGTAAGTTTTAAAAGTATGTGTTGGGACGGGGTGGGGGGGGCAGGCCCTGTTACTGTACTGTGTTTTGGAAATTGTTCACTAAGTGTTTGATATCGTTCTGAGCAGCTGGATTGGAGAAGAGCATGTACAAGGATGTCCTGTCCCGAAGGAGTCATTCAAATGGGGAAGGGTCTGAGGTCATCAGAACGAAGAACAATTTAAGGGACCGGCCAGACGAGCCAGGGTCTGAGGGTCTGATCTTCAGGAACCCGCACTCATTCCACTTCCCGGTTGCCTTGGCAGGTGGCACCGGGCCCCAAGTGTGAAAGTTACCGGAAGACAAAACGTAGCTCAACACAAGAGTGAGACGACATTATAGCCCCTGGAGTTATTCAGTAAAAGATGGTCTGGTTTTGTGTGTGTGCGTGTGAGCTCTGCCCATAGGGGGGCCCAGACTAGACCGGGGTGACCATCTGCCAAATACGCCGATAAAGAATTTACTGTGTGGAGTGAAGTTGTGTGATTCTACGATTTTTCAGTTTCATAATAAATTTTAATCTTGGGGACTCTTCTTTCACGGTCTGTGGCTCAAGGAGCCTTGAAATCTAAGCATATTAACCAGCAGTGAAATAGGATGGAGTTCACAGGCTGTAACCAAAAGATGGAGGGAACAGGTCGTCATGGTAATGTTTCCTTGGAGCCGACAACTCTGGCTCCCAGGAGAGAAACTGGGTCAAGAAGTCCAGGAGACACACAATTTGCAAATCAGATGCCACCGAAGAGTAAACATTTGGGTTTTTTGTTTGTTTTTTGTTTTTTAAAGATTTTATTTATTTATTTGACAGAGAGGAGAGAGATTGCAAGTAGGCAGAGAGGCAGGCAGAGAGGGAGGGAGAAGCAGGCTCCCCACTGAGCAGAGAGCCCGATGTGGGGCTCGATCCCAGGACCCTGAGATCATGACCTGAGCCGAAGGCAGAGGCTCTAACCAAAGTGCCCCAGAAGAGCAAACATTTTGTACCAAACACAGAGCTACACTTGCCGGGGGTTCTGTCTAAAGAGATCTCATGGATCTCAGCTCTCAGGGATCTTTCGTTTGTCTTGTCCCCTCCCCTCCTTCCTGACCTCCCCACATCCCCATTCCCTCCCTGTCCTACTTCCTCCTCCCTCTTCTCCCTGCTCTGTCTCCTGCCTCCCTGCTGCTCAGCACTCATCCCGGATGGGAGGGCGCCCGCCAAGCTGTGCTGGGTGAAAACGGAAGTTACTTAAACAAGATGAGTTTTGATGCTGTGATTGCTCTCACAGAGACTGGGCCTGACCCCTCGAGTGGTTTCTGTTCCGCCCACAGCCTCGACCCATCGTGGGGGATGACAGGTCAACCGAAGTTCAAAGCAGAGAGGGAAAGGAGCTTAAGGCAGGGAGCCTGTCTTCCGTGGGGTCAGGCGTTCACCGCTCGGGGGCGGCCCAGCGGCTCCTTGTCCGGGACCCCGCGAACCTCTGGACGCTCATGATTCTCTCTGGTTCTCACAACAGCCTGATTCGGTGGTTCCCCGGCTTCCCGGGCAAGAGAAGCAGGACGTGGGAAAGCACGGGGGCCGGCCGGCGGCTGACGGTCCTAAGCATGATCTACCTACCAGACCTCAAAGTCTCCCACATGTAAAGCACTGTAAGATACCGTGTGAATAATTTTAAAAATACTGATTGCATGCTAAAGCGTGCATATTTGGGGTGTATTTGGCTGAATATACTACAATGAATCACGCCCGTTTAGTTTGGCTTGGTTTACCTGTTTTGACATGACTACCAGGCACTTTTCATTGTTCAAGTTTTACTAGACACGGCTGTTCTAGACCCGTTCTAGCTCAGGCACGCGGGGTGAGTCCTGCTGCGCCCAGCCGCGCTCGCCTACCTCCCCCCCCAACCCCGGGCCTGACACGCGGGAGTCTCCCCGGCTTCCTTGCACGCTGCTGCCCATCCCGTATGTCTGATGTGCAGGCACGGCGGGCCCAGCCCCACTCCACACACCACGGGGTCCAGCAACCCAGGTCGGGGCCACAGCACCGTGTGCTCTGGCCGACGCTCCATGTGCCCGGGCTCCCCCCAAGGCCCACGTGTCCCCACGGCTCCCGCGGCCCAGCTCAGGTCTCCTTCCCACCTGCTGTTCTCTAAGAATCCGGGGGGGGAGGGAAAAAATACTCACAAAAGATGCTACTTATTTACTAACTCCGCTTTGGTCACACTTGGGTCCTCCGCTGTCACTTTAACTTTTTTGTTTATAATTAAAAATATATTAAAGAGAGTTGTGTATTTGAAGTTTTTATACAAGTGCAGATCAAGCTGCTGGCAGGGGACTGTCCGCAGCGCTCCCAGGGTTTTCTCCAAATAAAGGTATCAACAGGGGACTTTTGTTTCAGTTTTAGGAGTTTTCTGAAATGCATGCGAAATGCATATGTCGCTTTCATAATCAAAGGGAGGGAGGAAAACCTCAACTGATAATCAGACAGCCAAGCCTGACAAAGCACAGGAGGCGAAGTGTGTTTCCTGTGCCTGCGAGAAGGGGAGAGCTTTCTGTGAGTTCAGCGAACCCCAAGAACATAAGCTGCTGGCTGACGCTCTAGAAGCATCTTCTGGGGGCCCCTTGGCAGAGGCCTCCCGGTGGGGGGCCCCACGAGCCGTGAGGCAGCAACAGATAATGACTGAACGGAGGAGGGTTTCCTGGGTACGTCTGCCTCCAGCAAGGACCAGGTGAGGTCACAGGGCCCGGACATGTGTCCCTTCCTCTTGAAGCAGAAGCCACTGTACCCCAGACACAGACATGACCAGACCAAAGCCATGGGGCATTTGAGCAGAAGCAGCAGAGCCCCCAAGGGACCCAACATGGTTTCCTACTCTGCCCCAAATGTGCCTCCCTTGCCTTGGGGTCTCTCCTTGCAGTCAAGCTGCTAGCGAGGGTGTCACACCAGGTGTGTCTGGGTCACCAGGGCCGGGGTGTCAGGGAGGGGGCAGGAGACGGGAGCACAGCCGTCTGCGCTCAGCAGGCGCCTCCTCCACACCCAGGTCCACGTCTGCACCCAGGAGCCCTTCCCAACAGCATCCCACTGGGGGAGGACCCAGGGGAGGCACCAGAAACGCCAACCACCCCACTCCCCCGCATCCCCACCCCACCCCTTAGCCGAGAGAGTGCACGGGACTTGTAGGAAAGACCCCGGTTCTCTCGTCTGCTCTGTCACTTAGAGCAATGAGGCTCGGGACAAGCGGCTTGTTTCACTTGGGGTCAACGTGCCTCACGTGGCAGGCTCAGCGCCACCGTCCAGAGCAGCGACCTTACAGAATCCAGGAATGCTCCCTGGATTCAGGAGCGGATGACGTGGGCCTCTGAGGTCCTGGTGACCTCTAGCCCTGTCCTGAAGTTCCCCACTAACAATCACCGTGATCAGGAGAAGGAGGAAGGCCCAGCTTATGACAGGCCCTCCCCTGACCTACAGCTTCTCCAAACACACCCCTGCCTCCCTCCCCCGACAAGGCTTGCTCGTGACAATCCTAATCACGTTCTTGCACCTTCTCGGAGTTCTTCTGCGTGTTTCAAATGCACCTGTGGCCCAGGGGCCTAGAAAGAACCCTCAGACCTAAAAGAAGAGAGGATAAATGAATCCGTTGTAGGACCTCTTCCAAATAAAGTTCAGTAAGTACCATCTCTCCATTTAAGTAAACTGTTCCTCCCTTTCCTGGTTCTCTCTCCACCAGTTTCTTTTCCCAGCAGCTTGGTTCTCCAGTAGGGTTGACGAATCCCTGGGACGCTACGGTGTGCGGCCCCAGGGAAGTCCCAGCATCGGGCCAGCGGGGAGCCTGACTCCCACTGACCAAAGAGCGAGGGAGATTTAGTATCCAGCTAATCGGATCCTTTCAGTTTTCAAGTGAAAATGAAATGCATCGAGGAGAACTGTTTTGTGATAAAGGATCCAAATCAGCTCCTGAATCCCAGAGCAGTCTTTATTTTTTTTTTAAAGATTTTATCAATTAGCTGAGACAAAGCGCACACGGGAGAGAGCTAGAGAGAGCACGAGCAGGGGAAGGGGCAGAGGGAAGCAGGCTCCCTGCTAAGCAGGGAGCCCGACACGGGGCTCGATCCCAGGACCGTGGGACCACAACCCGAGCTGAAGGCAGGCGCTTCACCAGAGCAGTCTTTTAGGCATGTGTGTGAGAAGGGTCAAGAAACACTGGCAATGACACGGCCCGTGGCAGAGAACCCAGTTGCACAAGGAATCAGGCAGGTGGATGGGGGGCAGGCTCCGGGACGCCTACATCTGTTGGGGAGACACACCAGTCAGTGCAGCCAGGACAGAAAATGAGTAGCGAGCACAATGAAGGGTCCTTCCAGAGCCTCTTGAACTCCAGCTTCGGGGTGTGCAGGAAGCCTTAAGACTTCCCGATATTAAATACGGTCACAAGAGAACACAGCCCCCAAACCCGAGACGCACCTCCTCTCCAACCTCACTTCTTCACACGGCCGTGACTCATTGCTGATCGTCGTCAGGGAAGTTGGTTGCATTTCAATGCAACAAACAAGAATTTCCCGCAGGGTAATTCTACCCGGGAAATTTGATCTTCGAGTCCTATGACTCAGGAGCTAGAGAGTCCTAACGCTCACTTTAATAGGCACTTCTCACAGATCCTGAGGCCAGACGCAAGCCCTCACGTTCAGCTCACTCCCATGCAGCCGGCTCTGGCAAGGGACATGTGCAACCACTGACGGGTGACAACAGTGGTGCGGAAGGGACGCGCAGAGCTACGGAGGGACGATGGGGAAAAGGAAGCACAAAGGCTTCCCAGGACTCAGCAGAGGTGGGCTTCACGCGGCCTCAGCTGTTCCTTCGATACATGGTTACTGAGCACCGACCAGGCACCACGAGTGTAGACCGAGGCCCAGGAAAGGCTTCCGAGGGTAAAGAAGTGGATGTGAAGATGAAAGATGGACAGATGCCCTTTCTCATCGGCTCCTGTCTTGTTTATGTTCATTTGTGGCCGAGAGGAAAGGGCAAAGGAGCTGATCAAAGGAGGTGGGCAGGAGCCGGTGGTCGAGACGCACAGCAGTGGGGACACGGGAGGGACAGCTTAACCCTGAGAGGGACGGTGTGATGGGGCCCCGCACAGAGGCCGAGCGGAACACGGCAGAAAGGCAACGTGGGGAGCAGCTGCTGTCTGAGGGCCGGCGCGGCTGCCAACATCCTCGCTCAGACAGGACTGCCTCCTAGAGCCCGCTGCTTTCCCTGGCAAACTGGTGGGCATCTGCAGAGCATGAGCAGTTACCCCAAAGAAAGTATTTTCTCTCTTTGGTATCGTCTTTGATGGTTCTGTTGAGTTGCCTTCTCCCTAGAAGATGGCAGGGAGTGGGGCGCACCTGGGTGGTTCCATCCATGAAGGTTCCGAATCTGAGCTTCAGCTCAGGCCGGGATCTCTCACGGCGGTGGGATCGAGGCCTGCATGGGGCTCGGCCCGGGTCTGCTTGAGACACTCTCCCAGCCTCTGCCCCTGCGCTTGTACTCTCTCCTCTAAAATAAATTTAAAAAACTCTCCTCTAAAATAAACAAAAAATTAAAAAAAAAAAAAAAAAAAACCAAAAAACAGATCCAAGCACTTTTCTGAAAGTGAGCTTGAAATGAGACTTTATTGTGAGATAGGGTTAACTCATTCTCTGACGCAGACCTAGCAGGACGTCCATGAAATGACACCTCTTGAAATTCTGAAATCTCTGGCTTCCAAGGTTTGGTTTGAGACAGAAGTAAGGACCGAGTCACATGGTACAGACTACGAATCAAAATATAACCACCTTCGGTGTAAGGCGGCAATGTCATAAATTACACTCAGATTTGGTTGCTCTTGTGGGTTTTAAGCAGGAAATGTACAAATGCAAGTACAAATATTTGCAAGTTTAATCTTCCAGCGTCTGATTCTGCTGCACGTAGCGGACTCTCCGTCCCCACTGCCGCCAACTGACCCTGATGAGACACACACTGGGCACACTGAACAGTCAATGGCAGCAAGGCTGCGGATACACACTACTCACACATCCCTTCTCTCTCTCTCCGACACAGACACACTCACCCATCACTCCTTTGCATCAGCTTGTTAGGACCTGCATGAACAGCAGAGGCGCAGAGAGGGTGGAAACATTCAGAGAGAAAATAAAACCAAGGGCACTGAACACGGTGCCAGGAACTGAAAGTACAAAGATGAGTAAAATTAGGGTTTTTACTGCACAGGAGACAGGCTCTGAGTCAGGTGACATACGGCCTCCAAGCGGACCAGCTGGAATTCAACCCTGGGCCTGGTGGACTTGCAGGCCTATGCCCTGAAGACAGCCCTTCACGTGACTACCCTCAAAGAACCTATGATCTCATAGGTTAGAGAGGTTTCAAAGCACAGCAAGTACTAACAATACTGGAGGGAAATTAAGGAAGACACGTGATGAGCAATTAAGGGTGCCCTTTTAGGTAAGGCCTCTCTGATGAGAGGAATATCTGAGTAAAGCCCCAAACAAAGTCACCTGAAAAAAAAAAAAGGGCATTCCAGGGAGGGTGTGCTTGGCATGTTCACGAAGCAGCGAAAAAATCAGGGTAGCCAGAGATGGTGAGCACACGAAGAGAGTAGGAGGTGAGATGTGAGTGCTCAGTGGGGATCGAATCACAAAAGGGCTTGGAGAGGAATTACTTTAAGTGCAATCAAAGATGAAGTTTCACTTCTTTGTGGTGGGAACAAGGAAGGCAAATGAAGCTAGTCGTGCCCACAGATATTGCAAAACATTCTTCAACTAAAGAATTACAGTCATAAGAGTATTTCTCTTTTGAGAATTCACCCCCTGGCCCCCAACCACACTGCCTCCAATAAGACAATTTAGGATAGACTGGAAAACAAGATTTCTCAACAGTTCAAAAAAAAAAAACTTTCAAAAGGGCCTTTCTTCCGTTCCAGCTTAGTCAATTCACTAAAGCAAGCTTTAAAAAAAAAAAAAAAAGCTAAGGCATATCTTCCCCGTTCATGCAGGGTCCTACTTGTCCTTCCTGAATACTGTTTCCCTAAGATTAACTTCTCAAACCTCAAATTCGCTCCCATCACTAAATAAGCAGCTTCTAGGGCTGCGTGGCGCCCCATGACTCTGGAGCACCAGGGACGCCACATCTGCAAGGGACTCCAGCACAGAGTTTGCAGCCCTGGGCAGGGAAGGTCCACAGGCACTTCGCACACGAGAATGAGGCCGGGCAGGGCGCGTTCGGTGTTACTACGCTCCTAGGAACGTGGCTGTCCCAGCAACACTTTCTGGTTTCAAAGTAACAAAACCGCAAGATACAAAACAAACAGCTCGGGTCAGAACAAGGAGGGAAGGCAGCCTGGGCGCAGGAAGAAGACCTTGGAACAGAGGGAGACGTGAAGAGGCAAAATACTTGGGAACGGGCAGAGGGACACACGGGAAGGTCAGAGACCGCGAGGCCGACCTGCAGCACTGCTCCCCGATGCCCGTGCGGACCCGGCCGGCCCGGCTGCTTCGGGGCCGCGCTCCCCAGCGCCGAGGGCACAGAGCCCCGCGCACAGCCGCGCCACAGGTGGCAGGGGGGCAGGGCAAGGTTTGCTTCCTCTTCCCTCTTTCACCACCCTCCCTGACGTCGATGAACCTAGTCCAGCGGTTTCCTCTTCTCCTCTCCCCGTGTCTTTCATCGCCTCCGCTCTGGCCTCTCAGTCCAGCCAGGTCTGGACCCTCGTCCTGGGGCCCCTGGCACGACCCCCGCGCCGGGGACGGAGAGACGGGGGAGGAGGAAGAGGAGAGGAAGGGGAGGACCCCGGGGCCTGGGCGCGGGGAGCACAGCCAAGAGAGGGAGCCTGGGGCTGCTCGGAGCCAGCCCGGGAGAATATGCAGGTCTGCAGGAGACACGGGCTCCTGCGGAGGGAAGCCTGCGGTGTGGGACGAAGCGGAGGCCCTTGCAGGGAAACGAGAAACACCATGCCACGTAAAGAGAAACCGCGGGACGGCGCCAAAGCCTGGCAGCTCCTCCGCACCACGCGCTCCTGTGCAAAAAGCTAATTCGCGCCACCGCGAAGACTCAGCTCCAAAAGCCCGCCGCCGGCCCTTGAACTACAACACCCAACATGCCCCACGCGCGGGACCCCGCCTCTTCTGCCCTCGTCAGCCAATGGGCTTCCTCAATCTCCTCGCCCTAGAAAAACCACCGGAAGAGAGGGTTCTTTGTCACGTGACCCGCTCAGTTTCTCCCTCGGGGATCCCAAAACTGCTGTACTGGACGGGAAACCAAAGGCCTAGACCCTAGGTCCGTACGGGATCTTCGGTAGCTTGGGTCTCACTAACGAAACGCGTGCTACTTGGGCGAATGGCCTGTACCACGCCCCACCTTTGATATCCCTCCTCAGTTCTTCCGGGGCGGGCCTTGGAACTCTAGCGCATGCGCACTTCCCAACATCTTGGGGCGGGCCTCGGACTTGCAGCACATGCGCACTGCCCCACTTATTCTGGGGTGGTCCTTGTAATCGAGGCACATGCGCCATTCCCCACCTCTGGGGGCGGACCTCGGACCTGAAGCACATGCGCACTTTCCACCTTCCCCGTGGCGGGCTTCGGATCTGAGGCACTTGCGCACTTCTCCGTCTTACCCCGGGTGGGGCTCAAACCTGAGGCACATGCGCATTTTCCACCTTCCCCGTGGCGGGCTTAGGATCTGAGGCACATGCGCACTTCTGCGCCTTCCCCCGGGCGGGTCTCGGACCTGAGGCACATGCGCAGTTCCCTGTCTTCCTTTGGCCGCAGGTCCAAGATCCAACTGCTCTGATTTTTTTCTAGAGCTATTCTAAAGATTGTATTTTGGGTAATGCAGTATTTTTTTTTTTTTAATTCTTTTTTCCCCTCGTGTTTCACTTCAGGATGCGGCAATGGGATTTTTTTTTTTTTTAAGTCCTAAAGCAGGGTTTGCAATCCGCCCTGTGTAACGGACCGACCATGGGGTTGCCAGTCACCTGTAGGTCTGGCCCTGGGCCGGTGGTCGGTGCTGTGGACCCAGACCTGCCGCCTGGAGCCCCCCGCCCTCCGTGCCCAGTGCAGAAGAAGCCTGAGAAGCGAGCAGGTGCAGCGTCGGATCCCGGGAGCAGGACCTGCGGGCGGGACAGCCTTTCTGGGGCCGCTGGGCGGAGCAGCCAGGAAAGAGAAGACTGGCCTCTCTGGGCCTTTCCTCTGCCTGCAAGTCCTGATAATTCTCTGCCTACGAACCTTCCCATCTTACTCCTTTTCCCCTCCCTACCTCCCTTCACAGATCATCCCGTCTCTTGCTTAAGTGATTTCCCAGCCCCGTGGGAATCCCTCTAAAATGCAAATGGGATCATTAAAGCGTGCCATGGCTCCCCCTTACCCCAGAATAATGGCCTGGCTCCTCCTACCGCAGAGCTCTCCCCCTCTGTGTTGCAGTCATCTTCAAATACTGCCAGTCCCTTGAACGCACCAGGCTACCTCTCCCCCAAGGGCTTCCTTCCTATAGAAGCAATTTAATGAGCATCCCGGGCTCTGCTGAGCACTGTCCTGACAGTGTTCCTTCCAGAGCCTTCCACCACACTCTGGCCCGGACAGCTTCTGTAGCTTCCTGCCCCCTTGGTTGTCAGAGAAGTCCAGTCTTCTGGAATCCGCTCTAAAACTTGAATCTCATCCCTCCCCCAGCACCGGCCAGGCTCCCGCTGTGGGCCGTGGTTGGGGAACTGCCGCATTCTGTCCTGCAGTAGAACTCCCTGTAATGTAAAGGGCTTGTTGCATTGGGAGCCGGAGGACTCACTGGGCAGGAGGGGCAAGGAACTCCTTTACCTGAGTGGGCCTGTAATTAGTCATCTGTTGGGTCTCCGCCTCGCCGGGCAAGGCTGTTTGGTGATGGATAGCCTCCATTCGGACGGCACCCCGATGCCAGCTCTTCTGGGCACGTAGGCTAGTTTCCTGGAAGCTTCCCCCATTGCACAGTCCCAGATGGGGAATCCACTGCAGCTTAACTGCTTCCCACAAGCCCTCGGGTGCTGCCTTTGGTGCTATAACGAGGCTCCCCTGGCTACTGGTTTTCTTGGGAAGAGAACCGGCAAGATGGCTCAGGCCCTGCCGGTCTCCTCACCGTTCCCGTGACTCTCAGGAAGCTCACAGATCCTTCTACACCAGAGGACCTCCTTCCCACTAGGTGACTGCAAGGGAAGGGAAGCTCCAGCGTTTCCTGTCCTACACTACGGCCTCTGGATGTGACATCCTTCCTTTGTTTGTTCAGCACGCCGCTGTTAAGTGACCCGGCCGGGGTGAGGGTGCTGTGATGCGCGTCTGGCCGGGGCCCTTCCCACCCGTGAGGACAGGATGATGGGTGGACAGCTCCCTGAGCATGTGTGCCTACGCCCAGACACCACGGAGAGTTCTCGGGAGCTACGGCCTCCTTCCTCTGTCCTTTCCCCCTCGGCATCCCCAAGATAGAGCAGAAAAGACAGGTTGCTCCACAGGCCCAGGGGAAAATGCTGCTTGGCTTTCGTAGCCCTGGGATAGAATCGGGTGTTGTTCCCAGGGGCAGTTCTAGGCATAAGACCCTCCCACATCTCCGGCCCTGAATTGTCTGTTCTCCCCTTTAAAACAGGGTCGGCAATTTTGTCCGAAGAGCCGAGTTTCTGGGTTAACTAAACATGAGCTTACCCAGAGCATCACATCCTGCTGTTCATTCAGCAGACCTATATGAGCATTATTTACATGCTAGTTCTCAGAGAAACTGCGGCAAGGACAGTTCTGCTCTCAAGTCACAATCGGAGTGTGGTGGGGGGACAGTGTGAGCACCAAGTGCTCCGATGGGCTTACGCGTGTGTGGCCTGGAGGTGCGGGTCCGGGTCCCAGGGAAAATAACTGCCTTAAAGCAGGAGCTGAGCATGCAGAGCGGCAGGACGGGGAGACGCAGAGCGGCAGGCAGAGTCGAGGCCCGGGGCAGAGGCCAGGTGGTGGCAGAAGCCAATGGCCTTGCTGAGTGCCCGGCCTGCTGGAGGCCTCTCTGGGAACTGGGCGAGTATTGCTTTGTGTGATTCCTACAGCTCTTTGAGATCGGCACTGTGATGAACCCCATCTTACGGAGGCGGAAACGGAGGCAGGGAGGTCAAATAAACGTTGGAACAAGATCGCAGTTTATACAGTAAGTGCCGAAGCCAAGACTCAAACCAGGAGCGTGATTGCAGGCAGCAGCCCTTCACCCCTTTGCCGCCTGGCTCTGGAGGTTCATGAAAGTTCTCTTTTGAGAAAGTACGATGCATAGGGAGATGGGACAGGAGAGGAAACTAGGCAGGGAGGCTTAGCAGGACCTGAACGCAGAGCTTTGCACCATGTGGGGCACTTGGACTCTATCTTAAGGTAACAGGGACACAAATGATAGATTTTGAGGAGAAAAGTGGCCTGCCTTCTATGGCTCTTACTCTGTTAATGCGAGGAGGGTGGGTGACCCCGGAATAAGGCTGGAGAGGGGTCTGAAGGCCGACCCGCAGGGGGAGCAAGGCCCAGGAGATGAGCCTGAACGGAGGTGGAGGCAGCGGGGGTCAGAAGGAGGGGTGGGTCGTAGGGCACTTCAGAAGTGCGGCTGAGGAGGTATGGAAGCTGAGTGAGGACAGGAGTCACAGAGGAGGAGCAGGCCAGCGAGACGTCTGGGCTTCTTGCTTTGGAGTGAGGACCGAGGAGAGGCAGACGGGAAAGGGAAGACCTAGGATGGGCCGCAGGGGAGGGCTGGTGGTGCTCATGGCTCCCTGCAGGGGTGAGCAGGGCAGGACCGTGCAGTGGGACCTAGAGCCTGGGATAGGGAGTGCGATCTGGGCGCAGGCACGGGACCACGGGCGTGTGGGCAGACGCCGACACGGGAGAATGGACGAGCAGAGCAGGGGAGACTCCAGAAGACAGAGCCCGGGGCTGGGCCAGAGGGGGCACGCAGCAAACAAAAGGGCCCTGGATGGAGCGGGGAGGGGCGCTGAGGCAGGAGCACGGTGTGCAGGGGTGCTGCCTCCAGAGCCGCAGGGTGCAGAGCAGCTCAGCAGAGGGGCTGGGCAGCCCTGACGCGCCCAGGTAAGTGCAGAGAGGCTCCTACACCTGGGAGGACGAGGTGGTGGTTGGCTCTGGGGGGCATGGGCTGGGGTGCGCTTGGACACCAGGTCAGAGCGGGCTCGGGGGCTGGGGTGCGGGGAAGCAGGTGAAGGCGGCTCTCGTCACTGAACATGCCTCTGAAGGAGAGGAGAGAGAACACGGCATCCGGGGGGGCTTTGGTGGTGGTTTTGGGTTTTCAGATAAGAGACACTTGGCGTGTTTGTTTCCCGCGGCTGCTACAACCAATCGCTGCAAACTTGATGACTTAACACTAGGGATTTCCAGTGTTAGGAAAGAAGGATTTCTTCTCTTACAATTCTGGAGATCACACGTCTGAAACCGGGCTGGCAGGCTGCACCCTGTGGGGAGGTTCTAGGCGACAGTCTGTTTCTTTGCCTTTTCTGGCTTCCAGACGCAGCCTGGACCCTCCGGCCCGTGGCCCCCTCCTCCATCTCCGGAGCCAGCAACGTGGCACCATCCAGTCTTTGTCTCCTTCTCGCTGTCTCTCGGCTTCTGCTGTCTGACTCTTAAAAGGACTCTTGTCATTATATCCGGTCCACCCAGGTAATCTGGGATAATTCTCTCTTTTCAAAATCCTGAACTCAGTCATTCTGGGGATTGGGATGGCACATCTTTGGGGTAACCCTCCCACAGCCGACTATGTACAGTATCTGTCTGGCGCATAGTAGGTGCTCAGCAGTATTATCACTGATGGTAATGTGAATAGTGCCGTGCCAGGCCGAGAAAGAGCCATCGGAAAGATTA
>CM053618.1:1927032-1937348 GCA_028646535.1 Procyon lotor | reverse complement strand
AGGCGTGTGTCCGCTGGGTCAAGGGCAGAGCGTGCGGAGTGGGAAGGGGCTGTCGCAGGTCCAGGCAAGAGGTGGCGCGTGGGAGTGGAGTGGGCGCTGGCTGGGCGGAGGGAGCAGGGTGCGCAGCCGGAGGGAGCAGGGGCGAAGGGAGCAGGGGCGCGCAGCCGCCCTCACCCGCTCCAGGAGCGAGCGTGCACTGATGGGGGGTAAACTAAGAACCACTCGAGGTTCTGAGAGATGTAAGAACAGAACCACAATACAAAGAGCATTGGAATAAAATCAGCCCCAGGTTGGATTTTTTTTTTTCCTCTGAAGGTAAATGTCTGGTTCTAAACTGATTTCTGCAACACTCGGAGCACGTGACTCAAGCTCTTGAGCCTCAGTTGCCCGAGAGGATTAAGCCCAAGGGCAGAAGGTGCTAAAGGACTGCTATTCCGGTCTCTCAGAGTTATTGTTTTAAATAAAATGACTTCAAAACACCAGGAACAGTGTCTTAATGGAGGCTCAGTAAACCTTTTTCCTGTCTTCCGGATTAGAAATTTACAGTGCTCTGCGCACACAAAACCACCACAGCCACAACCACAACTCGAATGCTCTGGGCCGCTGGGCGCGGGGCAGGCTGGAAGCCGGGAGCTGAGAAGATTCAGGGGGTCGGTGGGCTTTGCCGGGAGGGAGGACGTCAGATGTGTGTGTGCAGGCTCGGGGACCGAGGAGGTGGTGACGTCTCCCGATGTGCCGTCTGCAGCGAGAGAGCGCTGCTGTCATTCAGTGCGAGCCCGCAGGCCTGAGAACCGGCGTCGCCGATGCCCATGGGCAGGAGAAGGTGGACGTCCCAGCTCAAGTGGACACCCCAGTGACATGAGGCAGATGGCACGAGTCGCGTCCACCAGACAAAGACTCCACACACAGCCACAGTTGGCCTCCTAACGGGAGGACCGGGCTCAGACTGACTCACCACCCATCCTGGTGGTCGGTGGAGAACCCTCAGGAGAAGCAGCCCCCGTGGGTGCTCTCTGCACCGGGGGAGGGAGGGAGCCCGGATGCCGAGTCGCCGCGCATCCTGGGAACAGGGTTTCTGCTCCAAGAGAGAAGCCCTCAGGAGTGCGAAGAAAGTGTCCCCCAGGACCACATTCTAGGTCTTGTCTTCCCCTCGGGCGTCCGGACACCATCACCAGGGCCATCCTGAGATGCTGGCCGCAGCCAGTGGGAAAGCCAATGTGTGCCGTGCGCCCGTGGTGTTTCCCCAGGAGATGCCGGACGGCCTTGACCACGACTCGGGGACGAGCGGAGGGCCGTTTGGTCTGCACATCTCTGACGTGCAGGGAGTGATGAGGGGCTTGGCCATTTCCTGCAGGTCAGCAACCCAGCCCGGGGGGGACATGGAGGGAACCGGCAGGCCCGGCGCTTGCGTGGGGGGAAGCCAGTCAGACCACAGCCCTGAGTGAAGCCACGGACTGGGAAATGAGAGAGGAGTACGAGACGGGGAAGCCCAGTCTGGGGAGCCGAGATGAGCCCGATGTGTCGGAAACGAGGCAGAAAAAACAGACGAGAATGCTGATGGGCATGGGGCTTCTTTTGGGGGATGAAGATAGCCTCCTATCAGACTGCAATGACCTTTGGACAATCCCGTGAATACACGTAAAAACATTGAACTGTGCACTAAACAGGTGACTTGTAGGGTTCGTGAGTCATACCTCAATGAAGATGTTTTAAAAAACAAATCCAGAGAGGGTGTGTTTTAGTGGCTGCGCTAGGAGAGGAGAGGCTTGGCTCCCAGGCCTTCCCTTGTTGGCCCGGTGAGTGTGCACTCGTGGTCACTCTCCTTTGTCATGACTCCGTCCACTCCTCCGGTAGGTGAAGGACAGATGGACTGTGAGGCTCCCGTATCCATTTCCAGGGGCTGCTGTGATAAGCGACCACAAACGGAGTGACTGAAAGCAACAGAAATTAATTTTGTCCTGGTCCCAGAGGTCAGACGCCTGAAACCAGGGCCTCGCTCCCCCAGACACTCTGGGGGAGATCCCTTCCTGGCCTTGTCCACACTTGGTGGCAGTGGGAAGAAAGGAAGATGCTTAATTAAAACTCAGCAGATGCTAACACCCAAGTGGGCAGATATTGGAATTACCCGGCCAGGATATTAAAGAATCATAAAAATGCTTCAACAGGTAATGATGAATACACTTGAAACAAATAAAAAGTAGAAAATCTCAGTGAAGAAATTGATGATATAAAGGAGAACCCAGTGGAAATTTTAGAATTGCAAAATGGAATTAGCAAAGTGAAACACTCCAAGGATGGGCTCACCCACAGAATGGAGGGGACAGAGGAAATGGAGCTGTGAACTCGAAGACGTGACAGGCTGAACAACAGTAAGGGGGTAAACGCAACAGACCTTCCTTCCCCGCTTGTGTTCTGTAAACATGTCTGACTGTTGAAGCAAAAAGCATAACATTGCTGGAAGTAAATTTCAACATGTATAGAGGAAATAGTTAATAAAATTGTACTGCAGGTGGAGAAGGGGAGAGGACGCCAGCCGGTAGGATGTGGACACCATTAGTCTTCCTGGTGACAGAGCAACTCTGTATCATGATTCCAGCGCTGGTCACAGGAGTCTCTGTGTAGGATGAAAGGCCATGGGACGACCCCCACACATTTGTTTCAATGTCCGTTCACTGGTTTTGATTTTGTACTATAGTCACGCACAATTAGCCGCCAGGATACATGGTTTCTCTGCTAATCTCTGCAACTTCCTACATGTCCAAAATTATTTCCGAATGAGTAGGTCATGGTAAAAAGGGATTGAAGGGCATCTTCACAAGCAGTTGGGGAGCCCTTTCTAATCTAGAGGGGAAGTGGGGCTCCGAGGATGGGGGTCTCTGGACTAGAACCTTCAGTTCAGACCTGAGCCTCACGCTCAAGTGACATCACAAAGCCTCAGACGCCCCGCCCCCCACCTGGAAGTTGTATCAATCAAGTCGTCATCGGAGGGCTGGTCTGTACTAGAAGCAGTTGTTCAACATCGCTGAGCAAACTTTTCTGCCCGCTCAGTTAACATCCAAGGAAAATGGCGGCAGGTGAGCAACAGGGTTAAGCAGATGGGCCACCGTGGCTCCACACCCAGTTTGAGGATATAACGAAGAGCCACCCGGTCCTCTTGGTGTGCAGCCATTGGGGCAGTCTGCCTAGACCACGTAGCTCAGCTGTCTTCGAGAAACCTATGTCTTCCTCACAACTCCCAGCCTTCCTGTGGGACAAGGGCACACTCACCACCGCCATATCTGATCCCGCTTACCTAGTAAAGGTTCTCTTCTTCTTTGCGCTCCTGATGACGCTCGTCACTCTACTCATCCTGGTCTGGAAGGTAACCAATGACAAAGGCAGCAAGTTCAGAGGGCCAGACCCAAGAAAGGAGCAATCTCTGCTGGCATGAAGATGAACGGTCCCTGCTGAGGACTCCACCGAGGGGAAGACCTGGAGGCTCTCAGGAGGCAGGGCTGTCCGGCAGCCTCCTCAGAGCCGGAGCCTGAGGAAGAAGAGCTGCTCTGAGCCCCTAGGTCTCCCCCCCACCCCGTGGAGCTCCCCCCGCCTCCCTCCCTCCTCCACCACCACTTCCGCTGTGATTCACGCTCATCGTGCTGGTCCCTGGCTGGTCCTGGTGGCCGGGTTCGAATGTCTTCTCTCTGTGGATCTTCTCGACTGAAATTATAAATGGCTGTGGATTTCCACATTAACAGAGGAAAGAAACACACACATGGAAGATTAAAAATTGATTGCAAAGCCCAAATTTTCCTTTCTAAATTGGGCATATGTCGACTCTGGCATATTGAGATTATTGAGAGCTCACAGCATCTCCGATGTATAAGTTCCAGAAGATCCTTGAAATAGGACAGCTCGCTTACCCCCAAGTTCTAGGTAAAATGCCCCTCCTTTTCACCTAATTCTGCTAATAAAAAAATTATTGCCTCTCAAAAAATGATTCGAAGCACCAAATGCTTTTTCTCTTCTCCCCTGTCCTCCAACTTTATGAGTTGGCAAACTTTAAAAAATATCATATTCTAAAATAATAATTTCATTTTAAAAAAATCTTTTCTGAGATTGGAATGAATTAACTCCCTTCAAGTGAAATCCAAATTGAAGAGGCAGTATTTTTGAAAATCCGTAGTCTCACTCCATTTGCCTGGAAGGAGCCGGTAATTTTTTGGAGAAACAGCTCCGTGTCCAACCCCACTGGTAACCCTTCCTCCTAGAAGCAGCCCGTCACATGTCCCCTTGTCTCCCCTCCACAGGCACTTGGCCCTGCAGTCACAAGCCAAGAGCCCCTTCTGCAAAAGCTTTTCCCATTGCTTGGAATTGTGGGGCTGCGTTCAGTTGGGACTGTGTTCAGTCGTCTCTGACAGTTGGGTCCCTCCCGCCGGGAATCTGGGCTGTGTACTCTGCATTCCAACCATGGGCACCCATCACTTCCACTATAGCCTGTAGAAATTGAGGAGCTTGGTCACTTGGTGCTGAGGACAGGCCAGTATTGCTGCCAGACCCGTGGGGAGCCCATCCTGGTCAGTGACTGTTCCCACCTGCGTCCTTCCGTGTCTGATGGTGGGTTGGCGTTGGTTTCGTGGTTGGTCGGCTCCAGCGGAAACCGATCACAGCTGGCCAGCAACAGGACTGAGAGCATCACGGCCAAGGAAGATGTACCCCTCTCTCCTCTGGAGCATGGGCCGCTTTCTCAGAGGCCAGCTGGCTACTCACCCCTTCTCCATCCAGCATGCCAGCTTGGGAAGTCGAGGAAGGGGTGGGTGTTGCCTTGAGCGTGCACGGTTTCCACGCACCGCTCGCGGAGAAGGAGCTCAGAGTTGGCAGCAAGGTCTGCAGCCCCCTGACACTCAGATCTTTCTCTCCTATCCTGCAGACGCCTGTATTCATCCACCAGATGTCTACTGAGCTATTGCCACGAATAAGGCTCAGTCCTGGGTGCCGGGGCTACAAGAGGCCGGGGCCCCGTCTTCCCTCTTCTGGACCCTGTACGGCCCAGTGAGGGGTGATAGATGCCCATGAAGTGGTCACGTAGGTTACGTGTAAACTGAGAGAGCGCTCTGGAAAGGAACTGGGCCTCATGGGGGCAGGTAGGGAGGCAGGTTTGGAAGGAGCCCGGCCCGAGCTGGAGAAGGCGCGCGGGGAGATGGCGGGCTGGCTCAGGATGCAGGACAGCTGGAAGGTCTGCCCGTGACGGGGCAGACAGCCTGCCCTGAGTTCCAGAGGGAGATCAGCGTGGGCAAAGACCCATAACCGGAGGGGTGTGTTGTGTGGGTGGGATAAGAAGATAGAAAGATCACAAGCACGAGAATGTTGAAAACTAAGAGCTAGAGACGCAGGTGGGAGTGGAATTCACAAAACCCCGGAGGGCGGTGCTGTGAGCCCTCTGAGCTCCCTTTGGCCAACACCCATGTGTGTGCCTGACAGGCCACTCCCTGGGGCCCTAAGTCACCCTCCTCCCCAAACTCTTCCTGCCCCCCAAATCTGTTTTACTGACCAACCAGCTGGGCTGCATTGCAAGCTTGCAGCCACCAGATGGCGGCAAAGGGCCAGCGAACCCAGTCCTCGGGCCACACTGGGCCCAGGGACGGTCCCCCCCACCCAGAGCAGGCTAGACCCTAAGGGACTGCAGGCACATTCTCCACAACCACGCGAATCTCTTATCCTCAAGATGTCCTGGCTGGCAAGTTCGTCCTTTTCAAGACACGCTGTAGCATGAGCATCAATTATTTGGGGCTCTTAAGATCCGGTGTATCCCTCCTGCCTCGGTACCCTGTGGACAGGACTCTGCCAAGTCCCACAGCAGAGCCAGATTGTCGCCCCTCCCCCGTGCACTCATCAGGGAGTGAGACCCCCCCTGCTTGGAGGCAGCCCTTCTTTCCCTGTCAGACGTTCCTGCTCTGAAATGTCACCAGCATGAGTATGTGGGGCCCCTTGTGACTGGGGCGCCCTGCGTCTTCCTCGGCCTCTGCCGCCTGCGGAGCAGTCTCTCTGCTGCCCCAGACCCTGTGCCTGCAGGAACCAAGCCTACAGGTACCCACAAACCCCATAAAGCATTCAGAGGGTAATGGGGACCAGAGGAAGGCAGCCTTGAAGGGGTCCAGGGCGCCACTCCTCCTCCAGGGAGCTGCCAGTCCCCATGTGGCTGAGCACCGCCCTCGGGACAGCAGGAGTCTGGGCTGGTTTCTGAGGAAGGCCAAGGACGGGTGCTGATGGAACGCTCCAGCCATTCTGAAGCCTGAGGGGCCCCCGTGGGCTGGATCAATCAGGGAGGGCTTTCTGAAGCAGGTGACGTGTCAGGGTACCAGACAGGACTTAGAATCAGAAGGAGGCACGTGACGTGCATGACAAGGGACAAGTGTGAGCCAGCTGCGTGGTACACGTAGGGACACGGGGCCGTCGGGGCGAGAGGAGAGCACCACCCGTGTTAAAGGCCGTGAATGCCCGACGAGGGTCTCCAGATTGCACCCGGAGGAGCCAGGGAAGATTCCCCACGAGGGGAGCCACAGCAGGGTTGCGGCGCAGGTGAAGGGAGCAGGAAGAGACTGGGGAAAAGGCTCCTCGAAATGCCCGCTGAACACTCTCTCTTTCAGCTCCCCGTCCCTCCCTCTTCCATGACTTCGTGAATCCCATTCCTTCCACTGGCAACACCAGTCTGTAGACTTCTCTCTGTTCGACAGTGTGTGTGAGGGGGGAGGGAGGGGGTTCCGCAGGGTCGGGACCTCCCACCACAGCCTGGTCCCCGGCCCTGGGGGCAGGAGCCCGTGTCCACGGCTGGACCGGGTGATTCTGCAGGTGGGGGTGGGTAGAGGCACCTCTTCTCTTGGACAAATGTGGAACCCAGAGCTCTCTCCCAAGAGGGGTGGGGGCAGAAGGAGCCCCTGCTGGCCTTTCCAGTTCCTGCCGATGTTCTCGCCAGTCCGGCCCGTGACTGCAGATACCGCGCACTCTCCTTGTGGGCCATGGCCAGGGAGCTGCCCCAAGCTGGGTTGGGAAGGGTCAGAGCCAGAGGGCTCCACGCTGTGGAGAAGCCCACCCTCATCATGCAGAGGAGCCCCCGACGCCCAGAGGGGTGAGTGGGGGCTGGGTGTGGGGTGGGGTCCACTGCGGGGGAGCACGGGCACCTCCTAGCTCACATGGCTGGGCAGCCACAAGGACGTGGGTTAGGCCGGTGACCCTCAGGGTTCAGTCCCGGGGCATCTGGGGGGGTCCCCCCAAGACCCTTTCAGGACATCCACAAGATTGAAAACTACTTCCATACAAACATTACGATGTTATTTGCCTTTTTATTTTTTTATGTTTTTTAAGTAAGCGCTACATCTGACACAAGGCTAGAACTCACGACCCCGAGATAGAGTCTCGTGCTCTTCCCACTGAGTCAGCCAAGTGCCCCTGACTCTCCTTTCTTCCTCCCCTTCTTTCGTGGGCGCAGTGGTTTGTCTAACAAGCCAAGGGTTAAAGAGATTTGCAAAAGCGATACTGTTCTCTCAAAATGTTTTTTATGTTAACATGTAATAACTTTATTATTGTTATTTTTAAATGAATCATTAAATGCTTTTTAAAGTTTAGTGTTGCTTTCTAATATGGCAGATATGGGTACACATAATCCGGGGAAACAAAAGTTCCCCTGGGGTGCTTCATAATTTTTAAGGGTGTACAGGGATAACGGACTACAAATTCTAAGAACCACGGTTTTAAACTCTGCCTCTATTTGCTTATCTGCAAAATGGACATCGCATTTCCCCCGCAGGATGGCATGACCCCTCAGGTGAGGTGCAGAATGCCCCCTCCGGGCCCCCCGGTTACTAGTAACAGTTAAGGACAGATGCTGGGTTTCTGGAGCCAGGGTTCCCTCCAGCATCCCCTCGGGGCTGCCCATGGCTGGCCAGGGGCTTGAAGAGTGGCGCTGAGGTCTGGGAATAAAGCATCGTGGGCTGTGAAGGTACAAAATCCCATCGGTGCCTGGGGCGGGTCCCTCAGGCAAGGTTACTGTGCAATGAATGCCGGTCCTGCTAGATTGCCTGCTGGGGACAGGGGAGAACACAGCCCGGTCTGGGCACCTGTCGGTCACCGCTCTCACCACCTGAGGGCAGCATCCCCTCGAGGAGAACAGCAGAGAGGGCTCAGAATGCAAAAGGAGCTCTCGGGGTTTCTCTGGAAGAAGTCAAGTTCTCCCCGAAGTCTGTTTTAGGAGCTGTGACATTTCCCAACCGTAAGTAAGTGAGTCCAGCAAACTTAGCGGCAGGATGACAAACCATAAGGGAAACACCGCCGAAGAGTTCCAGCGACCAGTTTTCCTTTAAGTAAGGATTTCAAAGTTGCCTTGCCTCCCCAGGCCCTTTGCATCACTGCACCCTCCGGGGACCTGTCTTCATTCTAGCAGAAGTGAGTCCTAGAAAAAGAGGAGAGGGACTCCTGGGCCCGCGGCATCACTCATTTTCTGGATAAATGAGCCTCGGTTTCCTTATCTGCGTGCATTTCGGAGGATTGTGATGCTCCGAGAAGGAAGATATAAAGGGTATTTGTGAAGGCCAAGGTGCTGTGGGCCCTTTAAGAATTTAACATCTTCAGGAGGAAAAGCCAATTAGGTCAACCCCTTCCTATAGGGAGGAGGAGCTTCTCCAGTGTCTGCGGAAGCCTGCGCTCACCTGGTTCGGGTCCTGAAGGTGAGCGGAGCAAGTCCCGTGGACTCGTGGTCTCGTGGACCGAAGGCTCCATGTAGACAGACGGCTGCCGTGGACAACCACACACATGTGTGCCGGGAAAACCTGTATTTTCCTGTTAAGAAAGACTAACAGCTGTGTCGCACCTTAGTGCTTACAGATTACCCCTGAGGACAGAGAGGAAGGGGCTCGTTCTCCGTGGAGGAAAGAGGCTCAGTGCAGGGAAGGGACACCCAGGGTCCCACAGCGAGTCGGGGGTGCAGGCGGACGGTGGAGCCTTTCCTCTGTGGGGCCCCAAAGACTGGGGCGTGAGGTCCCCTCCACTTCAGCTCCCGGGGACTTCCGTGGGTGGTCCCTGTGGTCAGCCTGCTGATGGGGAGCCAACGGCTTCTGGACCCCGCGTCCTCCCCCCTTATTAGTGCCGGTGGCTTTTCTTCATCCCGCCTGAATCAAGCTAACCTCTCTCTCCAGCTCCGAGGAGCCACCACCCCTCCTCTGAGCCCAGCGCCCTCCTGCCAGCAAGCCCAAGCCCTCGAGCAGCGTCGTGTGCACCGACGAGCCACGTGGAGCCACGTGGAGCCACATGGAACCACACAGGGTAATGCGGACACACACACGTCCAGCGTGGAGGGCTGGGGAGAGCAGGCCGGGCAGAGGGGGCCGTGTTCTCGTCAAGAGAGGAGGGCGGGGGGGGGGGTGCCACAATGAGGTGGAGGTCACTTGAGGGCAGGGCCGGGCACCCGGCAGACGCTCTCTGTCTCTGATCTCTCCCTAAATTGCTCTTCTTAATTCTCACGAACGGGTATTTCGGCCAATCGCATCTCCTCTTAACCTGAGCTGCATGGGTAGGTTTTGGGTGATGGGACAGATTTTCAGTAACTCTAAGTGAATTCAGGATTTCCCTCCCACAGGCCCCAGCACCGTGGGCAACACCTGGGTTTCTGTCTCTGATAGAAACCACGGTGCATTCATATTCTACCTGTGGCTGCAGCCTCCGGAAATATCCTTCACCTCATCCTGTCTCGGAAATTACGGCAGTTATTAGATCTGCTGCTAGATCTGGTTATTGAATGCGTCGTTGGAGAAGGTGGTAGATTACTATGTCGTAAATTTGTTTGTTTTGATTCTTTTAATAATGGTTTTTCAGTAGCCCTGGCTTCCTTGGCAGCCCTGAATATCTCGGTTCTCACGTTTGGCGACATCGTGATGTAGGAGTCAAGGGCAGGCTGCCCGGAAGATGGGCCACTTCGGCCTGTGGACTATTCCGAGCTGAAGGCAATCAAGACCCTGTGGGCTCGAGAGAAACTTTCACCGCTCCCTTAACTACACAGAAGAATCTGACCTGGGGGTCTTTCCCAGAATCAGGGTTACTGGCAGAGATGAATTTTATCTGACCCGTCTGCACGGCAGGGCCAACATCGAATCACCAAGCAGCTGCTCTTCTCCGCATTGCCCTGTGAACTACCCTCCTTCCCTCTGAAGTCCCAGACCCCTGCCCCCTTCTCCTTAGTCTGGGATGACATAGGTACCACATTTTGTCCCACGGTCTTTGGAATTTCCGTGTCTGTGCAGATTCCCCATATATTTGTTATTAAATTTGATTTTCTTCCGTTAACCTGTCTC
>CM053618.1:1895478-1926532 GCA_028646535.1 Procyon lotor | reverse complement strand
GTGAAAGCAGAGGTGGGCCCGGGCGTTCATGAAGGGGGGTCTAGAGTGGGGAAGAAAACGCGGAGCTGGGGGCCTGGACCAGAGGGAACCCTGGAATTGAGAGGGAGATGCAAGGGGATGGGAGTGCACCGCTCACTCACAGGAGTCCCAGGAGGCTGGCCAGTGGAGAACCATCTGTGACAAGTGTTTAAATCCCAGGCTGCCCGTGCCCCGCACCTGGTATCCAGCCATCGACGATGTGTGATGGGGGACGAGCAACGGATTTTAATATTCGCCTCAACAAAATGTACTTAGGAAGAGAGATCGGCTTCTGCTCTTCCGGCTGCTGCAGAAAGAAGTTACGTAAGGGTTCATTCAAACGGCTTGGGAGCATCTTTCTCCAATCTGGTCTCTGTGTCTCTGGCTTGAACCAAAAAACCAGGAGCCCGGATCTTCCACCCTGCGATCTGGAAGTGCCAGCGACAGACAGACATGCTGCTGGGGGCAGGTCTGACTCTCAGCCTGCAGGGAGGGGGCCTGGGACAAGGGCTCAGATCAAGTCAGTACATAATGAAGAACACGTCAGCAAAGGAGATTTGAGGAAGAGAGGGAGGGGAGGAGGAGGGAGGGAGAGAGATTGGGCAGGGGTGGGGGCGTGGGGGAGAGAAACAGGCTGGAGAGGGGAGGAAGGAAGAGCTGAGGCGCCCTGTGGTAGAGCTCCTGGGTTGGAAGAAAGGAAAAGAAAGCAAAAAAAGGAAAAAAGAGAGAAAGGACTGAATTATCCTGAGACGGATGCCGATGAGGAAGGAGCCACCTGGTGTGTGTCCAGCACTATTACTGGATCCCAGAGGGCGGAGGAAAGGGTGGGGCCCATTTTGGCAGAGACTCCGGGTGGCTGACGAGGGGGTGAGGGCAGGGAGGCTGAGGGGCAGCCTTCAGCGGGGGCTGCTGGGGCCCCAGACACGCCCCAGGCCGCGGGCTGGAGGGAGGCAGGAGTGGAAACTCCAGGCCTAATTGCTGGGTCTCTCAACTCTTCCAGGGAGCGCGGGGCAGGAAATTCCTCGGATTCCAGGCCTGTAGGATCATTGCCGAGCATAACCGCAGAGCAGAGCGGAGCGAGGGAGAGAGGCAGAGAGGGCTGCCTCCTCTCCCCCTTCCCTCCCTGCAGTTTGAAAGCAGCAACGTGGGAGAAGGGCCGAAGGGGAGGCCCCAAGGCTCTCAGTCCTGGTTAAGAAAGACCCGGTCGGGTGTCCCGGAGAAGGCGGGCCTCGGCGGACTGAGTCTGGGGTCAGAGGTGGGCAGCCGGGGCTGGGGCAGGGGTTCCCCGGGGAGCCGTGTTTGGCCCCCGGAAGGGCCTGAGCCAGGGACTGAACCGTGGCCGAGCAGGGGGTCCTGGGTCTGCTTTGTGTTTCCTTCTCTCTCAGGGGGACCTCCCCCCAGAGACCAGCCCCCACCCAGTGGGGGTCCACGTGTCCCCCACTGTCCCCCAAACAGCCCCCGCCTTTTCTCACCTCCATGCTCCCTCAGCTCGGATAGTTCAGGGTCACCAGGGACCCTTTTCCTGATCCTTCCTGATCCTGATCCTTCCTCCTCTCAGACTGCATTTGCCCTGAGGGCCCTTTCAGCACCTCTTTCTTAAGGTTGTGTCCTCTGCGCCCCCAGATAAAGGAGTCTTTGCCTCGGGCTTCCCAAGGAAACAGCCTGAAATTCAGTGTGGCCCCTACATTCTGTCTGGATCACAGTGGGTTGTTTACTGCGGCCTCCTCGGCCCGACTGAGCACCCCTGGGGGTGGGGGACCGGGTCTCTTCCCTCTGCTCCCAGCTCCACGCGTGGCCCAGGGCCTGTCACACAGTGAGTCCACACGGGCGTGCACACACCACACACGCACACACACGCACATACATACATGTACATATCACACACATCCCACACACGCACTCACACACGTACTCACACGCACAGACCACACAAACCCATGCACACACACACCACACACGCACACACACGCTCATGCACATACACGCTCACATGCACATCACATACGTTCACACACTCACACGTGCACGCACACAGACCACACACACGCACGCTTACACGCACATACGTGCTCGCATGCACACCACTTACGTGCACTCACACACACCACAATGCACTCACACACGTGTGCACACTTGCACACATCCTCACCCGCACGCACACACACGCACAGTGCTTGCAAAACCCGCTGTCCCAGCTGGCTCAGTGCGACTCCTCCGCGTGGCAGGTCCTGGTAAGGAGGGTTTAATCCCCGGGCTGGGTGCTCCCCAGCTCCCCACTTCGCACACCATCACTTAGTATCTGCTCGGAGGGTGCAGACAGCGTTTTAATATTATCTTCAGTAGGACATAATTAGGTGCTGCTGAAAATTCATTATCATACTTTGTAAAGCCCGAAAAAATGACTTCTGTGCTATCTACACCACTGCTTTTCCTCAGAGGGACGGAGGGGGCCGAGGCGGGCGTGTTTTCCCCCACAACTGAGGGTGGGGCCGCCCTACAGGGCGGTTGGGGTTCCTGGGCTGGAGGAGGAAGCCCGTGGGGTTCTTTCTGCTCAGAGGCTGAGCACCCGGCTTGTGCACAGAGCACCGGCGGGGGGCGGGGGGCGGGGGCCCACCCTCAGCAGATACCGAAAAATGGCCGGGGGGGCGGGGGACTTCCAGGAAGCATCACCACCAAAACCCCAAAATGCTGTGTCTGGGTCTCATTCCGGGACTGTGGAACCTTCTCGGGATCACATTACAGGATCTCTTCGCTTCTTCCTGAGACCCGTGTGTCCCCTTCTGTGACCACAGCTGTCTTCCGGGAGCCCGGGACGCATCTCTTCCTGGACTGTAGCGCAGATCCTGCCCCAGTGACAGACTTGGGCTGGCCCCGCGAGGGCGAGGCGGCTCCTGGGCCTGGCTCGTCGCATCAGCTGGGAGAGGACTGGGGTGCACGAGGCCTCACCCTCCCCTGGGTGTCCCTCCTGACTGCTACATGAGCGGTGTGGCTTGGAGCAAGTGGCTTAGCCTCTCTGGGCCTCAGTCTCCCCTAGCGTGAGGAAGTCAGGGTGGGTAAAGGCAGAGGCCCGTGGTAGCTGCGGCTCTGTGTGTTTCTATGTAAGATTGTCCTGTTTTCACCTTCTTCCCTTACCTGAGGATTGGAGAGGGAGGCCCCCCGAGGCTGTGTGGGCCTGGCAGCTGCGGTGGGCTTTAGGGAAGGGGTTGTCCCTCCCTTCTGTTCCCTCGTAGGGTTTCGGGGTTAAATTACCCCCGCACTTACTAGGATGTGTCTATAAGCAGATACATACAGCGCAGCCCGAGGCCTGAAGCGCGGTTGGGCCGGGAAATGAGGCGGGTGTGGTGACCCATGATGCCGGTTTGGCCCGGCTTCCGCAAGGCGTGGGTCTGGAGCAGGGCTGGAAGGAGGGGCCACAGGGGGCGGATGGGGAGGGGAGAAAGAGCGCTCCCCCGGCGTGTGGGTGGGGGCAGCGTGGGCAGGGGGACGGCGGGGGGAGCCCCGTGCACCTGGGCTCCCGGTGGGCAGCTGCTGTGAGTTCCTGAGAAGGAGTGGCCCCCGTGATGCAGTTCGAGAGGCCGCGTGCACATTTCTGGGCGTTTGCAAGGGAGGCAAGCACCGGTCAGGAGGGATGCTGAAGGGCCCTTATCAGCCAGGTGGGACCGGAGCGTGGCGTCGAGACGGCCAGTATCTGGAGGGAGAGGGAGTCTCGGCGATGTGTCTTCTCAGTCAGCTAACTTGTGCTAAACACTCCCTGTGTTCTGGGGCAGGACGGGTCCGACCCACCGGTCCTGCCCACTGCCACACAGCACTGGCCAAGGACCACCCGCATTTCTGGACCTCAGGGTCCCTGTTAAATTTGCACCTAGTGCCCGAGGGGCTCCCCTGGGGATACCTCGACTTTCACGGCCCAGGAGCTCTACCCCAGAGGTGCTGCCCGGCCCGCCCCACCCCTGCCCCCGCCCCCGCCCCGGTCAGAAGTCAGGACTTGCCCCAGATCCTCTGCCAGCCTCCCTGAATCCCAGCCCCGAGGACTGAACCCCCGCGCGGGCGCCGATTTCACAACAGCTGCAGCAGGAGGAAGGGAGAAGGTCCAAGTGTTCAGGCAAGCGCTGCTGGGCGGGCTCCTCCCTCACCTGCCCACATCTGGATTCCCGTGTGCACGCAGCACAAGTGCACGGGGGTGCCCAGCTCGCTTCCTCCTCTGTGGACTCTCATCTGCATGTACCCGGTGTAGGTGTGAGCTGGGATTTGATCCCGGACAGGCCGGGAGGACCAGGAGCCACCACCCCAGGGGACGTTGGGGTCCGCAGGTGTCCTCCATAGTTCTCCATGGAGCCTGTAGAGCTCCCGCTCGCTCCGATCCACGGGCCTGGCCCAAAGCCACGAAGAGGACTGAGGACGGCAGCCCCCGGCCTGGGAGACTGTGCCTTGTCCTCTCCACAGTGGAAAGGTCAAGAAGCTCAAGTCGTGCCCCAGGGGGGACGTGCAAGGTGGGGCGTGGCGGGAGGGCTGGCGCAGGGCGCAGGGTTCTGCAGTGTGGCCCTCGGCTGCAAAATTCCCCGTGGCCTTCTGACCAAACAGGAGGGCCCTGCAGCTTCAGGCAGGCGACAGAACGCTCTCATTGCCGTTAGGTGCGTGGGTTGGGTTCGGCAGGCTTTTACGGGGTGCCAGACGCGGCTGGGTGCTGAGACAGGGAACCCGGGAGGGGTGCCTACTTCTAGGAGTGCGCAGTTAAGTTTTTGTTGGAGAACAACACCCGTGTCAGACATAGGAAGAGAGTGACTACAGGGAAAGGTATTTGGGGATCCAGACTGAGCGGCATAGTTCTGGAAATCCCCGACCACCAGACCGGACCTTCAGGGCTCCCTTCTGCCCAGAGGGGAAGAGCGCAGGGGGAGGAGTTTGGGGAGAGCAGCTTCTCCCAGCATTGCCCTGCATGCTCCATCGGCACCAGGCAGTACCCTGAACTGCTCTGGCTCTCAGGGCCCTCACACTAAACTTAATCAGTTTCTCTCCGTCTTTAAGATGGAATCAATCCCGGAAGGCTTCCTGGAGGAAGTGCGATGTCCGTGTTGGGAGATGTTAAGTTCTTGTGCTAGGAAAGGCATCCCTGCTTTGTGTATCATGACCTGGGAGAACTAGGGGCAGGGGCGAGTGGCAGGAGGGAGTAAATGGAGACAAAGGGTTTCGAATGGATCCTGTGAGTGCGCAGTGTAGGAACTGGTAGAGCCAGAGGACGAGTATGGGGCGGCCTCTGGAGCCAGGGGTAGAAGACGGCACCAGGAGGCATCGTGGTTTGTAGCGGGGACCTGGAAACCCACCTGGTGGAGGGAGTGGAGCATTTTCTGTACGGCAAGTGATCCGCCCTGACCAGAGAACTGAAGGCCGCTGGCCGCCAGCCGCACTTGGAGAAGGAGAGCATGGCAGGCAGATTCTGCAGAGGCCGGAGCTGCTCGCCTCAGTTAATGAAGCCAGACCTAAAAAGGGTCCTGCCTCGGATTTCCTCCACGGTGGGCAGCCCGGGTGTGGCTGGTGGAGGGCCTGTCCCCGAGGCGACCCTCCGTAACTCCCGCCCCCGCTGTGTGGGGACGGCATCCTGGTTCCTCATCCCTGACCCCGACCCCACAGGCTCATCCCTGCCGCTGGGGTTCATGGCGGAGACTCAGTGTGCTCCTGAGCTCCGTGGGGCGCGAGGGGAGGAAGGCTCACCACCGCCCTCCCCACATCACCCCTTCTCTCTTCCCAGCCGGAGAGGGACTGACCGCACACCAGTCCCTCAGAGGACACAGGTTTTTCCTGGGTGGAGGCTCCAGTCGGGAGGGGAAGGAGAAGGAGGAGAACCAGTGAAGGGAACCCATAGGAAAAGGGGAGAGAGAAATCTGGGGCTGGGCCAAGAAAGGGGAGCTGGAGGGCAGGGAGAGCAGAAGGAGCAGCGCAGAGCCAGTAAGACAAGGGGGTAAGGGCCCTGGGGCGGGGATGGCAGCTGGGAGGGGCAGGCAGGACAGGTGGCCCAAGAAGGAGGTCAGGAAACAAGGAGATGCGTGGGGGGCCTCAGGAAGCCGACCCCAGGGGGCCGAAGAAGGGCATGATGAGGAGGGAGGTGGGGTCCGGAGGGGCCAGAGAAGCCAACGGGAACAAGGTGAGCTTGGGGACAGAGGGATGGGGCAGAGGAGCTGGAAGAGAGAGCAGAGGCAGCAGGGGCCCGGGGAGTCCCCGCAGTCCTCTGCTCCACCCCCGAGGCTGCTCATTATGCCTCCATCCTCCCGGGCAGGAGGTCAGGAGGTCTGAAGAAATGCCCTCACCCAGCAGAATAGCAGTGGGGGGGAGGGGAGGGGTGGGGTGGGAGGGCAGGAGGGCAGGGGTGGGAGGGTGCTGAGCTGGCAGGATGGCAGATGGGGACCGGCCCAGACCGGCAGGCCTCCCGCGCTGGCGACGGGCACACAGCCAGGCCTGCGGTGGGGATGTGGGGGGCGCACCTACTCGGCTCGGCCCTGTGGCCCTGCCGGCCTCTTAGAGAAGCCACAAAGCCAAGAGCCTCATGAAGAGGAGGAAGGACAGGAAGGAGCTGCCGGCCGGGCCCCTTCTCCCCAGCACCCCTGCCCGGGTCACTGGCTGGAAGCGATGCTTTGCTCCTCTTCTCACAGGCACAGGAGGCAAACCGGGGGCAGGCCCAGCGTCCCCTGCGCCTGTCCTGTGCAGTGACGTGGCGGTGAGCTTAGTGCACACAGGCCCTGGGCTGACCGGTCCAGGTGACCCCACGGCCTAGGAGCCCTGGGGAGAAGGGGTGCACAGGAGAGCACCTGTGTCCCACGAGTGCTCGATGACCCAGCGGGGACTACCACAGACGGGGACAGTGTGCGGAGGGACATCCGAGAAAGGGGGAGCCTAGAGAAGGGGACAGAAGTCACACCTGCTGGGTTCTAACCCCAGCATATGAGGGAGATCCTGGGCAAGTTCCCGGGCTTCAGCTGTGCGCCAGGCCCCTTCCTAAGTGACATTCGTGCCGTTATGCATGACGCGTCACTGGCCTTCCCCTGGCATTGTGGTGGGAGTTGAGTCCTCCCCATCTGGCGGGAGAGGAATCCGAGGCCCAGAAAGGTTAAGTAGCTTGTGCGGAGTCACCCAGCTCGGCCTGGACGGAGCTGCCGGGGCCGGAGTCGGATGGTCTGGCCCGGAGGCGGTGCTGCCGATGACCTCGCTCCGAGGCCTCTGGGAAGTTGGGATGATGTCACGCGGACGGAGCTGTGGGGAGGTGTGGGTCCAGCAGAAGCACTCGGCGCATAGTAGGTCCTGGTGTGTTTGTGTCATCCCCGAGCAGGGCAGGAGATGCTGAACTGCCGTGGAGTGGCAGAGGCAGGGAGCTCCGAGCACAGACAGGTGACCTTGATCAGGGTGCCCAGGGGGCTTGACCACCAGGGAGAACTAGCAGGAGTTCATAGGGCGGGGGCACCTCAGGGAAGCCATGATAATCCACAGACCACTTCAGAAAGACCAGTGCTGTGACCTCCCCGCTGCACCCGTGTGACCTCTTCACTGCACCCCCATGACCTGTCCCCTGCTCCCCCGTGACCCCCTCACTGCACCCCTGTGACCGCCTCACTGCACCCCTGTCACCTCCCCACTGCACCCCGTGACCTCCTCACTGCACCCCGTGACCTGCCCCCTGCACCCCCGGTGCTTGGGCATCTTCGGGGTTGGCTCCGTTGTTAGGGTTTTGTTTCTTCTTCCCCTTCCTCCGGAGCAGGAGACACACAGCACTCCTCGCTCCCTTCGCTGGATTCCACTGCAGTCCCGAGAAGTGGCTGCTGTTGTCCCTGTGGTCCAGGTGGACAGACTGGCCCTGAGAGAGGGCTGTCCTCCCGCTCTGGAGCTGGCTTGAGCCAGGGATGCACGATGTGCTTCGTCCGGGGAGGGGAGGGGAGTGTGTTCCCCGCACGGCGCTGCCCGGTAAGCATTACCCTACCCGGAGGGCTCGCGGCTCTTGGAGGTGGAGTAATTGACCTGATCTCTGCGGTCATCTGCTGAGACCTTTATTGAGGCTCTGTGCGGTGCGGCGTGAGAGGTCCGCCCGCCGGTCCCTGCCCTGGGGGTGGGGGTGCCGTCTCGCTGGCACGCGGACAGGACGAGCCTGGACGGGGCGTGTTGGCGGCAGAATGCAAGCGGTACCCGAATGTGAGCCGACGGCCGAGCATTGACGAGACGGTGCAGGGTGGAGAGGAGCAATCTGGGGCTGGGACTGCAGGGGCGGCGGGTGCCGGGCCGCTCGGCAGAGCTCCACAGCGCTGGCCGTGCAGGCCTGTGTTCGGCAGCCATCCGGTCGCTGCCTGTCTTGCTGTAACGAGACCCGTGTGCATGCCAGTGTGCGTGCCTGGTGCACCATGGGGTGGGGTCCTGTCCTCAGGTTCTGACGGGGGAGACTTGCTGTCCTGTAGCAACATCCTGAGATTCGCTCTCCTCCAACACCCGCCCAGTTTCTCTCCTCATGTGGAGCTTTTATGAGCACCTGCAAGGTAGGGGTGAGGGCGGGAGCGCCAAACAGCAACTCTGACATTGTGGAGAGAAGGGTGTTCATTCTAGACCTCCCATCCAGTCGCATTGATGACACTGGGCCACTTCCCTGGGCCTCTGGAGCCTCACTGCTTGTGTGCGGTGGGGAGGGTTCTCCGTACCTCACCGTGCAGGGGGAGGGCTCTCCGTACCCTGCCGTGCAGCGGGGAGGGCTCTCCGTACCCTACTGTGCAGTGCAGAGGGTTCTCCGTACCTCGCCGTGCAGGGGGAGGGCTCTCCGTACCCCACCGTGCAGCGGGGAGGGTTCTCCGTACCTCGCCGTGCAGCGGGGAGGGTTCTCCGTACCCCGCCGTGCAGTCTGGGCCGTGCAGCAGGAGGGTTCTCTGTATCTCACCGTGCAGTGGGAAGGGTTCTCCGTACCTCGCCGTGCAGCGGGGAGGGCTCTCTGTACCTCACCGTGCAGGGGGAGGGTTCTCTGTACCTCACCGTGCAGCGGGGAGGGCTCTCCGTACCCCGCCGTGCAGCGGGGAGGGCTCTCCGTACCCCGCCGTGCAGTGGGGAGGGTTCTCCGTACCTCGCCGTGCAGGGGGAGGGCTCTCTGTACCCCACCGTGCAGTGGGGAGGGCTCTCTGTACCTCACCGTGCAGGGGGAGGGTTCTCCGTACCCTGCCGTGCAGTGGGGAGGGCTCTCCGTACCCCGCCGTGCAGCGGGGAGGGTTCTCTGTACCTCGCCGTGCAGCAGGAGGGTTCTCTGTACCTCACCGTGCAGCAGGAGGGTTCTCTGTACCTCACCGTGCAGCAGGAGGGTTCTCTGTACCTCGCCATGCGGCAGGAGGGTTCTCTGTACCTCGCTGTGCAGCGCAGAGGACTCTCCGTACCTCACTGTGCAGCGGGGAGGGTTCTCCGTACCCTGCGGTGCCGTGGGGAGGGTTCTCCGTACCTCGCCGTGCAGCAGGAGGGTTCTCCGTACCCCGCCGTGCAGTCTGGGCCATGCAGCAGGAGGGTTCTCTGTACCTCTCTGTGCAGCGCGGAGGACTCTCCGTACCTCACTGTGCAGCGGGAAGGGTTCTCCGTACACTGCGGTGCAGTGGGGAGGGCTCTCCGTACCTTGCCGTGCAGGGGGAGGGCTCTCCGTACCCTGCTGTGCAGCGGGGAGGGTTCTCTGTACCTCGCCGGGCTGTGCAGAGAACCCAGTGAGACGGTGCACAAAGTACTCTGTAACCTGATGATGTCATGTGTTTCTGTTACATTTTTAGTTTTATATTTTTCATATGTAGTGTGCATGGTACAAAATTTAAAAAACTCAGAAGGGTAAATGGTGAAGTCTCCCCCTCTGCAGTCCCCCAGCCTCATCTTGGGGCTCCCGGAACCGCTGTATTGGGGGTGGGACAGTGCTCAGCATCCCTGTTTCTCAGGAATGGACGCTGAAGCCCAGAGAGGTTGAGCAGCTTACCTGAGGTTGTCCCAATGGGAGCCCACCTTGCAGTCCCCACTTCCCGCTGTGGGGCGTGGTGGGAGGGGGGTCCTACGTTGCGTCCTCTGATGTGGGGGCTGTAATCCCTCAGAAACTCGTGAGGGTTATTGATCCCCCAGCACCCCAGGCCGTCCAGACCCGCACACAGGATTTCATGTGGCTTCTCCACTGCTAGACCTCCAAACTGTCCCGGGCCTTCTTTATGTCCTTGATGAGGCGTTAGCTGTGAGGGGCCTCTCTGGATTGCCATGGCCTGCTCCCCGAGAAGCCCGGGGTTCTGGGGTCAGAGCACCTGGGTGTCTACCTGCGACCACGTCTCAGCTTCCTGACCTTGGACAAGTCCCTTGATTCCTCTGAGCTTCGTTATCCATTAAATGGGGTTTGAATTCTCTGTCCCCACACGGTTGTGAATTGTGTGAAGTCACAAACAAATCTAAGATCTTATTACTCCCTCCAAGGCCTGGAGGGAGCGAAGAAACCAGAAAGTAGGTTGGTACTTGGAATCTCCTCCCGCCCGGGGAGGTGGAGGCAGTCGGGCCTCGTGCCCCTCTCAGATGCGGCGCCCAGAACCGAGGCCCCCAGACTAGGTGTGAGCACTGACTCACGCAGCATCACGCGCCCCGTCCGTCTGCTCGGCCTGGTCCAGAGCGAGCCGTAATCCCATTATGAAGACCTGTCTCATTAAAACGACTGCAAGACGCAGCCAGCGAGCCGCCCGGTGGAGTCGGGAGGCTGCCTGGGAACGCGGCCCCCCTCCCCCGCTCATTAATGATTATGGGAGGTTTTATTCCCCCCAACAAAAGTGTTAATTAGACATCGTTCTGAACAGGGATATTACACAAATGAATTAAACTCAAACCAATCAACAAGCCAGCTCTGTGCTTCGGGTCTCCTGAACGAGAAGGGAATGAAGGCGGTAATGGGAAGCGAGCGGGAGGATGTCTTCCCTAATATGGAAAAATAAGCAGGAAGGTTCCCTTCAGTTCTGCGCCGATTCCGTGATGGCAGACACCTTTGTCCTTCTGCCTCCTCCGCCTTCCCTCTCCTTTCTCTCTGTCCCTTCCTGCACTGCCTGCACACATGCACACACGCACGTGCATACACTCGCACCAGCCCACAAAAGCACACATGTGCACACATGCACATGTACACCCACACCCGTATGCACAAGTGCACACATGTCTGTGCATACACTCGCACCAGCACACGTGTGCACACGTGTGCATGTACATCCACACCTGTACACACAAGTGCACACATGCACACACGTACGTGCATACACTCGCACCAGCACACACATGTGTGCACACATGCACGTGTACATTCATACCTGTACACACACGTGCACACACGTGCGCACACACACGTGTATACACTCGCACCAGCACACACGTGTGCACACATGCACATGTACATTCACACCTGTACACACAAGTGCACACACACACACACATGTACATACACTCGCAAAAGCACACACAAGCATGCACGCACACTCATGGACATGTACATTCACATGTACTTGCACGGGTGTGCACATGTGCACGCGCACATGTATGCGTACACACTCACACATGCGTGCACACACACAGAGTTCTGGAGTCCCCTCAGGACTGTGTTGTCGTCTGGTGCTTCCCCAGTGCTTGGGCCTTGGGCTGGGGCGGGTGCGGACCGAGAGGTCACGCCAGTCCAGAGTCTTCAGTTCCCACCCGCCCTCCACTGTCAGCTCCCCACCTTTCACTGTGGGTGAGTCGTCCCGACTTCGAGAGCCATCTGTTTTCTGATCAGAAAGCAGAGGATGTTATAGCTAAGAGTCTGGGGGGTATACAGTAGGTCCTCAGCGGTCATGATGGCTGGGTGACACCGGGAAACACTGTGTGGCCGGGCTGCGAGTTCCTGGTTCGGGTCACCCTCCGTGGGCAGAGTGGGGGGGCCTGGAAGGCAGAGTCCCGTTTGAGGGCTCCAGCTTGACAGGGGAGAGAACAGCGCGGCCTGCCGTCTGCTGACCACGGGAGGATGGGAACAAGACAGCAGAGGAGCGGGGAGGCACCTGGCTGTGCCTCACACGGGCCCGTGCAGCCTGGAGGGGGCCGAGGGTGGGAGGAGGCTGGGGCGGGCCTGCGGGACCCCCGAAGGCAGGACCGACTCCCCAGCACCCCGCGGCCCGGCACAGGCTGTGTGCTCGAACGGGTGTGCGGTTGGGCCCGGTGGGATCGGCTGCCCAGGTGGTGAGCCCCACCCCGTGGTCTCTGAGGTTGGCCGGGGTCAGAGGCTTTTGAAGGCAGAAGACTTTCCCGAGGAACAGGGTGCAGGGGTGGAGTATGCAGATGGGAGTCTGTTCAGAGCCCCCGGCCTGTCTGAGGGGAGAGGATCTCTGGCTCTCCCTTTCTCGAGCCCCAGACGGTCCCCCCACCAAGCCCCCCTCCGCTGGGTGCCCGTGTCTACCAGCCATCCCCAGCCAGGGGCGGGGCCTCCCTGCCCGCGGACCCCCGCCTGCCCCTGTGGCTCCCTGTGCAGGAACCAAGCCCAGGGTTCGTGAGCGGCCGCCTGCCCTTACACACGGCGCCTCAGTGGCCCATAGGTTCCTCTCTGCCGATTTCCATCCAAGTACGAGGCCTTCCTCACATTCCTGAAAGCCAAGCTCTGGGCTCTCCTGCGTGAGCCCAAGGAGCCCCGGTCGAAGGTAGTTGTCCAGTCTCTGGGCTCTGTGTGCTCTGTGGCGGGTCCCGGGCAGGTGAGCCGCGGGCGCCCGAGGTTGTGTCCCTCCCTTGGATTTGCAGGTATCCGGAGTCAGGTGCTGGGGGTTCCAGCTCCTCGTCTGCTCTTCCTGAACGTGCGACCTTGGGGAGGTCACAGAGCCTCCCTGAGGGTCAGCTTCCTAGGGCTGCGTTGTTACAGTCCTAAACTGAAGACAAATGTGAAAATGATTTGTGAATGAGAAGGGTTGTCAGACATCAGGGGTGATTGTCGCTGGTTCTCTTAGTCCCTTACGAGGGCCGTAGGGGTGAGGGGTCCGCAGGGAGGCAGCGGTGTAGACGGGCTCCTCGGTCACGTGGGGCCACCCAGCGGCTACTGCAGGTCACAGGTCACGCATTTGTTTCTCATCCCGCTGCGTGTAGATGGAAGAGACTGAGGCACGCTGGGAAGGGAGTGTTTAGGTTCTCGCTGCTGTGTTGGGGTGTGTGTGTGTGTGTGTGTGTGTGCATGCGCACGCCATTGTTCTGTGTTCCCTGCACCCTTTCCTTCCACCTCTCAGGGTGGGAGCGCATCTCGGCCTCCGGGCTGTGCAGCAGACCTGGTGGGACCCGTGCTCCCGACCTCCTGGCTAGCAGCGGGTTCGCTGCCCTCCCGGCCTCTCATAAGGGATCTTTTACTTACTGTCCATCAGCTTCTTTTTTCTCTTGGAAGGAAAGCTGTTTAGAGCCCGGGCAGTGGGTGTCACAGAGAAGGGCGGTCCAGAGGCTGTGGGGCAGGTTCATGGTTACATGCGGTGGGGGCCCGCGGCCAGGACAGCCCTCCCATGCCCCCTCCTGCCCTGGAGGAGGGGCGCTGACATCAGGAGGGGGACAGGGGTCCTTCACGCTGGGAGGGCAGATCCAGGGGATGGAGGGTCCCCGAGGGAGGGAACGAGCATGTCCCGAGTCCTACCCTGCACTAGACACTCTGCTAGCGAGCGAGTCTACGGACTGCTGGCCCATTTTATTGAATTCTCATGGAGCCCCGTTAAATAAACATTACTAATGCTATTTTCGGGATGAGGTCTGAAGGCCCAGAGAGGTGATGGTGGAGGGGGGTTCAGACCCACACGTGTCTGACCCCGAAGTCCTGGTCACGGGGCCTCGGGGAGCCACACTGACAAGGGGGCCGGCCTCATCCCCCCTGCACGGAGCCGTGGCCGTAGTCTGTATTCCTCGGGCAACAGGCCCGTGACTGGGGAGGAACACGCCTTTGCCCCTGAGGAAGACTTTGCCACCCAAAGCCCAGTGGTCTGCAGCCCCACGGAGCCCCACGGAGCCCCGGGTTTCAGAGGTGGGTTTATGTGTAGACAGAGACCCCGAAGCCCCACAGTCAAAGCCAGGGATCCTGGGGTGGTCACAGCTGCTCTGGTTTGCTTGCTTCTCACGTGGAGGGACGCTGAGGGGACGCTGGGAGTCGGGGCACCCGAGGCCGACTTCAGGGCAGACAGCGCCCCCTGGAGCACGGAGCTGGGATGGGGTCCCCAACGTGCGCGGGTCCCGTCATGGACGAGTCCCTCCCTGTTCCAGACGCACTTTCTGTTGGGCTCACTGGGGTGGGCACCGAGTGATCATGCGGCGTGTCCTCTGCTGGCGTGTTGGGGCGGCCCCTGTAGGGCGCACAGGCTTCCTGCCCGGGCAGCAGGCGTGGTGCTGGGCTGCCGGCAGTTAGAAATGGTGACGGCTGTGTGTGTCCCCGCGGCTGCCACGGCCGAGCTCCACAGACCTGGCGGCTTGGAAAACAAATCCAACCTCCTCGCAGTTCCGGAGGCTGCGCATCCAAGGTCAAGGGGTCACAGGGCTGGAGACTCCACCGGCGCAGCGGGCCGCCTCCTCCCCGGGTCCCCACGTGCACTGTCCTCTGTGGGGCGCCGGGACACCCCCTCTTCTCACGGCCCCCCATCGGATCGGGCAGTGCCCTCCCTAATGGCCTTTTACCTGAATCACTTCTTTTAAGGCCTCTGATGTGGTCACATTCTGGGGCGCTGGGGTTAGGGGCTTCAGGCGGATTCTGGGGGACACCAGCCCCCGCGAAGGGCACAGAGAACAAGAGCAGTTGGAGGAGGCCCCTGGGCCTCACCACAGGTGGGCAGGCCCCGCAGGGAGAGCAGGTGTGTCTCCAGAGTGGCAGTGGGGGGTTGTCCCCGGGGCAGCACAGCCTGGGGAGGGGCCGAGCCTGGTACCCCCCGGTCAGCCTCCGGGGCTGACGCCCTCCGCGCACAGTGAGGCCACCGGGCGGGGCGATGGCGTCATATACCCCAGCCTCAGCTTGAAGCCGGGGAGCTGGCTGGCCGGCCGCAGAGGGGCCCTGGGGGCAGACCTGTGAGCGCGGTCAGGCAGGAGGGGGACGCTGCGGGGAGGGCTCTGAGGGCCAGCAGGCAGGCCGGTGCCTCTCCAAGCCCCAGCAGGTCTGCAGTGAAGCGCTGTGGGCTTCGCACTCCTGTGGGGCTGGGCTGCGTACAGTCTCAGCTCTGCCCTGGGAGCTGGCTTTCCGATGACAGCAGGCCCAGAAGATGCCGTGTCATCCGGGGGCCACCATGGTCGTGATGCCCGCCGAGGCCGAGGTCCCGCCGAGGCCATGGTGCCCACTGAGGCCGAGGTCCCACCAAGGCCGTGATGCACGCTGAGGCCGAGGTCCCACCAAGGCCGTGATGCACGCTGAGGCCGAGGTCCCACCAAGGCCATGATGCCTGCCAAGGCCTTGGTGCCTGCCGAGGCCGTGGTGCCCACCAAAGCCGAGGTCCCGCCAAGGCCAGGGAACCCGCTGATGTCTGGGGCCCGGGGGGCCTGCTGACACCATGGCAGCAACATGTTCAGATTTGGGGTCCTCGACACCTGGGTTCAAGTCCCTGTGTTGTAGGACCTTAGCCATGTTACGTCACCTCTGAGCTCTGCTTCTCCATTTATCAGAGGGCGTATCTCCTTCTCTGGGGTCGTGAGCACTAAAGGGACCGGGGTCTGTGAGTGGTTTAGTAAATGAGTGTTGGCCATCAAGCCCCTGTTTGCAGCTCTCTCTTTCAGGAAGCACTCTCTGACTAAGCTCACGGGACTCCTATGCGCTAATCTGGGCTCCTGGATTCCCAGGTAGCTTTGGCTTGTTTTCCCGAGCGTCCTGGAAACATAGTCTCTGGAGCGAGGGCCTGCCTCCTGTCCTCCCCGCATCTGTCCCCAGGGTTCAGAGCAGATTCCTGCCTGCAGGGCCCGTGGCAGACCCGCCCGCCCCTCATCCCACTTCCTCCCCGGGAAGCCATCTGGGCTTTGGGTGGGCTGGATCAGGCCAGACCTGCAGGCCAGCTGCCTAGAAGCTCTGGTGAAGTCATGGCCCGGCTCTGTGCCCGCAAACCCCCAGAGGCTGTCTTCGGACCGCTGCCCATCTGCCCATTGGCCCGGCCAGCGGGGGGCAGGTGATGGTGCCCCAGCACGGCCTGTGCAGGGGCCGCATGTACGCTGAGTCTCGTGCCTCCAGCCCCATTGTCCTGAACTCGGCAACGTGTCCGCATCTGCGCCCCATGCCAGGTGCTGTTCTAGGCCCTGCCGATCACAGTGGGGAGACGGAGGAGCTTCCCTGGCCTGGCTGGCGGGCTGCCTGGCGGCAGAGCACGGTACACAGGCCAGCCAGGAGTAAGGGCCGCGATGCTGGAAATAACCAGCACCTTCCAGTCCTCCTACGGCTTTCTCTCCCTCGTTTGAGGCTTGTGTCCTGCCGGGCAGTAGGAAAAAATGTTCTGGCCCTCAGAGGTCCTACAGAGTGAAGACGGAACACACACGGGGCGCCCAGGGTCGGGAGAGGAGGGCACATCCATGGCACATGGAGGAAAGGGGACGGGCCCACTGGACAGAAGTCCCCAAGGGGCCTGGTGTGTTGGCTGCTCTAACTTCAGAATCGAGGACAGTGGTACGCAGTAGGTCGTCAGGAAGGCCTGACTGCTCCTGAGGGCCTGGTGGGGTGAACGGATGTGGAAGGCAGAGGGGCAGAGCTCCCGGGTCTGTAAAGAGTTGCTTCTCGGGAGCCAGAGGGCCTGGCCAAAAAGAGGGCTGCTTCCTGAGCAGCAAGGCCTGCAGCCCAGGAGGGTCCGGAAAGGGCCTGGAGGGCCCTGTGCTGGGCCCGCCGGACCGGGGACTTGTGCTCGAGAGGGAGGTTGGACCAGGTGGCCTTCACAGTCCCCTCCCAGACGGAGGCAATGCCACCCCTCTCCGGCCCTGTGTCGCGAATGCCTGGGACACTGCTGACGGCGTCTGTCTTGCTTGCAATCAGATTGTCGGTGAAGAAGGACCCTGAGTGCCCGGCATAAGGGAAAACCACTGGCAAGTCGGCTTCCCTTTCCTGGCCCTGCAGCTCTGTCCCTGTTTTATTTTTCTGTATCAAATCGCCGACAGTAACATTGCTGGGCACCCCTCGTTCCCACCTGCTGGCCAGTGGAGGAAACAATTAGCGGCATCGGCCGGGGACGTGGGCCGGAGGACACGGGAGCCCCGAGGGCTGGGGTGGGGAGGGGCGGGAGCAGCCTGGCCCGTGGGGTGGCTCGGCCGGGACGCGCGTGCCCTCGCGTCACCACCACACGCCGAGAGCCTCCGGCCCGCGCCCGCTCACTGGCCGCCGGTCTTCCGACCATGCAGATTGCCCGTGACCACGGGGATTGGGACGGGCTGGGCCTGAGCCTTGTCTCGGGGCCCCCCGCCCCTTCGGGTCCCCTAAGGGGCCTGTGATGTGAATCCGGTCTGTCCACCTCCAGGCCCTTCTCTCCGAGTGGCCCGGTGTTGCTGCCTGCGTGGCTGCTGGTCTCAGGGGGCGGGGAGGGGGCTCCCGGGAGGCAAGGGAAGCGTCTGTCTCCATCTTCTCAGGGAGCCGCACTTGTCACCTGTGGGGACTGTTGTTATGTTTTTTGGTTTGTTTTGATGTGTTTGGTGCTTTGTTTTTTGGCAACCGTGCCGTCTCCTCGAGGGCCGTGTTCCTGCGTGTGAAGCGAGAGCTCCGAGGACAGGAGGCAGCCGGCGCTGCGGGGGCCGTCCTGCGGGGGGCGGGACGCCGGGCGTCCCAGGAGGGTGCCCTCCACCCACGGCTGCGACGTCACCCCCGGGCCGCTGGTCCTTGCGTGTTTGCTCCATGAACCCCCTTTCTCGTGGACCCTCTGGGAGCCTGAGGGAGCGGACTCGGGCAAGCCGCGAGGCCCAGCAGGGAGGCCCCCCGAGAGAAGGGAGAGGCAGGGAAGCCGAGGGCCGAGGCCAGGGGCTCCGGGGTCAGACAGATGCGGTTCAAATCCTGACTCCCGCTCTTACTCATTTGGGGACTTCCTTGACCCCTGGTTGGTGGAAAGGAAATGTCTGTCTTCTAATGCTGTAGCGAGGAGGAATTAAACCAGAGCATGCGTTGCCAGCACCCTGTCGATAGGGGTCCCTCTTCCCTGGCCTGGGACAGTGGGACAGGAGTGGCTCTCTGCCTGGAGGGCTTCCCAGCGGAGGTAGTGAGCCGAGGACCAGGTGAGGACGGAGGGGATTCCCAGCAGGCGTGCCCTTAGCCCAGTCCTCGTAAGGAAAAGGCCCAGCGTCTTCGGAGGAGGGTTCCCCTGGGCTGGGGGTGGGTGGTAGGAGGCAAGCGGGGGGCGGGCAGGAACCTGGTGAGGAAGAGCCTTGGGGCTCCAGCTGAGGTTTTTGAGTTTTACTGTAAACAGGAGGGATATAATGGATTTTTTTTAATGATTTCATTTATTTGAGAGCGAGAGAGAGAGAGCACAAGGAGGAGAGGGAGCAGAGGGAGAGGAAGAGGGAGAAGCAGACTCCCTGCTGAGCAGGAAGCTGAATTGGGACCCCATCCCCCAACCCTGGGATCATGATCTGAGCCAAAGTCAGACATTCAACCGACTGAGCCACCCTAGCAACCCCATGATTGGGGTTTTTAAGCAGTAAGCGATGGAATTGATTTTGTGTTTTGGGATAATAACCCGGGAGCAGCGTGGAAGCCAGGAAGTAGGTGAGGAGGAGGGGATAGAAACCGGGGGGGAGGGGGGGCGGGCTACCGGCCATCAGTCATTCAACAAACGCTTAGGGAGAGCTCTTCTGTGCCAGGCACCCTGCAACGATGAGTTAAGGAGGGTTCCCCAGGGAGACGGTACATCAAGAACACAGCGGGGGTCGTCAGCGCTCTGGAGGGACGCAGGGCTTGAGGGAGCCCGAGGAGGGATGGTGGGCGAAAGGCCGTGGACAGGGCTGTCCTGCGTCTGCACCGAGGGCTGTCGCTCATAGCGACAATGCAGCAGGTGGTCCTGGTGCAGAAATAGTCCAGGGGCCAGAAGACAACTTAGAACCAGGAGGGCTCCAGAAAGGATTTTGGAGTTGGAACTGACCATCGATTTGAGATAAAGATTGAGGGGAAGAGGGGATCCAGACCCTTTAGGAGACACCCGCCGGGAAGGTGCTGGGCCCGCCAGGGCCAGGAATGGTGGTCCAGCCCTAAGCAGGGGTGATGCGGGCCGAGAGTCTGGCTGGGGGATGCTGCCGCCGGCGGGGACAGGGGTCTGGGCTCTCCCCTGCTCCCCGAGTGCCAGGCCCCGCCCAGGCTTGACCTCCTCCCGGGGTCAGGTCTGTGCGCTCACGCTCCCGACGGGCTGTGCACGGGCTCCTTGCATGCCTGTCCCGCAGGGGACTGATGTTCATCCTGGCGGGCCTCCACGCGCCCGCCATGGGTAGGTGGACGGTGGGGGGCGGGAGCTGTGTGCAGAGCGGGCCTGCACATCCGCGGTGGGGGGAGTGCGTGGCGGCTCCTTGCAAACAAACACAAGGCACACGCAGGACGCCAGCCGGCACCTGTCCTCTCACCAGTGGGGACGGCACGCGGATCCAGGCCACCCCTTCCTGCTCCCGTTTCCCTCCAGCCTGTGCTGGGCCCCTCGGCGCTCCCCGCCCCCACCCTGCGGCCTGGCCCCAGCCGGGATCAGATATGGCTTTTGTCTTTCTGCCTGGCTGCTCCCTTTCAGGGGATAAAGGCTTCCGTCTCTGGGAACACTGACAGTTCAGGGGACCCGAGGGGGCAGCTTTGGGAAGTCGGACAGGGCTCCCGCCTTTTCTCTCCGCCTACCGCCACTTTCCTCCGCCACCTTCCTGGAGCCCGGGCACCTGGTCATAGTGAGGCTCCAGGGGCCACTGAGGAGGCCAGGGCTGTCCTGTGTCCGCACCGAGGGCCGGACAGCCCTCCTGGGGAGAGGAGGAAACAGAGCAGAGTGTGTGCCTCCTAGAGACACACGGAGGAGGCCGGTGGGGGGGGGGTTGCTGTGAGCTGCGGGACCCCGGGCAGGCGTCCTGGCCTGCACCCCTGAGCTCCCACCAGGACCCACCGTGCAGTGCCCAAGGGCATGGGGGCCCCTGGCAGCCCGTGCCTGTGGGCTGGTGGCCATTCCTGTGTGGACACTGTGGCCCCCTCCCAGGGGTGGGAGGGTGCAGTCCCCACTCGGGGCAGGTGAATGGAGCCCCGGGTCGGAGGGCTGCGGGCGCACGCAGCTCTCAGTCCCTTTATGGACAGCGGCCACTGACATAGCCTGAGGGGGCTAAGCGCCGGCCTGTCCCGTCCGGTCTCGGCAGGTGCGTCTCCTAGAGGAGGAGACGGGGGCGCAGAGGGGTGGCTCGCTGGCCACACTCGTGTTCCACTGAGGCAGTGCGGCTCCGAGGTCGGGGTCGTGCTCTTCGAAGACCCTGACTTTAGTCCCACTTTCCCGCTGTAGCGCGGGGACGTGCAGGCTTTCCAGCAGGAGGCAAATGACTTGGTTTCTGTCACCGTCTCCGTTGCCATCAGTGAAGCGAGGTTGGGGATGTGCCTCATGAGGGGGCGTGTGGAGGGTCTGGTGGGACATTCACGCATTTGGCAGATGTGGACGGGACCATCCTGGTGCCTCCGTTCCCCCTGCTGGGAGCACAGAGTGGGGGATGCACGGGACCCTGCCCTTCCGACCACGCTGTCTGCAAGGCCTGCGGGCCACCCTGTAGACGAGGCATTTCGTGAGGGGCGGCTGAGACCAAGTGGGAAATGCTCGGTGGGGGCGGGGGCGGCCGCCGCGCCGTCCAGGAAGGCCGGCCGGTCGGCTTCCATCCTCGGCAGACTCCCGCTTTCATGGGGGGCGACCAACCGGACGTCCCCAGAGGAGGACAGCAGTAACGCTTCCGGAAGTCCTGACACTCGTTTTCATGTGGTCTGTGTTTTTGACGCACCGGGCGGGCGCTCTCAGCGCCGAGCTGACAGCAATGAGCAGGACGCGATGGGTGTGTGTGCAGCTCTTTCTGCCCTCACGGATCTCACGGGGCTTGTGTCGGGGAAGGAGACCAGGCGTGAGTTAGTAAGACGGACGTCGGAGGAGAAATGAAACGGGAGAAAGGGGAGCCTCGACCGTCAGGGAGCAGTGGCCTCATCTGCAGCGGCCCTCCCGGAAAAACCCTCAGAAGGAAGAATCCCTCAGAAGGCCGCCCTTGAGAAGGGTTCAGGAGGGGAGGGAGCGGGCGCAGTTGGGGAGAGCGCGGGGCTGCGGGGTCCCGAGCAGAGGAGACTCCCGGGCGCCCCAACTCCGCTTGCAGGCTTGGAGCTCGGTCAGGGGAGAAGTAGACTCGCTCTATGTGACTCCAGAGAGGGGAACCAGGGCCGATGGCCAGAAGCCGCAGGGAAGAGGGTAGCCACGCAGACAGGGGTGGGAGGGCCGAGCACCTGCTGGTTGACTCGCTGAAGAAATCTCCGCTGTGTGCCCGCCGAGTGTGCACCGTGTCCCCACCGAGTGCCTGCCGAGTGTGCGATGCCAGCCTGGGGGCCCGGCTCCGGCCCCGAGGAACACCCGGCCCCTCTGGCTGGTTCCGGGAGGGCGACAGGGCCGGGGTTGCCTGGGGAGGGTCTTGTGGACCACGAGGGTTGTGGACGGTGGTCACCTTCCAGGAATGAAGAACCTATTTGACTTAAATAACTGAGGCTCAAAAAGGAACTTGACACGCGGTGATCAGGTGCGTTTTCTGGGTGGCTAAGCCTGGTAGATACCGCCGTGATAAAACCGGGGGATGGGGGGCTTTGTCCTTGACCGCACGTCCTCCCGCCGGCCCGCCAGGATTGCGCCGTTGTACGGTCAGGTAGACTGGGGCCCGGAGCAGGAGGCCTGGCCCAGGGTCACCTAACTGGAGCAGCGATGGGTGTGGGGCCGGGACCATGCTCACAGTCCCCTGCGCACACCCCCAGGGCTGCCCGTGTCGGCCACGCCGGTTAGAACCTGCTTGGACCCACACACCCACAAGCTCTGGGGCTGGGTTTGGGTCTTCAGAGGAAGACCCCGCCCGAGTGTGGCTCCTGCCGGCCTGACCCTCTCTCTCCGTCCACCCTGCTTCACGCCCTTACTCCCAGGAGATCTCGGAGCCTGCGGGTGCCTTCCCACCATGCTTGTGCTTCCTCGGGCTCCTTGGTGCTCGGGACACCTGTGGAGACCCCAGGTCAGAAAGTGTGAGACATCCACGACTGCAGTGAGGGGGATGGAAGGCTGGGGCCATAACAGACCATCAGAATGATGCCGAGAACTTACCCGGGGCTCACTCTCTGAGGAAACACTCACGTCATCGCCATCCATCCCACAGAGGAGCACACTGAGGTTCAGAGACGGGGAGCACCCGGCCCGGGCTGCACAGCAGGGCCGGCTGCTGAGCCAGCCGGTGTAGCCGCTGGACTCCTGCCTGCCTGAGAGGGAACGGGGAGAAGCACAGGCTGGGGGGCCTCCGTCCGGCGTGGTTTTTCTGAGCCTCTAGAGGGCCGAGCCGTGAGGGAGGAAATAGATGTGTCGCTGCCCCCGCTGAACCCACAGAGGCAGAGTCGCCGCACATCAAAGCAGGAAGGGATCTCGGGGCGGTCGTCCAAATTGGGACACGGAGAGTGCAGAGAAACACCTACGAAGGCAAAGGGAACACACACCTTTGCTCGGGGACAAAAATAACATGAAACACATAAGTCAGCGGTTCAGCGTGGGCCCTTAACAACCGTGGCCGTGCACCTGTCACAGCAAATACGCGTGCGGGGCGCTACCGCCGGCCGGAGCTGGGGTGGGGGCAGGGCTGGGGAATCGTGGGGTGTTGACCGAGGGCACTGACTGCCTTGAGAAGGAACAAGCGGGCCCTTTGGGGAGTGCAGCTTACTCTTGGGAGAGGAGCGTCAGGTGAGGCCCAGAGGCTACGGGGTGTGGCCCCGAACGCTGGTGGGCGTCATCCTGAAAAGCTTCCTGGAAGAGGGGGGCATTTGGGGTGCGCGGCAGAAGGAGACGTGGTTAGCAAATGAGGAGACAGAATGAATAAAAAATTATTTGTCGGGCGAGGTGGAAAACGGAGCAAGTTAACTTCGGGCTTCGGTTCTCAGGTTGAGAGTCACCTACGAGCGGACGTCCTTGCCAAGTGTAAGGATGGATTACAGCATCTGTCCTCGGGGCTAGTCAGTTAGTCGTAGGGCTGGGAGCTCAGGGCAGGGCCTCGGCCCAGGAGGGGGCAGGGAGCGGGCAAGGTGCAGGGCTGAGGCCGGAGTTTCGGGAGGACTATGCGGGCAGCAGTGAGGTTGGGCAGGACCTCAGCTAATTTGGGCTGCCTTTGATGTCATTGGGGAGCCATTGATGGTGGCGGCACTAGTAGATTTGTGTCTTGGGAAGATCGTTCAGGCCACTGTGTGGCGAATGGATTTAAAGGGCGCAAGCTGGAGGCAAGGGGAACTGGTCAGGGGTCACGGCTGTCGGGCAGGGGGCAAAGATGGGCTTCAGCAGGGGAAGTGGGTGTTGGGGGCAGGGAAGACCGAGATGACCGAGCTGTTTCGGGGGGCCTGTGGTGCCAGCTAGCGCGAGGTAAGCGAGGGGGGTCTGCGGTGAGAGCCGACTGGACCTTGGCTGGAGATGTGGCAGGTCAGCAGCCGGAAGGACCAGGACACCAGGCTGCAGGCGCTCGGGTCACAGCGGCCACTGTCTAGCTGTGACCACGGACTGAGCTGATCTCCTGTGCTGGGGAGCCCCCTCGAGTCCCCGGATGGGGCCCTTGGCCGTTGTCCGGAGGTAAGGTTCGGGGGAGGGCAGTGTCCGGGGGTAAAGTTCGGGGGGGGCTGTGCGCAGTGTGACGTGTGCTGAGGGAGCATCTAGAACATTGGTCCAGGAATTCCTGGGTCGTGACCCAGGGGCTCGGCCCCCCAGGCAGCAGCTCAGTGCCCCCCGTGGCCTCCCAGTGAGAGTAGAGGGTGAACCTTGGCCCCGGGTTCTGCAGGGCCCGGAACATCTGAGAAAGGGCTCAGGGGCCACCAGAAACAGGACAGTGTTACTGATGACAGCAGGACTGACTGTACCTCCAGAGACCACCCCCACTCAGTGGGCAGAGCCTCCTGTGATCACGGGACTTGTGGTGACCGGTAGGGGGGAGGCGGCCCTGAGCTGTGCTCCTGGAGCTGCCGCTGACCCGCTCTGTGACTGTGGAGGACCCGCTCCGGCTCCCTGGGCCTCAGGCTGCCCATCTGTGAGGTGGGAGGGTCGGGCGACGGCACCTGTGGTCTCCCCCCGCCCTAACACTCCCGGACGTGGGAATGCGGTCGGACGGCGGCTGTCTGGGTCGCCCATCCCTGCTCTCGCTCGCTTCTCTTTCCCAGGATTTTCCCTTCTCTTGAGCCCCCACAGTGTAAGAGCAGGCAGCCCGGGGCGGTCGTGAGGTCTGCTCCCACTCACGCTCTGAGCCTGGGCCTGTGCTGTCCCCTCTGCCTGGAAGGGCGGCCCTCCTGAAGCAGGGCGGACAGCCCCACCCTGGCTCCGGCATCCGGCCCCGTCACCCAGTCACAGACCAGAAGCTGTCGTCTCAGGGGGTCACACAGTGACGTGCAGGGTTGGCATCCGTGAAATGATAGCCATGGCTGGTGTTCTGAAGCAGTGACTGTGTGCAGCTCATTTCATGCTCACACCTGGTGGCTGCCAGCAGCCACCCCGGGGCCCCAAGGCCACCGGCCCCGGAGCAGGGCCCTTCCTCTGGGGTCGCAGCCTAACTCAGGCTCCCGTCTTGCTTACTCTCCCCCCGCGGACTTTCTCAGGTCCCCCCTTCAGTGGCCGATGGCCCAGGGGATGAGGTCCACACTCCTCGGGAGTCAGACGGCCCCCACCACGCCCGCCCAGGTCCCGACTTCTCCCACTGTCCGGTGACCCCGGCTGAGGACCATCCCTGTGGCTCCACGTTCTCCCGGCCGCCGGGTCCGACTGACCCTGCGTCCTCCATGCAGTTCTTACTGTCTCCATCCTGCATCCTTAGGACTTTTCTCTGGGAGCCGCAGCTCCCCACTGTGCCGGCCCCCAGCTGCTGGCGGGTCCGTCCGCCTCCTGCCTTATGACTCTTCTCCACCTGCGACAGGATCGAGCCTGTCCGGCGACCCCACAGGCAGAGCAGCTCTGACCCGGCCCCGCCTGCTGTGTCTTCTCTCTCTGATCAGAACCAATGCCGTCGCCCCGTCCCCCAGACATCCTGCCTCGGAGCCCTTGCTCTCCTTTAGGCCCTTCCTGGGGGAAACTCCTCCACCCCCGTGGGGGCGAGGCTCCCGTCATCTGTGCAGGGACGGCCTCCCACTCTGCGAATCTGTCTCAGTGCCCTCGCCTCCCTGTGAGGCCTTCCTGGTCGCCACCCGCCGGCTCACCCCGGGTCAAAGGGACTCTTTCTCTCTCTGCACCGACGATGTCTCTTCCATGTTTTATCCTTGTGCCCGTAACCCCCGTGGCATTCACGTGCGATCCCACTGCGGGCTGCCCGCCCCCCGCGTAGCAGCAGAGGCCTGGTAGGGGAAGGGTGTGGGAGGCACAGAGGGCATGAATGCAGGACCTGCCACAACCCGGCCCTAGTCCACCTGTCCTGTCTCAGGTCCCATAAGCCATAAAAATGTGGCACCTTGTATTGCCGTGCACATGTTGTTTGCGAGCACATCGAAGGGGATTATCACTTTTAATCCTGACAACCTACCCTTCCACAAATACCCAGAGCTCCACCCGACCCTGACGATTCCCCACACACGCCACACACTCCCCTGCCTTTGTCCCCGATGTTCTTTGTGCCCAGAATCGCTTTGCCTCTGTTTCTGCGTTGGGAGGCTTCATCTGGCCCCTTACCCGGTCTCTGCCCGGGGCCCCTCTCCCCTCTTCCCACCGCCAGAATTAATCACGTCTCTCCTGAACACCAAAGCTGATGCCGGGCCTGAGCCTTATCTCTAACTAAAGCTATTTATTATAAATGCCCCAAGAGCCCGGCTCTGCCTTATTAATCCCCTTATCTGCGCTGTACTTAGTAGAAACTCTGGCACACAGTAGGTCCCCAAGACTTGTTGCTGCTTAGTGTGGAACGGAATTGCACTGAATGGTTCAGCGTTCAAAGTTCTCCCCAGTTTGGCTGGGACCAGAGGCAGAAAGCAGTCCGTGGCGGGAATGGGTCCGAGCCTGGGGCCTCGGCGCGACAGGAGCCCTCCCGCACAAGGTACGAGATTTCTTGCCAGCCCGGTGCCCGTGGAGGTTGGTGGAGGTGCCATTGTTACTGTCACTGAATTTTTGAGTAGCCCGAGCGGCGTGCCGAGCGCAGAGTGGCGTGCTGGTGGCCCCAGGACATTTTCTGGGAATGGCTGTCGGAGCCCCTGTGGGGCCTCGGAGAACCCACACCATCTCGGGAGGAGGAAGGTGCCTAACGGGGGTCCCATCCGGCCCACGCCCTTCGTGGATGAAGCATCGGGGGCGCAGGGAGGGAGGACGGCAGAGCTGGAGTCACACTCGCTTCTGGTTTCCGGCCCGTGTGTCTTTTGCTATCGTCTCCACCGAAGTCTGCCCCGCGCCTAATTGCCGTGAACGTTGCTGGCCGTCTGTCTTCCTCGGTGGTTCTGTCCAATTCGACGACTGTGTATTGTACCGAGTGTCTAGGCGGCTGGGCTAGCTGGACGGGCGGGCGAGGTTCCCGACCCGTGTGCCGCCTGCGCTGAGGGTGGGGTGTGGGGGGGCACAAGGGGGGGGCCTCCCTTTAGCAGAGGGCGCCCGCATGCATGTCGGTGGGCTCTCTGCTGCCCCGCTCCGGCCGCCCGCTGCCCAGGGTTTCTCCTGAGAAGACGGGCTCTGGAGGGGGACGCCCAGTCCACAGTGGAGAAGGTGGGAGCAGGAGATGGCCCGGGCTCGGGAAGGGGAGGGAGGCTTCCTCACTTCCTTCTGGAAGAGCACAGCTCACATCCTGTGCTTTGGGGCCACAACAGAGCTGGGGTTGCAAGAGACGGGGCGGGGAGCCCGGGGCCCTGAAGGCTGGTGTCCTGTGAGAAGTCTCGGAGGAGCCCCGTCTGCAGCCTCGGCCCCCCAGCCACCCCACCCGGCAGAAGTGCCCCCCTCCCTGTGCGTGGGCTGCCCAAGCACCGTCTCGGGAACACCAGCACGCTGTTCATTTGTGGGCCTTGCAAATACTTTATTGGCATCTCGTGGTGTTGAAAGTCATGTAATTATGAGCAGAATTTATATGTCGCCAGGGCTGCCGGGCGCCCTCCCCACATCTCCTTCCAGGCCTGCAAATACTGAAGACTGGCGTAGAAAAGAATCAAACCCACCCGCCTTTCTATCCATGCACCCTGTAGATAAGGTTTTAATTGAAAATTGGTTCGTCTGTTCCCTCTGCCTAATTACAAGCTGCCCACGTTGGGCCCACAGCACCCGGACCGGAGCCCAGCGCCTGTGGGCAGGAGGGGGGGTCCCGTGAGGGCCTGGCGGCGACAGGCAGCCTCTCTCTCCCACAAGCACCTCCAGGCTCTTCTCGTTTCTTACCCAAGTGTCGGCACCGTCCTTGGCAGACTGGGCTGTCTTTTCCCTCCCTCCCTCCCTCCTCCGGTCCCAGGGATGGGGTCCCGCTGTGGGGGCAGGGCCCAGCTCCCCGCCTGCTTCCTCCTCCCTGTGCCCCGGGGTGCGCCCCTCCCGGCCCAGCTGGGCAGACCCAGTCCCTGCAGGTCAACAGCATTCCCTTGTCTGCCCGGACCAGCTGGAGGCCTCTCAGCCCCCCTACCTACCCCCGGAGCACATGGTCTAGTCCTCCCCAGCCTGACCTGGACCCTCCTCTCCCGGGAAGCCCCCGCAGTCGTGACCTTCTGGATCGTCTGCCCTTGTGTCCCTCCTGGGGACTTGCCTCCTCCATCGGGCTAGAGCCTTGTCCACCCTCAAATTCGTCCTCACCAGGCAGGATGGGGCGGGACCCGTGGCCTGGATCTGAGGAGCTGGGTGGTGGGCTCAGCCTGCCCTCTGCCAGGGCCTCCCAGAAGGTGGGAGCAGCAGGGTCTGCTTGGCTGCCTGGCCAGCCCGGGGTGGGGGTGCGGGTGCCCCCGGGTGCCCCCGGCCTCCACCCTCCACCACCCTCTCAGCCCCAGTCACGTGTCGCTGTCACACGCGGCTCTAACAATAACTCCCGGCCCGGGAGCAGGAGGAAAGATTCACTTCCCAGCTCCAGCGGGCGGCTGTGAGATATGATTTCTGAAGTGTTAATAATGCATCACGTTTGGATAGCACTTTACATCTTGCCGAGCGGCGGGCTGGGCTGGGGGCTGGCTGCCAGCTCCGCTGCAGGACTTCTCGGGAGCACGAGCCTGCTCCCGGGTGCCTCACTTTCTCTTTCTGAAGCAGCGAAGGAAGGCTTCGGACTTGGCCTCCTGCCAGGGCCTGGAGGCGCCTCCCCGTGCCCCCCACCACCTGTCCCCACCTGCTCCTCTCCCGCGTCGTCCTCCCGGGAAGCCCCCAGCACTCCTGCTGTCACTCTGCAAACGTCGTCAGGTGCCTGGTGTCGGCAGAGCTGCCACGCCTTGGGGGGCCCTGGGGTTCGGCTGGGGTAGGGATGTGTGTCCCAGCCCCATCCTCCCCTCCACTCTGTGTGCAGGGTGTGGACAGGCTCACTTCTGGGGACCCGGTGGGGTCGCCCTGCCTTGCCTTTGGTGGTCTGCTCGGAGCCCCTAGAACTTCAAGGTCCCTGACCTCCCAAGAACCGGAACCTTCCAGCCTGCCCGCCCCAGCCTCTGTGGCTTTCACACGTGCGTAGTAAAGGACCCGCATCTCTTCACTGCTTCCCAGGGCTTCTCACAGACCTAGAATATTCTCCTCTGTCCTTGTCCCTGAGCCCCTTCCCACCTATCGCTCCACAGGCTTGGGAAATCTCTCCATCTCCCAGCCCACATCCACAGTCACCGCTTCCAGGAAGCCCTCCACGACTGATTGGAGGGGAAGAGGAGACACGTCGTGTTTTAACGGGTTGCCCCAGCCCTGACCTACGGGAGAGCCGGGGACGGCCCTCTCTGCCCCATCGGCCCCGGGAAAGTACGTGGGCATTCTCGTTCCGTAAAACCATGTTTGTTTTTGAGATCTGGATTTCTGGTTTGCAGAGGCCCCACTCTGCCCACCCCCCAACCCCCGTGTTTGCCACAGCTTTGGACCTCAGTGTCCCCCTCTGCAAACGAGGCCATCGGAAAGGTGGTCGCCAGGGGCTTTATTCTTTGATGACATCCTACTTCAAACAAGCCCCTGGTGAATTATTAGGTAAAGGGAAGAAGCCCTTTGATCAGCTCGTCATTGCCTTCCAGCTGACTGAAGCTGTCGAGCAAGCGGGGGGCTGAGTCTCGGGGGGCGGGGGGCCTGCCTGTGCTCTGTGGCCCGAGGGTCTGGCCCCGAGTGGATGAGCCGCGAGGGCCAGGGAGCCCGCGGACGCCTGCCCGCCCTCCGCCCTCCTACTCCTCTCCCTCCTCGCTTCCTGGGAAGACAGTTCCTCACCAAGTTTTCCCAACGGGCGGCCCCGCGCTGCTGTTCGGCTGACATCGTAGCTGACGAGTTATTAAAAATCCTTCATTATCATTCCACGAGGTCTCTCTCCCCCTCCCTCCCTGCCCTGCCCCAGGCTTGCAGGCCCACGGCTGTCACTGAGAAATGCCCCGAGGCCCCTAGCCGGGGGACCGCAGCCCCTCCCACCCCCTCCAAGTGCATCCCCCGCAGAAGTGGCAGGTGGCCAGAGGCAGCGGGTCCCGCCTGGGCCCGGGGACTCGCGCTCCTGGGCTCCCGACCCCGCCGCTCTGGCAGGGCTTGGGGAGCTGCCGCGGGCCTGTGGGCACTCAGGGGCCTTTCTATCAGGACCTGGTTGGAGCGGCATCTTGGCTCTGGACACACTTCCAAGGTGTGCACGCTCCAGATGACACTGGGGGCCTGACGCTCCATCCTGTGGAGAGAGAGTGACAGGGCAACTCCGTCATCCGCTGCCTGAGCTGGGGGTCCAGGCCCGGCTCATCCATCACCCCTGCCAGTGATCAGATTTGGCTCCTGCAAGATCAGAGCAAAATACTCTGCTCTTGTTCCAGCCGCAGCCTGGGGTCCTGGGAGGGGGAGGGAGGAGCAGGGCCCCACTCCCAGGCCAGGGGCAAACAGGCAAGGTCTCCGGGCCGCTCAGCACCTCCAGGGCACCCTCCCCACTGCAGGGCCTCCTCCTGGGGACCCCACGAAGGGCCCCTAGGCCCTGGGTTTGGGCCAGACGTCCGGGGTCAGCCATGCGTGGGAAGACGTTCAGGCCCTGCCTTCTGACTGCAGTCCACTCATGACCCATGGATTCCTGTCTGTTCAAGTCGCCTCCTGAGATCAGACCCACTCTTCCTGGGATCCTGGCATCCGGGTCCTCTCTTCCTGCGTCTCAGCCTTGTTCAGCCCCTCTTCCGAGGGCCAGAAGCTCTGGGCAGCTGGCTTCCCGGCAGGAGTAAGCATCTGTGATTAGCCTGAGAATTCGGGTGCCTGTGTTCCCACCATGACTTGGTTCCCGGTTGAGCTCACGCCGTCGTTTGCCTGAACGTGTGGTCGCCTCACCGGGGCGGGCGGTGGAAGTAAACAGATCCGACAGTAAGTGAAGGTGCACGAGGGACAGTGGTCCTTGGGATTGAGGTGGGCGCCAGCCGGAGCCAGGGCTTGGGGCTGACCTGGCTCAGGGCGGGCATTGGGGCGGCAGGGGGTCAGGCCTGAGCCAGTTACCATTAAGTAGGGGTTCACGTTTGACTTATGTGCTCACTGATTCAATAAACCTCCGCTGATGACTTCACTGTGAGCAGGCACTGAGGGAACTTGAGCTGTTGGCCTTCTAGAAGCTCGGGTCTAGCTGGGGGTCAGGGTTGAGTGGCTGCTGAGATCAGGTTCTGCTTGGGACTAGTGTTGGCGTTGAGGTGGGTTGGGGGTCATGCGCGGGTTGGTGTGGAAACGAACACAGCCTGGTGTGAGCCTACTCCTTCCTCCTGGGCTCTGCTCCTGGACTCTTCACCCTGCAACCCCCTGCAGTGGCTCACCCAGGCTCTGGACTC
>CM053618.1:1855761-1894978 GCA_028646535.1 Procyon lotor | reverse complement strand
CAGGGGACATGGCAAGACGCCGTTCAGCAAGGCCGCCCGCGCGCGGGTGTTGGTAGAGGAGGCAGGAGAAGAGAAGCAGGGGCTCCGCATGGCCCGCACTGAACCGGCTGGAGAGCAGGTAGCGGGGCCGGAAACGGACCGGCGGCCCAGGGACTTGGAAGACGGGACAGCGCGCCCCGCTCTGTTAGCGGGCTCGGGAAAGCCTGCCTGGGCGTGGGTTTGCCCCGTTTAAAGTTTCAGGACCGAAGCTTCTGGTGTGTACACCCTGGTCCCCCTCTCTGTGCTCATGTGCTCAGCTCCACGACTCTCTCGGGTCCAAGTCTCTTCCCTCCTCCTGCACGATATTCGTCAAGCTCCCTCATGCTATTATTGCTACATACCCGTGATACACACACACACACACACACACACACGCACACACGAAAGTTGGCGTGCATGTAAACTGTGAGATACTGTGATGACACGCAAGCCGGTGAGCCCGCCCATGAAGATTCCAGGGAGGCAGAAGGGGGTGAGGTCTGCTGCGGAGATGCCGATGCCAGAGGGTGCACCGGTGGGGGGGGGGTGTCACCGGGGTTCCCAAATCAGGACAAAGCTTTTCACAGGAGGATCTGGGGCTTCTGTTGGGAAATCTGTACCTCGGATGCACGCAGCCGCGATGAGGACACAGAGGTGACAGAGCTCGCGGCCAAGGGGGGACCCACGGGGTTCACCAGCCGTATCGAGCAACCAGGGGCTCACTCTCTGTAGGGGAGGCTAGGGGGGTTAATTTGGGGTCAGCTTGGCTGGGCCCCATGCCCAGATATGGGCTCGGAAGGAGGGCTCCTCATGCCCATACGTGATGGTTGAAGCCAACGGGGCCCGTAGAGAAGAAACTTGTTTCGGGTCACTGTTACAGGCTGGACTACTGCTTCCAACCCTCGGCTCCCTTCTTGTAGGGGAGTCATACATGTTTTCTCATGACTGAGCCACTCACTCAAGTATCTCCTGGGAGCAGTGGGTGAGCCTGAGTCCCGGGCTTAGGCTTGGCCCCGAGACCAGCTGCGGCCAGAGGGGTAAGCGAACGGGGCCTTGCTGTGTGCCGTCAGACGCTCACTGCACTTGCACAGTTTTGCTGGGCTGCCCACTCGATCCACTTTCCAAAGTGAGAAGACAGAGAGAATGTGAACCCCGCCCACAGCCTGGAGCCCAGCCCAGCCGCGCCCAGCAGAACCTCAACGGACCTGCAGCCCTTGGTCAGCCTGGCCAAGAAATAAACGTTTGCTGTGAACCTGGAGACACCGGTGTAGTAAGACCCACAGGGAAAGCGAGCGCGTTTCCGCAGATTTGAGGCTGGGCGGTAGCGCGCATTATTGCTTTGATTCTATCTTCAAGGTAACATTACCCATGTGTTTGTAGGGCCTCTGCCGTGGGCTGTTGGGGGTGCACAGCCAATACTCCTCATGCTTCCGTAATGGGAGAGATTTTCTTCTCTGTGCCTCAGGAGGAAAATCATCAAGGAGATACGACTTATTCGACTGATAAATTTAGGAGAAGCAACTGAGCGAGTGTGGCTTAGTGCCACCTGGGCTTTCTGGAAACCAGGCCTCACGTGCTGTTGTCGGCCACCCTCCAACAGCGGGACAGGGCTGCAGAGGCCCAGGGCTGTCCAGACGGCGCTGGTCGGGACGGCGGACCCGCCTCGTGTCGGGCTGGCTCATGAGAATCCACGGGGGCCACACGCAGCTAAGCCACCTCTGCCCGGGGCCTCTTTACAGGTGAGAAATCTGCAGTTTGCCTCCCTCTGCAGGACTCCCGTTACCTTCCACTCGCCCTGCACTTGGGGGAGTAAGAAGGGGGCTCTCCCCGCCCCCCGGAAAGTGGCGGCCTCTGCCATGCACCATATTACGGTCTGAGTGTCTGGAGGTGAGAAGGGCGTGCTCCTCACACGCTGGGAATTCCCAGTGCGGTAGGCGAGAGAGACTGATGAGCAAACGGAACACCGGGAAGTGTGAAAATCGTGATGGCCGAGCCGGTCCTGCTGGGTCAGTAAGAGCGGGTGTCGGGGAAGGGGAGGGTCTGCAGAGGGGTGCTGTCTGAGTTGCTTTCCGAGCATCACTGGGACGTCCGCCAGCTGTCCAGACGGGAACGACGCTCTATGCAGAGCGAAGAGGGCCTGCACGCTCGGAGTCGTTAAACAGCGAGGCCTTTGGAGCTTGATTGTTGGAACAAAATTCCATTGTTGGAGCTTGATTGTTGGAACAAAATTCGAAGAAGTGCCGACAGCATGAGGCTCAAGAGACAGAGGGAGGAGGAGAAACCACGGAGGGTTTGTGTGCTGTACTAAGGATGTGGGATTCTTCAGGGAGGGGGGGCCCGGCTGGGGCCGAGGGGCTGGAGAAGGCACCTCCCGTCCAAGCGAGCAGTCGGCCACGGCCGTGAGGCTCCAAGCACACGCTGTTGGACCACCTGATTGCTCACCGAAGCCAGAATTTGGGGATTTTATGTAAAACCTACTAACTTCTCTATGTTTGAGAGTAATTTTTAAAAATTGTTTTAAAACAAACCATTTCTGTACAGCAGCGCAGCTTTGCGACATCTGCCCTGGGTGGCGTGTGTGACGGCAAGGAGGACCCCACTGAACACACAGAAGATGAGAGCTCTGGGGCGTCCTGAGTTTGCATACGCTGAGGCAGGGGGTTTACTCGTCTTACAAAGTAGGAATCTGCCACTCAAAGCTGTTGTGATCTTCAGAACTTCACCCGTGATAAGAAGTAAGGTTGGCATGACCCCCTGACTTCATCTTATCCTTGGTTTTGCCAGCCCTCCAAGACAATAGCCCCTGACCACACGCAGCCTCTGAGCGCTTGAAGCCGAGCGGGTCCAACGGGAGATGCACCGTGAGCACAGTTCACCTGCTGGGCTTTGAAAACTTGAGAAAAAAACCCAAAAGAACGTGAAGTGCCTCATTAATACTTTTACATCAATTACATGTTAAATGATAATACTTCGTATATAATACATTTAAAACTGTTAAAATTAAATTATTAATTCCACCTATTTCTTTTTCTTTTTACCTTTTCTTCCAATATGGCTCCTAGCGAATTCTACATTCTGCCTGCGGCCCATATTACGGACCTACTGGATGGAGCGGCTCGACCATGATGCTCAGCAAGACCAGGCGTCCCCACTCAGCCCACAGCCAGAAGGCAGGGAACCCTGGGCCTTGGCCACTGCCCGTGCCGAGCCCCGACAAGATGTGAGGCCCCCACGTCAGAGTAGAAGAAAAGAAACACTAAGAGGGAAAGCCGGAGTTCGGGGAAGAGTGTGAACGGCAGCATCTCCAAGGAGCAGGCTGGGTCTGGGGTCTGCATCAGGAGCGAATCTGAGATGAGGACATTCTTGCAGCTCTCAGAGCATGGCCATGAATTCAGAGCAAACCGTGGGCCCCTCCGGTAGAATGTTCATGGTCTAGGTCATCTTCCCCTGGAACAGGTTACTGGAAGGTCCTGCTGCAGAAGTAGCGGGGGAAAGACCTCGGGGAGGGACAAGGAACTAGACTCACCTCCTCCACCGGCTGGGTCCTTGGGTGTTTGTTCTTCGGGGCAAGAGAGTGTTGAGCTGTGGGCAGCAACATCCCACTTACCATACATCTCGGTCTTGTCGAGTACGGTTCTCAAGTATTAACCATCCCTCAATGCCAAAGTGAACACAGAATTCTATCATCCAGACCAGAACCCTTTTGAGAGAGGATGTGTCCTCTGAAAATTGTCAACGGAGATTAACTGGCCCTCAGCAGTCATCAACCGTCCTGTCCTAAGCAAACAGGGACCATGACTGCTTATGACTCACCAGAACGCCCTCCTGCACACTCACGCTTTCAGGCTTTCCCTCTCTGCTTAGATAACCAAGGGTCACCCCAGCGTTTTCCCTCCTGTCTCCGGGATCACCACTGGGGAAAGGTCTTGTCACTACGACTGACGAGACGCATTAGGTCACGATTCCTATGGACTTTCACACAAACAGAGTCCCGCAGAAGGGTCACTCAGAGACGGGCGTTTGCCTCTCTCCTCCAGGGTTAGCCAGATCGAGCCTTCCCGGCTGTCCCTGTGCACCGTCCGCACTGAGCGTCCACCCGCGCAGCGGGGACGTTGGTGTCGCTTGGGTCGGCCAAGTCAGCCAAGAGTAGATCAACCTGTCCCTGGAAAGAGGCTGAGAGAACAGCCTGGGCAGGATGGGGCTGGAGGGGCATCCGCTTCCGAGGATTTAAGACAGACCATGACCTCGAGTGGGACTGAGGCCCAGCGCTCTGGGATGCCCAGCCAGCTGCAGGTCGTAGCGGGGTCTCCGCTGTAGGTCCGGGCCCTCGCCTTTTCAGATCCATAACCTGATGCTCTGAGTGCAGTGGGAGCTGATTCATTACTAATAAATGAGCTTATTTAACCTCACACAAGACGAGTAAATTGTCGCTCTCTTCATTTTAAACAAGAAAATTGGTTAGGGTTATTTTGGTTGGCAGTACAAAACCCGATGAGATAATTCAACCCCAATTTTAAATATATAATATATATAGAAAACCACAAGAGACTCCTGAGGACAGAAAACAAACTGAGGGTTGATGGAGGGAGATGAGTGGGGGATGGGCTCGATGGGGGAGGGGTGTTAAGGAGGGCACTTCCTGTGAGGAGCACTGGGTCTTGTATATACATGATGACTCGCTGGGGTCTGCTCCTGGAGCCATTGTTGCCCTGTATGTTCACTAGCTAGAATTTAAATAAAAATTTGGAAGAAAAAATTTGCATATATATTTGTATATGTATGTGTGTGTGTGTATATATATATATAAAATGTATATTCTAAGTATAGAACAGTTTGTTACAGAACCGAAAACTAGGGATGTGGTTGGTGTGTGTGTATAAATATATATAGTATTTTTTTTTTTAAAGATTTTATTCATTAGACAGAGAGAAACACAGCGAGAGAGGGAGTGGGAGAAGGAGAGGCAGGCTCCCTGCTGAGCAGAGAATCCGATGTGGGGCTCGATCCCAGGACCCTGGAATCATGACCTGGGCCGAAGGCAGGCGCTTAATGACTGAGCCACCCAGGCACCCCTATATATATATAGTATTTTTATTAACATATAATGTATTGTTTGCCCCAGGGGTACAGGTCTGTGAATGATCAGTCTTACACAATTCACAGCGCTCGCCATAGCACATGCCCTTCCCAATGTCCATCCTCCAGCCACCCCATCCCTACCCCCAGCCACCCTCAAGTTGTTTCGTGAGACTGAGAGTCTCTTATGGTTTGTCTCCCTCCCTGGTCCTGTCTTGTTTCATTTTTTCCTTCCCTTCCCCCCACAACCCTCTGCCCTGCCTCTCACATTCCTCACATCAGAGAGATCATATGATAATTGTCTTTCTCCAATTGACTAATTTCGCTCAGCATGATCCCCTCCAGGCCCACCGACGCTCCTGGGATAATTCGCCACTGGTCCGGCCACTCTCGACCACAGCTCCCATCTCCTGGGAGGGGCTGGTCCATCCAGCTTGGGACAGATGCCCACTCGTGGCACCAATTAACTGTAAAAATGCCCCTTAGTTTTTACCCAAAGGAGTCGAAAACATGTCCACACACAAGTCTGCTCATGGATGTTTATAGCAACTTTGCTCATGGTTTTCAAAGCTTGGAAGGAACCGAGATGTCCTTCCGTAGGTTAATGGGTAAATAAATTATGGTCCATCCAGACAATGGAATATTACTTGGTGCTAAAATGAAATGAGCCATCGAACCATGAAAAGACCGAAGGAAACATAAATGCGTGTCACTAAGGGAAAAGAGCCAGGCCCGTGAAGGCTACCTACTGAATTGGTGTGATTCCAATTCTGCGACATTCTGGAAAAGGTGAAACTACGGGAGAACGTGAAAGGGTCAGTGGTTGCCAGGAGTTTGGGGGAGAGAGGGGGGGATAGGGAAGCACAGAGGACTTCAGAGGAATTTTAGGGATGTAAACGTACTCTGTGTGACATTATAATGGTGGATCCATGTTTGTAACTTTCCTCAAACCACAGACCGACACTAAGCATGAAACCCAGTGTAAACTATGGAATTTGAGTGCTGATGCGTCAAAGCAGGTTGAGTATAACAAATGCGCTCGGTGGGGAGGGATGTTGACAATGGGGGGCGGTCTGTGCACCCGTGGAGGCAGCAGGTGTGTGAGAACTCTCTGTAGCTTCCCCTCTATTTTGCTGGGAACCTAAAACTGTTTAAAAAAAAAAAGCCCCAAAACACACGCACACACAATGTCTGCAGTGGACATGTTGGGTACAGTTAAAAAACAAAAGGCTCAGGAGACCGTCAAAAATAAAATATGATTATCTCATGCTAAAAATACACTCGTGAGGGGCCAGGTGGCCCGACCCCTGTTGCCACCTGGTACTGGAGAGTCAGATGCTCCCAAGGCAGCGGACTGTGCATCCGGGCATTTGCTGGCGAGCTCCGAAGAATGTAATTGATTTTTATGTCTGTGTGAGTCAGGGTAAGCTAAGTGCTTTTAATAAGCCAGCCAGACATCTCCCTGGCCTGACACAGGTCTCATTGTTTCACGGTCGGCAGGGACCCGCTCACTCAGATGGCCCAGCCGGCCCCGGACAAGCCTGCACATGGGGAGAGAGACATGGGGGAGGCGAGCTCTGTCAACGGCCTCGATGGGAAGGTGTCCAGTCCGTTCTGAGAACCGGCCGCATGACCCCGTCTACGTGGGAGAGACATCCGGGAGCCCCAGGCGCTCGGAGGAGCGAGGGACCCTAGGGCATCAAGAGCCAATGGGGGCCGAGGGCAGCGACTCTGAGGCTGCCTCGGGGTGACTTCAGCGGCTGACCCTTCTGCTGGGGATGAGGTCCCAGCTGCCCCAGGCTGCGTGAGGGTGTGTGTGCTGTGACAAGGGGTGGGACAAGCCCCATTCGCCTACCCGGGGGACAGCATTCCACTGACGGCAGAGTGAGGGGGCTGCCCTCACCTCTTCTACTAAGACAGATCTGGGAGCCTACGTGCTGGTGAGGCCCAGGACCTCGCCGGGCCACAAGTCCAGCTGGGCACTGATTGTGGCCAGTCTGTCGCTGCTGCCTCAGGGAGTTTGTAGGTGGGGGCCCTCTGTGTCCTGGAGACTCTGCAGGGGCCCAGGCCAGTCCTCAGCCCCACGGGCCTTCTGGCCCCGTCAGCCCCGGGCTGGACGAGGGGGTACACACTGCGCAGGTGTGCGGGGTGCCTGAGGATCTGCACCCTGGCAAGGGTGTCCAGAGGGTCTCTTGCGGGAGAAGGTGTACACCAACTCACAACCCCGACCTACCCAGGCAGGACCCCCCGAATGCAGAGGTCCAGGGCAGCGGCCGTGTGGCCTGGGCCCGGCTGGGGTCTGACGCGGGCAGCCGCGGTCCCGTGCTGGCCGCTTGGGCTGTGACGCACAGTGTCATCTGAGCCCGCTGGGGACGGGCCCTGTGCCCCGACGACAGGCCAGGGCCAGGGTCTCGGTTTGCTCTCCTTCAGGGACATTGCGTCCACGTGGGATTCACCCTGTTTCTGCCAGGAGCTCTTCCTTTTCTCTGATTGGTTCTCGGGGGACTTACTGCAGTGGAAACAAATGAAACTTCAGTACAGAAACTGAGGGGAATTGAAGTTCTTTTTGTGTCATTCCAACCCCGTCCGCTCTACTGAGGGTAAGATGGCTTTGCAGGGACTGGGTGCGGCCCCCCAGGGAGCCTCCGGGCTCCAGCCACTGGGGGGTGAAGGGGCCAGGATGGGCGCCCGTCTGTAGGGAAAATCAGATGAAGATTTTCAGATCAGACAAAGGTTGCTGACCAGAGAAAGGCAGAACCTGTCCGAGTATGTCACGTAGATCCCAAAATGCTCTCCAAGGCCTTCTCTTCTCCACGGTGGAGCCTGGTCGCTCGAGCAGAAAGGCCCGCAGCCAGTGCTCAGGGTCGCCTCGGAGTCCAGGGCTGTCTCGGTTTAGAACCAAGTCCTGAACTTGGCATCCCTGCGCCCCGTCTCAGACTTGCAGGCGCCAGAGTCCGAGGGGATACAGGGAAAGCAGAATCATGTCGTTGGCAGGAGGCCCAGCTCCCACCCCCTGAGCTCCGTCTGCCTCAGGCCCCCCGGCCCCCCAGAGGCAGCCCGTTGCCAACGCACGATCCCCTGGATCAATCAGGATACATTGGTGGTGTTCTTCCTGATGCACAGCAAACACGCTGCTGGGGACGGCTGACAAGGGGTTTTATTGCAGGTACTCAGGTGGGGCTGCCGCGGCTTCCAAGTACCATGGAAGCGTCCGGAATTACAGGACACAGCTCTGCTCCTGAAAGAATGGGCTGTCACCGAAAGGCAGAAGGGCAGTGAGGTGGTTTTTTTCTTTTTTTAAGATTTTATTTATTTATTTGACAGAGAGAGATCACAAGTAGGCAGAGAGGCAGGCAGACTCCCTGCAGAGCAGAGAGCCCGATGCGGGGCTCGATCCCAGGACCCTGAGATCATGACCTGAGCCGAAGGCAGAGGCTTTAACCCACTGAGCCACCCAGGCGCCCCAACAGTGAGGTGTTATCAGTTGTTACGATTGCCTAAAGCATGAGAAAAAGAGCTAAAAGACTCTAAGATTTCCCCCAAGTTCCATGTAATGGCCTGGTTCCTTCCATGGTCTCTGCAGACAGAGATGATGCCCAGCAATGGCCCCTACTGGTCCGAGCACAGGCTTGGGGATCCCACAGGCTGGACCCGGTGGGGGGGGGTATCTGCAGTGAGGGGAGGAGGACCGTGAGCTTGACGTCCCCAGCAGAGGGCATTCAACCACTCGTGTCTCCAGGCAATGACGGAGTGCTTGGCTCTAGAGCAAGGCAGGGCACAGAGTTCAGATGCCCGCTGGGGGCAAAGCGGGAGGGGGTTACAGCCCCAGCCCAGGGCTCAGGCTGGACCAGTCAGGGTCCATGAGAAGTAGGGGACACGTGGGGCTGGTGGGGTTCTGGTCAACCATCAGGTGGGCCAGGCTGCTATTCTGCAAAGAGAAAAGAGTGTCCAGTGAGGATGGGACACGTCAAAGAGGATTATCTCCTTCGAGCTCAATGAGGCTGGGAAAGAAGATTGGGCCCCGGCATAGGAAAGAGAAGGCCTCCCAGACCCTAATCACATGCACGCCCCGCGGGAATGTGAGCCAAGTGGGGGTCAGGTGCGGCCTCCCAGGGGCTCACTCAGCCAGCGGCCGCAGTCTTCCCATATATGAATGAACACATCTCACCCTCCCGTGATCACAAAACTCTTCTCGGTCAGTGGGACCAGGGTCTTTCCATTTCACAGACAGCAACAGTGAGGTCCTGAGTAGTTAAGTGACTGCCTGACATTTCAGAGCCTCAGAATGGCAGCAGCCGAGCTCAAACTGTGCCTTCCATGACTTAACCCCTCCTGTTCTGGGTGCTGGCGGGTCGTCCAGCCCTTGGTCAGCCTCGGCTCCCACCTGACTCTGAAGCTGCAGGTGTAAACCAAGCAGCCCTGGGTTCCCACCCTGCTGACCAAGCTGGGCTTCAGCTCCCGGGGGCTGAGTTTGCATTTCCTGGTTCAAGTTGGGGCAGGGCTCCCTCCTTCCCTCCCCTGAAGAGCCTACAGTTCCCCCAATGTCCAGAAAGACTGTCTCCTGGGCCTTCCCAAAGAGCCCCTCTACCCCCGCCCCGTTCCCACAGGTTCGCCTAAAATCCGTGGAGTGACATCAGGTAGGGTGAGGTGGGACCGTCTCCCATAGTTTAAACTCAGGGTGGGAGGGTTGGGGTCTTCAGGATGAACAACCCCTGCATTGGGAGCCAGGACTGGCACTTTAGTGGTATTCTATCCTTTCAAAGCAATTTTTTATGATTTTGGAAAATTGTTTATTTTCTCTAAGTCTCACTTGGCTCCTATTTCATATAAGGGTGTTGACCGAGGAATCTTTAAAACCTGTCTTGCTCTCACATCAGTAAGTCTCTGGTGTGGGGCTTATTATTAGTTTCATCGTCATTCCTATTTATTGCTGAAATACCTCCCTAGTAGCCTCTGAAGTGCGCGTAAAGTAGGGGAGCCCTGTGGCGGGAGCCCCATCGCTCTCTGCCCCCCGCGACGTGCCCTGAGCTCTGCCCCGCGACCCTGAGCTCCGCCCCGCGACTTACCTGCACAGACCACAGCCACGTCCTCTGTGTGTTTGCAGTTGTGTTGGCCCCAAAACCTGTGCGGGCAGTGCTCTAGGGAGCTCTCCTCCCCTGAGCAAGCAACGTCGTCCAGCCAGATGCGGCCAAGCCCGGGGCCAAATCTCCTCCGGGACTTAGCGGACGGAGAGACGGACGGCCCGCAGCCCAGCTGCCTGCACACCACGCGGTCGGCTTCTTCTCCCCAGCCGTCGTCACAGACGGTGCCCCACTGGCCCCTGTGCAGCACCTCTAGCCTCCCAGCACAGCGGCGGTCTCCTCCCACCAGCTGCAACTCGAAGGGATCTGCAGGTACAGGAGGGAGTGAGGCTGGAGGAGGCAGGGGGACTGACCCAGAAATCCCTTTGCATTTGAATCCCGTGGGCCCCGTCGGACACTCGGCTGAGTGCCTGTGCCTCCAGCCGCTTCTCTCGGCCTGACCCTGTGGCCCGGGTCCCTTCCTTAACTAGGATTTTCCACTTCTCTGTCTAATTTATAAAACTCTAATATTAATCATGACTTTCTAACAGCTTTTAGAAATCGAAGAGCTCAGCGATATATGGAGTGGCGTGCTTGGTCCCCATCGTGTAAAGTTCAGCGTCCTGATAGTTCACAGTGATCTAGGGCTTACGATTGCTGAAACCACTTTCCTGTACAAAGGGAGGCATTATTGTCAGCATTTTAAAAACACAAGAGGGGTGCGTGGGTGGCTCAGTCAGTTAAGTGCCCGACTCTTGATTTCACTGGGTGCCATGCTGGGAGTGGACGCCCCTTGGGATTCTCTCTCCCCCTGCCCCCCCCTTGTGCTCTCTCTCTTTCTCTAAAATAAATGCATTAAAAATCTTAAGAATAAATAAATCAATAAATAGATGAGAACTGACGAGCAGCACAACTAAGTGACTCTGTCACTGTCCCCTGACGCATGACATTGGTTAAATGGAATCCAGTTTAGCCAAATATACCAACGAATCTAGTGTCCGAACTTGCGGGCTTTACCTTCACATTCCACCCACACGTCGTCATCGTGGGTGCAGTTGCTGTTTTCCCAGACCCCAGAAGGGCAGTCCTTAAGCCTGGTTTCTTTTCCTGAGCATGATGCCTTACTCAGCCAGATGGGTCCTTGGCCCTGCTTGGCTTTGTTGCAGCATTTCCGGGTCAGCGTGGCCCGTCCACATCCCAGCTGCCGGCACACTACCTTGGTGGCTGCAAAGCTCCAGCCTGCTTTGCACACGGTGCCCCACTGCCCTTGGTGCCTCACCTCTAACCGGCCCTGGCAGCGCTTGGGGCCGTCAACCAGACGCACCGGGCCTGTGGGAAAGGAAAGAGGATGTCCGGTCAGGCAGGAACACAGTCTTCCCAGAATAGAGTCCCCTGGGCACATCCCTCTGTTCTTGGTATTTAGAAATGTTCTAGAGTGCTTAGCATCGTCTGGTAGATGCTTGTTGAGAGGGTTGGACGAATGAATGAACATTCTTCAGTTCCAAGAGAACTAACTATTTCTGTAACATTTTTAGTTTTTGGGATTATTTTCATATGTGTATTCTCGTTTGTTCCTCATAAGAGGCGAGTAGATGGATTGCATAGCCTTTTAAAAAATAAAATGCAATAGCAACATACACAATGTGTCCAAGCCCCAAAACTTCCTGGTTCGTTTTCAGCATTATCACCCAAGTACCATGGATTAGTGCCCCCAACCTTCGATCTCTCTAACAAGTAGGAATGAGATCTCAGCATCAGGCCCAAAGATTTATTGGTTGTTTCCCTGGTAACAGACTGCAGAGTGACAAAGAGAAGACATGGACCAGCCTCTCAGGCAAATCACAGTCTAATGGGACGTGCATGCAGAGAGGGCATCATTAATGCACGGAAGGCAAAGTGTTGTTTGGTTTCCTAAGAGCATCTCTTGTCCACTCTTTCGTTGGTGGAATCTCTGAGGGCTGGAAGAGGATGCATTGTACTTGGTTTTCTTAGGGGCAAAACCAGGAAACATATATCAAGCCCTGCCAGCCCTTTTCTTCCCCGCGGCTCCCCCTGAGCACCAGACACAGGCTACGCTCTTCAGCAAACGCTGAGCGGTGGATGGATCTGGGTGTGTGTGAGAGAGAGAGAGAGAGAGAGAGAGAGAGAGAGAGAGAGAACCAGGTTCTCATGTAGTTGAAACTGAGCTGGATTTATTACCCCGACCAAAGAGCAGGAACACTAGTAAGCGAGGATAATGGTTCTCTGCAGGGCCGGCGGGCGGGAAGGGTGAGACTCGAAGGCTGAGGAGCTAGTTAGGCACCTGCGAAGTCCACAGCGGGGGTTAAGACAGGGGAGCGTGGCCCAGGGGTCCGGTGGAACAGGGTGCGGGCCGACGGTACTCACCCTCACATATAACTCCTGCGTCCTCCTCGTGGCTGCAGTCAAAAAAATCTTCCCTTTCACACTGAGACAGGCTCTCTTCCACGCCACTGCATTTGAATTCTTGGACGAAGATTTTTTGATCTTCTTGGGTCAGTGGCCCATACCCAGTACCGCTGATGGGCTTCTTGACCTCTCCGCAACCCAGCTCCCGGCACACCACCTCGGCGTCGCGATGGTCCCAGCCGTCGTCACACACGGTGCCCCACTCGCCGTCCTGCTGGACCTCCACGCGCCCTTCGCAGTGGTGGTGGCCGCCCACGAGCCGCACTCGGGACAAGGACCCTCCGAAGGGGGCGGAGCTTGGCTGGGCGTCTGGAGGATGAGAGAGAGCTCAGGCATCTCAGAACTCCTCCACCGCTCCCAGAGGGCGTGGGACGTTGGGGGCCGGGGAGGGAGGGCTTGAAAGGGAAGTGGAGGGAGAAGATCTGAGTCCCAGTTCTGCTCCACCCCTGACTCACCCTGCCAAGAAACGCCACTTCAGAACACCTCGGCATATGTGCTCCCCCCGCTAAGCAGTGGAAGCCCCAAGTCAGAACCCAAGGGTAGAGGTGTGATCTGTTGGGTTGTCTCTTCTTGACTGTCTCTCCCCACGGCAGCCAGGCTGAGGCAAGCTCTCCAGGTGTAACTTGGGCTGAACAACCCGACTCTCTTTCTCTCCCCATATCCACGATCCCCCATTTCCCATCCTTGCTGCTTCTCATGACATATTCCCAGGCCCAAGAACCCAGCTCAGAGGAATGCAGAGAGCGGTGGGTGAAGGAAGGGTCAGAGGCTTGACCAGTCAGAGTCTTAGTCTAGAGGGTTCCAGGGCTTAGGGTAGAAGACAGCCCCCCCAGAGCCTCCAGGTAAGTTCTGAGGAATCCAGGACGTGACTCCGCCTCCCGACCATAACTCTGAGGGTGGAAGAAGCCCGTGGAAGCCTTTTCCCTTCGTCCACCAAGACACAGACATAGAGTGCAGCTGGCTGTGACAGAGCAGAGAAGAACCTAGCGGGCAACACAGTTTGGTTGAGCATATATATACTACACTCCAGGCACGGGTCTATGACTCAGGGCACTGCTGCCCTCCAGGAAATTGTATCTAAGGGTCTGGGGCAAACCCACAAGGACTCCAGCAGCCCCTGAGTGACGGCACGATACAGAAGAGCTGAATGGCCCACGCCTCCATGGAGGGGGGTGGTTAACATAGTCTGAGGCACGTGGAGGGGCCACATGTGCCTGCTGGTCTGTGGCCTACCGCATTTCATCAGTGTCACCTGTGACCACGTGGGACATGCAGGTGACTCAGGCACCTGCACGAATGCAATATGAATTTGGAGGACCAGGTTTTCCACCATCTGTCTTGCCTCAGCTCTGTACAAACTCCCCAGAACCTGGAACCAACCCCAGGAGAAGCTTCTGAGTGAGAAAACACTGAGCTGGTTGCCTTGAGAGTGCATTGGAAGTTGACATTTGGTTTGTTCATCTGTTTTTGTGTCTCCTTCTCTTCCGTGTGTCTTCTGAGGGAAGCAATATGAGGAGTGGAGGCTAGAAATAGATTTTAAAATTTAACTACAAAAAACTAAGAAAAGTTTTCACTTTTGCACACCTACATTTACAGGGTAGAAATACAACTCAACAAGAATCATCCAGAAATAGCTTTTGGGTCATTGCAAGATTTGACTTTAGACAGGCATTATTGGGGACCCCAGGAACTCTAGCTATCATGACGATGATGCACATGTTATCTGATTTTGAATTGTAAAATTCTGGCTTTAAATGAGTTCTTTTTTCTAGGGAAGGGAGGATTAGAAGACCTCCTTAGAAAGAAGAAATACGTAAGAAAGAAGCAGCTTAAGTGTCAAAGAAACCCAGCTGAGAAGAGAGTTGAAAGCCAGAGAGAAGGGCAGAGGGGTCATGGGGCAGCTGCCTCCTGGGCAGTGTCTTCATGGCTGACAGCTCGAGAGCAGGGCTGGGCAGAGAAGCGGTGACCCGGGGCCGTGGGAAGGCTGTAGAGCTGTGGTCCCTGTACCGGCTGCGAGGACAGCCTCAGACGCCACAGGAAAAAAGACCATGAAATCTGATTGATGCACTGAACCCAAGGCAGTAATACTGAAAGAAGTGAATTACATCTTGCTGGTGTGGGGTCCCCCGCGTCTGCTGCACAGTCTATGGCTGTCCCTCTCTGGTTAAAGCTCTACCATCAAGAGAAAAAGACCAGTGGAATAATGTATCAGAAGCTGATGGTCCACGACCAATCCCCTTGAGTCTGGAGATCACAGTCCTCCTCTTACAGACCCATTCTCTGTGCAGCTTGTGTGTGGTCCGTCCAAAGACCCCTCACCGAGGTGGCCAGTGGAGGCTGAAATACCGCCGGCCTGCTGCTGGCCAGACCACAAGCTGCACACAAGTAGATGCATTTCTAGTTCAAAGGAGCCTGCAGGCTGGCTTGGGGGCCTGGAAGTGATAGAGCCCAGCAGGCACAAGGAAGTTCCTGTCCCAGATACGCTGGCAAGAGGGAGAGAGATCTTCTGGGCCCCCAAACAAAGCCATCTCTTACTTGGAGGTGGCCAAGAGTTTTAGGCCACGGAAGCCAAGTGGGAGGGAATCCCCTTGCAGGAAACACCACCCAAATCCCTTCCAGGTTCTGGAGGTGGGAACCAACACACGTAGGACAGAGAGGGCGGACTGAGAAACCGGAGAGGAAATCTACTGAGGTTTTATTAAACTAGAGCGTCTCTCCATGTCCCGAGTAAGCACCCAGTTTTCCATCTCAAGAACTTGGAGGCCTCCCTCTCAGTAGCCCAAAAAGTCTTACCTAAGAGACCAGGTCCAGAGCAAATGGCTGAGGAGAGAAGAAGGAAGCGAGTGAGATCATGTGGTCAATGCCGAGGCTTTGTTCAAACAACATAACTCTCTAGAAATCTTTGCTAGACTATGTGGGGCTGGAGTGCTGGGTACAGAGCCTCCAAAGTCAGTCCCAGGGAAACCTTCTCCCGTAAGGACCAGCCCCAAAGGACACAGGGACACGACTGGGAACCACAGAGACCCGTTCTACCACAGCCCAACATGTTCCCTGTACCTGCGATGTTGCTGTGCCCCAGGCACCGATAGATTCCCTTTCTGTTCTAGCCAGGTATAGTCACTGATTACTGCCCGGAGTGGGTGGGTGGTGCGCAGCCTCTGGGCTCCCCAGCAAGGCGTGCTGGGGGCCCCTGGGAAGGGCTCTGATGAAGAAGACGGCAATGTCATGGGGCAGCGAGGAGCAGGGAAACAGAGGGATTTGTCTGTGTCATGGCCCTGCGCTCAGGCCACGGCCAGCACACCTTTCCCGTGAACGGCCAGATCACAAATGATCTGGGCTTCGTAGCTACGTGGCCTCCGTTTCCACCACGCAGCTCCGTCACGGTAGCGTGAGACCAACCACGTGTGTAGGTGTGTGTGAATGTGCGTGACCACGCTACAATAAGCCTGTGTTTATAGGCACTGAAACTCACGTTCCCTGTCACAAAGTGGGATTCTTCTTTTGATTTTCCCCCCATTGTTTAAACATGTAAAAACCCCCGATAGCTTGTGGGCTGTAGTTTGCTGACACTGATTGGCAGCTCAGAAAGCCGCTCTACGTTTGGTTCCAGACCCACAGGTTCAAGCATCAACACATCATAAGGACATCGCAGCTTGTCCCTATAGGACCCTTGGGTGATCGGGCTCCTCTCTGCATTGGGCTCCCTTTTAATGCTGCCGAAGAGTCCTGAGCCCTGTGCCCACCGGTGGCCCCCAAGGCCCCAGGCATTCTGAACTGCACAACAGCTGTGCTCCCCCCTCCCCGGCATCTTACGGAATATTTCTGAAGGAAGCTGATATCTTTGGTCTAGAATCTTTCAGGCAGGTCTAAGAATTTTAGTGGCTTATTCTGGAATATTTCCTTCATTTCCGAATAATTTCTAACCCTTTGCCCTTAATCTTCAGGATCTGGCCTCTCTCAGACTCAGGATGACTGTAAGGGCCTACTTAGCCAGAGCGACTCCATCTCGGTTCATCGGCCGTTTTGTTGTTTATACAGTGAGCACAAGTCGACCCTGCCCTTAAAAGAACTGACCCAGCCTAGAGAAACTTACTCAGAAAAGCAAGTCCAGGGTCAGCTAGTTCCTGATAACAGAGCCCAGAATACAAGGACGAGTCAGGCCAGGCGGAGGCGCCCAATTAGTAAAAAGCACATATGTAACTTTTCTGTTTCTGACCAATAGAGATAAAATTAGCCTTTGGCAGCTACGTGACTGCAGTCAGCTTGTGATCTGCGGTTTTTCCCTATAAAAGCTAGCCTGTGAGATTGGGCGGGGTCGCTCTCTCCACAGAGACGGCCTTGACCGGTCAGCTTAATTCTCAATGCTTGGCGCGAAATAAAGCTTTGCTTGACCTTCGCTTTGTATCAGACTCGTTCCTTTGATCACGGACCCTAACGATGACCTTGTCTGTAACTGCCTAAAACTCAAGGTTATATTACATATAACACCCCCCACATCTAGTAAAGAGCACAAAGCCTATGTACACACAATGGAGACCAAGTGCGTCATGCCTGATATGCAGGTATGAAAGTGACAGAGCCCAAGAGGGACTTGAAAATTCTGGAGCAGGGTAATAATGGGCAGCCAGACCAGAGAGGCTTCATGGAGGAGATGGGACTGAAGGAAAGTGGGAAGAGGTGATAGGATGCTCCCGACAGGGCAGGGCCAGCTGTCAGGGGAGGTACTGGTGTTTAGGAACTTGGCCAGCACCCTACAGAGAGCACATAAATGCCAGTGTGAACTTTGGTGATGAATGGGATCATCAAGACAATAAAATGGCTGTGACTGATTAGGGAAGAGCCCCAGTAGAGATTGTTAGATGTTCCAAGTTCATTATCTCATGAAAAATCTCCTAACAAACCTCCAAAGGACATACTGTTACCTTCACTTCACAGATGAAGATAGGATTCCAGAGAGAGAGGGTAATTTAACAATTCAGACAGCTGAGAAATTTAAGAACAAGGATTGAAACTCAGGTCCCCTTGACTCCAAAATCCCAATTTACAGTAAATTAATCTGGGTGATAAGAAACTGGGGACCTTAGAGAAACATTATATGAACACCTTTGAGAGGAAATCCTTTTCTTGCTCTGCCTGCTGTTAGCCACGGTTCACTGGTCTTCTTATAAAGGATACATTTAGGGAAATGTATGTAAAAAAGGAAATGGGATAAACTATTAAATTTGTCAGTGCAAATAAAGGGAAACAGAAAAAGCTTTGGTGGTCAAAGCGGATTATAAATCAGGCGTGGATTAAGTGGCTTAAGTTTAGGACTTAGCCAGACACAGAGGAGGCAGGAGAGCGGGTGAAGCCCCTTCTGGAAAGGTAGCAGGATCAGCACCAATGGGACAGGGAGAGCTCTCTGCTGATCAAAGTTCCAGGGAGACTCTAAAGTCTCAGCCAGCAGGGGCAGAGATACTCACCGAGGATCAAGGAGAGTAGCAGAGCCATGAGCCAGGCTGCTGGAGATGCTGACCTGAAATCCGAGGCTGGGAGGAGGCTCTGGAGCAGCAGTAGTCAGCTTTGGCCACCCAGTGTGCGGGCAGGACAGAGCGAGGCAGGTCCTGTCTGTAGCAGAAGCATTATCAGGAGCCTTATCAGATGACCAGATGACTGGAAGCCAATGGGCACAGGGGGCAAAGCTGGTGGAGCTCGACTTGCTGAGCTCAGCGTATCTTCAGAGGAAGCGAGGTGGCCAGAAATGGCAGAAAACACAGAAGAAGAAAGGAAACTACAAAAACCCCCAAGCTGTCCTGCCCCGGCTCTGTGTGTCTCAGCTCCATCCACCTCTGGAGCATAGAAAAGCCAGAGACTGTAGAATACATCTAGACTTGCCCTTGGAGGCACCATAATCCAGAGTCAAGGTGTCCATCTCTGCATCTAGGGCTGGCTTTTCCTTCAAGCCAGCTTTTCTAGCACAAAGTAGAGGGCTCAGCCCATGGATCTGCTTTTCTCCTGTCCTTGTCCTGGTTTATGCCCATCTTTAGAAGCTGAGTGGAAAGAGGTCCGTGTGGTAATGAAATCAAGTCGTTCTTAGGACCAGAATCTGATGGGCAGTGGTTGAGCAGTATGACCCCCGGTTTTCCCATCCCCCAAACGCCCACCTTGTTATTAAGCAGCACTGTGCTTCAAGAGCTATTCAACACTAGACTTTGGGAGCACTCAACTATATCTGCTAACAATGCTCCTGCTACTACCCACAAGGGGGTTTTCCCTCCACGACCACACGTTTTCACTTCTCTGTAAAATTCAGGTCACTCTGCACAAAGATTGGTTCATTACAGACCTCTGTTTAGTCCTGTATTTCTTTGCCTACTAATTATTGTTTCAGGAAAGAGTTCTGAGCAGCATGAGCGCTAGGGGAATGCGATGGGTGCAGGGAATACACTAATGAATGGAGGGGATGGTGCTCCATGGGACATGGTCCCGTGGCTGTGACAGCGTGTGGAGGCAGCTGTGAGAGAGGAAAGTATATGACACTTTGGGAACACAGTGGAGGAAATAGTTACTTCTACTTGGGGTTAATCAGGGACTTTACAGAAGTGATGACATTTGAGCGGGAAGTCAAGGGTGAGGGGCCTGGGGATTTGGAGCAGGAAAGGCATTGCTCTGAGTATGGAGATGCATAAAATGGTGTCATCCACTTCACAGACGAAAGCTGATCTGGAAGGGCTGGGTCTCAGCCTGCTTGGTGGTCAGGTGTCAGGGACACCAGTGTCTAAAAGTACACATACCCAGTAGTGCAATTGCTGGGTCGTAGGGTAGCTCTATTTTTAACATCTTGAGGAACCTCCATACTGCTTTCCGGAGCGGCTATACCAGTTTACATTCCCGCCAACAGTGTAGGAGGGTTCCTTTTCTCCACAGCCTCATTAACATTTGTTTCCTGCCTTGTTAATTTTAGCCATTCTAACAGGTGTAAGGTGATATCTCATTGTGGTTTTGATTTGTATTTCCCTAATGGCTAATGATGTTGAACACTTTTTCATGTGTCCGTTAGCCATTTGTATGTCTTCTTTGGAGAAGTGACTGTTCATGTATTCTGCCCATTTTTTGGCTGGGTTATTTGGTTTTTGGGTGTTGAGTTTGAGAAGTTTATAGATCTTGGATATCAGCCCTTTATCTGTAGTGTCACTTGCAAATATCTTCTGCCATTCTGTGGGTTGCCTGTTTGTTTTGTTGACTGTCTCCTTTGCTGTGCAGAAGCTTTTTATCTTAATAAAGTCCCTAAAGTTCATTTTTACTTTTGTTTCCCTTGCCTTTGGAGACATGTCTTGAAAGAAGTTGCTGTGGCCGATGTCGAAGAGGTTACTGCCTATGTTCTACTCTAGGAGTTTGATGGATTCCTGTCTCACATTGAGGTCTTTCATCCATTTTGAGTTTATCTTCATGTATGGTATAAGGGAATGGTCCAGTATCATTCTTCTATATGTAGCTGTCTAACTTTCCCATAACCACTTATTGAAGAGACTGTCTTTTTTCCATTGGATATTCTTTCCTGATTTGTCAAAGAATAGTTGACCACAGAGTTGGGGGTCCATTTCTGGAATCTTTATTCTGTTCCACTGGTCTATGTGTCTGTTTTTGTACCAATACTGTGCTGTCTTGGTGATCACAGCTTCGTAATATAGCTTGAAGTCAGGCAACATATTTATCCCAAAGATACAGATGTAGTGAAAAAAAAGGGGCACACACACCTCAATGTTCATAGCAGCAATGTCCACAATAGCCAAAGTGTGGAAGGAGCCGAGATGCCCTTCAACAGATGAATGGATGAAGATGTGGTCCATATATACAATGGAGTATTATCCAGGCCTCAGAAACAATGAATACCCACCATTTCCATTGGCATGGATGGAACTGGAGGTGATTACGCTAAGTGAAGTAAATCAAGCAGAGAAAGTCAATTAGCATATGGTTTCACTCTTATGTGGAACATAAGCAGTAACACAGAAGACCATAGAGGAAAGAAGGGAAATCTGAAGGGAGAGAAATCAAAGAGGGAGGCAAACCATGAAAGACTATGAACCCCAGGAAACAAACTGAGGGTTTCAGAGGAGAGGGGGGTGGGGGGTTGGGGTAAATGGGTGATGGATATTAAGGATGGCACATGTTGTGATAAGCACTGGGTGTTATACTCATCTAATGAATCATTGAACACTACATCAAAACTGTACAGTGGCTAACTGAACATAATAAATAAATAAATAAATAAATAAATAAATAAATAAATAAATAGATAGATAGATAGATAGATAGATAAATGAATAAAACACATAGTGGAGGGTCTATTACAAATGGGTCTGTAAAGGCTAATTCCTCACACCCTCACTCTCCAAATTCTGAAATGATGAAGTAACAGACTCAGAACGCAGAAAAGGCTCGAAACACCAGCTTTCCTGTTGATGAATATTGATTAGATTGTGACTGGGATCCCTGATCATGTGCATTTACTTTCAGCCACAGGAGTCAGACTCACCCTACTGAGTTTGCACCTGGAGGAGAAAGGACTTCCTGTGGCCCTTGGCCCACCAAGCAACAGGGAGCTCCAGCGCCCAGGTTCAAATCTATGTCTCCCCTTCATGGGAAAACTGGATGAAAGAAAAGGAAGAAAAAATAAACATGAACCCTTTCTCACCAATATGGTATTTTGCCAGCAAAGTCAGGAACGTGAAGAGAGGAAAGGAGAGAGCATTACCCCAAAGGCACAGGGAGCCGTGGTGGGATGTGACCCACATGGAGCTCAAGTTCTGACTGCAGCATGAAGGGGAACTGGGAAGTGTGGCCCCAGGGACGCCCCAGAAGAGACATCAGTCTAGGGAGAGCCAGTGAGGGCTAGCGGGGGTGGGGGAGGGCTGCCAGACCTAGTTAATGGTAGAATCCATAAGAAGACTTTGCTTTTTGGGTGTGAACATGAGGGTAATTAGTGGTTTCAGGTAATTCTCAGATTTTTGGAAGGGAAAAGGTGACAGAGGTTGAAAATACAGGTAAATGCCAGCAACCATAGGTGGAAAGTAGGGGACCTCACGTTGTGAGCAGTGTCTGGTGTCTGGGGTGTCATGGAGGATACATTGCTCCTGGGGAGCCAGGGAGGCCGGATCGGACAGGGGCCTCTGAAGAGTGGCGAAAGGTGAGACTGTCATGGAGAAGAAGGGAACCCAGCGAGGGGCAATCGGTGTGACCGTTTTCAGCAGGGGGTTGGAACCCCACTTGTCTGAAGGGCACAGAAGCCTGGCCGTGATGCCCTCTCCAGCTTCAGTCAAAGGGTCAGGATGAGATGTGGGCCTCACAGATCTGAACTTGGAGGCTCATAACGAAAGCATGCTAGGCGGTGATCACGCTGGGGTGCAGGCCTAGAGAGCAAACTAAGGGGCTTGTAAGACATAGAGGCCAGGAAATGGGCTGAGGAAAAGCGAAAACAGAAATGAACTGTGGGAAAGGGGATGTCACTAAGGAAGGGCAGAGATGGGAAAGTTCGGGAGATTTGGAAGGGGGTGATTAAGGTCTTAGAGGAGAAGCAGTTCTGGGCAATAATAAGGCCCAGGTCAGGGGACTGGGAGGTCGCACAGGTGAGAGTTTCAGAAGCTGAGAGTTCAGGGGATTGAGAAGAGACTGTCAGTAAAAGGCTGATCCAGATGGGGCGATGGGGTTGGGTGTGGGGAGTGGGGAAGCCCAAAGCTGTGTGAGAGTGGATCGTTGTCTGGAGGACAGTGATCCATGACATGCATCAGAGCACAGAAGATGCTCTCTGGGGAACTCCATTGAAGGATAAGCTACGTGTTGTGCTGTCTTAGTGCCAAGGTGAAACCCCTCTACAAGTAATGAGTATGTCAATTACGAGTGGTCTCTATGAGAGTAGGAAACTACCTGAGTTGTCCCCCCTCATATTTCCAGAGCTCGGCAGGCAGTAAATGATTGTTGACTCTTGGAATGAGTGAATGACTACTGGCAGCCAGAGAACATCACTGAGTCTTTAGGACCATCAGAAGCACCATGTCTTGCCCTTCATGTCCACATTGCCTTGTATGGGCTAGGGGATAAGGTCATGGGGTCTCCAGGAGGAAAAACTGGCAGGAAATAAGTAGTCTGTCCATGTGGGGTTTGCATAATTAAAGGAAGATCTGAAGCTCTAACCAGATACCAAGTCTACAGGAGTCCACCACCATAATGATGGTTATTTTTCCAGGAGATTCATTGCAGTCACTCGTTGGGAGACAAGGCTTTGATGTGCACCCATCTTACATGATGTGCATTAGGACAGGTGGGACTGAGTCCACAGGTAAGAGTCACTAGGGTGTACTTTTGGGGAGGAGAAAGTAAGTACTGGTATTCTGAGGTGGTTGCCAGAATGACTAGGAGGCTTTTGGGCTGGTTTTCCAAAAGTAATTGATCTAGAACACGGGATTCTGGTGGATTTGGCCGCACTTCCCTGTGTACAACTATAAACATGTTAACTAGTACCATGGACCTCCTTCTGTTCGTCTCATATGTTTATCTGCCTCCCTCCCCCCATGGTGTCCAGAATTGAGAAGGAACTCAAAATGAGGAATACATCCGAGACTTGGGGTTGAGGGGGTGTAAGCAGAGTCTTCAGTCATTTAGAGTAAAATTGTTCCATGAGATTCCTGAAGAGATAAGACCTGGAAGAGATAAGACCTATGTATGGAAACTATAGGAAAATATTTGTTTGCAACTCATCATGAAAAAAATCTAAAGACAGAATAGATCGTCCCAGAGGACATAAACTGTCCGTAACCACAGGTGTTCAGTCACATGCCCTGTAGATAGATACTCCATTATTAATGTTTATCGATCATTATTAATGATTTTTTTTCTTGTCCCCAAGTCTCAGAGCTACAAAAACATTCTCATCAGTGTCAGGAAAACGTTCCTAAAAACTTCTTTGAAAACAAGTAACAACCTGTGAGTTTGGGGGCCAGTGTGCGTGCTGCAGGGCATGCAGGACACCTGGGCTGTGGCCTCCCCCAGGAGAACAGTGAAGCCATAGAGGCCCCTCATTCTTCATGCACCTGAAATGAGAAATCCAAGATAGAGGAGGATGGTGGGGGAGGGTCAGAAGAATAGGGCCCAAGAGAGGAAGTCTTGTAAACCTGGCTGCCCCCTCTGCATCCTGTCTGGCTGTCCATGTCTTGCTCGCAGGACTATAAGCCCAGGCTGTCCTGATGTCCCTGGTGTGCTCTGCCTGGAACTTGGGCCCATGCTTTTCTCCACTTGCCAGAACCATCCTCACAAAGAGGCATCACAGTGCAGAGGCTGAGAGCATGTGCTTTGGAGGCAGGGGGACCTCAATATGCTGTTAGTGCTTCAGATCTTCCTTTGATCCTGCAAACCCCACATGGACAGAATACTTATTTCCCACCAGTTTTTCCTCCTGGAGAGCCCATGGCCTCTATCCCCCAGCCTGTACAAGGTAATGTGGACATAACAGGCGAGAGCCAGTATTCCTGAGGGTTCTAACTCAGTTGGTTAATTACTCTGTGACCTCCAGCAAGATACTTTGGCCCTTTCTAAGTAGCTTTCTTGACTGGGATTTAGACTTTTTTTTATTTTTATTTTTTTGCTAGAATGACCAGTTTTCATTTCTGCCTTTTATTGAATAAATATTTAATTCAATCTTGCCTAATCCACTTTCGAGTTCCTGTTTTAAATGGGAAATCAAAAATGACAGCAAAGCAAGTAGTCTATGGGGTTAATCAGGGAAGGCCAGTTTGCCTCCCAGTGCTAAGTAGCCGACATTAGCTCCTCTCTGAACCGAAACTCATTCCCTGAGCATCCCTGATCTTAAACCTAGTTTCTATGAAAGGTGGACATTTCCATGTTAAAAAGCCCCTATCCTGGTAATGTAAGAATAAATATTCCAACACAGGGCCAAGAGAAGAGGGCAGGAGGATGGGCCAGCCCTGGACTGGGAAGTGTCCTGGGGGTTACCATGCTGCCTCACCACGGAGGACATAATCTTAGTGGCGAAATGAGTGCTCTGGAACAAGTCACAAGTCACAAGCACAGTCTGCTGTGCTTCCTACTCAGCTGTGGAAATGCCGCACTGTAAAATGCCAATTCTCCCTCACCCAGAAGGTTATAATCTTCATTAATTTGTATGACCAAGAGAGCCATTTCTGTTCCATGTGGTCCAGATGTCTCTTCTCCAGGGTCTCCAAATCCTCTTCTGAGTGTCCACACCATCCCGTTCCATGGGATCTGGGTGGGGTGTCTGTTTCCTTTATTTTCTTGTTCTTTATTATTTTCTGGAGCATGTCACTCATTCCCCAGAAGAGGGTGGGAATGGAATGCAGAGATGACAGTGACCTGAGGGGAGGGCTGAGGGCCTGGAGAAGAAGAAAGGTGACCAGGAGGAGCAGCTCTGGACACTCTCTGTCACTGCTCTCTCAGGGCTATTGCAGCTGGTAACAAAATTTTAATCAAAAATTGTATTAAGGTAACAAAAAACATTCACTGATTATCTCTTGTGGACAGGCATGTTTGTGACTCTAGAATGAGAAGGACAAGAGTTAGTGATGGGTTCAAGACAATTATTTACATAAAGATGTAAGTTCCATATTAGAAGGCAGTATATCTTGAATAATACTGTGTATGTGTAACATTTCCAGAGTAACATTTTAAATTCATAGTTCTAGTATATTCTTGTACCTACGAGAGTATTTATCCTTTCTCTTGGTTATTAATTAATTAATATTTTGACTAATAATTCTTTATAATTGTATTAATAATTAATAATTTAAATAATATAAATTATAATTCATAACTGATTAATATTTAAAATAAATTGGTAATTTAATATTAACCATTGATACCTGAATATATCAGTAAGTTGTGAATAGTAAGAAGGTTGACTAAAAACTCTCACTGTATAAATGGAGAAAACTCTATGTAGATGTAGATTAACACAGGTACAGATTGATATATAAGCACAGGCACAGACACAGATATCTTATACCTGTAGAGGTAGAACCAAGAATCACTTCATGTGGGACTGAGAAGAGACACATTAAGAAGAATTAAAATGTTTAACTGGAACTTACTTGATTTATTTTTTCTGTTGTGTGGGAGTAATGTAGCTCCCCTATAAAATCGTTAGTAGACCTCTTTTGCTCATAAACCTGATTTTTCATGTGGTCACATTACAGGCAGAGACCCTAAGGCCTAGAAACATGAGTGCTAGAGCATCTGTTCAGAGCATGTTCAAAGACTGTGAGACCAGTGGACTGGAGTTTGTAATCAACTGTGAAGGTGCTGTGGGTCAACCTAAGTTAAGCTGTCCTTTTTGGACATCGCCAAGATGGTAACATTAGAGGCTCCTGAATTTCCCGCCTACCATGGACACAAGTATATAACTCTATATGGATTGATTTCCTCTGGGAGAAATTCAGAAACAAGTTCAGTGACTCCTACATGTTATGCAACTCAGAAAATGTCCACACTAAAATGGGTAGGAGAAGCTGAGACACTCTCACCACAAACCCCTTCTGTGGCACAGCACCCACATTCAAGGGGGAACCTCCAACCTCTAACTTCTCCCTGAAGAGGAAAGGGTTTGGACCACACATCTAGCACTCCAAATGTATCGCTTCCACCCAAGAGATGTGCATCCAAATCAATGAGCTCTGAGAGCCAATAGGGCCATCATTCACAAGACCCACAGGACCACAGTAAACAAAGAAGCAGTTGCTAAATTGGTACACTAGCACTTTCTGCAGCTGTCTCCTCCCACCCCAGGCTCTGTGCAGGAGCTTTCTGCCCCCCAAATAAATAAAATCCAGGACCAGACAGCTTCAAAGGTGGATTCTACTAGACATTTAAAGAAGAGTTAATACCTATCCTTCTCAAACTATTCTAAAAAATAGAAGAAGGAAAGCTTCCAAATATATTCTTTAAGGCCAGCATTACCCTGATACCAAAACCAGACAGGACACTACCAAGAAAAGAAGAGCACAGGTAAATATTCCTGATGAACATAGATGCAGTCTTCAAAGGAAAAAATAAGCAAAATGAATGCAACAATACATTAAAAGGAACATTCACCACCATCAAGTGGGACTTATTCCAGGAATACAAGGATGGCTTCAGTATCTGCAAATCCATCAACAGGATACATCACATCAATAAAATGAAGGAATAAAACCGTATGATCATCTCAATAGATGCAGAAAAAGCATTTGACAAAATCCAACATTTGCTCATAAAACTATCAACATCATAAAAACTATTGACAAAGTGGGTTTAGGGGGAACATACTTCAACATAATAAAGGTCACTTATGATGAACCCACAGCTAATATCACCCTCAATGGTGAAAAACTGAAAGCTTTCCCTCTGAAATCAGGAACAAAACAAAGATGTCCACTCTCACCACTTTTATTCAACATAGTTCTGGAAATCCCACAGTCTTATAGAGCAATTGGGCAAGAAAAAGAAAATAAAAGTCATCCAAATTGGAAAGGAAGAAGTAAAACTGTCCCTATTTGCAGATGTTATAATTCCATATATAGAAAACCTAAAATACTCCAGCAAAAAATCCACAAAAACCAAAAAACTATGAGAACTATAAATGAATACAATAAAGTTGCAAGATAAAAATATATACATAAATCTGCTCTTTCCATACACCATAAAAAGTAGAAGCAAGAAAATTTAAGAAAACAGTTCCATTTACAAGTGCAGCAAAAAGAAAACAAAACAAAACACCCTAGGAATAAATTTAACCAAGGAGATGAAAGACTTATACTCTGAAAATGATAAGATGCTGAAGAAAGAAACTGAAGGAGAGATGAACAAATGAAAGGACGGTCTGTGCTCACGGAATGGAAGAACAAACAAAGCAATCTACAGTTTAATGCAATCCCTGTCAAAATACAAACAGTATTTTTCACAGAACTACAACGAAGAATCCTAAAATTGTACGGAGCCACAAAAGAGCCTGAATAGCCAAAGTGATCTTGAAAAAGACAAGCGAAACCGGACATATCGCAATTCCTGATTTCAAGTTATATTACAAAGCTGTAGTCATCAAAAACAGTATGGCACTGGCACAAAAATAAACACATAGGTCGATGGGACAGAACAGAGCCCAGGATAAACACATGCATGTATGGTCAATTAATTTTCATCAAAGGTGCCAAGAATACACAACAGGGAAAAAACAATCTCTTGAATAAATGGTGTTGGGAAAACTGGACAGCCAAAGGCAAAAGAATGAAACAGGATGGCTATCTCACACTGTGCAGAAGAAGAAACTCAAAGTAGATGAAAGGCTCGAGTGCAAGACCTGAAATCATAAAACTACTAGAAGAAAACATAGTGGGTAAGCTCCTTGATATTGATGGCTTCTCACCTCTGATCTGTGTCAGAGGTCAGTATTCTCCAGCCAACTGTCTACTTTCACACAGCTGTGGATTTCCCTGCCCCCCGCCTCCCACCCCATCTCCCTCATCTAGATAAGCCTCCTACTGACAGCCTCTTCTCAATCCCTTAAACTCCCAGCTTTTGAAACTCCCACCTTCACTCCCTCCCAGCCCTATGGCTCGGGTCTTGTAATTGTCAAGAACTGTTTCTCTAAAACTTTAAATGCCACCATCCAAACCTCTAAATGCATCTTCTCTTTGCCTGAACTTTCTTACACTTTCCTTTCCTCCAACCTTCATCTCATGACTTGTTTCTATTTCTATTTCTATTTTTTGTCAGCTCATCTCCTGGTCTTCTTTAAGCCTGAGTCCAGGGTAGGCAACTTGAGTTTCTCCCTCAACTTCATCCCAAAGTATTGGGTTTTGATTATGTGACATCCTATGTTCTGGCCCTCTTTGCCTCAATACATCCTCAAAAAGGCAATGAAGTGCACATCTGCATCTGGACTCTTAAGCCCAACACTGGCACCTACTCATCATTCCCAATCTTAAATTGACACCATGCATTTTATATATACTCAGATCATGATATCAATCCTGAAGCAAGAGCATAATTGATACTTCCTCTACCTACCTTGATTGTAACACTTCCTCTAAACATTCCCACATTGTAATCCTTACTTTATTATTAAAATTTACCTGAATCTTACTGAAAAGTTAAACACTTTCTCACATCTGCAGTGATCTGTAGTTGTCAAAACATAGAAGTGAGTTTATTTTAATACCGGGTGTATTTAATCCAAAATTACATGAAAAACCTCCTAGCGATCCAAATCATCAATATCTCCTAGAATATATTTTAGTGACAACCCAAATACCAATCTTAATTACCATGCCACATACTGACACCAAAGAGATTTCTAGATGATCCCAATTCAATTAGATTTATAACCAGATACACTGAATGGAAGCATAACAAGTCAGAAACCAAGTGTACAACAATGCTAATTTTCTCATAAGTTTTATAATTAAGTTTAATTTCTGTTTCTAGTCTCCATTCTGCCTACTCCCAAATAAACAAATAGACTTCAATCTTGCCAATGCAGGTTGATTTTGGGTCTATCAGAGTTTTCTCACTGACCCAGTGTTTCTCCCTCCCCCCTTATGAGAAGGATGCCAGGAAGAGGTGTATGCAGAACAAAGGGGAGAAAGGCACGTGTTGGGGATCTGGTTCTCAGTAGACACTTTCTAACTGTGTAGATGTCAGAATCATGCCATTTGACCTTCAGGCAAGGTCATCCCTCTAAATTGGTGTCTCTTAAGGTGTCCATACCCCTAGTAGTCTCAGGTTATCATTCCATGCACTTGGCCTCCCTGTCTCAAATGTAGCCCCTGCAGGAGATGTGATAGGCTTCCCCGAGCTCACGAAATACAAGTTCCTTAGGAGAAGGGATGTTATCTATCTTGTTCACCTCTGTTCTCAGCATCTAGAAAACCCGAGATATAACACATGCTCAAAAAATCCTTGCTGATGGAAGGACTAGTTTCCTCTCAATTCCCCACATGGCCATCTCTAACCTACTTTTATGCATCGTTAGAATGGAGAATTTCTGTCAACTAGTGTTGCCAGGGCTCTGACCATGAGGCAGGCGTGAGTCTTGAATTTCCCACAACTTATCTGGAAGTGTGGGGTCCACTACATACAATTGTGTTCTCTCTGAATTCCTTAGAACAAGATGTTGGGTATTGCAAGTCATGACACTACTGATTTCCAATAAATTGGGTCTCTGCTTTCTCTCAGTACCCAGTCTGGCAATGTGGCACTTGCAAAAAGTACAGAAATTCAGAAGAATTGAATAGCAATGCAAGCCTTGTTGACCGTCTCTGGAGGAGGTGACCAGAGTGGATAATATGTGATGGATGTTTGCAACAGAGAGCACACAGTAAAACTTTCTAAAATTCTCCCTTAGAGATCACTCTTGAAAGTTCATCATGGCACCTGCTCACCCCAAACTGTTTTTGTTTGTTTTGCCAATCTTCATTTTTCTGATTTCACTGAAGACTTCCTATCCCAAACTCTTAATCCTCTTGGTCCCTCCTCCTGCCTTCTAGAGCTCTCTTCTGTAACTTACCTCTGTGTACCTTCAGATCCCCTTTTCTTATTAAAGAGACCTCAGAAGCTCTAACTGCAGTTCCAGAAGCTGGTGTGTAAGATATGCTGATTACCGGGATGTATGGGGGGCTCAGTCGGTTAAGCATCCAACTCTGGATCTCAGCTCAGGTCTTGACCTCAGGGTCGTGAATTTAAGCCCTGTGTTGGGCTCCACCCTAGGCATGGAGCCAAATTTTAAAAAAAGAAAAGAAGTCTTTAAAAAATAAAAGATATGCTGATTACAATCAATGCTATATAAATATCTATGCATATTGTGTTCCTACCACCTAACCCTATGAAGAGGGTTTGGAATATAAATAGCTAAATCCAGGGCACCTGGGTGGCTCAGCGGGTTAAAGCCTCTGCCTTCGGCTCAGGTCATGATCTCAGGGTCCTGGGTTCGAGCCCCACCCACATCGGGCTCTCTGCTCAGTGGGGAGCCTGCTTCCCCCTCTCTGCCGGCCTCTCTGCCTATTTGTGATCTCTCTCCTTCTGTCAAATAAACAAATAAAATCTAAAAAAAAAAAAAAAAAGAAAAAAAAGAAAACCAAATAGCTAAATCCAACCTAAGGGCAATGACCCATGATGGGGGCCTGATGAGGAAAGGGTCATAGGCTCAAACCAGGCTTGAAAAATTTGTCAAGTTGTAATTTGCATCTGGCGACAGTGCGTAGCAAGACTAACTCATTTATAGGGTGTGGATAGAAGTCTTTACTGTCACAAAGACTATAAAGTAGAGATCAACTTATTTTTCACAGTTTTGAGAAAAACAACCCTAGATGTCTGTAACCTCAGGTGTTGGACATGCCTGATCATCCACCCACACCATGAAGCCAAGGTGGTTAGCAGGGTGTGGCAAAGGCAGGTGTGCCCACCAAAGAGTCCACCCCCTGCCGGTCTAGTAACAGCAGGGGCAGTGACGTAACAGATGAATGCCCAGTTTCCCTCCTGCTCCTTTGCAGATAGGAGTGACCATGTGATTGCCTTCCAGGCGATGGTGTGTAGACAGAAGCTGTTTGGAATAACCCCTCAACAGGGATGAGGCTAACTCACGTGGAAGCCTTGCTGATCTTCTTCCTTCTTCATACTTCACATGGGAACATTGGGGCTGCAACCTTGAGGCGACCTTTAGGTTGGGAACCATGTGCTAAGAATGACAGAAAAGAAAGCTGGAAAGAGCCCGGGACACTGAAAATGACCAGTGTCAAATTCAGTAGAAGGGAGATGATGCCGTGGGTGAAAGGTGAAACCTGGTGGTAGGGACCCTGCGTGACCGATTGGACGTTGCGACCCTCTTTGTGAAGATTCCATTTTTGCAGGAATAGACATTTTTCAGGTGAAGTGAAATCCCTAACACTGTAAAGCCACTGAATGATGGTTCAGGTATCTGCAACTAGCCATTAATCAAATTCCTAATATTTAGTAACTTCAAATTATATCAAAATGCTAAAAGTGTTTCTTTCATGGATCAGGGGTTTTAGCTCAGTTAAAAAAAAGAAGTAAGGATTGATATGGCAAAATAAAGAAAATGCATGCTTTTAATATTTCTCCACTATGTTGAGAAATAATCACTGTGGTTTTGGTAATTTGAATATTTATAATTTTAAGATAATTTGGATATTTAAGTCTCTAGTAAATTAGCCACAAGAATGCCTTTTAAAAGGTACATTTTTAAAAATGTGCAGCCAATAATTGACTTATAATAATGTGAGGTATTTTGAGAAAAAAAAAGTCAATATATATTTGAGCTCTAATATGCGTTTTGCACATAATTCTCTAAACATTTTTCTAATTAAGAAAGAATTTTCATTATATTCTAAGGAAAGAACTCCAAATATTTTAAATTATTGGCATGTTTTCTCAAAACAACACCTCTTCCCTAATATTCCGTGGGTTAAATCTGATAATCTTGAAGTGATGCCTCAGAGTGTGTTGTTTCTCTCCTCATTGTGGTCCTCAGTTTCCCTCCATTTAATAATTTATACGAGCTCTCATTTTTCTGTCTGATAATATAAAAATATAATCCATAGGAGACCTAATTCAACCAGAGTGTAAACGATATCTCTGCATTTGTAAGAGTGGCCAGTGGTGTGCAATCAGCAGCCAACTTGCCAAATAAATTAAGCACCAGGGGGCAGGAACTCCAGAGAATCAAGTGTCCTAAATAAGTGTGTCAGAACTCTAAATCTTTGATAAGAAACTTCTTTGAGTAAACACAGGGCAAACATTATAAGCGGCAGCATAGAGAGATCCTACCAGCCCATCCTGATGATACTCTGGTACTTCCTAAACTGTTCATTTAGGGAAATCATAGCACCCCATCTTTTTTCTTTGGTGATAAATTAAATCAACCAGATCACTCGACAGTGCAGGAGGAATTTGCCCCATAGGATTGTGGCTTCAAGTTGAAAGTTGTAAGAGAATTGTACTGTTTGTAAACATCACTGCAGAGAACATAATAGGCACCATATTTCTAAGTGTAATTTATTTGATTTGTGATTACTTAAGTACATGAAAAGATTTATTAGTCAAGACAGTTTACTGGTATTTACACATATAAACACAGTTGAAAATGTCTAGGAAATTTAATTAACTAAGCTCCAATCCTTCCTTTAAAAATATGTGATAAACTTTCATTAGCAACTGTGGTACACGAACAATGAATCTTAGAACACTGAAAAAATAAAGTTAATTGGAAGAAAAACTTTTTTAGTTTTTGTTGCTGCTGTTACCAAATATATTGACAATATTTAAACATAAGTATCTGCAAAGTCTTTTATGTGTCCTCAATCCATCTTCAAATACACTCCAAAACTCACATTGGATCATACTGATCTAATATAATCTCCGTAGATTATATTGATCCGTACAACTGAGCAGCACAAACAAGGGATTTCCCAGAGTGCAAGGATGAGGCATAGACTGCATACTTAACACTTTCGCTTTAGTTCCTGCCAAATTTTCACCCAGGGAAGTTTTTGTGATCGTTTAACGAGATTTAAAACATTTAGTTGGGTCTCTCAGGGTCCCTTCGACATCAAAGTTCATCCTCGCCCTTGGTGTCACCTTGCTCTGACTGGGTTCTCATGGCTGTTCTCTCTGCCACTCTTCGGGGTTGGTGTTCTCTGAGCCCAGTTGTTGGCCAGAATTAGATTTGGGAACCTTATATTTTGGAAATTTCCAACAGTCCTGATGGAAAACAGGTTAACAGGACTTGCTGGCTGCTGTGTTGTGGATATCTGACTGCCTGTTGAGGAGGGAGGAAGAGGGTCTGTTTCCTCTTTCCATCCTGGTGCCAGCAGATGTCACTCTTCTCTGATCATCACTAGGGTCCCCTTCCCTTCCCACATCCTGGGAAGTCCCTCTTTGTAACCAAGTCTGTGACACTCATGGGGGAATTTGCGGGCATAAGCTAAAACTTGCAGAGCCTCACTTAATCCCTGATACATCTTTACCTCCCAGGTTGCTCAGCCTGGAAGCTTGGGGAGGCAGGGAGGGATCTTACAACACCTCAGCGTCTTCCTCTACCATTTCCCCACGGCAAATTTCTCTTGTTGCTGGCAGCACATGGCCTGGAACTGTGGTTTGATACTTGTTTGATGGTGCACATAAGGGTCACACAGTCCCCCAGGAAGCCCTGTTTTACATTACAGGAAGTTCAAAAGGCTACCCGAAACCTTTCTCTTTCTGAAAGAAAGACTGCTCTCTATCTGGGCACCTTGCAACATCTGGAATGCAGGGACCATCCACCCTTGCCCAGGAAGGGTAGTACAGGGAGCTCACGACCTAGCAACAGCTCTTAGGGCAGTGACCCTGTAAAGGACATTACTGGGTGACACACAGCAATCCCCCATAAGAAGCAGAGAGGATACAGACACCGTTTTTCTCATGATTCATTTATCTTTCAGTGTAAAATTTTCCATTTCTTTTTTTCTTTTTACCCTTTTCAACTAGTTTCTTATTATAACAGCTCTTTGTTTTTAAGTCACTTTTTAACTTTTATTTTTTACATCTACATTTATAGATATATGCTTCATTTTTTTCAATCTACTCAATTTTATTTTTATATATACATAAGTTATGCTTTCTTTGCAATTTTGGTATTTACTGTCTTCTAACACAGAGACCAAAATACACTCAGGAACAAGTGGATCACCTCTTTTCTCCACCCGGTGATATTATATTCTCTCTTCTCCTCCCCTTTTTTGTTTTGTTTTGTTTCAATTTGCTTTTCCATTTTGGTATCTGATTGCTTCAGATTTGTCTAGTGTGTATTTTTCTTGGGTTGTGCTTGATATTTTTGATTCTGCTCATTTGCTTACCCATTATTCTCTAGGCAAAATGGCTAGAAGGAGGAATTCACAACAAAAGAAAGAACGAGAGGTAATGTTTTCTGCTACAGATCTAATCAATATGGATATAAGTAAGATGTTGGAGATGGAATTCAGGATAACAATTATAAAGTTAATAGATGGGCTTGAAAAAGCAAAGAAGCCACTAGAGAATCTCTTAGGGCAGAAATGAGATCTAATTAGGCTAAAATAAAAAAAATAGTATAATTGAGATGCAACTTAAATTGAATTCTCTAATAGGGTGAATGAAGCAATAGAGAGTAAGTGATCTAGAAGACAGACTGATGGAAAAGAAGGAAGTTGAAGAAAAGAGAGAAAAACAACTAATAGTTCATGAAGAGAGGCTTCCTGACATTAATGATGGCATGAAATATACCAATGTCAGAATTATTTGGGTGCCTGAGGGTAAAGGGAGAGAGAGAAAGCCAGAAGGTATATTTGAGCAAATAATGCTGAAAAATTCCTTAATCTGGGGAAGAAAACAAGCATTCATGTACAAGAGGTAGAGAGGACCTTCCTAAAATCAATAAAAATAGCTCAACACCCTGTCATATAATAGGGAAGCTTGAAAATTTTAGAGAAAAAGAGAGAATCCTGAGAGCAGCTTGGCACAAGAGGCTCTTTACCTACAGTGGAAGGAATGTCAGACAAGCATCAGACTTATCCACAGAGACCTGGCAAGCCAGAAAAGGCTGGCATGATATATTCAGGTACTAAATGAGAAGAACATGTAGCCAAGAATACTTTATACAGCAAGGCTGTGATTTAGAATGGAAGGTGAGACAAAGAGCTTCCAGCACAACAGAAACTGAAACAGTATGTAACCACCAAGCCAATCCTGCAAGAAATATTTTTTTTTTTATTTATTTGACAGAGAGAGAGAGAGAGAGAGAGAGAGATCACAAGTAGGCAGAGAGGCAGACAGAGAGAGAGGGGGAAGCAGGCTCCCTGCTGAGCAGAGAGCCGGATGTGGGGCTCGATCCCAGGACCCTGAGATCATGACCCGAGCTGAAGGCAGAGGCTTTAACCCACTGAGCCACCCAGGTGCCCCTCCTGCAAGAAATATTAAGGGGGAATCCTGTAAGCGAAAAGAGAGCCCAAGAATAACTTGGACCAGAAAGAAAGAGAGATAATCTACAGAAACAGGGACTTTACAGGCAGTACAGTGGCACTAAATTCATATCTTTCAATAGTTACTCTGAATGTAAATGGACTAAGTGTTCCAATTAAAAGACACAAGGTATCATATTGGATAAAAAAGCAACACCCATTCATACGCTGTCTACAGGAGACTCATTTTAGACCTAAAGACACCTCCAGACTGAAAGTCAGGGAGTGGAGAACAATTTACCACACTCATGGACCTCAAAAGAAATCTGGGGCAGCAATCCTCTTATTAAACAAATTAGATTTTAAACCAAAGACTGTAGTAAGAGCTGAAGAGGGACACAATATCATACTTAAAGGGTCTATCCAACAAGAAGACCTAGACATAGTAAATATTTATGCTCCCATTACGGGAGCAGCCAATTATATAAACCAACTAAAAACCAAATTGAAGGAAGACATTGATAATAATACACTAATAATAGGGGACTACAATTCCCCACTCACAGCAATGGACGGATCATCTAAGCAGAAGATCAACAAAAAAACAAGGGCTTTGAATAACACACAGGATCAGATGGACTTCACAGATATATACATAACATTCCATCTTAAATCACTAGAATATTCATCCTTCTCAAGTGCACATAGAAGTTTCTCCAGAATAGATCAGATATGGGTCACAAATCAGGTTTCAAAAGAAACCAAAAGGCTGGGATTATTCCCTGCACACTTTCAGAACACCATGCCATGAAACTTGAACTCAATCACAAGAGGAAATTTGGAAGGAACTCAAACAGTTAGAGGTTAAGACCATCTTACTACAGAATGAATGGGTCCATCAGGAAATTGAAGAAGAATTTTAAAAATTCATAGAAACTAAAACACATCTATTCAAACCTTTTGGGATACAGTGAAGGTGGTCCTGAGAGGGAAGCACATTGCAATACAAGCCTCTCTCAAAAAATCAGAAAAATCTCAAATACACAAGATAACCTTACACTTAAAGGAGCTGGAGGAAGAACAGCAAATAAAACCTAGACTAAGCAGGAGAAGAGAAATAAGAAAGATTAGAAAGGTAAAAAATGAAATAGAAACCCGAAGGACAGTAGAACAGATTAAGCTGGTGCTTTGAAAGAAATAATAAGATTGATAAACCTCTGGTCACACTTATCCAAAAGAAAAGAGAAAGAACCCAAATTAATAAAATCATGAATGAGTATGGAGAGATCACAACCAACACCAAGAACTACAGATAATTTTAAAAACATACTATGAGCAAATATATGTCAAGAAACTGTGCAATCTGGGAGAAAAGGATGTATTCCTGGAAAGTCATAAACTAACAAAACTGAAACAGGAAAAAATAGAAAATCTGAACAGACCAATAACCAGCAAGGAAATCAATGCAGTAATCAAAAACCTCTCAAAAAGCAAGAGTCCAGGACCAGACTGCTTTCCAGGGGTAATCTACCAAACATTTAAAGAAGAAATAATACCTATTGTACTGAAGCTGTTTCAAAAAATAAAAATGGAAACAAAACTTCTAAACTCACTCTATGAGGACAGCATTACCTTGATCCCCAAAGCAGCCAAAGACCCCTAAAAAAGGTGAATTACAGACCAACACCTCTGATGAACATGGATGCCAAAATACCAAGATACTAGCCAATAGAATCCCACATTACAATAAAAGGATTACTCACCAAGACCAGGTGGGATTTATACCTGGGATGGAAGGGTGGTTCACGATTCACACATCAACCAGTGTGATAGATCACATTAATAAAAGAAAAGACAAGAACCATATGATACTCTCGATTGAAGCAGAAAAAGCATTTGACAAAATATAGCATCCTTTCTTGATTAAAACTTTTCAAAGTGTAGGGATAGAGTGAACATACCTCAATATCATAAAAGCCTTCTATGAAAATCCCACAGTGAATATCATTCTTAATGGGGGATAAACTGGGAGGTTTTCTTGTAAGGTCAAGAATGCAGGGGCATGTGGGTGGCTCAGTGGGTTAAAGCCTCTGCCTTTGACTCAGGTCATGATCTCAGGATCCTGGGATTGAGCCCCACATTGGGCTCTCTGCTCGGCAGGGAGCCTGCTTCCCTCTCCCTCTCTGCCTGACTCTCTGCCTGCTTTGATCTCTCTCAATTAAATAAATTAAATATTAAAAAAAAAAAAGAATTCAACAAGGATGCCTACTCTCACCACTATTGTTCAACCAGTACTAGAAATCCTAACCTCAGCAATCAGACAACAAAAAGAAATAAAAGGCATTCAAATTGGAAAAGAAGAAGTCAAGCTCTTACTCTTCTCAGATGACATGATTCTTCATGTGGAAAACTCAAAAGACTCCACCCCAAAATTGCTAGAACACATACAGGAACTCAGCAACATGGCAGGATACAAAATCAATGCACAGTAATTGGTTGTGTTCATACACTAAAAATGAGACTGAAGAAAGAGAAATTAAGGACTCAATCCCATTTACAATTGCACCAAAACCCATTAGATAACTAAGAATAAACCTCACCAAAGAGGTAAAGGATCTGTACTCTAAAACTATAGTACACTTATGAAAGAAATTGAGGAAGGCAAAAAGAGATGGAAAAATATTCCATGCTCATGGATCAGAAGAATAAACACTGTTATAATGTCTATGCAACCCACAGCAATCTATACCTTCAATGCAATCCCGATTAAAATATCAATGGTATTTTTCAAGAGCTGGAGCAAGCAATCCTAAAATTTATATGGAACAAGAAAAGATATTGAATAGCCAGAGGAATGCTGAAAAACCCAAAGTTGGTGGCATCACAATGCCTGACTTCAAGCTAATTTTACAAAACTGTGATCATCAAGACAGCATGGTTCAGCACAAGAACAGACACATAGATCAATGGAACAGATTAGAGAGCCCAGGAATGGACCCTCAGCTCTATTGTCAACTAATCTCCAACAAAGCAGGAAACAACAACCAATGGAAAATAAGACTGTCTCTTCAATAAATGGTGCTGGTGGGGCGCCTGGGTGGCTCAGTCGTTAAGCGTCTGCCTTCGGCTCAGGTCATGATCCCAGAGTCCTGGGATCGAGCCCCACATCGGGCTCTCTACTCAGCAGGGAGCCTGCTTCTCCCACTACCATTCCCCCTGCTTGTGTTCCCTCTCTTCGCTGTGTTTCTGTCAAATAAATAAAATCTTTAAAAGAAAAAAAAAATAAATGGTGCTGGGAGAATTGGACAGCCACATGCAGAAGACTAAAACTGAACCATTCTCTTACACCACACACGAAAATAAACTCAAAATGGATGAAAGGCCTAAATATGAGACAAGAATCTGTCAAAATCCTAGAGGGGAGCACAGGCAGCAACCTCTTCAAGTCTGGCTGCAGTAACGTCTTGCTAGACAAGTCTCCAAACTCAAGGGAAACAAAAGCAAAAATGAACTTTGGGGATTTCATCAAGACCAAAAGCTTCTGCATAGCAAAAGAAATGGTCAACAAAACTAAAAGGCAACCTACTAAAGGGAAAAGATACTTGCAAATGACATTTCAGATAAAGGGCTGGTATCCAAGATCTAAAAAGCACTTACCAAACT
>CM053618.1:1757399-1855261 GCA_028646535.1 Procyon lotor | reverse complement strand
GTGGCCCCGGCAGGGCTGGAGACCCTCCTACACCTTCCTACTTGGTGCCTCCCCCTCGGACCACTGTCTCCCACCTTCTGTCTCCTCAAACTCCTCCTTCTTCCCCTCCGTTTATAATCCTGCACATGTCACTGAGGAAATGAAAGCCATCAGAAGAGAAAGTCCCCACTTTCTGCGGCTGTGTCTGTGAACCTGCTGCCCCTGCCCCGCCATGTGGCCCCATCAGGACAGCACTGCCCCTCCTCCCGAGCAGGACGGCACTCCTCCCGTGTGCACTGGGTTCCCCTCCTCCCGTGTGCACTGGGTTCCCCTCCTCCCGTGTGCACTGGGTTCCCAGATGCCCTCACTTTCTCGAACCTTCCCTGCACCATCACCACATCTCTTCGTCCTGGGTTAGTCCTATAAATATACAAACACACCACCGTGTCTTTTCCCCTAAAACGATGGAAATGAGCCTCGACGGTGTTCTGCCCAGAGAGCTGCCAGGCTTGCCTCTTCGCCTCCGGCCCTTCCCGTTTTAAACTCATTTTTAAGTTACGTCACAGTAACATTCGCTTTAATGATAGAGCCGATCTGATTTTCCAGAAGGATTCGCAGCTGCGTGAGCTCCCACACCATCAAGATGCAGAGCATTTCCATCCCCTCAAACACCCCCTCCGTCCCTTTGGGGTCAAAGCCTCCCGGTTCCTAAGCCCTGGCGACCGCTGGCTGGTTCTCGGTGCTGACGGGCCCTTCCCGCCCCCGGCCTCGGCCTCGGCTGTCCACTTTCGCCCCCAGCCCCGGCCCTGCTGGCAGCACCAGCCCCTTCCCTGTCGCCCCGGCCCGGGCTCTGTTCTCAGAGGTGGTCCTTCGCTCCGTCTTCCGGAAGCACTCCTTCCCTCAGCTTCTGGAACACCACGCGCTGCTGGGTTTCTTTCTAACTCGACACCTGTTGCTTCCTGACCCCCAGAGGCTGGAGTGTCCCAAGGCCGTGCCCCGACCTCACGCTCCACCCACGCGCACTCCCCACCCCATTCAGACACTTCCTGTGCCGTCTGACCTTAAACTCAAGCTTACTTCCCCAGCGCTGGTCTGTCCTCTGAGCACCGTTCCTGCGTTCAGCGGCCACTCAGTGACACTTACACTCCCCACAGCCAAACGCATGGCCTGACCTTCCGTGACTTCCCCCGACTTAACCTGCTTCTCCAGGGGACCATGAGCTCGCGAAGGTCACCTCCGCTCTTCCAGGAGCTGTGACCGAGAATCTAGGACTCACATTCATCCCTCCCTGTCTTCTACCCTTGACCTCCAATCCATAAGTAACTCCTACTACTCCATAAGTAACCCCTCCTGTTGATCAAATTTATACTGGAGTCTGGCCCCTTATGGGTGGCCCTGCCTCGCCCATGCTGGTGTCCTCTGTCTTCCGGACAAAACTGTTGCCAGTGTCCTCCCTGCTTCTCCTGCATCACGATGCTCTGCCTCTCCTCCAGGATAAGGGTGACTTTACAAACATAAGTGGAGTCAGAACTGTCCACAGCTCCCCATGTGCCTAGAAAGAAATCCAGACCTGGCGCCACGTCCAGGAAGCCCTCCATGACTGTCCCCGACCATCCCCACCACCCCAGTGCCGGCCGCTGCCCCTCCATCTGCTCCAGGGGCACCACCTTCTCTTCCCCACCCCACCACGAGCTCATTCCTCCTCGCGTCCTTTGCGTCGGCTACTGCGCTGTTGGGGTGCCCTCACCCCTGCCCACTATTCTCCTGCCCCCAACACTCAGAAGGCAGCTCTCTACCTTCACCAGGTTCTCCACGCAGTTGACATCCATCCAAAGAGTCAAGACCGTCCTAAGATCCTCAGACTTAGAGCTCGGCTGCATCTCTCCTAAATCAGGCCGTATGCTGATTTTCCGACTGGCTCTCTCTCCCGAAATTCCTTGATGGCAAAACCTGTTGCTCCCACTCGCTCCTGCCACCCCCGTCCCGTGGGCAGAGCCTGGCACGCCGTGAGTGCTTGAAACCATTTGTAGTATGGACGGAGAAAAAAACGTGATTTTCACGCTGCCGCATCGATTCCATTCTCCTACCTGAAGAACACGTTGGTCACACCCACCTTTAAGCTCAAACAGCAGGCTACACATCTCAGACCAAACATGGGCTCAAATAGGTACTGATAATAGGTAATAGTTACTGAATGTTAAATAAATTCTGAGCACTATTCTAGTATTTTATGGATGTGAACTCACTTAATCCTCGCAGAAACTCTGTGAGGAGGTCTATGATTACCTGCATTTCACAGAAAACGAAAGCAGAGCACAGAGAGGTGAAGCATTTTCCCTGGGGTAGCACAGCTTGTGAGGGGAAGAGGCAGGCTTCGTGGCTCTGTTTTCTGGCTGCCGAGCCCGCGTCTCCCCAAAATGTTCTGTTCTTGATCATTATGCTGCGATACTATAGCCAAACCCTTGAGGAATGGGAGAATCTTTGGAGAAATTCCAGCTCCTTCTGTGGACCTCCTCTGCCGGGACGTTGGTGAATAAAGGGCATGGAGAACAGGAGCCTGGCTGCTGTCACTGCAGTTGGCCGGCCCAGGGTGGGGTCATCTGCACATCTGAGAGGAGGGATGAGAGTCCAGGGCTTGAAGAAGACACAGAGTGAACCATAGATGGGAGCAGTGATTGGGAAGGATTTCCTGATCACAAAAGGAATTGTGTGATGATGGGGAATGTGGGAGAAGGAGCAGAGCTGAAGAAGGGTGGGGGCAGGAGAATAGTGGGCAGGGGTGAAGGAGGGGAGGGGGGAGTGGAGGAGGAAGGAGTGGGGGAGAGAGGGAGAGAGAGGGGGAAGTGGAGGAGGAGGGGGGAGGGGGGAGGAGGAGGTAGGGGGAGGGATGGGGGAGGGCTGCCGGGAGCAGCGCTGGGGATGCTCAGCCAGGCTGCAGGGGCTGCCTTTTTGGGATCGACACCTGTACTGATCTCTCCTGAATTCCCTCCTAGCTCCCAGCGAACCAGCCAGTGAAGGTGAGTCGGGCTTCCGTTTCCTCTTACGGCCTAGTCTGTGCGGCAGGCCGTGGGCAAGCCCCTGGGTGCCGTCAGCCATCCGCTGGCAGCCACCGGGGCTGCCGTGACAGCGGCTCCCAGGGGCCCAGGCTGCTTGTGCTCAGGGCGGGCTCTGCACCTGACACGCGGCCGTTCAGCTAGGGCGGCCGGTCTTGCCCCCGCTTTTCAGAACCACAGTCCTTTCTGTGGGAAGTCGCAGCTCAGGGAGGGAGATGCTGTTTCCCAGGAAGTCGCAGAGTGTGGATGATGGACGTGTGAAGACTCGCCGCCCTCCCAGCCTCGGGGGGCCAGGCCGCGGGGGCCCGGGGTGCTCCCCCAGGAGCGATGGAGGAGACACGGCCATCACACATCCCTGGAGAACGTGACAGTCGGTCCTGGGGCCACGGGAAAGTGCAGTCACGCTCTGCCCCCCTCCCGTTTCCAGCCCTGCTCTGTAACGCAGCTGCTACCTCTGCACCTTGTGCCTCTCTCTGGTTGGCTCAAACCCACCATCGCTCTGACCTCGATTCAAAGTCTTGCTTCTACCAGATGAAGAGAAGAGGACATTTTTCCCCCAGAATAAACCTTGCACTGAAGTGCATTTCAATCCAGGATAGGTCAGAACTGCTCTCTTGTGCATAAAATGCCAGCTGAGGGCTCCAAGAAGCTTCCTGCCCCCTGAAGGGCACAGGCCCTCACGGCTGGGGGGCACGGCACACACAGATACTCGGGGCCAGCCCAGCCTTCTGGGATGCTCTCCCAAGGTTTGTCCAAGTGGAACCCAGGCCGTGGGTTAAGGCCAGCACGCCCTGTGCCCGATCCTGCTTTTACTCCGTGAGCGCCCAATCTGAGCCCAAGCACAAATCCAAATCCACATCTAGAAGAAACAAAGCCTCCGCTACCAGGAATTTGCCAGTTTTGCCTGGGAGTCTCAGAGAATTATCCGAAACAAGCTCCGAGCTGCAAGACCGAGCTCCAGGCCTCTCAAACTGCCCTGTCCAGTGTCCCCCTCCACGCCCCCAGCCCCATTCAGAGGAGTGCAGTACAGGTGTCTAGGTGCCTTCTTTATTCCCTTCTCTGTCCTCAGTCCTCTGGGGACTGCAGTTTTCCCAGGAGAGAAGACCACCCTTACTGCCAGGAATTCCAGGCCCCAGAGCGAACATTCCAGTACCAACATTGGAACAGAGTTTCTAAAAGTCCCAGGGTAAAGCATTCCAGGAATGAGGCTTGATTGAGGATGACAGGTGCTGGAGCAGCAGCCCCCTCGTGGGGATCTGGAACGCTCGGCATTTTTATCTGAGCAGAAGCCCTGAGGTTGGATAAACAAATAGTTACGAGCCGGTGTCCTCCAGGATTTGATGTCTCCCCGGGCGCGGCAGCTGGGCAGACGGAGAGGAGGGGGAGTGAGACAGCTTTGCCCCGGTCCACGGCCAAAAAGGGAGACATCCCTGAGGCTCGGGGTATGAACTGAAACAGCCCCCGAGGACCGCGGCTCGCACGAGATGCGCCCGGAGGCCCAGAGCAAGGGAGCTGGACGTGCGCAGGCGGCATTTTCGGGCAAGCACACACCTGTGCCTTCCCTTCGGGGCAGCAGTAACGCATCCAGAGAGCCTCCGTGAGGAAGGCACTGCGCTCCTCTAAACGTCCCCCCGGCCGGTCATCCCGTGTCACCTTCTGACCTCGAGAGACAGAGTGTGGCTCCGGGATGCCAGGGGGAGCGAGCAGAAGACGACCACCAATGTGGTTTATGACAAGAATGAATGAAACACGCTCACTTTTCCTGAAAGGTCAGGTTTACCATCTCTGATAACAGCGCTCGGCACCCTGCCCAAAGGAGGTGTTTCTAATTCGCGGACGGAAATGTCAGGGAGCGGGAACCAAGCGGGAGGTAGAGGTTGCCTCGCGGGGGGAGGGGCGGAGACCAGCGCAGGGCAGGCCGTGCTGGAGCAGGGGGCAGTCTCGGCACCCGACTGGCCTTGGGCCCGACCCTGAGAGCCCGGCCTGCCTCTCCCAGGAACCATGAAGCCCATCGGCCCGCGATCTGTCTTTCATCCCTCTCTCTAGTGCTGCGTCTGACAGCCAAGCCGTCTCCGCCCCGGGAGGGGGGCTCCCTGACCCTGACCTGTGCAATGCCGGCCGCTTCCCGGAAGCTGGACACCCAGCCCCAGTTCAGCTTCCTCAGAGACGGCAGGCCCCTGGGGCAGGGCTGGAGCCCGTCCCCGGAGCTCCAGCTCCCCACCGTGTGGAGGGAAGACTCGGGGTCCTACTGGTGTGAAGTGAAGATCTCGACGCGCGTGGTCGCTTGGAGCCCCAGGACCCAGATACAGGTGCAAGGTGAGCGCGGGGCCGGCACGGGGGGACTGACACAGGGCCGCCCCCTGCTGGGGGGAAGGGAGCTGGTGGGGACATGCCAGGGCTTCTCTCCTTCTCAGAGCCCGTAAGGGACCTGCCCCTATTCTTGCTAATCCCGCTCAAGTGCCCGGAGGAGAGCTTAGGAGCCCCTTGCGGCACCCTCCCTGTGTGGGAGAGCGGGAGCCAATCTCTGCGCGGTCACGGCCCTGGTGGCACCTCCCGCGGGGGGACGCTTGTGGCGGTGGTGGGGAGTCACGGGAGCTCCAGAGAAGGGAGAAAGACCCGCACGGTAAGGGCAGGCGGTGGGCAAGAGGCCACGGGGGGGGAAGCCGGGGCTCGGGTTTGAAAGACAGGGGGAGAAGGGGACATTCTGTGACCGAAGCGAGTCACGCCACGTCTGGGGGACATGCTAACGTCCTGCCCCGTTCCCAGACAACGATGCGTCCATGGCCCCGGGAAGAGGATGTGGATTACCTCCCGAAGGTTGGCTTTCCCACCCTCGCTCCAACCTCAGCACTGGTGAGGCCGGACCAGAACAAAGGAACACCGGCCGCCGGCCCCTCCCTAGGCCCCGGGTGCCCTGGGTCGTGGGACCGTCCCCACTGCAGGAGATTACTAGTACCCCTGCTGCATTGTGCGGACGGGAGACTGAGTCTCCGAGAAGCGAAGCGGTTGGATCGAGCGCCCACAGTGAGACCAGGCACCAGCACTCCAGCCCGGGCAGCTCGACCGGCCGCCTGTGCTGTGGCCGCCACAGTCCCTTGCCCTGCGGAGCGCGGGCAGGAGAGGCCAGGGTCCTGGGAGCCCCACTGCCCCGGGGAGGGGGCGGAGCTGCAGCCACCAGGGTCACCCTCCCTCCCCCGTCCGGACCGAGACCGACCCCAGGAGGCAGCAAGCCCCCAGGGCACCTCCTGCCACTGCCGAAGGGCATCAGTTATTAACGCGACCCAAAGCCTGTGCTTTCGGGACGGTCACGCCCGGTGTCACATTGTGTTTGCGTAGGAATCCCTGTCTGGAATGTGAGCTTGGAGACACAGCCTCCGGGGGGACAAGTACAGAAGGGGAAGAAGCTGGTCCTCATCTGCTTGGCCACCCAGGGCACAGGAGACATCACCTTCTCCTGGTACAAAGGGGCCCTGGGCTTGAACCTGGAAACAAAGACCCAGCGCTCGCTCACTGCCGAGTTTGTGATCTCTGCGGCGACCGACAGTGACTCGGAGAAATACTACTGCACGGCCGACAACGGCTACGGCCCCAGCCTCAGCGAGCTGGTGACCGTCACTGTCAGAAGTAAGTCCATGAACTGCTGTCCCGCCGGCACCCCTCCCACTGGGCTCCGCGGCCCCGGGGCTCAGCCTCCGGGGGCAGGGCGTACGGGTCTGCCACGGTGTGCAGACCCTCCCGGACGGCCCCATGTATCCTCAGGTCCGGTGGCCCGCCCGGTCCTCACCTTCAGGGAGCTGGGGGCCCAGGCCTTCCCTGGGGACGTGGTGGAGCTTCGCTGTGAGGCCCAGAGCGGCTCTCCCCCGATCCTGTACCGCTTTTACCACGAGGATGTCACCCTGGGGAGCAGCTCGGCCCCCTCTGGAGGAGGAGCGTCCTTCAACCTCTCTCTGACCGCGGAACATTCCGGAAACTACTCCTGTGAGGCCGACAACGGCCTGGGGGCCCAGCGCAGTGAGACAGTGACCCTCAGCATCACAGGTACAGCTCGGGCTGTGGAACTGTCCTAGTCAGTGTCCCTTTCCAGCCTCCTGGAGAGTTTTACTGACCCCGCAGTGTTGCTGGCGCTGTGTTCCCAAGGACGGGGCGTCCGAGGGCAGTGCTGTTCGGGGAGGTGTGTCTGAGGGGCGCAGAGGGCGTGAAGGCCAGGCCTCCCTCCTGCCGTCGGGGAGATGAGCTGCAAGTCACACAAGTCAGTCCCGCTGCCCCCGTCCCCCCACACGCCCTCGGCCCGCCCTCCTGCGGGCGGGCTCACGGCAGACCTCTCCCCTCAGTGCCGACGGAGGACAGAAAGGAACTTCTCGCCTCAGGAATCCTGGAGGGGCTCCTTGGCACCCTTGGTCCCACCAGTATGGCCCTCTTGCTCTGCTATTGGCTCAAGAAAAGAATAGGTTAGTATTTATAGATTCTGGTCCTGGGACCTTTGTTTCCACAGAAATGGGCGGCCCTGGGAACAGGAGCGCTGTGGGGACGGGTGCGTCTCGCCAGCCCCCAGCCTGCAGATCTGCGCCTGACCCCCAGCACGGGAGCGGCACCATCTCTGTGGTTCAGTGTCCCCGGTCGAGTCCCCCTCCCGCCGTGTGTGATCAGTCGGGCTTGACCAGTGTCCGGTGCTTCTGGGGTCTAATTTTCACCCAAACCTCTGACTCCGTTTGAAATAACGGGTCAGCTACTGGCAGAAAAACACAGTCAATGACTCCAGCTCTGCCGACCGCCCCCCAGGTCAAGTCGGTGCCTCGGCTCTCATCCCCCCAGAGCATCCTCACGTCTGCTCATGGTGGGGTCTCTCCGGCATCTCAGCTTAAATGTCCTTTTCCCCCAGAGGCTTCACCAGCCCTACACCCTACAGTTCTCTCATTTTATTCTTCCTCAGAGCCCTAAGTTATTCAGCTTCCCCCTGGCCCATAATTGGTAATCACATATTTATTTGGGCATTTAATCTTGGACTCCTGTTCTCCCCCGAGCAAGATGGAGACGATGTGAGCTTCTCACGGAAATTCCAAGCTTGTCCTGCATCTTGGGACCCCTCACCCTATCTGTAACGTGGCTGTGCCCGTGCCTGCTTCCGAGGGCTCTTGTCATGACAAGAGTAGGTGGAGTGATGTCAGAACCCAAAGCAAAAAATACAATAGGTGTTTGGATTCAGAGGCTCGGGCTCAGGTCCTTGCTCTGGGATGTCTAGGAAGGTCGCTAACTACTCTGCACGGAGTCTCTTCACCTGCGGAGTGAAGGGTCCGAGGAAATGACAGCCACGATGCCCTCTGGCACGCGGTGGCAGGCCTGAGAGGCCTGAGGAGCCACCCCCGCACAAGGGCCATCTGAAAACTGACAGATTCCCCCTCTGACGTGTGTGCTCATCTGCTTGACTTGTAGGAAGACGTCCGGCTGGGGAACCGTGCAGGTGAGGCTCTGCTCCCTCCGCGTGCGCCGATAATGCAGAAAAACCCATCTTTACCGTTTCTGGTTGTCCTCGCTCATGTGCTTGTTGTATATTTTATTATCCCAGCTTCCACTCCGGAGTTCTCCCCCTGGTAACAGGGTCTGTTTGCTATTTCTCTTCATTTATACATTAACTGTTTAGTTCAAATCCTTCTTCCATCATTCTTCCTGATTCACCTCCCTCACTAAACTGACCCATTTCACACGTTCACCAACGAATTGATTCATTGATTCATTCAATCAATTAACCAATACCCAAGGGTCTGTGAGTCATTCTGATGAGGCAGGAAACAGGATCCCAAGATCCTGAAAGTATCTCAGAGGCATTGAGATACAAACACATTTCCCTCATTCAGGCCAGAGAGTGATAACCATCCCGAAAACTTGCTGGCAAAGTTCTTTAGTTTAAAGAAGGAAAATATTTTTAAAACACTTGTATCTGGGGACATCAAAGTTTAGTCATCATATTTTTATACTGCTGTTGTTTATGCCAACAAAAATCGGATTCTTTTCCCAAATCGGAGAAGCAGTCTTCCAGGGGTACAGAGCCCTGTACATGCAAGTTCACTTTCTTCTCTGCCTTCCTCTAGCTGCTTGTTCTGCCTAGCAACCTGTTCTCCATTCGGGGGAATCGATATTCTTCACTCAGTATTCACTGAGCACTTGTGATGGGAGGGCCCCCTTTCTAGGTGTGGGCGACACCACACTGAGCCCATCAGGTAAGGATCCGAGCTCGTGGGTTGTACACTCCACGGCTGCTCTGCTGTGCCTTGCTCAGGCCAGGTACAGAGCTCGCACCACACAGCGGAGCTCACTGTGGATCTTCCCAGAAGTTAGTATTCTACTCAGGACCTTGCTAACTCTCCTTCAGTGTCTCGCTCACAACCCTGGACTGTGATGTCTGGGGTATCTGGGATGCTGTCCTGCAGAGTTATCTTGTGTTTCTGTGCCTGCAGGAGCCCTCCCAGCCCCGTGCCACAGGTGTCCAACTACGTCAACTCAGCTGCCCCACTGCAGGAACAGTCCGTATATGAAAATGGTGAGGTTTCCCAAAGGATCTGGCCCAAGCAGCTAGAGGGGGCCAGGAAAGGGGCAGTGGGGTGAAGTCTGCTAGCCCACCCAGTGCCTGCTTGCCCCAGCCACTCCCACCAAAAGATAGCACATCTGTCTTCTTGGTGACAGGTGGTAGGCATGGAGTGAGGTAAGTGGAAGGAAGAAAGGACTTGTGTCACCACGCCTCCTTTCTTCTCTTTCAGTGAACATGGTAAGCGGGGACGAGGTCTACTCTTTGGTGTACCATAGGCAGCAGGAGCTGCAAGCAGCAGGTGAGACGTGAGGGAGTGAATGTGTCTCTGAGTTTTGTCTTTTCTGGAACCAAGAAGATACTCAGTGGCTGCAAAAGGCATGTGGAAGTGTTCTCTGGCACTGCTGCTCTGCCTTGGAGCTGGCTGTGGGCTTTGCTCTGCCTTACTGAGCACGGGCCTTGGGTCTGGGAGCCGCCCCCAGGAGAGCCCAGTGCTGGTGCTAGCTCAGTGCAGCCTGGTCAGAGGGCAGACTGGGGTGGTGGTGTCTGCCCGCCCTCCTTGAGTAGCCCCACTTGCTGGTGTTGTTCCATCCATACCTCATGGGTCCAGAAATGCAAACAGTGTAAATGCCCAGAGGGACTTACTTACCCATCCACCTCTAGGCTGCCCATCGTCCTCTTTACAGCAAGGAAATCGTTTGTGATAGGCAGAAAAGCAAGACTAAAAATATTGACAGAAATCAATACACAGGAAGCAGACAGTCAAAGAAGAAGCCTTTATCGGCATGACTTTAGGAAAGGAATTTAAATGTAAGTGAAGTCTTATAGCACGTATCTTTTGTTCCACAGTAGAGCCCCAGAGGACACATACCGCGGACCAGGTGAGTTAGAGGCCTGATTGTACTTTCCTTCCTGCTATTCTTTCTTTCTTCTAGTGACTGGTTCTCAAACTTTTAAAACTATGGCCACTTAGGAAAAACAAAAGGTTCTCAGGGTCCATCTTTTCCCTTATCTCCCCACAAAATGGGAAAAACATTAAGTCATAACAATAAAGCCTCATCATGCAAGGGAATTTTGGAGGCTTGCACAGACATTTCATTTAGCAACAGACACATGAATGATCTGTAGTTACACTGTAGCACATGGCTAATCTACAAATTATATTCTTTGAAAAGCTTTGTCCTAAAATACTGTTGAAACACACACACACACACACACACACACACACACACACCCCACTTTGTGTTGTGAGGTTAACCACACAATCTGTGGAAAACTAAATTAATATTGAACAAAGCTAAATTAATAGTGATTTGTGTCAACTCAGTAATTTGTAAACCTTGAACAACCCAGGGGCTCACTGGTAATACAAAGATACTTTCAGAAAATTACAGGAATTCCAGCTCCGCGTGGGTGCAAGGACAGTAGGTGCTTCATAAGTTTGTCTAGTGTGGGGTGGGGGTTAGCCTGAGGTCTCGGGACAGAATTTTTGTTTAGTTCAATGTAGTTTGTGAGTACAAAACTCTGACATCCTTAAGAAAAAACGACAGCCCGTGGAACTGTCTAACGATGGTCCCTTAGAATGGGAGTTTGCACATTTGGGTGAGCTTACGGCTCATCAGAAACATCTCTACAGTCCCATAGAGTGGGACACAGGTCCTTTGAAAATGCTCACCTAAGGTGAGTCTTCCCAGAGGCTCCACGTTGTGGGCTGTGTGGCGCGCCATGATAGGACGCATCCAGGGTGGTTGGGGAAGAGAACCAGGGGAGGCATGTTCCACGTGTCTTCCCTACTCTGGTCCTGTCCATGTGCCTTTGCTTTTAGGACACTTCAGCCATCTATTTTAGACTGAGGAAGGCGAGCACTGCAGATATGGACTATGAAGACGCTATGTAAAGTCCTGGAAGATTCTGCTCTTTGGAAACCATCCATGAGCCCAAGCCTCAGAACTGATATGTTCTTCAGAGATCCTGGGGTAGTCAACTTTCCAGGACTTCTCCCCAGAGACTATTCCTGCATCTACCATGAAGCAGGGGTGGTTTTAGCCCTGAAGAAACCACCCAAAAGAACCAACATGAATGCAGGAGTGGGAACTGACTCCTACTAGTTCTCTTAGGCACAGATCAAACTGTGCTCTAACTTCTTTCTATAAGAGGAAACAGGGTGGGTGACCTTGGGGTGGAGGGACTGAAGCTCACGTGGAGTGCGTGGACACGAGGTTAGCGATTCTAAAGGGCAGCTGTGCAGAGATGGGTGCCCATCCTCTTGTCCACATGCAGATGTGCTCTGTGCTGAATTCCAGAACAACCCTGACACTTCAATGACTCATCCTGTTTCTGCATGAAATATGTGACATAGCGCATTTGGAGTCACTGCTCCCAAATTAGAATTCAACGTTTCATAAATAGTTACTGGGGGTACATTCAATTTCAGTGACATATTTTGTATGCACAGACTCATCTAGATGTCCCCATATTTATAATGACCTGCAATCTTGGTGTCAACACACCCAAAGTTCTGTATTTGTTGCACTTCTAGAAGTTTATGAATATAATTTTTCTTTTAATCACAAACTTTAAAAAAATATGACAATACAATTTGGACTCTATGTTTTCATTTTAAAACAATTAATTATACACCAACTCTTGCAAATTAAAACAATTTAGAAGTACATAACATAAAATATTGGAGGCTTCCCTATATCTAACACCACAAGTGGTACCCATTGTTTAATAACTTGGCATTGATGGGGCACCTGGGTGGCTCAGTCGTTAAGCATCTGCCTTCAGCTCAGGTCATGATCCCAGGGTCCTGCACGGGGCTCCCTGCTCAGTGGAAAGCCTGCTTCTCCCTCTCCCAATCCCCCTGCTTGTGTTCTCTCTCTCACTGTGTCTCTCTCTGTCAAACAAATAAATAAAATCTTAATAAATACATAAACAAAAGACAGCATTATTAATTAAATACTATCATAATATATTTTAATCTTTTTAATCGCTGATGGACATTAGGTGGTTTCCAAATATTTTCTATTATAAAAATAATACTAAAATAAGTGTCCTCGCACAAATGTATTTCTGTGTTCCCACTAATCCCTCTGAAGGAATAATTCGTAAATCAGGGACTACGGCATTTTAGGTTATGCACCTTTTGCATTTTTGTTGAATACTCTTGAACTGCTCTGCTGTACCAGTGAACACATTGACCAATGAGGCATGAGAGGACCAGTCTGTGAGAAAAAAGTATCATCATTATTTCAATTAAGAAGTCAACAACGACTAATGCAATTGAGCATCTTTCCCATAAACTGACTGTTCATTTGTAGCTCTTCCTAGTTTCCTGTGCTGCCCCTTTGTGCATCTTCGCAGTGTTCATTTGCCTTCTTCTTCTAGCTTTTGTAGGAACTACTTACAATTTATACACAGTGAGGTGCACATAATTTAGGTGCTCAGTTCCATCGACCCAACATATATATACACACCCAAGGAACCCAAACTCTTGTTGGGATATAAAATTTCTCCATCATTCCAGAAACTTCCCTCCCATTCCCTCCCATGTGATTATGTTCTAAAAATGTTCTTATATGTTCTTATAATGTTTTATAACTCTGATGTGTATTCACAAATATCATATGTATGTTTGCTGCGAGGTAAGAATCTGACTGCTCCTGTTTGGGAATTTTATATTATATTTATATTATGACTTTACTTTTTGGAATAAAAAAATATTTGAGATAGAAATTGAAGTATTTTCTCAAACAAATGTTTATTAAGTAGTCTGTTCTTTTTTCTTTTATTTCCACGCTACCTTATCTCATCCAAATAAAAACTTCCTGTTTAAGACTTCTGCTTAATACTAACATCTGTCCAGGATGACCTTTCCCATCATTGGGTTGGCTCCAACCACACCCTCCTGGTGTCCTTCCTGTGCACCCCGGGGCTGTCCCAGGTCAGGAGCTCTGCACCCACTCTTGCCTGTGCCGTGATGCTCTTCCTCCTGCACTCTCACTGGCTCTCACCTCCTCAGCTGCATTTCCTGTGTGTTTCTGGCCCGTGGAAATCTTTATCTTTTTCTTTCTTAGGACAAATGTAGATTTTTATGTTTTATGTTTTATGTTTTATCTGCCAGGGGAAGTGTTTGGGCCTCGGGGAGAGCTCCAGGAATGAAGCAGGAGCCCCAGGGGAGCACTTGAACTATTTTCTGTATTTACATGTGTGTTCCGCCATTTACTAAATGTGCAGTTTTGATCAAATTAGTTAACCTTGGTATTAATGAATTGGTATTTCTTCATGCTTAAAAGCGGGATAGCAATTGTATCTGATATATCATACTGTCGGGTTCATCACCTAAAATCACTTGTTTTTTTGAACAGCTGATGAATCACTGAACTCTACCTCTGAAACTAGTAATACACTATATGCTAATTAATTGAATGTAAATAAAATTTTTAAAAAGGTTTAGAACACCTGAAACAAAATGAGATGCTTCAAAGTGTACGTGGCATACATCAAATGCTCAAAAAACTATTATTGTTATTCCTTTTCAAATTTTCCTTTTTGTTATTTATAGCATTTTACTGCGATGGGTGTAATACTTCATTTTATTATTTTAACAACCTTAGAATACTTTAACACATTTAATTTATTGTAGTTCTTAGGTAGCCCTTTTGCTGGAAGTTTTAGGTGTTTAAGCCTGCATTTCTCACATATTTTGAATCTTGTTCATCATAATTTGCTGGGTTTTGTGACTGCTGATGGAGACACATCCTTTCCGTGGTGAGTTTCATGACCTGTGCTTCTGACGGTGTCCCGCAAAAGCATTTTATACATGCTACATCTAAGTCTTGGGGGTCTCACTGGCCCAGGACTGCTTTTTATCACAATTCCTTATCTGGGGCTTCCAGGAACCCACCCACAGGAGTGGCACAGTCCTGCGGTTCTGATATCTCAGGGGGAAACTCTATTTCCCCCAGAGTTCATAGAAAGACAAGGTTATTTGTCATCTCTGCGCTAGTGGTAAATGTTTTTCCCCACCAAGCCACTCTTTTATTAAAAGGAAAGTCTTCTCATCAGAAGTGGTCCAGATTTTATGGATCTTGGTTACAACCTTCTATCTTTTGCAGACGCAGCTTTTGCCGCCAAGTTCCAGATGGACTAAATGCTGAGCTCATAAAAATTATCTAGTGTATTTTCTCCTCAGGGCACTAGTAATGTCAACTTATATGTGTAACACTGTGTTTTCACTTCCTTTTTTTTTTTTCTTATCTGTAATGGTGGAAATTTCCCTTAATTTTACCTGTTTCATTATGCATTTAAAAACTGTGTGATCTTTATCTATCACTGAGTGAATGAATGCGCACCTCCTCTGGCTGGTGAATCACCACGTCCTGAACTAGGAAAGAGTCATTGGCGGAGTGGGCTGGAAGAATGAGCAAATCCCTTGAAGGGAAATCAAAACCGAAACCCAGAAGTACAATCTGGGTCTTGGTTCTTGATCTTCTACTACCAACAGCCAATATTCTGCTGCCGGGAAGACACCCGAGGAAGCTGCCTTGGGTCGCTCCACTAAGGGTCAGTGTTCTCAACGCCCCAAGAGTCCCCGCCACCCAGCTCACACATATATAATTAGAATGGAAAATAGAAAGCTTCAGACTGAATTGTCTTTGCTCCCTTGGGGCCCCCCCACCATGCCTGCCATCCCCGGGGAGCCCTGGCCTCTTGTCAGGAGGTGTTCTCACAGAGAGAGGGAGGTCTGCTCCCTGTTGCGGATTCTGCTCGTGTATCCATCTACCCAGAGCCTCACTAAGTCCCCCTGCACCCCTCCCCACCTCAGACCACAAGACTGGGCTCCCCTCTATCTCCCACCATGGGAACGGCAATGCCTTCTTCAAAAGGGGTTAATAACAATTTCTACCGACATTGAAGAAAGTGATCTCCTCTTGAAGAAGAAAAATTTGAGATCCGTGAAACTCCAGGCTCCTAAACCATCACTACCTGAAACAAAACTTCTTCCTGTCCTTCTCAGATTGCCTGGAGTAGATATGCAGATAATTCTAGAGAAACTGGGTCTCTCAAGTATCTTCACCTTCACATCGTCACAGAGGAAAGGACAAACGTTCCCAGGTATTCTGGGTCCGAATTCCCTGCCATGCTGTATGGACTATTGGAGAGCCCATCAGAATTTTCAGAATTAATGAAATGCTTTGTAAAGAGTCTCCTTGGCAGAAGATCTGGGTCTGGCTAAATAACACTTGGAGCGCGTCTACACACACAACATCGAGATTCCCACCACCCAGCTCTGCTCCAACAAACATTAGCATCTCCAAAACAATGTATTTCTTACCCTGGACGTACAATTTCTAGGGTAATGTCAAACCCCATTCAACAAAGACCTATCATGTCGTTCAAGATAATTACAGCAACAACTGAGATTACTAGTGTAGCTGCTCCCACACGAGGGTGCTGGTGGTGGTGTAGGACCATATCCGCAGCTCGTACGCAGCAATTCCCATGGGAAGTGATTGCACACATCATGACCTTTAATTCTGTCATTGCGGCCTTGTGGCCCCAAATTCAACCAAATACACCCAGAGACCTTTCAAGTTAACCATCCCCGGTTTCTCATTGTAACTATCCTAGTAACCAACCTCCACAAATGGGAGACGGTGTTTATTTTGTGGTGTGTTGTAGTTCATGAAGACTGTCTCTGTCTCGATCCTAACACACACCCCCTTGGCATTGCAACTTGTGTCCCTTTCAAGACACCGAACGGAGCTGACGAGGACACTGTCGCCCCGTGTCAGACGGGTCCCTTGTGTATGCTGCCACCCGCAGAGTCTCCAAGTCAAGGGTTGCCTCAGTCAGTCCCAGGGGCTCTGGTGTGTGTAGGGAACTCTGCTTCTCGTCGGCACCTGTGACTCCATCTTGCTGGTGGCCAAATATCCCAGCACAAGGACTGTTTGTATCTCTCCCTTTGGCCAGGGCACCACACCCTGCAGTTTCACTTCCACCACCGTGACTTTGAACACGAAGTTACTTTGTCCTCCAATGAACCGCTGAGCTGCTCGTCTCTGGCTGCGGCCCCTAGTTTGCATCTGAGTTTAGGTGGGCCTTTAAGTTGTGTCCATCCACATGTCAATGTCCGCCATCTGTCAGGTGTGACCAGCGTCCACGGGGAGCGTGCTGGTCACCTTAAGGACTTGCGGCCACCCCACTGTGGCCTTCCTTCCCTTCTCCTGCATCACCCACTCTCACACAAACCACACCTCCTGCCATTTGGTGATGCCGTGGGAAAAAGCTAATTCTCAACTCAAGAGCCACATGCCCACATAGGACAGAGTGAGACCACAAGTACTCTGAAAAATCTGCTCCGATATCTGTGAAAAACCAACACCTACCACCAGCTCTTCCTCCACATCTTGCTTTTGCCTTTTTCTGTATTTTCTCCCTTAGCTCACGGTCCTCTACCAGAATCTTGTGCCATCCTGACTGGGCAGGATGAGGTGCCATGGGCCACCTAGGAGCCCTCCCACAGGCAAGGGCACAGCGAGAAGCTCAGTGAGCAGCTCTGGTCCCCTAGAGAGAAACAGTCACCCTCTTCCAAACACAGATAAATCACTCGCCTGTGCAGAAAGGTAGAATAGCAAGGCTTGATACACTCTGAGGTGAGAGAGACTTAAAAAAAAGCCAGGTCTTCTTTTTATGAATCTTTTAGAAATATATAAATAGCATGTGTTTATTGCAAGAATGCTAGAACACACTAGTAAGCAAAATGAGGACAATAAAAACCGCCTTTAATTACATTAGTCAGATATAATCACACTAACACGTTGGTGTTTATTGTCCCACGCATGTTTTTTCACCTGGGCAGTTTGGGGGAGGACAGTGTGCGGCAGATAGATTGCGTTGAACAGTCCCTTTTTCCTTAACAGTCTATCGTGAGCAACTTTTATTGCTATTAAATATTCTACAGAATCATTTTAGCGGCTGCTTGATGGTACACTGTTTGACACATGATTTCTTTTTTAACCTACTTTTTGGGGGTATTTAGCACTCTCTTTTCCCAGTAGCCTAAGCGAGGCTTTGATGGCACCATGTACGACCTCGCGTGTACACATCAGCACATCCCAAAGGAAAGCTGTGTCTATGGTGAGTGACAATGTTAAGTGTTCCCCCGAACAGGTGACATCGAGTCTATGATCCAATTCCCCATCAGTCCATCCCCAGGTGACAAATACCCATGATTCTATGGTTCAAAGTTTCATGCTACGCAAGGTCCACAAAGGCAACACATATCTGTGGGTTCCACCCGCCCCGGGGTGGACTGGGACACATAGCACGTGTCCCCACGTGACCGGGACCACATCTAGTCAGAACGGGAGGGCCCACAGGATCTGAGGATGTGCGCTCTGCAGGGCGCGGCTGCGCTGGGAGCCCATGGCCATCCAAAGAGCCACGTTTAGAAATATTAGATTAGAAATATGGACGAGGACAGTGTTTTCAATGATACAGAGCAAGCACTTGTGTTGAGTCTTGGCGACATCGTGCTCCGGAAGGCTAGGTATGGACTGAGGAAAGATCACCCAGGAGCCCTGAGGGGTTGCACCCAGGGAACCACTCTCCTAACGAACACCGAGAAGCGTTATGCATCTCGGGAAGACCTGACGGCGTTGGAGGGTCAGACTGTGGAACGGGGACGCCTGAGCTTGACTGTTGGTTGTCACTGCTGCAAAGGGACTGTGCTGACCTCGGTCCCTCACTCACCTTCCTGCCGATTGTTCCCCCACCCGTGTAGAGGGGACCGTGCCGACTCCAGAAGCTTGCTCAGGGCATCCGATAACTCCGGCAGCTTGGGTCACTTAGAACTGTGTCCAACGGCTGTGTGTGTTAACGGTTGTTGGTGCCGAGAGGAGGAGTTTCTCTGGCATCTAGACGACCATCATCATTCTCATAGCACCTACAGGAAAGAAGACTGTGGCCGGACCTTGAAAAGACCTTCCACTTCCTTTTTTTTTTTTTTCTGCTAATTGTACAAAACTTACTTTGAAAACCAGTTTCCATTCCCCACACTCAGACCCCAGCTGGCGGCCGAAGGAACATCTCTTCTCGGATAGCTCAGCAGGTCCTCATGCTGCTGTGGTCGTTGCTGGTCATCTTCGGTGAGTCCGATAATTTGAGTTAGGACTGAGTTGGCAGCAGATGAGGGCTCCAGCTCCTGAAAGCCCTGAGGGTTTATCTGAGCCCGCGGACCAGTAGGAAGGCTCAGGTGTGTGCTTCGAGCTCAGGGAGCAGAGTCTGAGGCACAACAGTGGCCTCTGGGCAAGTCAGACAGCAAAGCATCCTTGTCCTTAATGGTCAAGGTCAGCTACTTGGGTCGTTATAAGGTCCTACTTTGATATCTTAGGTAATTCATAGAGTAATATGTTCTCCTAAATGCAGTTTTAATAATTTCAACATTTACTACTTGTCTGTGAGAACTATCAGTTATCGCCAAGAGGGGGTGCAGAGATGCACGGACACCCTTTGCTCAGGCTTGAGCCTCAGGGGTCCCAGGACAGGAGAGCTGCCACAGGGGAACGAGATTCCTTTTTCTACATTCAGGAGACACTAAACCAACATCTGTTAATGAGTAAAAGGACTCTCACATCAAATATGACCAGTGAAAGGGAATCCGTTCAAGGTGGGGTTCGGCTTTCAAAACCGTGTGTGCTGGTGTCAGGCCACCAGTAAGCAGAGGTGTGGCTGGACCACCCCTCGGGGGTTTTATCATGAGTGCGAGACGCCCCTCAGTAGTAATTGTCAGGAAACGTAGAGGAAGTAAAGGGTTATCACTTACAGAGGCTGGAAACTACACAGCCCCTCTAGGACCACACAGCGCGGTTGCAGGGAGAGAAACAGCGCGGGTCTCGGGTTCTGCTCTTATTGGGGTGGAGGTTGGGGGCCCGCGGCTTCACGGGCTCACTCTTTGTTGGTGAATTAAAACAAATGAGTGGGAATTTAAAGCCTGAGAAGAGAATAAACCAAGTGGCCCGCATGGTCAGTTATGGAAATCAACCAAGATCCCCAAAATGAAGGAGTCTCAGAGCCAGAAGGTGACCCCGCTCTCTGTCTAGTCTGATGCCTTCAGTGTGTTGGGATCACAGTCTCCCGTGGATGCCTGGGCATCAAAGTTTAAATCAGGACAAGAGAAAACCCCAGCTCTCAGGGTTTATGCTACAAACTCTGCCTGGGCGCTTCCTGATGAACCCTTGGTGACCTGGGATACTGTGTAGGGGGCGCTGGGGTGTGCAGGAGGTCGGTGGGGACAGGGAAGGGAGAGGCGATGAGGGAATCACTGAACACCTGGCGTCCGTCCGTGGGACGTGCACCTGGTTCTCCCTTTGGTTGAGGGAGGGGTTTGCAGCTGCCTCGTGATGATAACAGGAGTGGGGGCCAGCTGGTGCTTGAGGGAGATTGCTAAAGGAGTAGAGGAAGGAGGAGGGGTGGCAGGGAGTTCGGGGCAGTTGGCTGAGTAATAGGAATGTCTACATTGTGAGGGCCAACGCCCCGGGCTGACCTCGGGTTTTCCATCCCCTCACAGCTCCCATCAGCGAAGAGACAGGTGAGTCGTCCATGTCCTCGTTGCTCCGGGATCTGGTCTGCCCTTCGCCTGGTTCCCAGGGGGCCCTGCAGAGAGGGACAAGGACAGGCCGTGGAGATGTCCCAGGGTCGCAGCCCCCCTGGCCAGCCGGCCTCGAGACCGGTCCACGTGGCTGGGGGAGGACGGCCCGCCTGGCCCGCCCAGGTGGAGCCCGCCGCCCGGTCACAGCCCCAGCGGTAGGGCGCGCGGCATCTGGAAGGGGGTGTGCAGGCCGGACAGCCAGCCTTTGGGGGAGGACGGTTCTCCAGGCCCTGGACCTCCATGAGGTCGGGCCGAACATCTTCCCAGCCCTGGGAACACCTCTTCTCGAAGGACTGCGGCCAAGAGCGTGTGCTGGCAGGGACGGCGGTGCACCATCTTGCTCTGGCTCCGGGTCATGGGGGGGGTGGGGTGTCCGTTGTCCTGCCAAAGTCAGAGAGCGTCTCTGCAGCGTCTGCTGCAGGCCCCGGACTGGCCTTGCTGCAGGAGAGCTGCCGGGGGCCACACTGCAGGCCGGGCACGCTTTCTGTCCCCAAACAGGCTGGCGAGGGGGCTCCGAGCCATGGCCCGCCTCCCTGGCTCCGCGGCATCGCCGAACTCTGCGAGCCGTCATGCCTGTGCCACCTTCCTAACGGTGTGCGCCCACAGCTAATCCCACCCTGCTCTTCCCGACTGCAAGCCGTGCTCTCCAAAGGAAGTGTAGGGGACAAGATTGTAGTCTGTATGTACGGGGCCTGAAGCTACGGTGGTGGAGGGTTGTTCCCGTGCCTCACCAACCCCAACCGCCAAGTGCAAGGGGCTCCTGGGGCTCCAGGGCACTGTCTTGGGAGAGCAGACCCCCACTTCGCCTTTCCTGGTGAGACGGGGATGGGAGCTTGGGCCCGGGGCCTGTGCAGAAGCAGGACTCCTCTACTGCACTCACACTGTGCCACGGATGGTCCTTATCAACCGACCGCAGGCTCATAGTCAGCTGCGGCCCCGAGCCCTTGCGCTTGTCCATCACGTGCCTTTTCAGTGGCTTCTCTAACCGGGACACAGAACGTCCGCCCCTGCCCCGACAGCGTTCGCCCTGGGAGCTCCCCCAGGCTCTGGATGAAGTCTGTACTCGGGGTTCACGAATCAGCCTGATTACAAGTCCCACAGCCAAGTCCCCAGGGGATCCAGTCTCCCATCAGTGAGGGAGGGCGAAAATCTGCACTCGGCTAATTGTTTCTGTAACCCACCTTTTCTGTCCTTCTGGTCTCATTTTTCATAACCCGAATGGTTCCCTCGATGTCCAACAGGTAAATCTGGTTCTCCACCGCGAACAGTCCGTAGCGTGTTTTCCAGAAATTATGATTGTATCAGGAGCTTCCTGTGGTGCATTGGCTCGATTCTGCTCTGCAGGGGTGTTTTCTGAGGCCCTTCATCCCCTGTATGGAGGACCCCTACTTCCCCACACGGCACATCCCAATTCTGGCCGTCACACTGCTGGTGAACAGGGGCAGGGAGATTTTTGTTTGAGGCATAACTTAGTTCTTCACCTCGAGGTCAAAATCCTCAACTACAACCCTGAAAGGTAATGCAAATGTCCCAGACTCAGGCGGTGGTCTGGTACCAAAAATAAGGGTGGGATCTGAGACACACAGTCCCAAGGGAGGACATTTATTTTGGGCAATGACTTTTTTTCTCGGTACAGTCAGTCCCCCAAGACCTGAACCTTGAATGGAAGCTCCCTTCCACCCAAGTACCCATGGGCCGGGTGGGGAAGTGCTTGGAAACTACTCAGGTGGAAAGTTCAGAGGTTTGAGAGCTGGGTCTTGTTCCACTAAGCAGATACCAGGCCCCTTGGCAGCTTCCTCTGGCCAGGCAAGAAGAAGACGAAGAACATGAATTTAGAACAGAGTGCAGTGCCTTCAGAGGCCGGATCAAAGGCGGTGATAAGGAACAAACTGTGCATCAAGCTGACCGACCAAATGACAAGGGGGCTCCAGTCCCTGTCTCCAAGCCCTTCCTGGTTCTGCTTTCCTGCCCCATTTCCTGCGCGCGCCAAAATACCAAGTATGCACACGTAGGAGGGTATAAATTACCCTCCCTGCTTGTGCTCCGGGCTCAGACCTTTGGAGAAGGATCTCCTCTGGGCCCACTGGTGTTTAATAAATCTCCAACCCTTCTTAGTCTCCGAGCGCCGCTTGGTTTTTCCGCCAGGATCCCGATGGTTCTGCAACAGAGGAGGTGGGAAAGCAGTGTGCCCCCTGAGGACAGTGGTCCCCGTGTGACATCACCAACAGACAGGGCTAAGCAGGAGGACCTCACTCCCATATCCCCATAAAGAATTAGGTTTACTTTGACATTCCCTGCCGTTGAAGAACGTTTGAGTCCTCACCCCCAAACTCCTATGTTGAAACCCTAATCCCAGGAGGATGGTATCCTGGGCGGGGCGAGGTGGGACCCTCATGATGGGATTAGTGCCCTTAGAGAAAGGAGGCCAGAGAGCCAGCAAGTGAAAACACACAGGAAGTCACAGTGTACAGCCTGGAAGAGTGGCCTCCCCAGAACCTCACTGTGCCGGCACCTGGATCCCAGGCTTTCAGCCTCCAGAGCCCTGAGAAATAAATGTCTGTTGTTGCTAAGACAGCAGCTTATGGTGTTTGTTACTGCACCCCACGCTGGCTCGGATACCCCGCAGGTAAAAAGAGGACGCGGCCTGCGTAGGTAAGGCGAGGTCAGAAGCCCCCATCCTGCGTGAAGGGGAAGGGGCTGCATCATCCAGGAGCACAGGACGGGGTCAGGCATCTGAGCTGTCTGCACAAATCGCAAATCCAGCCCCTCACGCCCTCTCTTGCAGACTGGCTGACCCTCCAGGCTCCCTCTGTTGTCTTTGAAGGCGACAGCATCGATCTGTCGTGCCGGAAGAAAAAGGACTGGTGGGAAGTCCGGACCATGGCGTATTACAAGGATGGAGAAGAGCTACAGTTTGCAAACAAAGTCTCCGGCTTTTCCATCTCACACGCGGCTCTGAGTGACAGTGGCCAGTATTACTGTTCTGCTACGGCCGGGAAATACGTCCGCAAGTCAGGCTCCTCGAAGAGCGTCAGGATCGAAGTGCAAGGTAAAAGCTTCCCTCCTGGGGGAGCCGAGCAGGGCGGGTCCCTGGGGGGACCTGCCCCCACAGAGGATGTGAGCCAGAGTCCCTTGGTTGGGCCGCGGGAGGGAGTCGGGTTAGGTGACCCGTCTGGTCGGGAACCGTGCATCTCCCTGCTCAGGGCGCTTGTGATCCTTCTCTCCAGAGCTGTTTCCACGCCCTGTGCTCACTGTCAGCCCCTCCTGGCCCACCGAGGGGAGCCCCGTGACCCTGGCCTGTGAGACCCGGCCCTCCCCACTGAGGTCAAGCGCTCAGCTCCGATTTTGCTTCTTCAGCGATGGCAGAGCCCTGGGCTCCGGCTGGAGCAGCTCCCCAGAGCTGCGGGTCCCCGCCATGTGGGCCGCGGACTCAGGGTCCTACTGGTGCCAGGCAGAGACAGTGACTCCCAGGGTCCGAAAACAGAGCCTCCGATCCCAGATTCACGTGCAGAGTAAGTGCCGGCGGGTCTGAGTTTGGGGAACGCGGGGAATCGGCGGCTTCACGCATCAGCTGTCATGCAATTCCTGTCCTTGTGGAAAGCGGGATGTGAGCCAGAGAAAGGGTGTTTCACAGAAATAACAAACGGACAAGCTCCTGTTTAAAAACCAGAACCCAATGGAGTAAATGTGAACATGGAATTGACTTTATTGAGCATTGGGGAATCAGCTGGATCCCAGGGAGCGAGCAGAGCCCCTCAGAGGAGTTGCAGGAAATGCAAATGTTTATAGGCACCAGGTGGGGGAAGGGGCTTATTAGGAAAACAAAAGAGATTTCCTGAGGCCAGGACACCTTTGGTGGAGGAGGAAATGGCAAGGTTTTTTGGTTTTTTGGTTTTTGTGTATCATACAGATGACCTCTTTAGTGTGGATCAGGAAATTTCAGATTGACTTTTAGAAGGTCACGGTCCCAGGCTGGGCTGAAACTCTAATTAAGTCTTGGTTTGCTGCCCGCAGGGGACAAATGCTCCATTTGGGGCTTCTTTCCTTCTGTTTTAAACACTCCTTATAATCTTTCTCCTCTTTATTAAAGTCACATCCATCAGTCACAGCTTCACCGACCCCTTCCAGTCCTCGAGTTTAGGGCTGGGCTGGGACTTTACTCAGCAAGGCACCGGCTCCCCCGGGGGCTCTGCAGACCCCCTGCCCCTTGCGGGCTTGCAGCACCAGTGGGTCTGTTAGAAGGCATCGCGGGGCTCCCGGGTCAGGGATAAATGAAGCAACCCAGAAAGCCGAAATCCGAGTGAACTGAGCGGCCAGAGGAGGGGTTGTAACTCGTGTGGACCCTTGAACCTGGGAATGGTGGGGGAATTGTCGTTGATTTGTTAGTGGGAACGGTGCCTTCTCTGAGGTCAGACAGAGTGACCCCTTCGCTCTGTGCAGAAGGCCCCACTCGGCACAGAGACTCCTCCCCCCAGAAGTGTCCTCCTGCCCACAGAGCAGATGACCCATCACACGTTCTTTAGGGGTCCCGTGGTATTGCGTAGGATGTGGGGGGGGGGCGTGCAGTATAAGCATCCGCATTCCGTGAGTCCTCACCGCGGACTCCCTACCCCTGGATTGCACGAGCCCTGCCCTCATTCCCACCTCAAGCATCAGAGGGAAGCCGGCCCCCGCCTGGTCCCAGAGCCCCCCGAAGCCAGCTCCTCACCTGCCACCCTCCGTCTGTGCAGGAGTGCCCGTCTCCAACATAAGCCTAGAGATCGGGGCCCCCAGGGGCCCGGTGATGGAAGGAGGGAAGCTGGTCCTCCTCTGCTCGGTGGCCGAAGGCACAGGAAACATCACATTCTCCTGGCACAGAGAGGCCACAGGAAGCAGCATGGGAAGGAAGACCGAGCGCTCCCAGTCCGCGGAGCTGGAGGTCCCAGCGGTGCAGGAGGGCGATGCGGGCCGCTACTACTGCCGAGCTGACAACGGCCATGACCCCATCCAGAGCGAGCCGCTGAGCATCCGCGTGAGAAGTGAGTTGCACTCTGAGTCAGCCCAGACAGGGACCCCAGAGCCAAGGCCGCGGCTCCAGGAGGCAGGGGCCGGGGGGGGGGGGGGGGGGGGGGTTGCGGAGCGCCAAGGGCACCTGGAGGGTGGTCCCCCCGCAAGTCAGACAGCGAACGCCCTTCTCTCCCTGCAGCAGAACATAAAGGGGCTGGATCGGCATTAGAGAGACACAAGCTGACAATGACAATCGACCGTGTCTTTAGACAATAGCCCAGGCTTGATATTCCCCCAAATTTCTAAAGATGTTGTTGAGAATCTTAGAGATAGACACACAGTGACCAAGGGGCCAAGCCCTTCGCTGAGGTCCTAGGTGGGGGGGTCTGTGTGTCTACTATGGCCTCACAAACCCTCTCCGCCGACCCCTGTCTCCCTCAGTCCCAGCGTCCCGCCCTGTCCTCACTCTCAGGACACCCGGGACCCGGGCCGTGGTCGGGGACACGGTGGAGCTTCACTGTGAGGCCCAGAGGGGCTCTCCCCCGATCCTGTACCACTTTTACCAAGAGGATGTCACCCTGGGAAACATTTCGGCCCCCTCTGGAGGAGGAGCGTCCTTCAACTTCTCTCTGACCGTGGAACATTCTGGAAACTACTCCTGTGAGGCCGACAACGGCCTGGGGGCCCAGCGCAGCGAGGCGGTGACACTCAGGGTCACAGGTGGGTCGATGGTCCCTGGATACAGGAGCGTTATGATCTATGGCTCTGCCCCCACAGTCTTCACTGGTACCATATTGGGGTTTGGGAAGGTGGACGGAGGTCCAAGTGATGTCTACTGTGTGTGGGAGTTTGGAGAAGTTGATCTCAGTGCCTGGCTGCTTCTCTTCTCTCCACACTAACCTGGAAAGCACACATCATACTTAGATAACGTGTGAAATTATAGTAACCATCCCTACCTAGTATTGCACAAGGATTCCAGGACCCAAGACTTGACCCTCTCAGCCTAATGCACTGGTGTCTTCCTGCAGGGACCGGTGGCTGCAGAAAAGACCATCTCGCAAGCAGAGTTCTGGGGGCGCTGTGTGGTGGCCTCGGTTTGACAGCTGCAGCTCTGCTCTGTTATTACTGGTCCCACAAGAGAGCAGGTTGGTTATCCACCATCTGTTTTATTTTTGTGCACTTTTCCATTATGGATACGGATTGGATTTGAAAAAAGAAAGAAAGAAAACCTCCCCAAATCAGATGAATTCTTTTTACACTTCATGTTTTTCTAAGGTTTCATACAGTGGGCAATGCTGCCGTATTACTCGTTTTAGAATATGTTGTGTCCCCCTGCGTGGAGATTAAAGCCATTAGCACAGTCCTTCATGCTTGCCCTTTAAATAAAAAGTCCAATTATTAAATCATTTAATAACCTTCAATAGACAATCTGTTTATATGCAGTGGAGTAAATCATAAGTAGCTCGATGTAAAGGAATTAAAACAATTTAATGTATTTTTCTCCTTTATTTATCGATTTTTTTTTTATGTTATGTTAGTCACCATAGAGTACATCATTGATTTTTGATGTCGTGTTCCATGATTCATTGTTTGCGTAGAACGCCTGGTGCTCCATGCAATACATGCCCTCCTTCATACCCACCACCGGGCTCACCCATCGCCCTACCCCACACCCCTCTAAAACCCTCAGTTTGTTTCTTGGAGTCCATACTCTCATGGTTCATCTCCCCCTCCGATCCCCCCCCTTTATTTTTCCCTTTCTTCTCCTGATGTCCTCCATGCTATTCCTTTTGTTCCACAAATAAGTGAAACTATATGATAATTGACTTTCTCTGCTTGACTTATTTCACTCAACATAATCTCTTCCAGTCTCGTCCATGTTGATGCAAATGTTGGATATTCATCCTTTCTGATGGCTGAGTATATTCCATTGTATATGCAGACCACATCTTCTTTATCCATTTGTCTGAAGGGCATCTTGTCCTTTTCTACAGTTTGGCGATTGTGGACATTGTTGCTAAGAACATTGGGGGACAGATGGTCCTTCTTTTCCCTACATCTGTGTCTATGGGGTAAATACCCAGTAGTGCAATTGCAGGGTCATAGGGTAGCTCTATTATTGATTTTTTGAGGAACCTCCACACTGTTTTCTGAAGTGGCTGCACCAACTTGCTTTCCCACCAATAGTGTGAGAGGGTTCCCTTTTCTTCACATCCTCTCCAACATTTGTTGTCTCTTGCCTTGTCAATTTTTGCCATTCTACCTCATGTAAGGTGGTATCTTAATGGGGTTTTGATTTTAATTTCCCTGATGACTAATGATGATGAACACTTTTTCATGTGTCTGTTGGCCATTTGTATGTCTTCTTTGGAGAAGTGTCTGTTCATGTCTTCTGCCCATTTCTTGACTTTATTATTTGTTTCTTGGGTGTTGAGTTTGAGAAGTTCTTTAGATCTCTAGATCTTGGATAGATCTTGGATATTTATCGATTTCTTATTCGTTACCTACTCATGGCAAGAGTAGTAACTCCTCTTTGAATTCTTGGATGTCTCTTATGGGTCATATGGGACAGCTTCATGCACACGTGGTGGCTGGCAATGGCTGGAGGGTGGGACCTTGACTGGGACTTTCAGCTAGAACACACACACAACCACACAGTGTGGCCCGGACCCCCTCACGGGTTGATGCTGCAGGGCAGTCACACTTTTTACATGCTGGCTTCCGCTTCAAAAGTAAGAGTGATAGAGAATCTGCAATGTGTTTTTCCAACTAATTTCAGATGACTCAGTTTCACTGGATCCCTGATAAACTTGCCCAGAAGCAAGGAGAAGGAGCACAGTCTCCACCTCTAAATGGAGGTCTTAATGTCAAAGAATTTGCAGCCATATTTTTTAAAATTTTCACACAAGCCACTACACACTCCAGTCCATGCCTCCCCGCCCCACCAGAATTCCTGAAGCTCCAGCCCCTGGGCTGCCATGTCTGGATAGGACCAGCGGTTCCAGAGCCAGCCCTCTCTCCCGGAGCCTCGTAGTTCTCTATCCTATCACTTCTCCAACCCTATAAACAGACTTCCACCAGTATTTTGTCCAATATTTCCAGTCCTCAGAAGAAAGGTCTGTTCAATTTCTTCTTCCGTCATCACTGGAAGCATGGAAGCACCACCTTCACTAACCAACACTCCCACCAAGCTGCTGTTTTCCACGTGACCGTATCTCTGTATTATTTGTAGGACCAGGAATTTTGGGGACTCCTCTGAGTGACATCTCCTTCTGATCCCCACTAGTATTCTGCTAGCCAAGACATGTTATTGCCTCTGTTGCTTACACAGATTATCTGTAATTATAAGAGATAATTTGTAAGTGTGTATTATGGCCCAAGTTTAACAATCGCGGGGAAGTTAAGTGGGCTGCCTTGTTCACACAGCTACTAGAAGGCAGAGCTAAGACAGAGTCCACACTGGCCTGTTCACACAGCTACTAGAAGGCAGAGCTAAGACAGAATCCACACTGGCCTGGGCACACAGACCTCAAGCCTGCCTGTACAACCTCATGACCTTAACAATTCTCCTCTTGCACGAATCCCCGGTTTCCCGTCTCCCCCTCTTCAGTGAGGTGTCACTTATTAATCTCTAAGATGCAGGACAAGCATGGGGCACAACAGAAATGCAAGATAAACTTAAACTTGCAAAATGCTTCCATAGACCTACCAACTACCACAGGGTGAAGGAAATTTTGGAAACTCATCAGATAGTGCAAATGTAATTCAGTTTTTTCAAGTCCAATGGAAGTTATATTTTTTAAACAGACCATCCTTAAGATGGTCTTTAAAAGACCATTTATGGTATTATGGTCATAATTTAAGGAATTATGGTATTGTTTTTTTCTTTCAATTATAGTTTTATTTGATAAAAATATGTGGATATGAAGAGACAGGTTGTTTGTTAACATAAAATAATTTCTAATTCATCCATTGTGATGAATTCTCTCACTTTTCATCTACATACCAATATACTATTGATTCTTTCAAATATAGAAACAATTTGCAAAGCAATAAAGCATTTACTTTCTCCTTTTCAATTTTTAGGCAAATTATATTTTCATGTCTAATTATATGCTCAAGGGCCTCTGGTATCTTGTGTGGATAAGCTTGTTGGGCTCCTGTTTTTGAGGGAAATTTTCTAGTATTTCTCTGCTATGTAACATATTCAAATACCTCTTTTAATTAAGTTCCAGCATTCCTATTTTATTAAGACAATTTCCCAGAAACTACTTTTAATTTTTGTTAATACTTCATTGGTATCTGTGAAGATAATGATATATTTCTCTTTTTCAGCTATTAAATCGACTAATTATATTATAGCAGAATACCTAATATTGACTAATCTTTGCATTCTTCACAAAAATCCAATTTTAATGATGCAGTTCTAACATAAACTAGCATTCTTTTGAATTTTTTTTCATTAATAATAATGTTGACACTTGTAAAGGTGGTTGTTACTGTGATCTTTTCTGGGTTTTGTCTTCACCATTACAAAGGAAGCTCAACATTTCCCTTCTTCTTGTATGTCTTGGGTGTTCTGGAGTAGTTTACACGGAATATAACGATCTGTTTTCTCAAGATTTCGTGGTGCTCCCCTGTGAAGCTGTGCCTGGCGGGTTTTGGGGAGCAGGTCTTTGACAGCTGTTGCCCTCTCTGCTCTTGTAACTAATCTGGGGAGCGGCGCTGCTAGGGCTCACCGACACTCAGCCCTCCTTTACCCCCGGGCACAGGGACAGCTGCGTTTCCCGTGTCCTTGAAGAGAGACGCGGCCAGTCAAATGGGGGCAGAAGTCGCTTGCACTGTTTCCCGTCAGAAGCATTCACCCTCGAGGTGCAGATGTCCTATTGTCCTTCCCATGCGCCGGTGCTCTTGCAAACGCGTGCTGAGTTGGCAGTGTCTCCAGACCGTATGGCCTCCGGCAGACTTGGTCCCTGAGTGACTCGGTCCCCAAGTGACAGAACCCCCAGCAGACCTTTGACAGGTCTGCAGCACAAGTGGGAAATTTACAAACCTTCACTGCTGTGAGTCCCTGCAAACCGAGGACGGTTTGTTCCTGTAGCAGAAAACACTCCATCCCGACCGCCACACTCTGTTTACAGTTTCTTTATTTTCTGGGGAATTTCCCTAGAAAATTGCCTGTTTTTTCTAGCGTCCCCAATTTGCTTACTTAGAATCGAGCAAAGCGGTGTCCTGGGATTCTTCTCGGTTCCCCGGGGCTGCACTCACCCTCCATGCCTTCTCCTTCCATGAGTGGCAAAGAAAAAAGAGTATCCCCCCTTTTGATTAAAAAGTGAAGCTGGTAGAATGATCTTTTTGATCTGCCCATCTGCCTTCTAATTCTGAAATTTCTGCTGTTATCTTCGTTAAACAGCTGAATTCTGTTCGTTAGTCTCAATCTTCAGAACAAATTAGACACTTAATAGATTTTCTTTCCCTTGTCTTATCTATTTATATATGCATTTAGTAGCTTAAGACTTAATTCCCTCCAGTGTGTGTGTTACAGATATATCTAGATTTCTTCACTGTTTCGTTATGAATTTCCAGTTACACTAAAGTCAGAGAAGATCGTTTATGCCATATTCATTTTTTAAAATATTTCTGAAGTTTTCTTTGGGAGCCCAGTTACCATCAAGTTTTGTTATTGTTCAAACGTGCTTAGGAAGTTGACCAAAGGCCACTTTAAAAACAATTTATTCAGGAAGGAGGTGTTAGAGTCACATATAGCAATTTCAAACTCTTTGAAGATGTCATCCCTTGCCTTATGGTTGAATGACTGTTTGGCTTGGTGGAAAATCCTAAGGTCCTTCTTCCTTTCCTTGAAGAGAACAAGTTAGTTCTTCCTTCTCTAACACTGTCTCCAAAAAATCCTGGTAAAGCTGGAGGGCCAGCTGCGTTATCAGGCAGCAGCTGAGCTCTACCTAACCTGGAAGGGCTCTGAGTGGGTTATAAATGCTCGGTGAGAAGCACGAATGAGCACATCCCCAAGTCCAACACGACTCTTGAGACTGATCATGTCCCTCGTAGTGGCCTCTTCTCCAGCCATGTAGATTGTCCCCTGAGCTGTTAGTTGAAGGACCAGGAAAGAGCTCCCCGACCACTGGTGACTCACGCAGCTGACACACCCAAGCTGCTCTGCTGTGTTCCTTGTCCTGCATCTCTGTGTAAAGCTCAGGGGTGTGAATGGGTCTTAGGAATGTCCACATCAAGCCCTACCCCAGGACCATGCTTTACAGTGGGGGTTGCAAATATCAAAACATTTAGAAAGTGAGAATGTTCCACCTAAACAAGGAGAGCAATAGAGTCATCAGCAGTTAACACACGTTTTGCAATAATTGAAAGAGCAATAAAAAAATCCAGAAACGGTGACCCATGCCTGTGGGGTTTGCCATTTGGAGTGGCATGTCAGACCAGTGGGGAAAGACATCGGACTGTCCAGCCAACAGTGCTGGAGAAAATGAGTGGTCCACAGAACGCAATGCAGCTGGATCCCTACTCTGAATCTTATGCCCTACGAGGGACCACACGTGGTGAAGTCAGGGGAAAGTTTTAGGAGACAAAGACATCTCCCCTAAAACGAATGTTCCTTCATCTGCTTTTCAGGAGGATGCTCCGCCCCTCATGCACGCTCCGCCCCTTGTGCGCCCAGGTGAGAACATGCCCTATCCAAAATGGGAGCTCTAGAGAACTTCCCCCTTCATGATTTTCCATCGTGAGTCACGCTCCTGCTGCTTGTAGTCACACAGTCTCTTTCTGTGATACGCAGCCATGTCCGCGTCCGTTGAATCTGTGGACCAGGGTGCTGTCTCGCGGGGGCCCATGTGACAAGGTGTGGTCTTGCGTAGGATTCAAGATTTCTAAATTCCTTTACTAACTGACGCATTCGGGATTATTGATGGAGTACTTACAGTGTAGGAGTAAGTTCTTGTCAGACTTTGAAAGGTGTGAAAACATGCGTAAAATGGAGTTTACTTCCACGGGGGACACATTGTCTGATGAAGAACATACAGCACGTACAATAGGCAAAAGAGAGACATAAACTGATGAGAAAGAAGCAGATGAAGTTCTAGGAGAGCTTCTGAGAGAAAAAATTAAATCTGAGGCAATACCATTCTCTTGTTTATAACTATTGAGAAAGCTAAAGATGAGGAATAGAACATTTTGGCCAGAGCAGAGTGGCTGGCCTGTAAAAAAGTACCCTGTGATTCTGTGGCCTATCTCTGGCTTCCCACCTGAAGGACCACACCTGAGAGTCAAGACTAAGGGCCCCCAGATCCCCTGAGCCAAGCGCCATGTCACCCTGGCTTCTCCCACATTCCCCCCAGCCTGCCTCCTCTGTGTTCTCGCTCTTGCCCTGGAGACTGTCATGTGGTTAGTTTGCTTTCTCTCAGAGACGTTTCCAGTGCACACCCTCAAGAGTCCGCCCACGCCGACTCGCTCTCAGACTTCGAGGAACTGCAGCCAGAGTATGTCAATGGTGAGTTTCTCCACTGCACGGGGCTCCGGGGTTGCAGGCGAAAAAAAACCATGAGGGGGTCTGCACACGCTGAGCCCCAATCTCCATAAATAAATGACCCTAGGAATCATGTTGGGATTGGGGGGACAGTCACAAAACAGGGGTCCGGGACGGCACGTGTGATGTTTGAGCCCTTGTCCACGGACATCACTGAATCATTGTCTTTCCCCCGCAGTGGGCCCTACAGCTGTGGATGTGGTTTATTCCCAGGTCTGGAGCGCGCAGCCACCGGACGACTCAGGTGAGAAGCTGCGATGTGGTTCTTGTTAGATGCATCTCCCCGAGAAAGGGGCACCATGCGTGCAGTAGAGGCTTTCCTATCTCATTTGACCTTGCCATGCAACCTGTGGATCCACGAGGGAGAAGAGATACTTGCAGGCAGGTTCTCATGGAGAAGCTGAATTCTAAACCAAACCAAAACAGATGGTCAGTTGAGAACAGACAGTTAGGGAGAATCTGGGATTCGAGGCAAAGGAATAAAGCAAATCAGGAAAGAGTGAGGCCATCTGAAGTGTGGGGAGCGAAGTCCAGGAGAAACTGTTGCAATTGAAGGGGGGAGGTCACGGCCAGGCTCCTTTGGAAGGACCCGCAGCATGGAGAGGCCGTGGAATCGCTCATTGAACACATCGGCCTAATCTGGACACTTGCCCTTTGACGTGTGGTCTTGCAAGAAATGAGTCTAGTTCTGCAGAAGTGCACCCAGGCCTTCAAGCTGCTGCTCCAGAGCCCCTAACGCGGCGACCTTCAGCCGTGCCCTTTGCTCTGTGCACCTGGCTGCTCCCGCTGGAGCCGGGGGCTGCCGGCAGCTGGGCGGGCTTCCCGGGAAGCGGTCACCCAGCCATACTCCTGCGAGCCCCGGAAGCTGGGTCCTCGGCCAGCCTTGCTCACAGCTGCATGGCTGTGGCCTGCAGAGAACTGTGACCCTGTGTTCTTCTTCCCTCCCTGGGACCAGCCCAGCTAAGCTGGGAAGGCACAGTCCTGTCCACTGCATGCCTCTCCCCCTAGCCCTCCAGGCGCTGATGTGCTGCCCAGGGCAGGAGGGGACTGAATCCCACTCTGCCCACCTAGAATGAAGGCCACCCTCAAGTGGCCACGTGACTCAGGCTGTCCCCTCCCTCATCTCTGCGTCCCATTCCCCTCTCTGCAGCGCACGCACACCCACGGCTGTTATCTGAAGGACATGAGGGGATGACAGGAGAGTGGACTCTGATAGAATATTGTCGATAATCCACAGAAATTGCATCAAAGAGAGGAAAGGTTTTGTTTCACAAGGGTTGGCAGAAGGCTTAGAGCTTGGGTCGTCTTCAGAGGACTGCAGGGTGGGCAGCATTAAGGCCTAGGTTTTACAGAAGAACCAAATCTGGAAACCACCCGTTGAGCACCGCCATCCTGTGCCCTGGAGCGCTGTCTGGGAAGGAGGTCTAAGTGGAAACCCAAGAGCTCAGTAATATTGTTTTTCTCCACAGCAAACAGCAGAAGGACAATTCTGGAGAACAAGGTGAGCCGGGCTCCTGGCGCGTCCCCTCCCCACCCTGTCCCCCGCCAGCCACGTTCCTTCACCTGTGCATCCCTCCTAGGGCTCCCATGTCATCTACTCTGACGTGAAGAAGATGTAGCGCTCGCAGGAATTGGGGGACAGCACACCAACAAGGATGGAACAGCGCTAAGGGCTGCAAGACACTTTATAAAAATGCCCAACCTCCATGATGTCGCATGGACAGAATGTGCTCCAGGGACCAAGCGGGCCAGCTGGGTCATCGTTTCGGGTCTCTTGTTCTTTCCCAATGTCTTCTTCCATTCAGTCAATATTTATTGAACTGCTACTGCATCCCAGAAGCTGTGTGGGAGGGTTATCTTTGTTACCTCCTCTCTTTCTTTAAATTTCTTATTTAAATTCAATGTAGTCAACATGTCGTGTATTATTAGTTCCAGAGAGAGTTTAATGATTCATCAGCTGCACATAACACCCAATTGTCATCACACCACGTGCCCTCCTTAATGCCCATCACCCAGTTACCCCATCCACCCACCACCCTCCCCGCCAGCAACCCTCTTTGTTTCCTAGAGTTAAGAGTCTCTTACGGTTTGTCTCCCTCTCTGTTTTTATCTCATTTTCTTTTTCCTTCCCTTTCCCCCATGTTCATCTATTTTGTTCCTTAAATTCCACGTATGAGTGAAATCATATGGTATTTGCTTCAATGTTCAAAGAGTTGAGGAAGAATAATGAACACGAGAGACAAGGTTTCACCTACATCTGCTCTGAGGTGATGTGAACAGAATCCACTTCTGGGCTTCTCTTTGTTTTCCGAACTGTGACGTCGTTGTCTTTTGTCTCCACAGACAGACCTCTCAGGTTTTAAATAAATCCTCTCCGCCTCTCGTGAGAACTTTAGGGTTGAGTTGGTGAGAAGGAACAGCAGCTTGAGACAGCTTGCCATATTTGTCCGTTCTTGAATGCTTGGTCCGCACACTGATTCACATTGATTTAGAAGTCGCGAGGGTATTTACGTCTTCTTGAAATGCTGAATGTTTTACATCCATTGACACAATCACGCAAGGAGTAAGATCACAGCCTTTGGGGACCCCTGCCCAGGGTGGAGTCCCAATCCCATCCCCTGCTAATTGTGTACTCTTGAACAAACTACTTAACCTCCATGTGCCTCCGTTTCTTCACCTTTACATGGAAAAACCATTTGTTAAATATTCATAAATCAGATAGAATGATGTCTGGAAATAAGTAACACTAAATAAGTATTCGTTAAATAAAATATCCATAATTATTATCACTTAGCCACAAACTTAGTACAAAAGAGTTCAAAAAGTCGGGTAATGAGAATCTCTAACAAAACGACTATCAAATGCAACTATCAGAATTTTTATTGCTTTGATTAGCATCTTGTATAATCCACTCCCCTGCTCCAGATAGGTCACCAAAGGAAGGACAGAGGGAGGTGACTGTGGGCTTGAGTTGGTCATTAATCTACATAGAGATAATTTGGAATATTTTAGAAACTATACACAACAAATTTGAAGTTTATCAGAAAAAATCATTAAAAGTGGTTATAATTAGTATTTAAAGTTTTATATTGAAATAATTATGCACCCTCAGCAAGACCACCTAACATTGGGACTATAAGCATCAGGGACTGAGAGTTGGCACATCCCAACAATCTGATTGTTCCAGGGTGAGGTGATCCCAGCCCTACAGTTAACGCTCATACCCTCAGCAGTGACAAACCCCTCCCAGCTCCTCTGTACACCCCACCATCCCTGGGGGATACATATACTTTCATTAATAGTCACCCTGGCATAAAAACTTCTAGGGGAACATATCAAAACTGTATATAGAGACATAGGTAACTTGGTGTATCTCCGCTCAGCCTCCCGCTAAGCCATCCCAAATCACCCTTATCCATTTCAAGTTATCTACCTGTTTCTGGCTTGTCAGAACTGATGGGAAATTATGGGTGATCAGGAATCCTTCTTTGTTACCAAGGTCTGTTCTGATGGCTAAGTAGCCAATGGCCACTCTGATCCATAGACAAGGACAGTCTAAGAGCTGACATTTAATGCTCCTCTTGTCCACACACGTCACATGCATGCTTATGACCCCAATATTCTCCACTCTGAGGGCTACCGCCTGGAGTTGTCGGAAGTCAAAAAACCTATGGGTTTTAATATATAAAACTCTGTATCTTCATCGTAGAAAATTTAGAAATAGAGACAATGAAAGAGACTATTAAAGTCACCCATGTTTCCATCACTCAGATAATTTTACTATTACTTCAATATCCATCAGCCAGGATGTTTTCTATGAATGTGCTCCCATGTACATAAGTATGTGATTTTAGAATAATAACTGCAACCTGTTTTTATTTTTTTTAAGGCGATGTTTTCGTGCCATTAAATGTTCGAAGATCTTTGCAGTGTTGCTTGGTGTGTTTGGATAAATAGTAACTTGTTTTGTAAATTACGTATTTGGGGGTCATTACCATATTGACAATTACTCACCATGATGAACTGTGTTGCAATGAATATCTTTGCTTCTAAGACAAAATTTTGGGTAGTATTAGAGTTCAGAGAGATTAAACCCTATTACTCTATTCAGAGTCAGACAGTAACTTGGCAGGATTTCTCCTGAGAGGCCTGCGTAGTTGTAGGAAGAGTCCCTCAGCTTACTGTGTGTTATTATCACAACTCAGAAGTGAAGGAGAGACGAGCAGTCTCCAACGCCCCTTCTATGTGAGGAAACGGATCAAACCCTGGAGGAGCCTCTTGCTTCCTCGCTTTCTTTTCATACAAAACATCCTGAAGAGCAGTTTCTAGCTCCTGCCTCCTGTGACTCTTGCAAGACCCCTCGGGCCAGCTGCTGAGAGTCCCTTCTCCAAAGGCAGAGCGAGGAGGACCTCGTTCTGCATGGGTGCTCGGTGCTCCAGGTATGTGGGGCGTGGGACGAGAGGACTGAGACAGAGAAGCAAGAGGATGGAGACCCAGTGTGGGGGCATCCCTGGGGCTTTCGTGGGTCCAAACCTCTGGCCAATGCGTGGAAGCCAGCGTAAGTCCACAGTGGGTCCGGCCCCCGGGCGTCTTCGGGAAGACCCTCGTTTCCGAGAGTGCATAGAAATGGTACCTCTCAAGCTCTATCAGGGAAAATGATAGTCCCTCTTTGTCATAAATTGCTGTTCTGATCATTTGGGAAACTTTGTAAATGATGTCACCGGGATTTTTTTTCAGTACTAGAACCTCCTTTTCTCCTTTGTGAGTGCAAAGTGAAGAATGAGATACCGAGCAGTGGGGGAGGGGCAGTCTGTGGGGAGACGTGGAGAGCGGGGGCGGAGAGGACAGGGAGGGGGGAGGGGCAGAGTGGAGTGGGGCCGAGGCCTGGGCATCACCCTGGGCCCCTGGGCCCCGCACTTGCTGCTCTGGGCAGCGAGCACCTGGGTAGTGTCCCTGCTGCTCCATCTCGTGGGTTCTGAGAAAGGCTGTCCTTCTGGCCGGTTCCGGAAACACACAGATTGCCCCGGACACCCGAGGTGGAGGCCGGCTCCCTGTGCGGGCCCCAGGCCGCTGCTGGCACGAGGCATCTGGGCAGGGGACGGAGGCCAGTCGGCTGTCTGAAGCTTCTGATTATTGACCCTTTCTATCAGGGACTCACCACTGGTGCTCTCTGGCCTGGCTCTAGCCCGCACACCTCTTTGTTCCACTAGCATTTGGGTTTTTTCCCCCCATTAAAAACTTTCCGTTTGTGGACAAGACGGCTTCAGACCCGTCCTCCTAATCCGCACCTTGGAAATATACGAACAAGAAGAAGGTTGGTGCCTATCAAAACCTAACATGAACTATTATAAATATGGGACACAGAGATGGAGGGAGGCAGACGCTGCTCGGGGAGGAAGAGCGTGGACGGAGGAGGTGCTCTCTGGATGAGACCTTTGCTCCCCAACAGTGTTCAGAAGGGGTCCCTGCCTGGCCCCGCAGGGCCCTTATCCCACCAGCAGGGTCTGGGTTCCGCAGGGGCCCCATAGGGAGCAGCAGGTGCAGGAGACTGCTGGGCCCCTGATAATTCCCGTCTCCTGCCTGCACCCGCGGCGCCGGGACTGTGACCACCACTGAGAGGGACAGAGACGTGCTTGGGACAGAGCAGGGGCTCGGCAGAAGCACAGAGATGGGCAGCAGGGTGGGCGAGCGGGGAAGGACAGGGCTGCGTCCACGCGGCCTGGGTACATGAAACTGGGCACAGTCCAAGGACAGCTAAGTCAAGACCTTACACGTGGACATTAGAAGGGTCAGCATACGTAACGGGCAGGTGGACCAGTTCCCACGGGGACGGACACTGAAGATCAGGGAAGCTCCCCGGAAGCACCACAGTGGGGCGGAGAAGCGGGAGTCAGGGCGCCGGCCGCGCAGCCGTCCCCGTGCGTGACATCCGTGTGACAGGCACAGGGAAGGAGAAGACAGCCTGGGGAGTCGTCTCCGAGGATCCCACGTGGGCAGAGAAAAGAAAGATCTCCCCTTGCAAGCGTCGCCACTGGCCGAGCCGAGTGCGAGGCGGGAGCCGCACAGCACAGGTCAGAGGACGAGTGTCGGAGACCAGGGGACGATGCCGAGGTACTCGGGCCGGCAAAGCACCGTCCCGCAGCCGCAGCGACCAGACGCGTTTCCAGCGTCCTCGTCCTAACAACCAACGGGCGTCCCTGGGAGACCGCACGGTACACACCCAGCCCAGGATGAGTATGGCCTTGCTTGGTAGGACAGGCCTCCGGATTCTATACACACACACACACACACACACACACACACACACACTGCACACACACAGACACACTCACACAACACACAACACACACACACACACACACAGTCACACACACACCACACAGACACACACACAGACACACACACACACTGCACACACACACACACAACACACAACACACAGACACACACACCACACACACACACAGACACACACACACAACACACAGACACACACACTGCACACACACAACACACAACACACAGACACACACTGCACACACTGCACACACTGCACATGCTGCACACACACACACAACACACACAGACACACACACCACACACACACACACAGACACACACACCGCACACACAGACACACGCACACAACACATAGACACACACACTGCACACGCTGCACACACACAGACACACACACCACACACAGACACAGACACACACACACCACACACACAACACATAGACACACACACTGCACACGCTGCACACACACAGACACACACACACAACACACAACACACACAGACACACACACAGACACACACACCGCACACACTGCACACACAGACACACACACACAACACATAGACACACACACAGACACACACACCGCACACACACACACACACACACACACACTGCACACACTGCACACACAGACACACACACACAACACACAGGCACACACACACAGACACACACACTGCACACAGGCACACACACACAGACACACACACCACACACAGACACAGACACACACACACCACACACACAGACACACACACAGACACACACACAGACACACACACTGCACACAGGCACACACACACAGACGCACACACCACACACAGACACACACACAGACACACACTCCACAGACACATACACACACACCATGGACACACACACACACCACAGACACACACACACATACACAAACACACACCCCACAGGCACACACCCACCCCACAGACACACACCCCACAGACACACACCCCACAGACACACACACAGACACACCTGAAGACATTCTTAGAGGAAGTACTCTATTGAGCCGAAAAATATACTCAGAGCTGTGCCAGAAGATATGGAAAATAAGTCTGAGGAATTAAACAGTAAAATGTTGTTGTTATTTTTTATTAATTCAAAGTGCATTTATTAAATGCTTGCTGTGTGCCAGGCCCTAGTGGCGTGAAATTGACTAAAACACAGTCTCTAACCTCAGGTATAATGGGGAAGACAGAAGTTTTAAAAAATTATAAAACCCACAAGAGAAACAAACACACCTGTCATGTGCTGGTCCCTATGACAGGGAAACAGAAGAGATTTTATTCTGCCTCCCAAACCAGGAGTAAGCTCTCGCCTCTGATTCAAGCACTTTCGTTCCTCTCCTAAAAACACTAACAACACTTGCGTCAGGGAAGGTTCAGCTCTGAGACTCAGGGGGCACACAGGACAGTCAGGGATTCACCAACCAAGCCAACGAAGTGCAGGTATTTCAGGCAAGGGCAATTGCAAAAGAACTGGGGCCAGGAAGAGCAGCTCCAATACATTCTTCCCAGTCGCTAGAGGGCCAGGAACGAAAACAGTAACTGGAAATCGCAGGGAAAACAATTTAGTAGCATCCAGGGTGCGGCAAAGGATCTATTTTTACGTAGCGGCTACAAAGGCAAGGTCCTTACGCTTAAAACGCAGCTGTTTAAGAGGACATAATTATGAGTACTCAGCTTTCTCTGAGCCTAATACCGCAGATAACCTGCTGTTTATTTTTAAAATTCCTTTTTCTTGGTGATTTAGAGGGACTATTTTCAAACTACTCTGAATATTTTATAAGTAAAATCTGGCAGTTTCTCAACCAACTGAGTCTATTTTGTTGCACAAGAAAGCACTTCTCATCTTTCAGCAGGAAAAACAGAAAACCCCACTAAATTTGAATAAAGACATCACCCAATGCGTTAGGGCCCAACCAAAGTTTGTTTTAACTATTTCTTTGGGGGAGGAGACACCACGTTTCGACTCAACTAAGAGCAACAGTTTTAGAGTCTTAGGTCTTGTATTTATTTATTTATTTTACACTCGTCCTGCGAATCCGGAGCGAGTGGGTTCCCGGGCTCCGGCTCCCTTCCTGGTTCTCACGGGGTGTGTCTCCGGCCCTCACTGCAGGGGGACTGGAGTACCTTTCCCTTGGGCTTCCTTCTCTTTCTAACCATCTTCCTTCAGACGCTTCGGGAAGCTAGCTCGGCCCTGTGAGTGCTTACCACACTCGTTGTGCACATTAATTCTCTTGGCAGGAGTCTTGCCCTTAACTTGTGTGGTCACAGCAATGCCCACGAGTGGCTGGGTGACGTCCAGACTCTCTCAGATCTGCCACGGTGTCACCTTTCTTGTGGATTCGCACGCACGTGGCCAGAGGAATCACTTCACATCTTCTGAGAGACTCAGGGAGGTTTTTGCTGGTGCCTCTCCTCTTTCCCTCTGTGTTGATCATTTTGGCGAATTACTAGAAGAGGGTGGTTCTGGCTGAAATTGTGTTCTTAAATAAGCAATTGCTAAATAACAGAAAGAAGAAATAAAACAAATTTTTAATTTCTATGACTTAGACCCTAGACTCTGGTAGCACCTTGGAAGGGTGGGGAGGACTTGTTTCAAAAAATATAGAGTGTTGTTACTCATCTTAGTAGTCATGGGCCCCAGGAAACAGAGTGTGTGACTTTCAGAGCAGCCCGTCCCCGGGGCCACAGCCACCGCAGAGTAGATGGCCCTGCCCCATGTTCACAGGACTGGGCAAAGCTGCCCGGATGTCTTCACCAAGGGCTGTAAGTCAAAGGACTGTTCATAAAATTTGGTTTGGAAACAGAATCTTAGAACGGACTGAAATCGACCAGCCCAGGCTTGGCCAACACTGAGACCGCCGCAGCAAAGGGCAGTTTGGAAGCAAGCACAGGGGATCAGGTGCGCTCTGACCTTTGGGGAGAAGGGGACACCACAGCATTCAGCACCAAGGCTGTCAGGGAAGACGAGCTTGCATATGCATGGAAGATGACTTCGGATTCATTCACTTCTCAGCTCACATTGGGGCAGTGGGGAACAGCTAAACTCAAGTCAGGGTACCAGCAAGAGCACATCCGCCTGGGCGGTGATGAGAATCCTGACATCCTGGGCTCCGGGGGGCCGGATGCTGAGTTAGCAGGGCTGGTTGGGTGGCTAACAAATGGATTTTGAAATCACAAAGTCCCGAGTAACCCAGAGAAACTGCTTGGCTTCAAGACTCGCCAAGTCCAGCTTCACAGGGAAGTGAAAGTGGGGCAGAGATTGGTGGTTCCATTTACCAGAAGGCGAACAGAATTTGGGTCTCCAGGTTAAAGATGCTTCATCTCAGTGGTGTTACCCTTTCAGAGGTACAATTCCAAAAAATTCCAATTAAAAAAAAAAAAAGTCCTTTCAACTAGCTCTGCGGATCTGGGATAAAGATCAGAATGATAAAGATCAGGGGCGCCTGGGTGGCTCAGTGGGTTAAAGCCTCTGCCTTCGGCTCAGGTCATGATCTCAGGGTCCTGGAATCAAGCCCCGCATCGGGCTCTCTGCTCAGCAGGGAGCCTGCTTCCTCCCTCTCTCTGCCTGCCTCTCTGCCTGCTTGTGATCTCTCTCTGTCAAATAAATAAATAAAATCTTAAAAAAAAAAAAAAAAAGAATGATAAAGATCAGAAGGCAGAAAGCTTTGGAGGTTGTTATGCCCTGTGGCCATATGGGGAGGGGGTGGAAAGCCCGTGTGAAAATGTTGGGAAGGGACCGAGCTGAGACTTAGGTAGCCTTGTAAGGCTGTCAACAAAAGTCAAAATCTAGCGTCTGTGCAGCTCTGGGAACCACCCACCTTTTTGGGTGGGACCTCAAAGGGCCCCACGGCCCGTGTAATGGTGAATTGGAAGTAAGCTAGCCCTCCTACAAATGAGTGCCTGGCTTCAGCTCACTTGGTGGCGGAAGGCCGCCATGTTTGGTTGGCGGGAGGGCGGGAGGGAGGCTCGGTGAGTTAAGCTTCTGCCTTCAGCTCAGATGGTGATCCTGGGGTCCTGTGCTTGAACCCCCGAGTTGGGATCCCTGCTCAGGGGAGGAGCCTGCTTCTCCCTTTCCCTCTGTCCCTGCCTCCACTTCCCCTGCTCATGCCTCTCTTTCTCTTTCAAATAAATACATAAAATCTTAAAAAAAAAAAAAATCTTGTACTGCTAGGGCTTCCAGAACCCCGACTTTTCCAAAATGAATTTTAGCAATTAAATATGCTTGGGAAAAACTTAATTCAACTTAGGCTTCAAATTAATTCTATAAATTAACTTCCAAGTGCAGTGAGCACATAAAGACAGGCCCGCAGGGAAACGGGTCACCATGAGTCACCATCAGAAGAAGTAAGGAGAGGCAGGTCGCACCCACGGGTGACTGATCAAGACAAAAGAAGAGCGAGGGCACCAATAACCAATACCTGTAATGGGGAACACGATTCTAGATTCTGAACTTATTAAAAATTAAAACAAGAAGATAGCACATCATTTTAGTTAAGAATGAAAATTAGATGAAACGGACAGTTCCCAGGAAAATTAATGCCTTTTTCCACGAAGAAATATAGAAAAATAAACTGAAAAAGACACCAGGAGAGAAAGAACACCCGGCCAGTGCTGCAGTGATGACATAAATTGAACCAATGATTTAAAACTTTCAACAAAGAAAGCTTCAGGCCCAGAGAGCGTTCCTGGCAATTCTACCAAGTATTTTGAAAGACGTGATGCCAATTGACCCAAGCGCCTGCAAATATTTGAAAAAGGTAATGCACTTTGTGAGTGATTTTATGAAGCAGGCACAATTTTTGTCACATTTGCTGCCCTTTTGCTGTAAAAACTGGTGTAATGCTTTGCAGGTTTTTAGGGATCCTGTCTCATTTCTCTTTGAGTCCCCAACCGCAGCAGTGGGATGTCCCTGGAGGTTGGCGCCAATGCTCACAGATGCTTTACCAGAACGAGCTCTCTCCTGTGTGCATCCTCCTGACGCCACCGCTGGGCAGTGCTGGGCAATTTTCCCTGAGACACAGGGGAAAATGTTAATTAAACAACACCAATGTCATGGGCATCCCAGGGTGAAAATTTGCTTCTAATTATATTTTCCATCCCTAATTCAGTCTAATAAGCTGTTCAGACGTTCTACGATGAGATTTAAGAGTACCCTAAGATCCTCTAACAGTAAAATTACAACAGCCAAGATGTCATAAATTATACTCTAAACGCCTTCCCTTGTCAGTATCCCCTGGAAGAAAGTGAGGGTCAAAGATTAGATCCCCTGGCCAGAAAAACTCCAGACACATTTAAATCAAAATAAACCAAACCCTGAGATCATATTCTCTTTTGTGAGTCAAAATTCTAAAGAAATGAAACTCACCTTTTACCCCGATTTCTCTTCCCGCTCGATCTCAGCTAAGAAGCGGTTCTGTGTCTGGGTTGAGTGGAGGCCGTTGGTAGAGGACTGTGCCCATGGAACCGAATACTTCCTTCCAGGACAGTAGCAAGTGTATTAATGCAGCACCAAGACTCTCAGGAACCACACACGGTTTCAATGACTTCAAAGAATTAACAGGATTCAGAGATGACTCCAGCATAGGCCCCCTTGCCCCACAGCCACTGGATTTTAAGAGGCCGGCCCCCCAGCCAGGAGCACATACACGGAGCAGAACCCGTGGGTAAGGTCTCCAAAGACCCCAACAGAGACCCATTGACATATGAGGGAAGGAGAGGAGGTAAATCCTCTATTTGGCATCCGCAGGGTGCCAGTCAGTTGGTGCCAGTTAACATAAACTCAGTTGTGAGACACCTTCCAACAAATGGTTAATGCTGGCGCCCAACATTTGCTATCTTGGGGGTGGGTGGAAACCACCTATTTTGCACCTTCTCTTAGCTTTCACTTCCCCTCTGAGTGATGTGTGTATGACACTGCAGTCCTGGATGCAGTGGGGTTCTGAGTGACCCCACATCTGCAGCAAGCAGACAGGTTGCTGCTTCCTAAGGGACCACTCTGGTCCCCCCTCTTATTCCAGGCAGAAGATGTATCTCAACTGATTCTTGAAATGGAACGGCTCTGTGCGTATCTGAAACTTACACCTCAACCCATCAGTCCAGGGAGACTCAACCCTTCCCCCATGGGCATCCCAAGAACCTGACCTTCTCCCCACTTTTAATTTCATAACTTTGTCAGTCACCTTCTTGGAGGGCACAAGCAAGGACTAATAGGGCTATAAGAATGAGAAGTCCAACAGAGACCTTGAACAGTTGACCATAATTCTCCCCCAAACCAGGCACCTAACAAATTGTTAAAAGAAAGGGAAGGATCTTATAGTACAAAGCTATAATATTCAAAACAGTATGGTATTGGCAGGAATGTAGACACAGGTCAATGGAACAGAATAAAAAATTCAGAAATAAACCCATGATACAATGACTCTTTGACAAAGAAGGCAAAAAGAAGCAGTGGGAAGAGAGTCTTTTTCACCAATGGAGTTGGAAAAACTGGAAAGCTACATGCAAAAGGAAGAAATTGGACCACTTTCTTATACCAAACACAAAAATAAATTCAGAAGGAAACTTTGTGCATTATTGGTGGAAATGCAAACTGATTTAGCCACTGTTGAAGACAATATGAGGTTTCCTAAAAACTTAAAAATAGAGCTACTCTATGATCCATTAATTCCACGACTGGGCATTTACCCAAAGAACACAAAAACAATAATTAAAACGATCTGTCCACTCCCCTGCCTTTGAAGCACTATTTACAATGGCCAAAATATAGAAGTAGCTCGGGTGTGCGTGTAGAGAAGGGATTAAGATCGCACTTACCTTGAAGAGCACTGTGTAATGTATAGAATTAATGAATCACTATATTGAACACCTAAAACTAAGATAAAACTGTAGGTAGACTATACTAGATTTAAAATTTTTAAAAATGTACTTAATTTAAAGAAGGAAAAAAAGAAAAATTTTCAATCGATATTCTTGAAGTTAAGGAAAGACTATAGAATTTTCCAAATTAAAGGAGACTAAAAGATTATGGTAATTAAATTAACATATAATTTTAAATTGTATTATTTTCTATTAAAAAAACTTTTAGTCACTGGTGAAACTTAAAGAGCGTTGGAGAAGTACATGTTAATAATGTAGCAATGTTAATGCCCTGACACTAATGGTTATATCATGCTTATCTAGTAGAATATTCTTTTTTGTTATAAATACATACTATTATATTGAATAGCAGATGGATCATCAAATGATCCAGGAATAAATGATCCTCATGGTTAAAAAAAAAGAAAGAAAGAGAAGGATCCTGTAGATCCTCAACTTGAGTATTTATATTTTTTAGCAGTCCTGTGACATTTTTATGGTAATCTGGGATGTATACACCATTCTGTTTTAATAATGGCACATGCACCTCCTTGTGTTTCTGTTAGAACACCTAAAGCCATTCCATTTTGTAGAACATTTTGCACATTTGTGCAACTTCAGTATTGGGTAAGGAGATGCTGGTTTGTGAATCATTGAGTGCCTTTATGATGTATTTATTAAAGGCCTCCCCATGCCAAATTATGCTTTCTAACCCTACAGATGGAACAAAGATGGGCATCAGATGACCATACCGAAGGAAGATAGATCATGTCCATCTTTGTTTTAAGCTGGAAAGATTAGCCAGGGTAGTGATGGTTTTAGCAATGCACCCATGAATCCAGGCAAAACCTAAGGTGCAATGACCTATCCACCCTGGAGGAAGCCAGGACCACAAATTAGATCCACATAACCAGCGGGTTCCATTTGGAGCTAGCCATCTGATTCCAGGTCTCCTTATCTAATCAGTAGCAAGCCAGTCAGTAGCCCAGAGCAGGATGGTTTGGGAACATGTTTCTAATGATAGCCACCCTAGATGCTGTGTGCTATTTGCCCATATATCATAAGTACGATTCCTTTGTTCCCACCATAAAAGTGCATTTTGACTGAGCTGTCCAATGGTGGGTGTGAGCCATAAATACGTACCCCAAATTTGATATATATCCTTCTCAGTATAGTAAGAAGTAGGATTTCATAACTTAGGCACTCATTGGTGGGCATCAATTTGTGGATTTGTAAAGCTAATTAATCTATAAATAATTTGAGGGCATGAAAAAGTGTGGTTATGTTCTGATAAATTCCATGTCTTATTGATCATGGGCCAAGAAGAAACATTCTGGTTAGTGACAGATTTATCACAGAACGCGGTGTCATTATGTATTATTTCTGAAATATAAGTATATAGAGAGTGCCAGTCAGTGCCTTGTAAAGGGGAAACCCCCCGGGTAACCCAGATGTCCTTCACTTGGACAAAATTCCACATATCCAACAAACTGTCTGATTTTGAAGTTCAGCATAATATTGTGCCCGTTGTAGAAAGGAACTGTCTGTTAAGTTAGGTGAACAGAGAACAAAGAGAAAATATAGAACCTTCATGGTCATCTGAAGAGGACTTTGAGATCTTCTACAAGTTTACAGGAGTAAGAAGGTGCACTGGTTTGCTCACAGGTTTTCTGTGAAGGAGGGACAGGTTTTAGTCTAGATATATGAGCCCAGGAAGAATGTCCCTCTAATCTTACTGCAGTGGGAGTACATAATATGACCCGATACAGATCTTTCCATTTTGGATTTAAGTCCCCCAGTGCACTTGATTTCCAGTCTTTTAAACAAACCATATCTCCCAGGCATACATAGGGTGGACTTTTAGTTATTGTTGAGTCAGTTTTGGGGAGCAGATGATCAGTATATTCATTAAGTGGCTTATGAATTAAACCAGCCTTGAGTGAATAGTTATCATAGAGTATTACAATCAGGTCCACTGTAAGAAATGACTTTCTATATAATAACTCAAAACGGCTGAGTCCTGGAGGTTGTTTTGGGGCAGTTCTCATTCTGAGAATTCCTATTGGTAAGCTAGTAACCCATTTTTCCTGGATCTCTAGACAAACTTTAGTAAGGTGTCATTTTAAAGCATGATTAGCTTTTTCTACCTTTCCACAGGATTGTAGGAAATGCTTAATTTTTAAAGCCGTGCTTTTTATTGAGTTATTTGTGCAGAAAAAGAAAGACCATTATCACTTTGCAGGGATTGTGGAAGGCCAAATCTAGAAATAACTTCTTGCAACAAAACTTTGGTTGCTATGGGGGCGCCTGGGTGGCTCAGTTGGTTAAGTGTCTGCCTTCGGCTCAGGTCATGATCTCAGGGTCCTGGGATCGAGCCCCGCATCCGGCTCTCTGCTCAGTGGGGAGCCTGCTTCTCCCTCTCCCTCTGCCTGCTGATCCCCCTGTTTCTGATCTCTCACTCTCTCTCTGTGTCAAATAAATAAAATCTTAAACAAAAGACAACTTTGCTTACTTCCACGGTTCTCTCAGTTTTACAAGGAAAGACCGTGATCCATCCAGGGAAAGCATCAACAAACACCAGTAGGAATTTCTAGCCTTTGCAAGGAGGCATCTTTGTGCAATCAAGCTGCCGGTCCTTTCCCGGATACTCTCCATGCCTTTGGACTGGTTTTAAAAGGGGGTGGGGAGTGGACTGTGCCTTCTCAATTTACTCGTGCACAAACAATACAGCATTGGCAGACCTCTTTTATTGGAGTTGTTAAATTTACTCCATCAGAGATATTTTTAATTAAATAATCTAAAGTATTTTTGCCCAAATGAGTAGTCTGGTGTAAACCTTGTATTACCTTCCATTGGTTATTTTTGGGTGTAAAGATTTTCCTTCATCATTAACAAGCCAATCCTTTGCTTTTTTTTTTTTTTAAAGATATCCCCATTCCTGGACTATGTGAACTTCTTGGTCTGAATAGACTGGAGTTATGGACTCTATTGGAGTTAAGACTGGTATAAAGTTTGCTATTTATTTATTTTGTCTTCTTGGCTACAAGGTCTGCCAAGTTATTTTCTTTACATTCTGAAGTCACGTCCTTCGGATTCCTCTGAGGTGGAGTATAGCTCCCTCCTTTGGTCTTACAGTCTCAAGAAGAGTAATTATCTCAGGCCCATATCTGATTGGGGGATTCTGGCCTGATAATCCCCTTTCTTTCCAAATTGCTCCATGAGCACGTAGTACCAGGAAAGCATATTTCGAGTCAGTATAAATGTTAATTCTTAGGCCTTTTGCCAGTTGAAGAGCAAGGGTAAGTGCTATTAATTCAGCCTTTGAGCAGAAATGTTTGCTGGAGGGGCTTTTGCCTCAATGGTCTTCATTAAACTATCACGTATCTAGCTTTTCTTTCTCCTTATCCAGGAAGCTGCTGCATTTTCAACAGGGGCATCTTTCAAACCCTGCTGGCTAGAATAAACAAGGTCAATAATCTCTGAGCAATCGTGTTCTGATGCAAGCTACGCTGGTGGGGCCCAAGCACAAGGACAGCTGGGTTTAAAGTTGGATGGGCTTTGAGCATTATCTCAGGTGTGTCTGAAAGTATAGCCCAGCATCTAATAAGTCAGCCTCCCTTCACCCACTGGTGGCCTTTGGTCTCTAAGACCCTCTAAACTGGATGTGGAGTCATTACTGGTAAGGACTGTCCCACAGTGAGCTTTGAAGCTGCTCCCATCAGGAGGGCCATATCAGCCCCTGCTCAAAGACAAGCCAGCCACCACTGCAGGCCTTATCAGGTGACTTTGAAAAACAACCCGCTGGACTTGTTTCTTTCCCTAACTTTTAAGTAAGAACTCCAAAAGCTTGTCCCTGTTTTTCTGCTACGTATGAAGTAAAACGTTTTTCTGAATTCGGTAAAGCTGAAGCTGGGGGTGACGAAAGTTTAGTTTTTTATGTTTGAAAGGCCGTTTCTTAGGCTTTAGTCCAGAGTAAATGTTCTTCCTCATCAGGGCCTTTAACTGAATCATATAATTGTTTGGCTAAGAACCCAAATCCAGGAGTCCACTCTGGCAAAAGCTGGCCATGCCTGGGAAAATACAGAGTTGTTTCTTTGTGGCTGGGGGTCCAAGATCTTATATAGCTGTTTTACTGTTGGTGGAGAGGGTATGGTGTTTGTTCATGTCCCAGATATTGTTCTTTTTGTCTAGATATCTGTGTCTTTTTAGGGTAGACATGATACCCTCTGTCTGCCAAGAAACTAAAGTTATAGAGTTACTATCAGACATGTCCTTTGTGGGTCTGCAGATTGAAATGTTGTCATACACTGATGGATTATAGTTCATCATATACTGAATTATAGCCCCCGAGGCAAGGAGATATCACAGAGATCTTTGCAAAGTGTAGCCCCCAACACTGTAAACCAGTTGGCACCCACAGGGACCTGGGTGGGAATAGTGTACGGATTTGGCCTCCTTCATAGCTCTTCAATCTTGTACCCTCCGATATTTCCCATCTGGCTTCTTTACTAGTAAAACTGCCATATTCTAAGGAGATTGACAAGGCTCTATGATATCATGTTTGAGGGGCACCTGGGTAGCTCAGTCAGTTAGGTGTCTGCCTTTGGCTCAGGTCACGACTTCAGGGTCCTGGGACCGAGCCCCACCTTGGGCCCCCTGCGGGGGTCTGAAGGGAGTCTGTTTCTCCGTCTCCCTCTGCCCCTCCTCACCATGTGCACTCTCTCAAATAAATAAATAAAATCTTTGAGATAAAATAAAAAATAAAACAAAATACCGTGTTTGAGAAACTTACAATAAGTGGTTTTAACCCAGGTTTTGCCTCAAGGTTTAAGGGGTATTGTCTTTTATGAGGTGTGGTAACCCTTAAAGGGTTACTTTACCTGGCTAGGCTCAAGAGCCCGTCCTGGGACATTGCAATCTCAGACCTGTGCATTTACTTTCTTCCAGATGTCAGAAGGGATACTGGGGTAAGGTTTTAATTCCCGAGATGTTAAAGAGAACAAGCCATCCTCTTCAGTGTGAGCAAATCTGCTACCTAGTTTATACATTAAATCTCATCCAACTACTGCAGTGGGATAAGACAGAGGACTAGAAAGGAATGAGTAACCAATTGGCTTCTACCTTTATGGTTAAGGGCATTGTCTGGGGACATGTTTTAGTTTCCCCTCTATGCCAACAATTTTATGGTTAAAAAGACAAGCAGGGCCAGAGTGCTGAATAAGAACAGAGTAAGTGGCTCCAGTATCAATAAGGACACCGATAAACTTATGTCCTATATCGGGGGTAACCCAGGGCTCCGTCGTCTTGCTGTCCTGGGGGAGGGGCAGACCAACCTCGGGGCCCCATCATGTGGGTCCTCCAGTTCCTGCTGGAGACAACAGAATTCTCTCTTCCAATGCCTTTTTTTTTTTTTTTAAACAAACAGGACCTAGCCGTGGGGGAGAGCCTTGCTTTGGATCCTCTTTGCCCAAATGTCCGGTCTGGCCACACCCACAGATGGTGTCTTACCTGCTCCTTTGTAGGAGACTGGCTCTGTCTTTGGCCCCCGGTCAGTCTGGTGTTGTGGGGCAGCCACGCAGGGGCAGCCAGTGCTTGAGCCCCTTAGCTCTCCGGTCCCTTTCTTGCTCTAAGGTCACATCCCTATTATCAAAGTCCCCAGTAGCTACCTCTAGTAGGCGCTGGGTGGGGGTTGGAGAATTAAGTCATTTTAGTCCGTTTCGGGTGGATGTCAGGTGCCAACTGACTTATAAAAGGCACGTTCGGTATAGTTGTTCCCTCAGGTGAGTTTGGGTCCATATTTGTGTATGGGTCCATTAAATGACCTTGAAACACAGGTGGATTCTCGGCAGCTCCTTGAGTAACTTCCTGATTTTTATCAAAATTTACAGGTTTAGAGAATCCTCTTTTCATTTCTTCCATTAAACGAGCAAGCAAATGGTCTTGCCTTTCCCTTCCTGGCCTATCCTCTCGGTAACTCCAGTGGGGCTCAGGATTTAGGGAAGCAGATCTCCCTACCAGATGATGTCCCCTATATATCCCTGCTAGCTCATCAAGGAACTCTTGAGCTGCTGCCCAGAAATGGTTCTTTTCCTCAAGGGTGCAAGAACGAGTTAATACTAATGTATATATCTTGCCAGGTCACATGGAACATAATAGATAACTGTTGAAAGTCCTCAATACATTGAGGGGGGTTTTGGAATATCATCCTAATTGTTTTATCTGAACCAGCTCTGCCATAAAGAATGGGGCGTGGTCTCTATCTGAGCCCATTTCTCCATTAGTAACTTCCCTAAGAGGATGCATTCCAAATTTAGGTGGAACTCTTGGGAGATAGGAAGTTCCACTCCTGGTGTGTCTATCTGGGCTGAGAGCAGACAGATCTTGGGATTTATAAGAAGCAAGGAGAGTAACAGAGCCAATGTCTCTCTGTCTGGACTGGCTGGTGATTCCTCCAGTGGTCCAGGTTTGTTAGGAGGAACAGGTCTATTTACACAATCATCAACCAGTATGTCCAAAGGGGGTTTATTAACCTGGATCCTTATTAGACACATTCTGCAAGAGGACCTCAGGTCTGGATCCTGATTTAGGGCCATGAAGGCCTCAACATAGGGTACCTCTGTCCACTTGCCCTGTTTCTTACATAAGTGATCTAACTTATAGATCATATTAAAGTATAATGTCCCATTAATGGGCCATTTTTCTCATCTCCTAAGGAGTACTGAGGCCAGGCAGTATTTCATAAGAAGATCAGTTCATTTGTTCGTTCTTTCTTTTTTTTCTTTCTTTTTTTTTAATTTAAATTTTAGTTTGTGGACACACAGTGCAATATTGGTTTCTGGAGTAGAATTCGGTGATTCATCACTTACATACAACACCCAGTGCTCATCACAACAAGTGCCCTCCTCAATGCCCATCCCCCACTTAGCCCACCCTCCACCCATCTCATTCCATCAAACGTCAGTTTGTTGTCTATCATCAAGAGTCTCTTTTGGTTTCTTACTCTCTCTCCTTTTTCTTCTCCCTTCCCCTATGTTCATCTGTCTTGTTTCTTAAATTCCATATATGAGTGAGATCATGTGGTATTTTTTTTCTCTAACCGATGTATTTAACAGAGCATTATACACTCTAGCTGCATCCGCATCACCGCAAATGACAAAATTTCATTCTTTTTGATGGCCAAGTAATATTCCATTATATATACACCAAACTTCTTTATCCACTTATCAGTCAATGGACAGTTGAGCTTTCTCCATAGTTTAGCTATTGTTGGTAATGCTTTTATAAGCATTGGGGAACGTGTACCCCTTCGAAGCTGTATTTTTTATTGTTTGGGTAAATATCTAGTGTTACAATTGCTGGATCATAGGGTAGTTCTATTTTTAACATTTTGAGGAACCTCCAAACTGTTCTCCAGAGTGGCTGCACCAATTTCCGTTTCCACCAACAGTGCACAGGGGTTCCCCTTTCTCTACCTCCCTGCCATCCCCTGAAATGGTTTCTGTGTTGTTAATTTTAGCCATTCTGACATGTGTGAGGTGGTATCTAATTGTGGTTCTGCTTTGTATTTCCTTAGTGATGAGGGATATTGAGCATCTTTTCACATGTCTTTTAACCATCTGGATATTTTTTCTTTGGAAAGTGTCTATTCATGTCTTCTGCCCATTTCCTAACTGGATTATTTGGTTTTTGGGTGTTGAGTTTGATAAGTTCTTTATAGAAAAAACTTATTCTTTGCCAGATAGGTCATTTGCAAATATCTTCTCCCACTCCGCAGACTGCCTTTTCGTTTTGTTGATGGTTCCCTTTGCTGTGCATAAGCTTTTTATCTTGATGAAGTTCCAGTAGTTCATTTTTGCTTTGTTTCCCTTGCCTCAGGCAATGTGTCTAGTAAGAAGTTGTTATGGATGAGACCAAAGGGATTTCTGCTTGTGTTCTCCTCTAGGATTTTGATGGTTTCCTTTCTCACATTTAAGTCTTTCATCCATTTTCAATTTATTTTTGTGTGTGATGTAAGAAAACAGTCCAGTTTCATTCTTTTACACGTGGCTGTCCAATTTTCCCAACACCATTTGTTGAAGAGACTGCCCTTTTCCCATTGGATATTATTTCCTGCTATGTCAAAGATTAGTTGACCTAGAGCAGAGGGTCTTTAAAATTTAAAATACAAATTTTAGGATTGTTTTTCCTAGCTCTGTGAAAAATGTTGGTGGTATTTTGTTAGAAACTACATTAAATGTGTAGATTGCTTTGGGTAGTATAGACCCAAATGTTTTAACATTTGCTTTAACAATGTTTGTTCTTCCAATCCATGAGCATGAAATGCTTTCCCATTTCTTGTGTCTTCTTCAATTTCTTTCATAAGCATTCTATAGTTTCCAGACTACAGATATTTTATTTCTTTAGTTAAGTTTATTCCTAGGTATTGGAATTCCTAGGTATCTTATTGTTTTTGGTGCAATTGCAAATGAGATTGAGTCCTTGATTTCTTTTGCTGCTGCTTCATTATTGGTGTATAGAAATAGATTTCTGCACATTGTTTTTATACTCTGCAACTTCGCTGAACTCACATATTCTAGCAATTTTTTGGTGGAGTCTTTTAGGTTTTCTACGTAGAGTACCATGTTGTCTGCGTAGAGTGAGTTTGATTTCTTTCTTACTGATTTGGGTGCCTTTTATTTCTTTGTTGTGTGATGGCTGAGGTTAATACTTTCAATCCTATGTTAAATAGGAATGTTGAGAGTGGACATCTCTGTCTTATTCCTGACCATAGAGGAAAAGCTGTCATCTTTGACAATGAGATTAGCTGCGGGCCTTTCATATATGGCCTTTATGATGCTGAGTTATGTTCCAACTATCCCTACTTTGTTGAGGGTTTTTATGAAGAATGGATGCTGTGTTTTGTCAAATGATTTTTCTGCATCTATTGAGATGATCATATGGCTTTTATCCTTTCTTTTATTAATGTAGTGTATCACATTGATTTATGAATATCGAACCACACCTTGGGCTCAAGAACAAATCCCATTTGATTGTGGTGAATAATTCTTTTCATGTACTGTTGAATTTGATTTGCTAGTATTTTATTGAGAAATTTTGCATCCATGTTCATCAAGGATATTGGCATGTAATTCTCCTTTTTAGTGGGGTCTTTGTCTGCTTTTGGAATCAAGATAATGCTGGCTTTGTAGAATGAGTTTGGAAATTTTCTTCCCATTTCTATTTTTTTATAGTTTGAGAAGACTAGGTATTAACTCTTCTTTAAATGTTTGGTAGAATTCCCCTGGGAAGTCATCTGGCCCAGGACTTTTGTTTGTGGTTGTTGGTTATGATATCTCCTCTTTTAGTCATGATTTTATTTATTTATTTATTTATTTATCTACCTACCTGTCTATCTATCTATCTATTTATTTATTTATTTACTTAGGTCCTTTATTTTTGATAAGTCAGGCTAGGGGCTTGTCAATTTTATGAATTCTTTTGAGGAAGCAGCTCTTAGTTTCATTGATCTGTTCTACTGGGGTTTTTTGTTTCTATATCATTTATTTCCGCTCTAATCTTTATTATTTCCCTTCTGTTGGCTTTAGGCATTATTTGCTGTTCCTTTTCTAGCTTCTTTAGGTGTAAGGTTAGATCATGTATTTGAGACTTTCCTTGCTACTTCAGGTAGGCTTGTATGGCATTATACTTCCCTCTTAGGACTGCCTTTGCTGCATCCCAGAAGTTTTTGGACTGTGATATTTTCATTTGCATTTGCTTTCATGATTTTTTTATTATTTATTCTTTAATTTCCTGGTTAACCCATTCATTCTTTAATAAGATGTTCTTTAATCTCCATGTATTTGAGGTCTTTCCAAGTGTGTGTGTGTGTGTGTGTGTGTGTGTGTGTGTGTGTGGTTGACCTCAAGTTTCATAGCACTGTGGTCTGAAAATATGCATGGTATGATCTCAGTCTTTTTGTACTTGGTGAGGGCTGATTTGTGACCCCATATGTGATCTATTTTGGCAAATGGTACATTAATACTCAAAAAGAATATGTATTCTGTTGCTTTAGGATGAAATGTTCTGAATAATACGTTAAGTCCATCCTGTCCAGTGTGTCATTCAAAGCCATTGTTCCTTGTTGATTTTCTGCTTAGATGATCTGTCCATTGCTGTAAGTGTAATAAAGTCCCCTACTATTTTATATTCTTATTATCCATGAATTTCTTTATGTTTATTTTTAATTGACTTACACATTTGGGTGCTCCCAACTTGGGAGCATAAATATTTACAACTGTTAGGTCTTCTTGATGGATAGACCCCTTAATTATGACATAATGCCCTTCATCTCTTAGTACAGTCTTTGTTTTAAAATCTAGTTAGTCTGATATAAGTATGGCTACTCCAGTTTTCTTTTGACATCCATTAGCATGGTGGATAGTTCTCCATCCACCCACTTTCAGTCTGCAGGTGTCTTTAGGTCTAAAATGAGCCTCTTGCAGGCAGCATATAGATGGATCTTGTTTTTTCATCCATTAGGATACCCTAGGCCTTTTGATTGGAACATTTAGTCCATTTACATTCAGAGTGATTATTGAAAGATATGAATTTAGTGTCATTGTGTTACCTACAGAGCTGGTGTTTCTGGTGAGATTCTCTGTTCCTTTCTAGTTTTTGTTGCTTTTGATCTTTCTTTTCCCCACTCAAAAAGTCCCCCTTAATATTTCTTGCAGGGCTGGTTTAGAGGTCATGAACTCCTTTAGTTTTTGTTTTTCCTGGGAATCTTTTTATCTCTCCTCCTATTCTGAATGACAGCCTCACTGGACAAAATATTCTTGGCTGCGTATTTTTCCCATTCGGCAACTTGAATATACCCTGTCCCTCTATTCTGGCCTGTCGAGTTTCTGTGGACAGATCTGCTGTGAACCTCATCGGTCTTTCCTTGTAGGTTAAGGACTTTTTTTTCCTCTTCCTGCTTTCAGGATGCTTTCTTTGTGTATTTTGCAAATTTGACTATGTGTCTTGGCCATGGTCAGCTTTTCTTGACTTCAGTGGGGGTTCTCTGTGCTTCCTGGATTTTGATGTCAGTTCCCTTCCCTGTTGAGCTGATTCTCACACTGATTTCTTTTTTTTTTCCCCCAAAAAATGTTTATTTTATTTTTTCAGTGTTACAAGATTTATTGTTCATGCACCACACCCAGTGCTCCATGCAATACGTGCCCTCCTCAATACCCACCACCAGGCTCGCCCAGCCCCCCACCCCCACCCCCACCTCTCCTAAACCCTCAGTTTGTTGCTCAGAGTCCACAGTCTCTCATGGTTCATCTCCCCCTCTGGTTTCCCCCCACACTGATTTCTTTCAGTGGAGATACACCTCCAGGGCACAGAGGGGTGGTACTCAGTGTAAGTGGCCTTGGACTCCACGAGGTGGCGCTGCTTTGCTCCCTGAAGTTTTTCAGGGCTGATGGGTGGGATGAATATGATGTGCTCAGCTCTCTAGCCCAGCAGTTGTAAGTTTGTACCCCTCACACTTCAGTGAACTCTTACAGAAGTGCAATCAATCACCCTTCTTGTGTCCTTGGTTTCTGTGTGAATCCTGCATTCGCCCTGCTTGTGTCTGAGCTATTTTATCTCAAGCATGCAACTGAGTTTCAGAACTCCAAATTTTAGGGACTCCTGCGGTGCAGACCCACACTGTTCCTCTGGGGGAGGGTCTTGCTGTGCTTTTGTTGTTTGCTGGACGGTCCCAGGGAAGCAGTTGCACAAACACACAGCAGTTTTCAGTTTACGGCAAGGTAGAGCAGAAATCCAGAATGAAGACTCACTGCTCTGAGCCGGCTTCCCCGCACCTATACCTGGGAGCAGAGTGCACGCTGGCACCACTTCTCTTCTTGGAAACCAGGGGATCCTCACCCAACCACAGTGTCACTCCTGATACTCTGTTCCGCTTCACCGCCTGAGCACATTTCAGCCTGGATGTCCCTCATAGTATCAGATGTCCCTCACAGTATCAGATGTCCCTCACAGTATTGGACTTCTAAATGTTCAGACTTTGCACACTGCTGCTTATAACCCTTTGCAGTAGCCTCCAAATGCTCCCTTCCTGCTGCCATAGCCCAGCTATATCTCCCCCAAGTCAACTCTACACCTCCTACCTTCCAGAAGGTGGTCACTTTTCTCCTTGCAGACTTGTAGTTTTTGTTCTCTCAGAACTCTGATGGACTTCTCTGATGTTCAGAATGATTTCATAACTGTCTAGCTATGTTGGGAAGAGACAAGCTTAGGATGCCCCTACTCCTCCACCATCTTAACTCTCCAGTTTTTTTTCTTTTTTAGATCTTGACATCTGAACTGATCCCAGTGGGTTAAAATCATTCCAAGGGAGAGTCTTGGGGACTGAAGAAGATCTCATGTTCCTAGAAAAGTAGAGAAGGTCTATTACCAAAAATTCACACCCAACTCCCAGATGGTGTCACACCAGGATATGTCAGACATTCCAGGTGTCAAAAGTAACTGGAGGCATCCTTCAAAGGAAATTGGTATTGATCACCATCCCAACATAAAGGCCCCATGGGAAGGATGCCAGGGCCCCCTCCTTCCCCATTGCATTCTAGACTACAAAAGGGTGCCAGAGAATGGACTGAAATACAGTGGGGTACCATAAGGAACTTGCCATTTTTAACCCCACGGAAAACACCAGAAAAGCTTTACAAGGGAACATTACCCAGTTTTGTAACTTAAGTAATCAGTAGGGGACACTAATGAAAAACAGTAAAGAAAAAAATCCATCATGATCTAAGTGACATCCCAACACTTGTAATCTTTATAGTCAATTTCTCCAGGAAACATCCTTGGTTGAGTCTTAATTCTAACTGTTTTTGAGTGGTTCTGAGTGGAGGTCCCTCAGCCAGAAGGGGCTAGACGAGGGATATGGAGGGGATCGCATTAGACCAAAGAAGAGAAAACCTCACACAGGAGTCTTAAGATCCGCAGCTGTGCTAGTCACATAGATAGCTGTCTGGTGCCCAAGACAGACAAGTCTGTGTAAGGACAGGAATAAAAGGAAGTCATCGAGTTGCTGGGTCTTATTACCACTCTGGCCAGGGTACTAATTTCTGGACAAAAGGCAGGTTTCTCCTCTCCTTAGAGGAGCCACAGGCTAGAGGATTAGAGTCTGAGCAATCAACAGGAAAGTGTCCAACAAGACCACACTCCTTGCAAAGCTCCTGGAGTGCACGTAAAGGGAGAGGAGAGGAAGTACTCACCAAATTTGTATCCAGGCTCAGAGCCTAGACGAACAGATTCAAAGCCCCGTGTTGGACACCAAATGATGTAAATGATGTGATTTGAAGTTTTGCGAATGGCTAAGGAAGAATTCTTGAGACATTTTTGGTCCAAAAAGTGATTTTATTACAACACGGGGACAGGACCTGTGGGCAGAAAGAGTGGCTCTGGCATTGTGGTGGGTGACATCACATATTTTTAGGGTTGTGGAGGGAAGTGGGATAGAGATAAAGTAAGTTTCAAAGGAATTTCGAAGCAAGCCTTTCAAGATGTTGAGGGGCTAGCTATTGTTAAGATAAGATTACTCTTAGTCTCTAGCAAAACATCAACATGAAGGCAGCCGTGAGTTCCTCAAGGAAGGTCACACTCCTTGGATTGGGATGCGAGCTATAAGGAGATTTAATTTAAGCTAGATTCCTCTTGCCTTTGTTTTCTTCATCAGAGACCCAACAGAAGAAAGGACCCGAGAGCTGAAAACAGGTCACCAGAAATGATTCAGTTAGGGGAGCAAAAAGGAAAAAAGCCCCATGAGGCAGATCAATACCCACATTGTGAGGATTTCAGAAGGAAGGAAGGACCAGAAAGATAAGAAGATAGTGGCCAAGAATTTCCAGAGCTGGGGAGGGAAACTGACAAACTATGAGAAACGTTTGTGGGACTGAAACAGGAAATAATTAGGAAAGACACTTGGACCGCGAAGCTGCAAGGGGCCCCTCTGGGGATGGTCACGCTGGACACAGGGTTTCTGTGTGGGTGGATGGGGATTTCCCTTTACAGGGCAAGCACCTGCCTGAAGCTTGCGGTGCCCGGAGCTCCCACTGCATGGCGGCAGCCCCTGGCCTCTGGGACCCAGCCAGCCCCCTCTACCCCTTGCTCCTTGGTTTCAGAGATCTTGGTTGATCTCACTAACTGACCATTTGGATCTGTTGTTGTTGTTTTCTTCGTGAACATAAATTCTTGGTCTGATATTAAATTCTCCGATAAAGAGTAAGCCCATGAAACCCAAAGTGCCCTCTGTCTTGATCCCAATAAAAGCAGAGGAACCCCAGGCTTGGGGCCTCGCCGTGTGGTCCCAAGTATGTCACGTACCTCCCAGGACACGTGAGTGACAAGTGTTTCCTGGTGGTTATTGCTGGGGTGATGGTGAGAACCACGGGGGCTGGTCCAGTTGTACTGTTGATTGTCGACAAGTGAGACCCCCACAGCGCAGGTTCTGTTCATGTGCTTGTTCACTCATCTCCTAGTCTGTGCAGGTCTGAGCGGCACTTAGGGAAGCCTGTTTTGCTAAACTGCAGAGGGATTTGTTTTTGTCTTTGTTTTTGTTTTTTAAGCAGGCTCAACGCCAAACGTGGGGCTGGAACTCGTGACCCTGAGATCAAGAGTCTCATGCTCTGCCAGCCGAGCCAATCTGCAAGCTTCCTTTACTTTCCTTTTCGGCAACTTCAGGCCAACTTATATAAAACTCAAAACTTTTTACATCTGCTTTGACCCTTTGATTTTGCGGGGCTCACATCATAAAACACACCTCGACACTACAGTCACCGAGTGTGTCTATATTAGGACCTCATATGACACTAAAGTTTGTATGCATTCAAGGTGAGGAAGGGGGTTTCCATTTGAGAAATGAAGAAGAAGTAATTTGCATACTAGCAGATCCACAGCTTGGCATTCTCTGAGGACGCGGGCACAGCCTTGGAGACTTTTTTCTGGAGAGCCGTGAACCAGCGGAAGGTGGCCGCCGACATCGGAAGTGGCACAGCTGCCAGCCCGAAAGATAAAGGCCTTGTAGGAGGGTAGCCACATTCGCATTTTGAGAACGCAGGCCAGACACGATGATTTTACTTCCTCTTTCTACTTCTGCAGGCCTTATCTGAGTACCACTCTCCGGTCGTCCCTTGCAGATGGGGAGAAGCCTGGCTTCTGGTGACATGGGCTTTCCCTGCCTTCGGCCAGACCGGGTCCCCGTGCTTCTGTGGCTGCTGCTGCTCATCCTGGGTGAGTGGGGGCCAGACTGGGACAGGGCCCGAGTTCCCGATGTCAGCGGGTGGAGGGAAACCCAGGGGGCTTCCATCTCCACTTCCCCCCGGGCTTCAGACGCATGGCAAGAGGTGGAAAAGGAGCAGAGCCAAGTTTCCAGGAAAACCAGGAGGCTCCAGAGACCTTGCCATCCTTTGTGGTCCCTTGGCTTCCTGCCCGTTTCCCTTCTCACCTCCTAACCTCCTAGGAAGCTTGGATTTTTCTCTCTGCCAAACCACACCTCTAAACCCCCGGAGAAACAATTACTGCCGACAGGGGCGAGGGAGGGAAGGTCTGCAGGGCAACCCAGCTCCCTTCCTGAGACTTGAAGCCCATATTTAACCACAGATTGAAAAGTAGGGGGAAGGGCACCGGGGTGGCTCAGTCGGTTAACCTTCTGCCTTTGGCTCAGGTGTTGATCCCGAGGTCCTGGGGTCAAGCCCCACATCAGGCCCCCTGCTCAGCAGGGGCTCTGCTTCTTTCTCCCTCTGTCTTTCCCCCTGCTTGTGCTCTCTCTTGCTCTCACTCTCAAATAAATCAATAAACTAAGAAAGAAGGAAAGAAGGAAGGAAGGAAGGAAGGAAGGAAGGAAGGAAGGAAGGAAGGAAGGAAGGAAGGAAGGAAGGAGGAACAGTGCCCAAGAAACGAGGTGGAAGGCAGAGATACAGCATCCCCCAAGCCCTTCTCTGCCTCTGCCCTGCCCAGTCCGGCCAGAGAAGAGACAAGAGGGAGCACAAGCTACTACGGGCATAGCAAGGGGGCCAGGGGTGTGGGCACGAGCCATCGCGTTCATCACATAAATCAGAGGCTGTGTTTTTGTTTGGGGCCTGGGGGAGGTATGGAATGTGCAGAAAGAAGTGGGAGGGAGAGCCCGAGAAGGGGCTGGGGCTGGGTTGCTGGGAATTTCTCGGGGTCCAGGGAAGCGTTGGAACAGCGTCGCCCCGTGCTAACCTCTAACCCTTGGCTCTCTCACAGCGCCCGGACGAGAGCAATCAGGTCAGTCTTCCTTTCTCTCTCCCTCCTGCTCTCTGGGCAGTGGGCCTCGCGGCCAGCACGCCTGTCCCTGCCAACGGGGGCCGAGGGGATGTGCCAGAATGAGTGGGTTCCCTCTGGGCTCACGCCTGCCATGTGGCGGTGAGCGGGGCCTCCTGTGATCTCGCAGTTCTTCCCCTATCAGTACGGGGCCAGGAAGCACACGAGAGGCAGGAGGCTAATGCCCAGAACCTTCCGTCTGTCTCCTTTCTTCCCTGAGGACCACCCCCCACACCCATAGGCTCAAGCTAGAGCGACCATCAAAGGACAGGAAAATAGCTCCCATTCACAGAGGAAGAGCTGCCCCCAAATCATGACCCACCTCCCAGGGGCTCGAGCTGCTGCCCCGCTTGGGTATCCGCTCCCATCTGTCAGCTGCAATTTTAATACAAAGGTGATTTCTCAAGCAGCCCGCGCCCCCTGATCCAAATTCTTTATTCCCCTCCACCTTGACTGTGTCTGATGCAGTGTAGACAAAAGTCGCCTTCCCCATGGAATCTCAAGTTACACAAAGTTTAAAAGTAATGAAAGCAGAAGAAAAAAAAAACGTTGTTCATTATATCTGAGCAACCAAGTAGGAAGTGGTTTTTCAGAGTCTAGAGACTACAGCCCAGGCCCACCTGCACCTTGACAGGAATGCCCGGGACGGGAACATTTCACAGGCCTCCGTCGGAGGCCCCCGTAGTGTGTCCTGGCTGCACATCCCGGCTCCGAGCCTTTCCGGACCCTGCCCAGGGACCCGAGAGCCCTCCCCTGTGACACCCGCCTGCCCTCTCCGGTCTAGGCAAAGGGTGAGGAAGAGCGGGGTCTGACCCAGGCGAGTCCCCCAGTGGTACCCGCTCCTCTCCCGGTGGGAATCAGCCCAGCTGCAGGCTGGCCCTCCCCGGGGTTCAGCCCGCCTCCCATCCACCTTCACCTGCCCGCACCTTTCTCTTTCCTGCTCAGGAACACTTCCAAAAGCTTTTCTTTTCCTCACACCTCCATGGTCCAGAGCCTTCAAAGGAGAGATAGCGACTCTCACCTGCAATGACTACAGCTCTCTGCCCCAAGGATACATATATTGGAATTACAATGGGAAATTTTGGAAAAAAAGCTCTCAATCAATCCAAACATCGACGTCTGGATATTACACCTGCAGGACCCAAAGATCTTCCTTCAGTGACTCCGTGCTTGTGGAATTTTTATCTGGTAAGGAAAGAAAGGGGTGAGTCTCTGAAATCAAGCCGCTGGGCACACGTCTGAAGGCTGGGTGAACGCAGGGAACACAGGCAGGGCCATGAGCAGGCGTGAGGATATCTGACGAGCGGATCCCAGGTGGGAGAATGAGGAGACAGGGCTGCGGAGGACAGCACAGTGTCCACCGCCTCCATCCAGAGACAGGCCAGTCACAGAAGCCACCAGGCTAAAGGGGACTCAGGTCCGAAGAAAGATATGGTAGAAAACTCCTCTTTTTAATGATATGAGGACCTCTTGAGTACATTTTCTGAAAACTAGTTCACTATCTAGGACAAGGGGGCCACATGGAAATGGTGGCGGAGGACGTTCACCAGTGTGTGCGGGGCTGTGGCTTCTCCCGCTAGGGCAGCAGTGAGAGTTCGAAGAAAGACAGAGATGGAGGATGTTTGTTCGCTCTTCGCAGACTGGCTGATCCTCCAGGCTCCACACCCTGTCTTTGAAGGAGATGATGTAACTCTGAGATGCCGGGGGAAGAAGGAAGAAGACATCAGTACAAAGACTTACTACAGAAATAAAAAACAAATTATTCATCGTTATGACTCAGATGTCACACTACGTTCAGTCTCCAGCGACAATAGCGAATATTACTGTACTGCTTCTGGGGGAAGTTTTTGGAGCCCATGGGAAAGAACTTCAAAACGTTTAAAGATCCAAGTTCAAGGTAATGGCTACACTCCTGTGGGTAATAGGTCTTGGCAGGGAAGCTGCGTGTGTGGGTTGAAGAGGGGTGCTCATCAGTGGGGACTTCATGAGGCCTCTTCTGAGCCCCCGTCGGGAGGAGACGGGAGGTGGTCCCCTCCCCAGGGTTCCCACCTCCTGCTGCTGTGCTGAGAACGCAGGCGCCCCTCTCCGGGAGCTCGGAGTCTCGCGTTCCTGGACCCTGTTTTTGTTCCTCTCTCTAGAGCTGTTTCCACAGCCCGTGCTGAGAGTCAGCCCTCCCCAGCCCGTCGAGGGGAGCCCAGTGAGGCTGAAATGTGAGACCCGGCTGCCTTCCCCAAGGTCATACGTTTGGCTTCAGTTCTGTTTCTTCAGAGAAGATAAGGTCCTGGAACCCGGCTGGAGCAACTCCACGGAGCTCCTGATCCCCGCCATGTGGGGCGAAGACTTGGGGTCCTACCGGTGCCGGGCAAAGGCAGTGACTCGCGGTATCATTAAAGAAAGCCCGAGATCCTGGATACTTGTGCAGAGTGAGTGTGTCCGTGGGGTGGCTTTTCCAGAGTCAGGGCAGGGAGAGGAGAGCAGAGCGTGACCTCTGCTGCCCCCGACAGAGTGAACGTGGCAGACGAGCTGCCAGCCGTCCCACTACCCTTTCCCCTTAGGGTCAGCGTCGGCCTCGCTTCCCTGTAACATCTGGGTACGTTGGGTAGATGGGTGTCTGGCCTGTGCGGGCCACAAAGACACACGGGCACACTCTCGAGGGGGTCACCGGTTAGCAAGAGGCGCCAATGGCCACGCGCGGTCTGTAGAGGCCCCTGTGGGGTGTCCATGTGTCAATCGAAAACTGTTCCAGGATAAAGAGAAAAGAGGAGGAGAAGCAAACGGAGAGAAGAGGGTGGGGAGGTGGTGCTGAGACTGGAGAACCTCGGAGGATGGAGAGGGGTTTGGGCTCTGGATCAAGTCACCTCAGGATACGAGGAACCTTCCCTGTTCTCTCTTTCTTTGTGTCCCTCGGTGCCTTAGAGATAAAGGTCCGTAAAGTTGGACCATGGTCAGCACCAGGTTTCACAGAAGGTAGACCTGGTGCCCGCATGGCCCGAGGATGGAGACTGCTGTGTGGGGCAGGGGCTGCTCCCCTCGGAACAATGCACAGTCCCTTGTTTGGCCCTGCAGACCCTCTCAGGTTGTGCTCTGTCCCCCTAGGGATCCCCGTGTCTGACGTCAGGCTAGAGATACAGCCCCCTGAGGGCCAGCTGATTGAAGGAGAAGATCTGGTCCTTATCTGCTCGGTAGCCAAGGGTACAGGGACTGTCACATTCTCCTGGCACCGGGAGGGCACGGAGAGGAGCCTGGGCAGGAAGATGGTGCGCGCCCTGTCGGCAGAGCTGCGGATGGCCGCCGTGAGGGGGCAGGACGCCGGGAGGTACTACTGCTCGGCCGACAACATTCATGGCCCCATCCTCAGCGGACGCATCAGGGTCACACCGAGAGGTACGTCCCTCGTTCTTCCACTCAGCCTCGTTCCCCAGCCAGGCTTTAGGCTCTCCGTCAGTCAGAGGGATCTTCCCAAGGAGGCCAGGAAGAGAGGTGTGAGGGTGTAAATGCCAACCAAGGAACGGCAAAGATGGAAAGTAAGGTGAGACCCCGTACTGCTCGTGGAGAAGGCTGGGTGCTAATGAAAACAAAGGTATCCAGCGTCCCTCCTCCTCGTTCAAGGAATTCATCTCCTTTTAGGCTTCTTGAGTGGAGCCATTAATCCGTCACAGTGTCAGGGACCCTCTCTGACGGCCCCCTGTCTCCCTCAGTCCCAGCGGCCCGCCCCGTCCTCACCGTCAAGACACCCGGGACCCGGGCCGTGGTCGGGGACACGATGGAGCTTCGCTGTGAGGCCCAGAGTGGCTCTCCCCCGATCCTGTACCGCTTTTACCACGAGGATGTCACCCTGGGGAGCAGCTCGGCCCCCTCTGGAGGAGGAGCGTCCTTCAGCCTCTCTCTGACTGCGGAACATTCCGGAAACTACTCCTGTGAGGCCGACAACGGCGTGGGGGCCCAGCGCAGTGAGGCGGTGACCCTCCGTGTCACAGGTACGACCTGTCCTGATCCCAGGTCCATATTCCTACTACTAGATTATGCTGGATCTTATGTGGTATACATACTCAGTTAAAACCGCCAATGAACTATGTTTCCTCCCTCAGTCCCAGCGTCCCGCCCTGTCCTCACCCTCAGCCCTGCCGGGCCCCAGGCTGCGGTGGGCGATTTGTTAGAACTTCGCTGTGAGGCCGAGAGGGGCTCTCCCCCGATCTTATACCTGTTTTACCACGAGGATGTCACCCTGGGGAACATCTCGGCCCCCTCTGGAGGAGGAGCGTCCTTCAACCTCTCTCTGACCGCGGAACATTCCGGAAACTACTCCTGTGGGGCCGACAACGGCCTGGGGGCCCAGCGCAGCGAGGCGGTGACCCTCAGCATCACAGGTGGGTCGATGGTCCCTGGATACAGGAGCCTTATGATCCGTGGCTCTGCCCCCGCAGTCTTCACTGGTACCCTATTGGGGTTTGGGAAGGTGGATGGAGGTCCATAAAGTATTTTTCCTACAGACTGCACAAAATCTACCTGCATCAAAGAGTTTTTGAACACGCACACCAAGGCTTGGGGTTTCTGGAGATCGTGCTGATTTCATGGGGGAAGGAAAGGGACTAGATTTCAAGCTCAGATGCTGACAATTATGTGCCATTATTTTGAAAATTACACATTAGAGTGCAGATAATTCAAGCGGAAGAATCAGAACCCGGAAGGCAGGTGGGTCTCCGTTCTCCACCTACATGTTGTCTGGGCGAGAGACACCTGACTCCAGAACTCAGGTACAGGTCTCCCCACGTAGGGCTCCCCACGAACAGAGTACTGCACATCGCCATGGGCGTCACCGGGTGGCTGCTGAGCGTGCTTGGCCTGGCTGCTGCTGCTCACTTGGTGAGTCACTTCAGGACCCGAAGGAAACCAGGTGGGTGTCTGCGCCTCACCCCCGATGTGGTGCCGTTCGCCATTGCTGTTATAATTCGGACTTGTGGGGTGCATTCTATCAAAATCACTACTCTCTTCCAAATAGTAGACCCTCAGTTCTACTCCCTGGTACTCTGTAGGCAACAGTGACCAAAAGGTAGAATACATTTCTCAGTGAAGTGGTCACTCCATGTGTTTAATTGGAGATTCAAACCAGGTAGCAGAGTTTTGCTTCCAATTAAGAATTAGAAAGGTAAATATTTACTGTTCCACCCTGGGTTCAAAGCTTACTGAGAACAAAAGGAATAATAATAAAAAGTCTTCCATTTGTAACAACGACAAATAGATAATAGTCACGGTGCAAACCATACATTCCGAGATATATTTGAGTGCCAATCAAATATCGTGAAATTTGGAAAACTAATACAGATGCTGAGAATGAAATTAAAATTTTGGGTTTTTTATTATTGCAAGTATATAGAAATACAATTGATTTTTTATATCGATCTTATATCCTGCAACCTTGCTATATGCATACTTATTAGTTCCAGTCTCTCTTTTTATAGATTCCATCAGATTTTCTACATAGGTGATTCTGTCATCTGTCATAGGTGATTCTGTCATCTGCATAAAATAAAGATAGTCCTACTCCTTCCTTTCCAACCTGGGTTACTTTTATTTCTTTTTCTTGCCTTAGTGCACTGGCTAGAACCTCCTGTGTGGTGCTGAGTAGAAGTGGTGAGAGCAGATAGACTGGTCTTGTTCCTGATATTAGGGGAAAGCATTTGATCTCCCATCATTTAATATGATAACGTTAGCTGTGGATTTTTTTGTAGATGCTCTTTATTAGGCTCGGGGAGTCCCTACTATTTGTAATTTGCTAAGAATTTTTATAGGAAAAAATGTCTGTCAAATGCTTTTTCTACATCGATTGAGATGATTATAAGATTTTCTTTTCTAGTCGATGGATATGGATTTTGGATTTTGAATGTTAAAACAGCCTTGCATTTGTCAGGTTCACTTCACTTGGTCGTGATTGTTGAATTTGATTTGGTAAAATTTTGTTAAGATTGTTTGCAACTACATTCATGAGGGCTATTGCTTGGTAGCTTTATTTTCTTGTCATACCCTTATCTGACTTGATGTCAAGGTAACACCCACTTAGTTACCCTTCTAGTATTTGTCACTCCTTTTTGTGTCTCCATATTTCCATACGGCATCATTTTCTTTCTGCCTGAGTGCCTTTTGCATTTCTTACAGTACAGGTCTGCTGGTGAACTTGACTGGTCGTGTTGCTAAAGTCTGTTGTAACCTTCCTGATTCTCTGCTTGATCTATCAACTATTGAAGGAGGGGTATTGTAATTGCCAACTGTAACTATGGATCTATCCATCTCTTCTTACAATTCTATCAAGTTTTACATCGGGTATCTTGAAGCTCTTTTATTAGGTGCATAAATGTTTGTAATTGTTTGCATTTTTGGTAAAATGACCAGCTTATCCTTGTGAAATGATATTTTTTATCCCAGTTAATGTCATTTACTCTGAAATAATCTTTGATATTAGTGTATTAATGAAGTACTGTTAACAGGGTATTTCTTTTTCTTTAAATATTTTATTTATTTATTTGAGAGAGAGCATGAGGGCGGGGAGGTTCAGGGGGAGAAGCAGACGCCCCGCTGAGTGGGGAGCCTGATACGGGACTCGGTTCTGAGACTCTGGGATTGTGACCTGAACTGAACCAATGGAGCCACCCAGTGCCCCTAATATGATATTTCTTTATCCATCTTTTTATTTATAACCTATTTAGGGCCTTATATTTAAGGCGTTTTTTTAATACATAGATAGCATATAATTAATTGTTGTTTTTTATCTAATACGACAGCCTCTATCTTTTAACTTAGGTATTTTGATCATTTATATTAATGTGACGATAAAATTAGATTTAAGTCTATTATTTTACTATTTGTTTTCTATTTGGTCCATCTGTTCTGTTTACCTTTTCCTTTTTTTCTACCTTCTTTTAGACCAATTGAGTATTTTTTTTAAAGATTTTATTTATTTATTTATTTATTTATTTATTTATTTATTTATTTGACAGAGAGAGATCACAAGTAGGCAGAGAGGCAGGCAGAGAGAGAGGGGGAAGCAGACTCCCCGCTGAGCAGAGAGCCCGATGTGGGGCTCGATCCCAGGACCCTGAGATCATGACCTGAGCCGAAGGCAGAGGCTCTAACCCACTGAGCCACCCAGGCGCCCCCAGCTGAGTATTTTTTATGATTCCATTTTTTCCCCTTGTTGGCATATTAGGCATATAATCCTTTGTTTTGTTTACTTTACTGGTTGTTTAGCATTTACAGTATAGATAACTAACTTACCACAGTCTAGCTTCAAGCGCTTTAGATCACTTCACATGTCGTATAAGAATATTACTCTTACTGGGCGTCTGGGGGGCTCAGTTGGTTAAGCATCCAACTCTTGATGTGGGCTCAGGTCATGATCTCAGGGTCATGGGTTCAAGCCCCGCATTGGGCTCTACACTCAGCCACAGAGTCTGCGTGAGATCCTTTCTCCTTCTCCCTCAGACTCTCCCCCTGCTCAGTTTCTCTCTAGGTGAGTAAATAAATAAAGAAATAAGCAAAATCTTTAAAGAAGAATATTCCGTTGGGTACTCCATTTGTCCCCCCCCCAGCCACAGTACTATAATTTTTGTATAAATCACTTACCTGTTAAAGAGATTTAGGTAGAATTTAAGAATTTTACACATTTACTTAAGTAAATGTAAATGTAAAAAATGTAATGTAAATTACATTTTTATTAAAATTTTAAATTAAATGTAAAAAAAAAAAAGTAAATCAGAAGTTACCACTTCTGATGTCCTCCATTCCTTTTTGTATCTCCATGTTTCCATCTGTAATTATTTTCTTTCTGCCCAAATGATTTCTTTTAACATTTCTAACAGTATGGGTCTGCCGATGATGAAGTATTTCAGGTTTTATATCGTCTGTAAAAGTCTTTGTATTGCATTCATTGTGAAAGATGCCTTTGCTACTGTAGAATTGTAGGTTGAGATTTTTTCTTCTTTAAGTGTTTTGAGGAGGTTGCTTCACTGTGTTCCTGTGTTGTTTCTGACAAGAAATATGCTATCATCCTTTGTTCTTCTGTGACTGTGTTATTTTTTCCTCTCTAAATATTTTTCATGGATCAGGGATTCTTAAACATTAGGACTTTTTTATTCAGTGTCTTGGGTGCCTGTAAGGTTTCACCAATTTATATTCTAGAATTACTAAAACTTTACTTTCCGTCTGCCTCTCGCTTGGCATAACATGGCATTTCCTTTTCTGTCAAGCTAAATGCTTCTGTTCTTAGGGCTTGGATCGCAAATGAAGCAAGCAAACAAACAAATAAACATAACATTTGGACCTCAGCTTAATGAACACACTTACATATTTTTTCTTAATGATGCTAGTCAACCATTGTCTTCTCAGTCTTTGGTTTTCAGGTCAATCAATGAGCCTCTGTGTCCTGTTTCTTTGCATGAAAAATGACACCAACATTTTATGACTGATATTTTAAAGATATTTAGTATTTTCTTAAATAACATTACAAATTAATGTGTATATAAAATTAAAAAGTAAATTTAAGTAATTAAAAGTAAAATTAAGTGTATATATCATTTTTGAAAAATATATAAAGAGAATAAGAGCACTAACCCTAATAGGACTCATTATAAAATGTATCTTTCATTTGGGGCCCATTGTATGCAATTCTGTAGTTTGTCTACTCCCAATTATTCAATAACTACATTTCAATTCAATTCAACCAGTATTATTATCGCCATATTAAAGATTTTAAAAATGGAGATATTTCATAAGTTATCTTTCCAAACTCATGTATCAGTAAGAGTCAGAGTTAGGGTTAAGCTGGGGGTCTTCCTAGCCCTTGACTCCATATTCTCTCCACTGCACCTTTATGACTTAGAGAAGGCTGGTCACATGTCCTTTCAAAAGTACTTTTCTATTTTATCACCCGTGTTTGTGTCACTTATTAATTAGAAACATACTAGAAGTGCAGATGTTAAAACCTTACTGTTGAAGTTAATAATGGTCAAAAAATAGATTGCTCAGTCAACACAACCACCAACACAGGGAAGTCAAGATTAGCAACTATCATTTTGTGTGATCCATGCAAACAGGAACCCAGGAGGTTCTAACCTCTAGATCTAGAGGGAGTGTTGTTTTAAATAGCAAACTTAGTAAGAAATTCTGACCGTCCACCAAGCAGAAGGTATCCGACTTTCTCATCTCAAAATCTTGCCAAATGTACTTCTCTCATAGCAAAGTCTTATTACCCATCAACCTTTTCAGGGAGGAGCTCAGCCTTTTCCATTTTTTCTTTTCATTTCTTTTCTTTTTTGTGTGTTGTGTTAGTCACCATACAGTACATCATTGGTTTTTGATGTCATGTATCCAACCCATTACCAAAGGGAGTGAAAAATGTATTGACTTTGTGACTGAACTGCTTGGATGAAAATTCCAGTAATGAAACCTGCCAAATACTTGATATTTGGCAGGTAAATTAAACTCTCCAAGCCCCGTCTCCTTTATGGTCATAATGATAGTATCTACCATTTTGGGGGTATCCACGTAAACTGCTTAGCCCTGGGCCGGCCCATCTGTCTTGGGTGATATTAGCTTGTGTTATGTAAATATAGCCACCTTCTGGGTCTATTCTGTCTTTTGCAAATGAACAGATGAACTGACTTGTAGACACAGCCTGGGACTTAGCTCACCCACCCACAAGGGAGGACAGAGGCTGTTGACTGACGTGAGGACTTAGCTCACCCACCCACAAGGGAGGACAGAGGCTGTTGACTGACGTGAGTTGTAATTTTTCTAAGGAGCTATCATGCACCCCCAGTTTAACTCATGGTTCGCAGACATAAATCAGTCATTTTTCACGAGGATGTTTACTTGGGGCAATAACTCATGGTCTCTAAGCCCAGTGAGACAGATGGAGAGCCACAGATAAGCAGGCAACAGTCAGGAATGGGAACTAAGAGGAGTCCTGCACTGGGGCAGGCCAGGAAGATTTCAGTGTTTCACTGATGATGGAAATCCACCATATTTCCAAGGCTGATGGAGTAGCCTTCCTGATTAGGTTTACCTGTAATCACCTATTATTAAATTGTCAACTTGCCTTTTTTTTTTAGTCCTCAATGTACATACTTTAATTTGTTCAATCACTAAACAAACCTTTATTGAATATTGTCAACATTCTAGCCACTGGAAACATAAGAATAATTAAGACAAGGTTGTAGCCTCAAGTTACACACGATGGAGAGAGTTGGAGGGAAACATACAAATAGGTAATTGCCATCCAATATGGTGATTTTAATATTTCAGGGTTCTACGTGTGTAGAATAGGTAGGTAGGTCACATCACAGCTCGCTGGCTGCAGGCAAAGCCCTGGAGGAGGAAAGATCAGTTGGAATCAGACAGGTGAGAGAGAAGGGAAGGAGGGGTAAGGAGAAAACAGTATGTACCCACCATGGTTGAGTTTGCAGGAACCACAGGTACAGAGAGGTCCAAGCTTGTTATGGGCGCCCTACTTATTCGCCCTGTGTAGGAACTCTGTCTCTGGTCTCCATCTCCTAGGGCCACAGCCAGGACGGAGAAGAGGCAGAGGGAAAGCACTTGGCCCAGAGTTAAATACTAAGTTGTCTCTCTTGTGCTACTTGGCTACACCTCCTTAGAGTGCATGCTGCTTTTATTGACTGAATAGGGATGATTCTGGGCAACTATCTTTCCAGACCCCACCTTCCTAATCGGTAATATGCCATGGGGGGTAGAGTCTGATGTTCCCTAAGATTTGCCACAGCGGAGACCTAGGATGATTCTGATGCCCAGGAAAGGGCAGTCTTATGTAGAGCCCATGACCTACAGAGCTCACTCACCATCGGTGACCCTTTGTTTTTCAGGAGGACCTCCTGCCACCAGAGCACCCAGGTGAGGTCTCGTTGCTTATGCTGATGACATTGTCAGGGTCTATTCGTACCCACAAGGTACGGCCACGGCCACAGGATTATATGTACATTAAAAAATAGTTGACTGGCCTTCCGATTAACATTCTCAAATTCTTAGGAAGTCCAAAAACGTGATTCAGAAACCCACTTTCAGCCATATCTATGAATACTACTCATTTAGACCTACGCATATCCAGGACTCCGGTCATGTGTTCTCTGAGTCAATCTGTCCTCTTCCTCAGACGTGCCCGGAGGTGGGGGGGAGCTGCCCACGCCCACCCCGATGGCATCAGCTGTCACAGCGGCTGCACCTCAGTCTTACCCCGCTCCTTCCTCCAGCGCACACTCATGCAGGACGTAATTATGAACGCTGGCAATGTTCAATTCACAATATTAATTGCAGAAGGAAACAGAAGTGGGGGGAAAAAACAGGACTCTTTTCCCGTAGATTCCTCAAGGTATCTTACAGGAAAGGCAGATGATTGGACTATGAGCTGGAACATTGAAAGGGACCTTTTAAAAAAGTCAAAGGTCAAGTTCGGTGGGGGTGCGAACGTCTTTGTGTATCAGTGTTTAAACATTAAAGTTTTTGAGAACAATAAGAAGTTAGGCAGATAAGTGCCTACCAAAAAGACCTTGAGACTGTGCACTTTTGCCCGCCGACCTTGGGTCAGTCCCCCCTCGCTGGAATGCCGTCTTGGGCCGCACGTCTCGTGACGCCCTTCACCTTCTGGGTTCCCTTGAGAGAGCCATGCAGACCCAGGCTAGGCAGCCATGATAGTTTTAAAAATATTTTATTTATTTATTATTTGAGAGAGAGAGAGTGTGTGTGTGAGTGAGCACGAGCAGGGAGAGGGAAGAGGGAGAAGGAGGGAATTATCAGAGAGAATCCTGAGCAGACTCCACACTGAACGTGGAGCCTGACAAGGGGCTCGCTTTCACGACCCTGAGATCATGACTTGAGCCAAAATCAAGAGTCCGACACTTAACCAGTGGAACCTGCCAGGCGTCCCTCCCCACAGCCATGCTATTTTTACACAACCACGCTGGGCTCCTCCTGGACGCTGGTCTTCCTGAGACTCGGCGTGACCCACAGATCTTTCTCCCCCCGTGTCTCTCTCCGTCTGTCCCAGTTACAGTCCCCAGGAGCACTGGGAGCCTTCCCGGTCCGGACCCTCCAGCACAGACCCCCGCAGACCCGCCCACTCGGGGCCACCAGCCCTGATGGAGCTGCAGCCGGTGTACAGCAATGGTGAGGACTCCTGTGTAGCCCAGGCCCCCAGGGGTGACCAGGGTGGGAGGGGAGACGGAGCAACTGCCCGAGACTGAGTCACACTCCACTTGAAAATGACATTCCTGGTTTTGTGTCCGAGAAGGTGGCCCTGAGCTTAGCAGCTGGGGAGAGTCTCGAAGGCGGGCTCCTGGCTAGAGCGAGCTCTCTTCTACTCTCTCACAGTGAGTCCTGAAGATGACAACCTGGTGTATTCCCAGATCTGGAGCAGCCAGCAAACAAGGAAAAACCCAGGTGAGACCCTCCCAGACAGGTGGAGGCGAGGTGGCCGTGTGCGAGCGGAGTGGGACGCGGAGGGAAGGCGTCCTCGGCTCCCGCGCTGCCACCGTGTGCCTGTCCCTTCCCTCGACCCCGTGCACTGCCACGGGACCCCACCAACTCCCTGAGGACACACAGCAGTGTCCCCACGAGCGTACCAGTAGCGCCCAGCACTGTGCTTAGGAACCCACAGCCTCTTCAAATACTGTTTTAAAAGAATGCGTGTCCACTAACTGCTAGTGTCAGCCTCTCATAACCTAATGTGCAGACCATCGTAATCCTCTCAACGGTCTCTTGATTTCTCATCTTGTCCTCCCCTGGCACCCGACATGTTTCCAGCACGATCCCTCTGAGAGGTCCTACCGACCACACCCTGACCTGATTCACGGCCTCACTGACCCTTCATTCCAAAGCTGGACCCCTGCCTCCCCCTGCACTTTGGCCCCTCCCAGAGCGGACCCTTCTCATTTTCCTGCTCACACCAGGCCGTTGTATGCTTTGATGCTCACGTGTCTTATTTGACCTGAAACGTCCTTACCCTCACCGAGTTTACCCGGCGACCCCGCTCACATGTCAAGACCTAGTTCAGGTCCCTCTGTGAAACTTCCCACCAGCCTCTCCACCCCCCATGTCTGAACCCGGAGGACGGGTCAGTCTTTTGGCAACAACAGAGTTCAATATGTATTTCTATCTGGTGCCCATCATACTTGCTGCGTACGTTTACACGTCCATTGTTCCCCTTAAAAATTACAGGCTCTTTGGGTACATGGACTGAGTTTGTTGTTTCTCTGTCCTTGTAGCTTAATAGAAGGCCATTGTTCACTGAATGCTTATTAGATAAATAAATGAAAGAAATCCAGAGGACCCTTGGGAAGAGAAGAAACACACACACTGAATTTTTCAATGCTTCACTACGGATCTTCACTGGGCATTTGCTGTGTGGCCTTAGAAGGCCAACCCCTCTCCAGCCTCCTCCACTTTCCCTGCAGGAAGCGAAGCCCATGTTCCACTTTCTCCCAATCAGTACAGCTGCAGAGGCCCTGAACGGGGGCAGGATAGGAGCAGGGAGACCACTCGGCTGGGGGTGATGAGCCGTGGAGAGAGAAGGAAGTCGTCAGGAAAGTCACTCTGGGCATTTGGTGGGCAGGGGAAAGGCTTTATCAGTGTGTGAGGGCAGAGTACTCTGGCTGAGGCTTGGAAGGATCCCACAGAGCAAAACATCAAGAGCCAAGGCAGCAGAGGAGAGATTTTGAAATGCATTGACAACGGGCTGTAAGTTGGAACACGTCACCCACCGTCTAATACTTGTCTTCCCTCCTCCCATCCAACAGCACGGTCACCAAGGACACATCGGAAGGATGAGGTGGGTCACCCTCTCCGGCCCCCTCTCCCAGAGCTCTGCTCCTCCTCACCTGTACTTAGGTACTTACTGTTTGTGGGATTCCCACCAGGAACCTGCAGTCATCTATTCGGAGCTGAAGAAGGCACAACCAGATGATACTAAGGGGCAGGCCCATGAAGATGCTGCAGAAAACTATGAGAATCTCCCGTGTGCACTGCCACCCCTGGACCGCTAGCCCCTTACCCAGAGGGGCCCTCAGGGACCCTGGGAGCAGCCGATGCCTTCTCCCTGACCTCTGCAAGCATGCTTCTGCTTTCGACCAGGAGGCTGGGTGAAGGTCTGCCCCACCCTCCACGCCTGAGTCTTCGGGTTCTCCGGGCACAGAAGGAGCAGCATTTCAGTAAACACTGCATTTCTACACAGTAGAGACACGTGTGAAGGCAGGGCAGGGGGGCCTTCCGCTCCTGGGCCCGTGGAACAGAGGAGGAAGGGCGAGCGGTCTAGCCAGGATCACAAGGGTGCAGTCGTGACCATGTGCTCCCAGTATGATCGAAAACTTCAAATGCACCATTTCTGCAGGAACGGTTTAAACACTTTGTTTCCTCTTTTAGATGGACAGGTGATAAGTGACTGATGAGGATGATATTAACGAATGAGATGAACACAGATGGAGGACACGCACAGCAATCCATTCAGAATTCGGGGCCCTCCCGAGTCTTCCTCTCCCACACGATCAAACCTTCCCTCCCCCCCCCCGCCGGAGCAGTTGAGTTCCACGGTTTAATTGTTCAGCATCCACTATTTGGAGGCTCAGAGATCAGCACCAACCCTGGAAGAGCTGGTGACTCTCGGGACGCAGAGGGCAAAGCCTGGCGTCACCCGGAAGCCCGTGTGGCCTGAGCCAGCAGAGGAGGGAGGCATGCAGGCAGTCAGGGGCCCACGGGAGACACCCTTCCCATTGCCCACCGACGCCCAAATAATTCAAGAACTGAGCGTCCACCACAGGAGAAAACATTTAAAAAGCGTGCCGTCTGTTCTTAAGTCTCCAGAAAAGCGGTAGAGTTGCTTTGAGTGGCTCTTATTCATATGGAATAGCTAGGATTGTCACCTGGGGTGACACCGAACTTTTTATCGCTGCAAAAGCAATAGGCCTTCACGAGCTGGTCTGTTCACTGAGGACTCATCAGTTGATACGACATTGATTTTACACCTGCCCTATTTCGAACTTTGAGTAAATAACACGGTGAGGCTTTGTAAACCCTGGGAACAGCAAGATAAGAAGAACTGAGTGTATTTCAAATGTTATTCTTCTCCCCGTGGGTGTCAGAATCCTCAGCAATGGCAAGTGTAACATACATCAAAGTGCCATCCAATTTGGGGCTTCAATCTGAGCCTCATGAGTTTGGCCAGCAAGCTAATTTGCTGAGGGAAAAAAGTGATGTCCTTCCTAAAGAGGGAATACATATTTTTGTTATGAAAGAGTGACTTACATGTCTTGTTTCCATATTAGCAGGTACGAAATGCTCTCCAGAATGTATGCCTGGCCTTTAGAAACAGCAAGAAATCCAGGTGTAATCTGTGTCTGGGCTTAAATTTAGCCCCGAATGCCTTCCAACTTTGGGTTCCGGGAAGAATAGAGCTATCTGGGGGGAGAGGGACATGCCATGAGGTCCGAGCTGTGGGAAACCCATCTCAAAGAGTGGTGACAAAAGGTGAAACCCCCAAGGGAGAGAAGCAGCCTCAAGGTAGCATCCCGGGGCCAGTAAGAGTCACTCTGCAGGAGGACACATCGGTCGTGGATCAGCCTGGGATCTGATCCCAGTGCACAGCAGTCACGCACGTGGACGAGATCCCTGATGCCAGCAAGAGATGGGGACAACAAGGGCTCTCTGGGGCACAGACCAGTTCTGACGGGGTGCAGACCCTCTTCCCAGAACTCCCTACCCAGGTCCTCAAACTGAGGGCAAGCGGTTCCTGTCAGCAGGCAGGGAAGTCTAAGGAGTAATGGAGAGAATACCCAAGAGGACATCATGTTTCCAGCGGGTCAGGAAGGTAACTTTTAAGACCTCAAGATCTAAGACAGGACTATAATTTCTTTCTTTACGTTATATTTATTTATTTATTTACAAATGCCTTGAAGAATAGCTTATATACAATAGATCACACACACCTAAAGGATACAATTTCATGATAAGAAACCAAAAACACAAGAAACCACCACAGACAAGATCCCAAACATCCCCATCACTCCCCAGTGTTCTCCTGCCCCGAGGAACACCTTTCTCCCTCCGCACCACCCCATGCCATCACGAGATGCCTTCTGTCGCTATGGACCGGAGCTTATTTTCTAATTATGTAAATAGGATCATACAGCATGGACTCTTTTGTGCCTGGCTTCTCTCACTAAGCAGAAGAATTTTGAGGCTCAGTTACATTGTTTCGAATAGCCACAACCCAGTCTTTTCTATTGCTAAATAATACTCCACTGGATGTGCTACGTTGTCCTTATCCAGCTGTCTGTAAATGGACATTTGTATTGTTTCATTTGTCATTATTAAAAACAAAACTGCCATGAAAATTCACATACAAGTGTTTGTGTGGACATGTTTCCATGGTTCCTCTGTAAACACCTGGGAGTAGAATTGCTGAGTCACATCCTAGATTTATGTTCAAGGTTTTAAGAGGCTTGATACTCTTTTCCAAAATACCTGCCCGATGCCCCATCCCTGCGGGCCCTGACTGAGAGCTACAGTAGTTCTGCACCCTTGTCAACACTTGGCATTTGCAGTCTTTAACTTTAGCCACTGCAAAGAGTGTGCTGAAGTGTAGCCTGATCTCTCGGTGGTTTTAATTTCTCTGCTGATCCGTGAGGCTGATTCTCTTCTCAAGTCCTTGTTGGCTCTCTGCAGACCTTTTGGGAAGGGTCTGTTCACACCCTTCACTTCTTTATTGGGCTCTTTATTTTTACTATTGAATTGCAAGAGTTTGTGTCTTTAGTTTTTTATTCTGGTCTGATTTACATGTTGCAAATAACTTCTCTGTGTCTGTAGCTCGCTGTTCATTTTCTTAATGGCATTTTTTGAAGAGCATAAATTTTTAGTTTTGAAAAAGTGCAATTGATCAACTTCTTAATTTTATGAGCCTACCCTGTGTTTCCCCTCTAAGAAATATACCCTGAGGTCAAAAAGATTCTCTTCTATTTTCCCCTAGAAGTTCTATTGTTTTCACTATGCCCATTCAAAGTGAATTTTTTGGTGTATGTATAGTATAGGGAAAATATTCTTCTTTTCCTGGGACTATCCACTTGTTCCAGTAACCCTGCATTCTTTTGTTTCTTTTTAATTTGAGTTGTTCATTTCCTATCCAATTACTGAACTTATTTATGTATTTGGGATATATATTCCTGTGTCAGATATATGTTTAGCAAATATTTCCCCCTGATTTGTGACCTATGTTTCTGTTCTCTTAACTGTGTCTTTCAAACGGCAAAGATTTATAATTTAATGGAAATTATTTATCATTTTTCTTCTTATAGTTGACATTTTGTATAACCTGTTTAAAAACTATTTGTTGGGGCACCTGGGTGACTCAGCGGGTTAAAGCCTCTGCCTTCAGCTCAGGTCATGATCTCAGGGTCCAGGGATCGAGCCCCATATCGGGCTCTCTGCTCAGCAGGGAGCCTGCTTCCCCCCCTCTCTGCCTACTTGTCATCTCTCTCTCTCTCTCTCTCTGTCAAATAAATAAATAAATAAATAAATCTTTAAAAACTATTTGTCTAACTGAATATTATGAAGCTCTTTGTCACATTTTCCTCTGGAAATGTAAGTTTTTAACTCTTATATTTAGATATGTGGTGCATAGCAAGTTAATTTTTGTATACAGTATGAGGGGAGAGTTGATGTTACTTTTCTCCCATACACACATCCAGGTATTTTTGCCACCATTTCCTTAAAAAAACAAAACGAACGAAAAAACAAAAACCCTACCTCTTTCCCATAGAATTACTTTATAACCTTTGTCAACAATCAGTGGGCCTTATCAACATTAGCCTACCTCTGGGTTACCAGAAGATGATCTTACACATCTGTCCTTAAGCCCCAAACCACACTTTCCTGATTACTGTTTCCTTTGCGTTAAGTCTTGAGAGCAGTTGGTATAAGCTCATCAACTATGTTGGCTTTTTTTTCCCCAAAATTATTTTAGCTAACCCAGGGTTTTTTGCCTTTCCATAGGAATTTTTACATGGATTTTTTTACTGTATTCAAAGAAGTCTCTTAGAAGTTCAGTTGGGATTGCACTGAATCTGTGGATGAATTTGAAGCGAGCGCCATCTTAAAATCTCTGTCTTCTGATCCATGAACTTCATACAACTGTCCATTTTTGTAGTTTTATTTTGTACATTTTTAATTAAATTTATTCCTAATTGTTTTATACTGTATGCCAATATAAGTGGCATTTCCTTTTGAAAAATTATGCTGAGTGAAATAAGTCAAGCAGAGAGAGTCAGTTATCATATGGTTTCACTTATATGTGGAGCATAAGGAAAAACATGGAGGACATTGGGAGGAGGAAAGGAAAGGTCAATTGGGGGAAATCAGAGGGGGCGATGAACCATGAGAGACTGTGGACTCTGAGAAACAAACTGGGGGTTTTGAAGGGGGTTGTGGGGGGGGTTAGGTGAGCCTGGTGATGGGTATTGAGGAGGGCACGTACTGCATGGAGCACTGGGTCTGGTGCATGAACAATGAATCTTGGAACACTGAAAAATAAAATTAAATTTAAAAAAACTATTACTAATACTCTTTGGTAATACTCCTCAATTTTCTGAAAGAGTTTGTATAGAACTGAAATGTTTCCCCCTTGGATATTTGATAGAATATACCAGCAAGCCTGTTTGGACTTGGATTTTTCTTCACGGGAAAGTTTTTTGATAAGGAACTTAAGCTCTTAATTGATAGAGAACTATTCACACTTTTTTTCTTTTTGTGTCAATTTTGGCAAGTTGTATTTTCCAAGGAATTTGCTCATTTCATTTATTTGTCAATTTTATTAGCATAAGATATTAGATAATATTTTCTGATTTAGTGCTGACTTTCATTCATTCCTAGTATCAATGAGGTTTTTGCTCTTTTTCTTTTTGATCTGTTTAGCTAAGTTTCTCAGTTTTATCAAAGAATTGACTTTGGTCTTTGTTAATCGATTCAATCTTTTTGTTTTTCATGATGTTGATTTCTTCTGTTATCTTTATGGTTTATTCCTCTGACGTACTTTGTGTGCGGTACACAGAACTCTCAGATGGATCCTAAGATTCCTGCCCCCAATGACCCTCATCCTTTTCTTATCTTCTCTTCTTGAATGTGATCAGGACTTGTCAATATGATGAGATATCGCTCAATATATAGGTTTCTAATCATCGATCTTTGGTCAATCAAAAGGGAGATTTTCCTAAGCTGTCTAATCAGGCATGTCTTGAAAAAGAAATGAAGCATCAGAGAGGTTCTCTTACAGGCCTCAAAGAAGAAGCGAGCCACATGCTGGAACGGGCCCATGAGGAGAGGGACCCTGTGCAGGAGCTGAGGTTGGTCCCCAGCTCACCACCAGCAAGAACAAGAGGACCTCGGTCACACGGCAGAAAGGAAACGAAGGAAACTCCAGAGGGGCTCTTGCCGTTGTTCAGCCTCCTTCTGAGGATGCAGTCAGCTGACACCTGGATTTCAGACTTGTGACACCGTGAGCCAAATACCCAGTGCAAGTTCCAGGCCCCTCACCCACTCAGACTGCAAGCAATAGATGTTCGCTGGTTTAAGCTGCTTTATTGGTTGTAATAGAAAAAACAATAGACAACGAATATGTTGTCTGCTCTGCCACTTTGTTTCTTCTTCTTCTTCTTTTTTTTTTTAAGAAAGGGGTGATGGGAGGAAGGGACAGAAGGAGAAGGATGGAGAGAATCCCGAACAGGCTCCACACCCAGTGCAGAGCCCAAGATAGGGCTTGATCTCATGACCCCAAGATCATGACCTGAGCCAAAACCAAGAGTCTGTGAACCGACTGAGTCACCGGGTGCCCCTCAGTGTCTTGTTTCTTAAAATGTACACAGAGTCATGCGATTTCAACCCTTTTTCTTTTCTAATATCAGCATTAAAAGTTACAAGGTTTTGATTCTAAAACTTATGGAGCTGGATCCCAGAGTTTGGTTACTATTGATACGGTTAGATTTAGGCCTTCTGCTTTTTGGTTTTTGTTTTCCTTTGATTTGTCTTTCTCTGCTCACTCTTCCTACCTTCTTCTACATTCTTGGTATATTTTTAAAATATTTTGTTCAGTTCTAAATAGTCTCTAATAGCCATTATGATTTTTCCTTGACTCAATAATTCTTTAAAAGAAGGTTGTTAATTTCCAAGTATTTGGAGTTTTCCCAAATATTTTATCGGTACTGATTTCTTATTAGTACACTTTCATACTTAAATATTCCTCTAAAATTTCAATTTAATAGCTTGATGATATTACACTGTATGATGTATTCTCACTTGCCATTGTATCAGTTTCAACAGTTTCTTTTTTCCTATTTTTATAAAAACTTAGAGATGAAATTTTTGTGTGCATCTCTGATTTTTTTTCCTCACAATCAATTCTTATTGGAAAAAGGAATATAAAGAACTTTCCAACTCTTAACACAGAAAAGATTTATTGTTTACAGTCCTAGAAACATTCATGAGTTTCAACATTAGGTAGTTCACTTTTTATTTTCTATATGAAAATGATAGAGATTATATTTTATTGTTTAAAGTTTCATTTATTTGGTTATTAGTGAAGTTGAATATAATTTTGTTGTTTTGGGCGGTGTTTTTTCCTTTAATCAATAGTTTAGGATCAGAACTTTACTCATTTTCTAGAAATAAGGATAGTTCTTTCCTTTTTTTCTTTTTAAAAATTTTTAAAATTCTTTATTTAAATTCATTTTAGCTGACACATACTATATTATTATTAATTTCAGGTGTAGAATTTAGTGATGCATCAGTTGCTTATAATACCCAGTGCTCATGACATCAAGTGTCCTCCTTAATGCCCATCCCCATTATTCCTTCCTCATCCAGGAACCCTCAGTTTGTCCCTAGAGTTCAGCTTCTCTTACGGTTTGCCTCCCTCTCTACTTTCATCTTGTTTTATTTTTTCTTCCCTTCCCCTGTGTTCATCATTTCTTAATTTCCACATATAAATGAAATCATATGGTATCTGTCTTTCTCTTTGTGACTTATTTCATTTAGCATAATACCCTCTAGTTCCATCCACATCACTGCAAATGGCAAGATTTCATTCTTTTTGATGGCTGAGTAATATTCTGGGGTGTGTGTGTGTGTGTGTGTGTGTGTGTGTGTGTATGTACACATATATACCACTTCATCCATATCCATTCTTCTGCTGATACACATCTGAGCTCTTCCCATAGTTTGCCTATGGTGGCCATTGCTGCTATAAACATTTGGGTGCAGGTGCCCCTTCAAATCACTGTTTGTATCCTTTGAATAAATACGTAGTAGTGAAATTGCTGGGTCATAGGGTAGGTCTATCTTTAACTTTTTGAGGAACAATCACACTGCTTTCCAAAGAGGCTGCAATAGTTTGTATTTTCCCAACAGTGCAAGAACGTCCCTCTTTCTCCACATCCTCACCAACATCGGTTGTTTCCTGTGTTATTAATTTTAGCCATTCTCACTGGTGTGAGGTGGTATCTCATTGTGGTTTTGATTTGGATTTCCCTGATGCCAAGTGACGTGGAGCACTTTTTCACGTGTCTGTTGGCCATTTGTATGTCCTCTTTGGAGAAATGTCTGCAGAATAAAACTGAACCACTTTCTTACACCACACACAAAAATAAACTCAAGATGGATGAAAGACCTAAATGTGAGACAATAATCCATCAAAACCCTAGAGGACAACATAGGCAGCAATTTCTTCAACCTTAGCTACAGCAACGTCTTGCTAGACACATCTCCAAAGACAAGGGAAACAAAGGCAAAAATGAACTATTGGGACTTCATCAAGATAAAAAGCTTTTGCACAGCAAAGGAAGCAGTTAACAAAACTAAAAGACAACCTATGAAATGGGAGAAGATATTTGCAAATGACTTATCAAACAAAGGGCTGGTCTCCAAAATCTATAAAGAACTTATCAAACTCAACACTCAAAAAATAAAAAATCCAGTCAAGAAATGGGGAGAAGACATAGGATAGTCTTTTCTCCAATGAGTTGTATGAGTACTTTATGAACTAGGGATACTAATTCCTTATCTATTATGTGCGATGTGGATTCATGGTGTACCATTTGCCTTATATTTTTGTTTGTGGTATTTTAATATGTCAAAGTCCTCTCGTAGATTATGAAGATATATTTCTCACTAAGATGCTCTCTCCTAGCTGTGTGTTGGGGTCATAGGGCATCTCCTGAGACTTCTCTAAATTACTCTAAACATGAAATCCAGACTTATTCTCAAGAGGGAAAATATTCATGTGAATGTGGGCGAGAAGCCACTTCTCTAATTGTGTTCTCCAAAGCAGAATGTCTTGATGGTCTAATTCTTAATATGTAAACTAAAAGCAGTGCTCATTGATGAACAAAGAGACATGTATGTCAAGAGTTATAACTCATAGCACAATATCCTCTCAAAGACCCCTTTGATATCTGTTTCCTCTTGAGACTAACCTTTCCATACATGAAATCATATTCACAAGCTGTCTCCTCTTCATAACTGTGAATCTTCTTTCCCTTCCTTGGATTGGAGGGAGTTGAATGGATCTATGCATGCCACTCTGAAATCATTCTCTCCCCTCTTCCTTGTCAGTGGATAATTAATGTGATTCTGTTTCCACAAATGACCTTTCTTCTGCCCCTGAGCAAGGTCAGGGCTGCTTCACATGTGTTGGGAGGGGTAAAAATGGAACAGAGGGAAGTAGACACAAAAGGAAGAAGTAGTGGTTAGTGGTCTGCTGAGAAAGTTTTCAGAAGACTACAAATCACAAAGATGAGAAAATGAATAATTCTGTGCAAGTCTCTGGTTTCTTCTCTTTGGCAGTTCCAGGCAGAAGAAAAAAAAAATCTGTACCTTTTTCTGTTCTCTCTTCAAGATCTCCAGGCAAGGATGGCTCCCTGGTCAGTGCCCAGAGACTCCTATGTTTCTACCTAAGCCCCTTTTAACAGTGACAAGAGTGTGGTCCCCTATCACCCAAGTCCACAGGTGTAGTCACACCTGCTTACCTGCCATTGTGTGTGAGCATGGCCTGTCCTACCAGGTAGCCTGTCTTCTGAAGAATGACAATGAGGGGTGAATATGATCTCCAAAGAGAAGGGCAGGTTTTACAGGTGGCTACTGATGAAACAATGTCTGAGCTATAAATCTGCTCACAGTTCAGCTGACAGACTCCAGTGAGATGGATCTGAAAACAAACATGCACCAAGGAAGTCTTACTGAAAAGTGCCTTCTTCCTGCCAGAATCAAGTGGTCTTACTGAGGTCAGCCTCTGTCTGACCTGCCCTGCCCTGCCCTGACACTTTCCTTTACCCAGCCTGACACTTTCCTTCGGCTTCAGATTAACTAGGTGCCTGGAATGTTTCTTGGCACAAACTCCTTTCGTCCCTCTGTACCTGGTGGAATTAGAAAGGTCCCCACACTAGTTTGGAAAAGAGAAGATGCTTGCTTTCCACACAGGCTTAAATCTACTGAAAGTGGGACTTGCTCTTTTATTCATAAAATATCAACAAGCTTCTTTTGGAATCAGGAACAGGGACCAAGTTATATGGCCTTAAGTAGAAATGGGAATTTCTTCCCTTTGGGAATGGCTTTGAGAGTACTAATCAGGAAGGTCAAGAACAAACTGGGGTCAGAAAGCGGTATGCTGTGGGAACTTGGCAGGAATCTGCCCCTCCACCCGCCATGGGCGTCCTACTCAACCTCCCCATGCCCCCATCTCCTTATCCTAAGATGACAGCAAATGTTCAGCTCATAAGATCTTGTGGGGATTAAAGGAGTTAAAGCATGTGAACGGCTTAGAACTATGTCTGGAATACTGAAATGTTAGTGATTTCTCTTGCGGTCTGCTCTTGCTTCTATCTGCCTAGTGTCAGTTTCCATTTTGATTCTCTGACACAATGTCCCAGGATCTGAAATCATCTTGTTTGCTTAACAAGTTCACTTGTATGACATCGGCCTTCCTTCACAGCCTCTATGGAGGAGGATGGGCTGCTCCACTGTGTGCTCCATGCTAGTGCTGAGAACTCAGGCTGCCTCTCATTGATGCTCTGAACACTTCTACTCTGAAAACTGTCACTGTCTGGTGTGCCTGGGCTATTTCTGTCTCCTCAGGGAAGGCTGGACTCCTGGAGCCAGGGAGGCATGTGCAGTGCACCTCGATGGTATGCATGGATCGATCAAAATTAATTGGATTCAAGTCACACTGATGGAGTAAATGACCACATGCAACACATGAAGTCCTGCCCCCAGAAGGTTTCCTTCATCACCTGCTTCAGGGAACAATCCTGTTTGGGGACGCCATGTGACAGCAGACCCCGTCCCATGAATTCCAGCACATTGTACAAAACATCTGTGAAGCCAGCCCTGGTTCCTCTCCTTCTGGTTCTTTGTCTCCGGTGAACTGGTTGTAAGGAGCTCTGCATGAGACCATAGGTGTGGACTGTGGGAGAAGACAGGCAGCAGAAGTCAAGCTACATGCCCAGGTGCCAGCAGAAGCCAGTGAGAGGGACACTGCTGTGCATGCACAGCCTTGTGGTCACAGGAGACTTGCTTGTGACCAGGAGCTCAGATCGCTTCATCCTGGATGTGCCACGATGGAGCATGAGATTTCCAGTAAGACCCAGGGGCAAACTGGATGTTTTTTCTCAAAAAAAAAAAAAAAAGAGTATAACTTACCCCAAAAACCTTGGAGCCCGTTCCCTGATCCTCTCGACCTGGCTCCTGGGAGGCCCCACACAGCACCCATATTGGCTACAGTCACTCCAGGCAACACGAGATCTGCTGTATCCCTTGTTTCAAGTGGTTGAGCAGTTTCTGCAGCAATCTGAGCTTGCAGATCTTTCTCTGGTCCTAGGCCTAGTTCAAAACTGGCCACCGTATGGGCTACTCGGCAATTGAGTAAGAAAAATACACTTAGATGAGGAATATGTTGCCTCCAAATCCAAAGAAATCCACCAAGTATTATATCTCTTCTTTAGCGACAAAAGGATGCAAGTGGCAGCAATTTGCTTGAAGAAGATGTCCTGAAATGGGGTCAATGACATCAGCAATTTGCTTGAAGAAGTTGTCCTGAAATGGGGTCAATGACATCATCTAACTTACAGGGATTCTGTGAGGAGAAAATGGGATAGTTGTAAGAGCACACGGCATTGAGCAAGTGCTTGTGCGTGTTAGCCCTGACGGTGATGGTGGTGATGCCGATGGCATTTATTATTGTTGCTGCACTTGACATTTAAGCAAGACTGCACAGATAAAGCAGTTTCAGTTGTCTAAAAGCCTTCCTTCTCCCCTTCCTGGTCACGGCACGCTGCAGTCAGCTGGGTCAGAAGGATCAGAGGTGACGTCCGACACTGACATGACAGGGGCCACATCTCTTCTTAAAAAGCCACTGTCAATTTCAAGAAACGGGTTTATGTCGCTCCGACAGTTGTTGGGCATCTGAATCATTTCACGTGTAGCAGCATGTTCCACAGAAGCCCTAGACTGTTTTATGGTTTTTAGCAAGAATCTGATAGGAAGTGTCCTCGGCCCTCACCTCCTGTGTGTGTTTGTGTGAGTGTGTGCACGAGGCAGGACTGTGGGGAAGGACGGGGCATGTCTGAAAACGGAGCCAGAGATCCCAAATTCATGGGGTGAGTTTGGCGAGAAGGGACAAAGGGGCTGGAAAGAGGACAATAGAGCAGGACATCATTTGGACCTTAGTTCCCTCCTTCCCATCAGGTGGGAACAAGGCTCTATTCCAGAGAGGTCCTGATGCCATCCTGGACCCCTCTCGTGCCTGCCGGTGCACCAGGACCAGAGGCCAAGCATCACAAAGCTTCAGCCTGGCCACCAGCCTCCTCTTCCTTTACCTTTCCTATACTGGGTGCTCTGGAGGCCGTGCAGGACACCAGTGGCCTGGGAGCACAAGCACCGTGGGCAGGGAGCAGTGAGCCAGAGAGCAGCCTGGTGCTGGGACTGACCCCACAGGGAAGCACATGTGGGTCGGAGAAGATGATGGTGAAGCGGAGGGTCGTGAGGAGGTCTGAGCACATGACACAGACTGGTTTGTCCCTCCTGCGGTGTCCGAGCAGAGGAGGGCTGGTGATCCCATGACCTTTCTCAGCCCAGCACGTTCTTCTCCCAAGCCGCCCCTGCTGCAGGGGACCGGGCTCCCGAGGTAAGCATACCACCCAGGTGAGGAGGAGGAGGTCCTGCCTCCTACAGAAGTACATTCACAGCAGGCACCCACCCTCCTCAAGCGCCCTCTGCAAACCCCTCCGGGGCCAGGTCTTGCTGTAGTGACAGGGACGCCACTCAGTCCCTTTACCTACATTTGAATCCCCTGCATAACTCAGATGCCCAGCCCGGTTTGGGCCACTCTGGGCTAATTAACAAAACTAACAGGGGCACCTGGGTGGCTCAGTTGCTAAGCGTCTGCCTTCGGCTCAGGTCATGATCCCAGGGTCCTGGGATCGAGCCCCGCATCGGGCTCCTTGCTCGGCAGGAAGCCTGCTTCTCCCGCTACCATTCCCTCTGCTTGTGTTCCCTCTCTCGCTGTGTTTCTCTCTGTCAAATAAATAAAATCTTTAAAAAAAAAAAAAACAACTAACAATAACATAGGGCATACTGAGCAGCAGATACTGTGGCCACCACTGAGCATGCATTAATGAATTTAATCTCCATTTCAGAGGTATTGTTACTGTTTTCTCCATTTCACCGATATAGAAACCAAGGCACAGAGAAGTGGAGCAACTTTCCCAAAGCGGCCCAGCCAGTAGCTGGCAGAGGGAGTGTGGCCCCAGAGCCTTGCTCTGTCTGCACACACACTACTCATAAAAAGTGCGCCAAGGCCCACGGAAGCTAAGTTATTTGCTCCAGTTAACCAGCCAGTAGCCAGATCACTATGCTTTGCAGGTGCAAAGCACCGCTGGCTGGCCTCGGGAAGACAGGCATCTCACACTTTCCATTCGTTCCACTAACGTGTATGAAGCGTGAGCTCTCTGCCAGGTGCTGGGAGGGAGAGACACAACGGGATGGACCGGGGCTCCGAGAGCCAAGGAGTATATGGGCGGCGGTCCCACGACGTGTCCTGACGACACACTTCTGGGCAAGGAGCCTGCCGGACCGTCTCCTGCGGTGCTGGGAACCCTTGGATGCCTTGCGTGCAATCCATCCCCAGAGAGCGTGCCATGGGCCGACACTGGGGTGTCAGGGAAGGGAAGGGTGCCGGTGCCAAGGCCGGCCGCTGAGGCCGCCGTGGTGCTCGCTTATGGGCTGGCTCACTAAGTCAACATTTATTGTGTGCGTAGCATGTGCTAAAGATGCTGGAATTCTCCTTCCGATTTAACATTCAAAACAGAGAACTTGGGGACAGTCTCAGAACTGGGGGCTGAACGTGCTGCGTTCCACATCTCCTGCCTTCTCGGGCACCAGGCACCCCCACCCCTCCTGGAACGACCGCTTCTTCCGCCCCCGCCCCCGCCCCCGCCTGACTCCTACTTGGCAGTCCAGCTCAGCGCCACTGTCTCCGAGACGTCCCACTGTTCTCGCACCTCTGCCTTCAGAGATAATGAAGGAGGTGCGGCTGAGCTTTGGAGCAGTGCCTCTGCCTTGGCTGGAGCAGAGGGCTGCTGGGGCTCAGGACACGGCAGAGCCCTGCAGAGCGGCGGCTGCTGCCCCTTTGGCACCGACAGCGACCACCCGCGGGAAGAGTGTGGCCTCTGCTGCTGATTTCCTACTGCGCCTCTTTCCTGCCTGGGGAGAGAGGCTGAAGCCCGGGGGATGAAGTTTCAGGACTGGGCTATAAGAAGCTCACTGTTTGTGTGTTTGTTTGTTTGTTTACTACTCCTGATTCTCTCATTCTCTCTGGCAGAGCCCCCAGGAACGCCCAGGGATGCCAGCAGGGCCCAAGTTGCCCTCTCTCCTCTTCCAGGGACTTAGTCTCCAAATGGGGTATGTGGTTCAGGGCATTAGACACAGCGGGCCCTCAACAAACCTTATCTCCCTTCATCTTCGTGATTACTGTCCTGCTCAAGACCCCTCTGCTCCCTGCTCCACTCGGAAGAAAGGGCAGCCTCGGCCTGAGCTCAGAGGGAGCCCCAGAGGGAGCCGCAGGAAGTAAGGGAAGTCCTGCAGGCGTGTCCTGATCTTGCATCGGGGTCTCAGGTGCCGACCGGGATGGCCGTGTGCACCCCTCCTGGAGCCCTGGACCACTGCTCCGAGGAAAAGGAGAGAGAGTCACCAGGGAGCTGGCCCAGTGGCCCATGACTCAGAAGTGCCCATGAGGACACTAGAGAAGTTTCTGAGACTGTCTAGTCCCTGACCTTCTCATGACCCGGACCCAGACCCTCAGGGGGGTCTGAGGGGCGAGTAGGAGCTGCCCACAAGCCCCCGAGGGCCGGCTGTGCAGTCAGCTCCCGCACACGGTGAGCCAGAGCCTGGGCCAGGCCACAGCTGGCACAGCAGAGCCCCCGGGGGACGTGTCGCCATGGTCCTTGGGTTTGGTGGTGACAAAGGGCCTCCGCTGAGTAAGCCGTGGGAGGAGACGTAGACTCCGCCACTCGGGGCAAAACTGGGTCCCCGTCTGTGACCGCGAGTCACGGCACCAGCACAGGACTCGGCCATAGCTCTTTGCTTTGGTCCCAGGAAGGCCAAGCCCCGAGCTTCCGGCCACTTGAACCCACACACAGGACCCTCTGGTATGATTTAAATCTCGACGTTTGAATCTTGACTCCCACACGTATTTCCGTCATCCACCTCAGGGGGCCCGTGTAAATGAATAAACCACGACTCACCCAGTGTGGACAGTTGCAGTGAGAAAACCAATTGTGAGAGCAAACTCCTGCCCGTGTTCTCGTGTCCCCCCTCCCACCCCCCCACCCCCGGTCCCAACGGCGGCTTATACTCCTACCTCGAAGGTGGAGCACAGACCACATCTCACTGTGTTAATTTAATTATGTGAAAAACTACCATCAAGCCAGGAAGTTTCTGGCTAATGGATTCCCTTACTCTGCATCTTCTACTTCCCATTCCTAAGAAACACATTAATTCTTAATACATCTTTTAGATTAACTTCACATCAATTTAAAAGAAAAAAAAAAACACTTGACTTTCCTAGGCAATCTGAGCATGAATATTCTTTCTAGAATTTTTTCACACCATCGGCCCTTTGTGGTTCTCAGGCCTGCAGGTCTGGACTGGAACACCACCGGCGGCTTCCCTGGGCCCCCAGCTTGCAGATGGCAGACGGCGGGACTTCTCCACACAAAGAAGTACGTAGTATGGGCTATGCTTCCATAATTGCGTGAGACCTTCCCTCATAATAAACCTCTTTTCTCCAGAGAACCCCGACTGATACAAAGCACTATGTAGTTAGTGCACTATCTAGCACTATCTAGACACAGAGAACCAGCTAGTTCAACAACAAAGAGGACGTGTCTGGAACAAGAGCCGCTTGGCCTCAGTGCTTCGGAGCTGGCCATCCCGGCAGGTGCCCAGGAGCAAGCTGCAACCTGTAAGATCTGAAAACGCAAGGAGGTCTGAGAATATGTGGTTGACACCTGGATAGGAAAGATGACTGCAGAGACTCAAGAATAACAACATCGGCTCACAGGACACATCTGGGAATAGTCTCTTCCCCACTCTGTTTTTGGAAGACAGGTGACCTGGCAGAACAAGAAGGAGACACGATTCGGGCTGGGCGGGAGTGCTGACCACCATGCAGGCTGTCTGACCTTGGGAGCTTACTGTCCTCTCTGAGCCTCCTGCCTCCTACCTGCAAGTGGGAGCGACTGCCCCATCTAGTAGGGCCGTTAGGAGACCGAACGAGACCTTCTAACAATGCCTGTGGCAAAGAAGGCATATCATCAATGGCAAATTTAATGTTGGATCATTGCTACCACTTTTATGACGGGAAGTAATGTCCCTTTCATATATTCCCAAAACAACTCATCAGGAGGTCTCCACTGGATCTGACTTGCGTTGCTGCCACGATATCCTCCATCCTGGCTGTCCAAACTAGGCACATACGTAGGCTCCCGCGTGCGTTCATCTATGCCCATCCAGCCTTCAGACAGTATTTCAGTCAGAACTCTGGGTTCTGGCAACAGAATGACTCTGGATCTCTTTTCAAAAGGGGAATACTTTACTGGAAGTATATCGAGGACTCGGAAAATGGGAGAACGAGACTTAGAAATGAGGGAGAAGACATGGAGCTGGAAGCCCAAGCATTAGGAACCGTAGCAAGTGTCCCGCTGTAGACACATGATGTAGACACTGCCCCTTCCGCAGTCTTGGCTGCACAGCTCCGTGCCACCAACAGAGTCCCAGGGTAGAAGTGTGACTCGCTGAGCCCAGGCTGCAAGCCCACCCCAAGGCAGCTCAGCCAATGGCGGATGAAGAGTCTTCTTCCTTGGGCTTTTCAAATGGAAGGCTACCCTGCCTTCCACTGCACTCACACTTTAGATGAGTCCATCTAAAGGAAAATCAAAGAACCAATGGGAAGGGTGTGTGGGACTCCGAGACATCAGATAAATAAGTAAGCAACAAGAATCTGCTGAAGACAGTAACTTGTTCATCTGAGAATTTGACTGCCCGGCCCCCAACCCTACTTCCCTTCTTAAATTTCAGAGAACACCCTTGGCGATAAGATTCTTTGAACTTCCACTTTCTGAATTTCTTCATCCTGACCTCATGGAAACCTCCATTGCCACAACTCTGACACCAGTTTCAGGACATCAGGGTTCTCCAAGTCAGTGGTACCATGTGTATTCCCATCTCTACCCCTGGACGTCTGCAAGGAAGTGCCAATGTCCAGCTAGCTAATCCCAGCCCCACAGGGAATGTGATTATCTGCCGACAGCCAGCCCAGCCCAGCCCAGTGCCCCACCCCCAACAAGCACACACGGCCCCGCAAACTCAGTTCTTTCCCTGACTAGAAAACTTGGACATTAAAATAACATGAGTCTGAGAGGTTCTAGATTCTCTTTGTTCCAATTACAGATTTATTTCATTAACCAGTTCAAATATTTCCTCGACTCTACTTTCTACTCTGAAATGGGAGACTTTTTGATTAGATGTGTTTTGTGATCTTTATAAAATCAGTACCCTTGCTGGTGTGACTTACGCCAATACAGGAAAATCCATTTCTTTCTTCTTGTTTCTTTCTTAAGAAACCATCGTGAACTTCCACAAACCAACAATGACCCCACTCTAGCTCTTGCTCAACACATACGGCAAGATTTCTTTTTTGTTTGTTTGTTTAATTCTGCAGTTCTTCAAGGTCGGAACTCCACCCAACTGCCAAGAATTAGATGAGGATGAGTTAGGAAATCCTCCAACTACCTGAACCTAAGTAGTGTGTCCGTGGGCTCCGAGAGCTGTGTACTCAGAAGTCACTGGATGGTTGGGAAAGGAGAAGAGAAGGAGCCCTTGGACCCCCAAGCAGAACTCCGCCTTGAAGAAGAGATGGTTTATTCCTCATCCTTTTGGTGTAACTAATCTGTTCCTCATCTCTTTGGTGTAACTGATAACTGACATTTTTTCCCGATCATAAGCCCTTCCATAATCGAGAGCTGTGCAAGAAGGCTTACCACGAAAGGAGTCTGCAACCACCAAGCGCCCTAAGGAAGCGCTTCTCTGTCAAAGAGAAGAGTGGCTCTCACCGTGCTGAGAATGAGGCACTACAGGACACGAAGCTTCTATTCTCTCTTCTTGAGACCAATCTCCTTCAGAAAGCCTCCCTCGCTGGCCTCCACCACTTCTGTCTTCTCCTCTCCCCCCTGACTTACTCTACAACATCCTGAAGCAGGACCAAGGTCAGGACACTGAGAGCCTTGCCCTTCCCTATTTTGTGCCCTTTTGAAGAATACCATTCTCTCCTCCACTCATGCATTCACCTACCTGGTCTGTGTTTCGGCTGCTTTGCTCAATAGTATGTGTTGACCCCTAGGGGAAATATAAAATCCTACCACGCGCATGTTCATTTGGTATCCATTGTCAACTCGCACGGTCTTTAAAGGCATCATTTACATTCGTTGCAGTTAGGAAATCAAGAGATTTCACATAAAAATCTTATCTGGAGTTTCTCTTAAAAAATTAGAAAACCAGATTGCGTCAGATCTTCAGACCTGGTAACCACACTGTAGCTGAATATCTGCCCTTTGCAAATGCAGTGGGTACTCTCCAACTAACCACAGTCTCTACGAGTCCCTGTCGTCTCCCTGAATCTGGAGCCAGATGACAAGCTGCCACGTGCTCTCACAAACACCCAGGTATTTTATTTACAGTAGATTTAAGAAAAGCGTGACTTTTACCCACGTCTCTACTAAAATTGGGAAAACAAAAGATAGCATGAGAACGTGTAGTTTCAAGAAAAAAGAGATTATTTCTTTGTGAAAAGTGAATAATAGTCCTAGACAAGTGTGCAAGTAAAGTGTGTCTTTGTCAATCAGGTACACATAAAGATACTATTGTGTAATTAATTATGGTAAGAATTATAGCACGGAGCAGGACAGCTGCATGGTGGAGAACACAATGAACTAGAAAACAGAGCTGAGCTTCAAACAGGGCTTTTTTGTGTTCTCAAATCAAATATTGCCACTAGAGAATGCAGCTCTGTGTTTAATAAAAACCAAAAGCTTTTCCAAGCACAAACACTTCCGTAGAGGGCAAATCTATAAAAGAATGTCTGTTGAGGGCAAATATATTATGTTTCCTGAAGAGAATCAAGCATCGGCGGACGTTCAGGAAGTTGAAAATACAGCCTAAAACTGAAAGGCTAAGTCTATGAAAATTTTCATTAATTCATGGCATTTTTCTACGGCAACTTTTAAGATTATAAGTATAAATAATAGTGCTTGGAGTAGCTGTATTCATTTCAAGAGCATTGAGAATTAAAATGGGACTTTGGTCTTGGTGTCAACAGCGTGCTGAGATAAGTCATATCACATACTAATTCTGTATAACAAACCACCCTAAAACTTTCTTTATTTTATTTTACATATTTGAGAGAGAGAGAGAGAACACAGGCAGGGGGAGCTGCAGGCTCCCCACAGAGCAAGGAACCCAGTGCAGGACTCGATCCCAGGACCCTGGGATCATGACCTGAGTCGAAGGCAGACGCCTAACAGACTGAGCCCCCCGGGCGCCCCGCCCACCCTAAAACTTAATGGCTTAAGTCAATGGCCAGTTATGTATGTTTGGCTGCACAGGCTCAATTCAGCAAGACAGTTCTTACCACCTGGGCAGTGCTGGCCTGATTTTTCTGGACTATTATGTGTTTCTGCTGCCAGAGGAAGGACGGCTTTGGGCTGCCTGGTTCATGGCATGGCTGGGATACGGACGGGGTCCGCTCCCCAGGGTCCCTTCCCCTCAGCAGGCTAGCCCTGGCTGGGTCACAGGGCAGTTACCGTCTGCCTAACGGTGAAGGCAGGTGCCTGCAGTCCGCCACCCAGAACCCGCACAGCTTTGCTCCTGCCCCTTCCATTGGCCAAAACAAGTCACAGGGGCAGACTGCGTTTAAGATGTACAGAAAGGATCTCCTCTCTATGAGAGGAGTCAGAGTATAAGGTCGTTCGTGCAGGGAAGGGAAGAATCTGTGGTCTGCTGCAAGGGCTGAGAAGTCGAACAGAGCTGGACAGGCTCCGTAAAGAGAGTGTGGACAGGCCTCCCCAGCAGCCACGGCTAACACTGCACTCACGGCAAGTTAAAGGTCAGGAGCACCTGGTGGCTCGGTCCTGAGCTCAGTCAGGTCATGATCTCAGGGTCGTGAGACTGAGCCCCGCATCACGCTCGCATGGGGCATGGAGCCTGCTGATGATCCTCCCTCTCCCTCTGCCCCGCCATCATTCTCTCTCTCTCTCTCTCAAAAGAAAAAGAAAAAAGAGGAAAAGAAATTTAAGCTGAAATTGGCCATGTTTCGCAAGGATAGGAACTTAAATCCTGCATTATATCATCGACTAGGAATTGGTCGGCCCTAAAAAGTCAGGCTTCTCAAACTCGGTAGTTCACTAGACATGCACTAGACATGCCCGCTGAGATGAGCAGGTCAGAGTTCAGCTCTTCCCCTGAGAGTAAGACACAGGGCACGGTGGTCATCGAGGAGTCTTGCTTGTCACACCAAAGGGACTAGAAACAAGATAACTTGCTCCCATCATCTGAGGGGCTGTCCCGCGTCAGCTTCCCGCCAGAGAGTAGATCGAATACGTGGCCCTTTTAGCGGATAATGCGGTCCATTTAAACACTAACCATTTCTCCGAGAAGCACTCATTGTATTGCCCCAAATTCGGGACTTTTGTCAATGAAGTCAGTTTCTAGAAATAAAGCTGTGGATCACCATGCAGAGTCCCAAATCATGGAACTTTGAAAAGTGAATGTGGAAAATGAAACTCTGAACATAAACCCGTGTGGTTAAATTGGCCTTTCCCCATGAGTATGATTCCTGAAGAATAAGGCGATATCACACCCAACAACCAATTCGGCAGCGTGGAAATGCCGGCACGGTGCACACCTCGGCAGCAGCTCTCCTAAATACAAGCACCTCTGTGCAAAGTTTCTCCCATGACCAGAGTGCTTGGAATAGCACAATAAAACTGAAGATTGCCACCACTTCAAGTTTGCAGAACCGAATTTCATGTTCTGCATGAACATGAACGCACACTACGAAATGCCAACTCTGGTCCTCATTTCTCGACGCCGCAGTAAAGACATCAGGTTCCCAGGTCCCAGTTGAAATGTGATGAACCACAAAAGAAAAAGTAATAATTTAATTATGTCTACATTCCAGGGTTAGATTTTTTTGTTCGAATTTGGATTTAGAACGTGATCTCCAACTTCCCTTGTTTATATCACACGGCGCGCAGATCCAATAGTTCAGTAAAAACAACTACACTTTTGTTTCATTCTGGCAGCTGTTGATATTTCTCACACCTCGCTTTCTTCACTCCGCCGAGCCTGCCAGGATCCCAAGGCTTTGAATTCACACCCCTTTCGATAGGCTGAGTCAGATTAAAACAGATGCCTAGGGCGCCCATCTATGAAAAGCAAGTAAAGCAGAGTAAATCGATAAAATGTAAATTTGCCCCGCTCCTGTCAAGTACAGAGCACCCTCCAGTGTCGTTTTGGAAACTATGCCTCCCTAAAACCTTCTCCCTGCGGAGGTCTCTGTGACGTGCAGTTCCAGCTAAAAATCAGTAGTCACCGATGAAATCTGGAAGCCAAATGCATATTTTAATGTCGTTTGCCAGTGGATGGGTGTCGGTGCTGTTGGGGAGCAAGAACGTCCCCTCCCCTTCACGGTCCTTCTAGCCGGACTAAGAGTCCCGTTGACATGAGACAGATTAACGGGAGAAAATCAAATTTAATAACAAATATATGGGGAATCCGCACAGACATGGAAATTCCAAAGACCGTGGGACAAAATGTGGTACCTATGTCATCCCAGACTAAGGAGAAGGGGGCAGGGGTCTGGGACTTCAGAGGGAAGGAGGGTAGTTCACAGGGCAATGCGGAGAAGAGCAGCTGCTTGGTGATTCGATGTTGGCCCTGCCGTGCAGACGGGTCAGATAAAATTCATCTCTGCCAG
>CM053618.1:1727730-1756899 GCA_028646535.1 Procyon lotor | reverse complement strand
CCAAGCACCCCTTTGTTGTGTGTGTGTGTGGGTGTTGATTAACAAGTAAATCTTCTTGTTATCAGTCTGTTCAGATTTTCTATTTCTTCATGATCCAGTCTTGGTAGGTTGTATGTTTCTAGAACTTTACTGATTTCTTCTAAGTTTTTCAATTTGTTGGTGTATACTGCTCATAGTAGTCTTTGTTTATATTTCTGTGGTACTGGTTTTAATGTCTCCTCTTTCATTTCTGATTTTATTTGAGTCTTCTCTCTTTTTTTCTTAGTTTATCTTAAGATTTGTCAATTTCGTTTCTCTTTTTTAAAAAATAGCTCTAGTTTTGTTGTTCTTTTCTATTTTTTTATTTTTTATATTATTTATTTATGATCTAATTTTTATTATTTCCTTTCTTCTGCCCACTTTGGGCTTCTTGAGTTGTAAAGTTAAGGTTTTTAGTTTGGAACTTTATCTTTTTCTTAAAGTAGGCATTAATCACTATTAACTTTTCGCTTAGAATTGCTTTGCTGTAGTCCGTAAGTTTTACTATGCTGTGTTTCCATTTTCGTTTCTCTCAAGATATTTTCTGATTTCCCTTTCAATTTCTTCTTTGACCCATTGAGTGTTCGGGAGTGTGTTTCTTCACTTTCATTATTTCCAGTTTCATCTTGTTAATGATTTCTAGTTTCATACCATTGTGGTCAAAAAACTCAAATCTTCTTATATTTAAGACCTGTTTTGTGACCTAATATATAATCTATACTGGAGAATGTTTCATGTTCACTTGAGAGGAATGTGTGTTCTGGTACTGTCGGATAGAATGTTCTACACATGTCCATTAGGTTTACATATTAGACTCATACACTCTTCAGTCTAGAGTGTTGTACAAGTCTACCTTTTCCTTTATTGATTTTCTGTCAGACTGTTGAAAGTGGGTTATTAAAGTCCCCTACTATTATTGTATTGTTGCCTATTTCTTATTTTAGTTCCACTATTTGTTTTATATATTTAGGTGCTTTCATAGAGGGTGCATATATATTTATGACTGTATATCCTCTTGATGAATTACCCACTTTATCGTTGTATAATAACTTTCTTTGTCCCTTGTTACAATTTTTGACTTAAAATTCATTTTGTCTGATAAAAGTGGTGTCATTCTTGCTCTCTTTTGGTTACCATATGCATGGCATACATTTTCCATCCTTTTACTTTGAGCCTATGTGTGCCCTTAAATCTAAAATGAAACTCTTGTAGGCAACATATAGTTGTATTATTTTTATTCATCCAGCTGGCCTGTGCTTTTTATTGGAAAACTTAATCTTTTTAAATTAAAAGCAGTTATTTATAAGTAAGAACAACTATTATCATTTTTTTCATTGTTTTCTGACTCTTTGGCAGTTCCTTTTCTTTCTTTCTTTCTTTCTTTCTTTCTTTCTTTCTTTCTTTCTTTCTTTCTTTCTTCCTCTCCTACTGTCTTCCTTTGTGATTTGATGATCTTTTTGTACTGGTGTGCTTTGACTACTCTCTTTTTATCTGTTGCATATATAATATAGTTTTTTTTTCTTTTGTGATTACCATGAGGCTTGTATAAAACATCTTATAGTTTTAACAGTCAATTTGAGCTAAGAAATATATTTCAATCATGTATAAAAATTCTACACTTTTACTTCTCCCTCCCCACATTTAGTTATTAATGTCACAATCTACATATTTTATATTGTGTATACATTAACAAATTATTGTTGCTGTAGTTATTTTTAATGGTTTTGTCTTTTTTAACTTATACAATAGCTAAAAGTGATTATGTATCACTATAACATCACCATACAGTATGCTATGATCTGTGTCCCCAGAATTCATATGTTAAAATTCTGACCTGTCAGGTAGTAGTATTAGGAGATGGTGGGGCTTTGGGAGGTGATTAAGTCTTCAAGGCAGAGCCCCCATCAATGAGATTGGTATCCCTATAGAAGAGCCTCGAGAGAGCTCTCTCACCCTGCTGCCCCATTACATGAGAAGATGGCTGTCTGTGAGGAAGTGGGCTCTCACCAGAAGGGAGTCTGCTGGTGCATTAATAGCAGACTTTCTAGCCTCCAGAACTTTAAGAGATAAATTTCTTTTGTTCATAAGCCACTCGCTCTGTCATTTTTATCACAGTAGACTGAAAGGACTAAGATACTGTATTTAGGGTATTCTGAATTTGACAGTATATTTACCCTCACCAGGGAGTTTTATGCTTCTGTGTATTTTTATGTTCCTATTAGTGTCCTTTCTTCAGTGTTCTTTAAGAACTCCTTTTTTTGCTTTTCTTCTAAGGCAGGTCTAGTGATGGTTCACTCCCCAGCTTTTGTTTGTCTTGGAAAGTCTTTATTTCTCCTTCATTTTTGAAGGACAGCTTTTTTGGGCATAGTATTTTGATTGGCAGGGTTTTTTTTTTTCTTTCAATGTTTTGAATATATCATCTCACTCTACCCTGGCCTACGACATTGCTACAGAAATCCACTCTAAGTCTTACGGGGGTTTCTTTGTAGGAGACTCCTTAATGAGTCATTTTTCTCTTATTGATTTCAAAACTCTCCGTGTCTTTAACTTTTGAGAATTTGAAAATGATGTGTCTTGGTTTAGATTTTTGATGTTCAGCCTATTGGGGGTTCTTTGGGGGTCACGAATCTCGATACACATTTCCCTCCCTGGATTCCGGGAAGTTGCCTGTCATTATTTCTTTAAATAATCTTTCTGCCTTTGTTGTCTGCTCCTTCTGGGACTTCAATAATACATATATTGATTCACTTATTCTTATTCCACAAGTCACTTAGGCGTTTTTCATTCTCTGTTGTTCTTTCTTTTCTTTTTGTTCTTCTAACCGGATAATTTCAAATGCCCTGTCTTTAAATTTGCTCATTCTTTCTCCTGAATGATCAGTTATGCTATTGAAGGTCTCTATTGAATTTTTCAGTTCATTTATTCTATTCCTTAGTGTCAAGATTTCTGTTTGAGTCTTTTTTGTTTTCTATTTCTTTGTTAAGCTTCAGATTTTGTTTATGGATTATTTTCCTGATTTCATTTAGTTGTGTCCACTTATAGCTCACTGAGCTTAAGATTATTATTTTGAATTCTTTGTCAAGCAGTTCATGGATCTCTTTTTCTTTAGGGTCAGTTGCTAGATCTTCATTAATTTCCATTGATGTTGTCATATTTGCCTGACTCTTCATGATGTGTGTAACTTTGCATTGGTGTCTGTTTATTTAGAAGAACAGATAACTTTACAGTCTGGTTTTGGCAGGTAAATACTATCTGCTGCTTCCCTGGACTTATGGGACTGCCTCCAGGACCATGGTTGAGCAGTGCTGGGGCTGAGTCTCATGGCCATTGCTGGGCCTGCAGTTGGGTCCACAGTTGGCAAGCCTCTTACCAGGGGAATGAACAGGTGTGATTTTTGCTGGGTTCCTGAGTGTTCTTCCAGTGGGTTGTTAGCTGATTCCTGGATGGCCAAGGCTACCTCTAGACTGCAGCAAAGTGGGACTGGAGCTGTGTCACAGGGCTCCTTCAGCAACAGCAGTCAGATGTGAGATCAGTGGACCTGCTACTGGGGCCTGGATGAGGATGGTTCCTCTTGGGTCCCTTGGCAATAGGATATAGAGGCAAGAAAATGGACAAACTGGACCGGAGTTGAATCTACAGAAAGATGAGGTAGCTCTAGGTCTGCAGATGGGCTCATAGTCAGTGAGTCTTCACCCAGGGCATGTGCCTGCCTTCTCAAAGTGATCCTCTTTGGTCTCGGCTCCAGTGGGATTTTGCAATCTCCTACCTGGGTCCTAAAGCTCCTCTCTTTTATCTGTGGATGGCTGCCAAATAGGTGTTTCTGTGGGAGACACAGGCTGTGGACCTCCTATTCCATCATCTTGCTCCTGTCTCTTCTGGTACTTGACATTCTAATTGCACCTGTGGGTGTGGTTCAGTTTCTAGCAATTCATACATATAAATGGGTTTGTTTTTACCAAAGTTGAAATTATTAGAATAAAATATATTTATTCATTTTAAAAATATTTTAGTAACATTTGTGTACAGCTCTGTACTAGGTGTTGAGAATGATGAGAAAGCATGGGAGGTAGCATTTCTGTGCTTAGAGAGCTCATGATATAAAAAGGCCTCCAGCCAGTTCACTGTACAAGAAATGTCCACCTTAATTTGGAGAATTAAATAATTCTCCAAAGTTACCAGTGATGGTGCAAGAAAATAAGAAACTATATGCCAAGTAGTTGGTAATGACTTCATGAGACAGGAGAGTAGGAGCTGGAGGGGGCAGGGATGGAGTGGGGCACAACATAAGAGAAAAACCCCATGGGAGCTGCACGAAACACTCCAAAATAGGAAGCACATCCTAGTGTGGTACCAGTACAAAAGGACAGGATCTGCCAGAAGAACATGCTTTGGGACAAAACAAGATGTGTTCAAACAAATGGTTAAAAACTTCAATCTGCAGCCTACCAGCTAGTTAGACCAGTTTATGGCCTATAAGTGGGGATAATCACAGAACTTACTTTAAAAAGATATTGACAAGATTACATGAAATAATATATGTAGAAGTCTACCACACAGGAAACACTCAGAAAACTTTCGGCTACATTTAAAACACCATAAATTCCATGGTGATCAAGATATTTGGGTAATGACAAACAATCCATTGTTCTCTATAAAAACACTTAGGTTTGGGTTACTTCTCCATCACCCTCATGTGGAAAGGGATAATATATCTCTTGCTTACTGATGGATTTCCTTTGCCCTGTCCAGTCCCTGGCATATATTTGATATTTCAAAAATTTCTGTTGAATAAACTAAATCTGTCCCTCATCAGATGAGATGTCCCTCATCTGAAATGTCTAAGCAATTTATAAACTTGCCAATTTTTCCTCCTCTATCTTTCTATTATCCATTTATCAAGCCCATACCCTCCTCTCTCTCTTTATTGACTTAGTTAATTAATGTGTTCAGTATATTATAATTCTGTATATTCAGTAAATATTTCAGTAAATATTTATGTAATATTTATAACATTCAGTAAATATTTATGTAATATTCAGTAATATTTATTGAATATTCAGTAAATATTTATGAAACATCTCTTATTTGCCAGGCACTATTATAAGGGGGGACATATGATGAAAGTAAAAAGTTCCTGCTCTCACAGAACTTCTATTCAAAGAAGGGAAAGTAAACAAAGTAAACAAACAAATAATTTTGCATAAACACTCTGAAGAAAATTAAATATTATCATCTCTTGTCCTGTCTTCTAATCAGTCTCTCTGCTTCACATCTGGTCTCACTGACATCTACCCACTGTCACAATGCTCCATCTAAGTTTCAAATTCTAACTTCATCACTGTCTACTTGAAGACTTTCCATGCCTCTTGGTTATAATAATAAAACTGTAGTTTTAAAAAAAATTTTAATGAATTTTTTAAATTTTTTAAAAAATGAATTTCTAATGAAAGAAATAATAAACGGATAGAAAAAAAAAAAAACAGGCGTTACTTTTGAAAAACCAAAGAATCCTTGCTCTGTGTTCATCTCTGGCTTTTTTTTTTTTTTTTGCAGCCCCCGTCAGTGGACAATTTGGTAAGTTCTCCTTTCCTTTGCTCTTCAGTGTCGCTGGATAACAGTGTCTCCCTAATAAAGATGAGACATTTACAATGGCTGTGGAAGGATCTCTAATACTTCCTGTTCTTGCTAAGGCCAGAAGGGATGTGAAAGTGTCCTGTGGTCCACTGGCATCACCCAAAGGCTAGGATAGCCACAGGGCTAACCCCTGACTCTCCCTGCACGAACTGACAAATACACAAGCAACTTCTGGCCTTTGGTAAGCCCTGCACTTACCCCTATTGCCAATGGACCCCAGCTGACCAGGCAGGACATCTTCAATTCTGTGGTAAACATGCAAGATTTGGGGTAGGGTTTCTCCAAACAGCAAACTAGAAAAACTTATAACATCACACTGTGAAGATACCAGCATGAATATTACATTCTCTATAGTTTTAGAAGTAAAATCCTCCAGGAAATGTGTGGAGAACAGAAGAACACCCCAAAATTGGGCCCTCTAAAGGAAGAAATGCAAAAAAAGAAGAGATTGGGGGAGAAGAAAAATTCTCGGTATCACCCACTTTCTTGGTTCTGACTTTTATTGTCATTCTTTTGGGCCAGAGAGTGGCCCATGAATAACGAGGAAGACCTACATCATTTCTTGTCCAAAATCAGCTATCCGGGATGCCTCCTTGTCTGGACCACCTCTGGATTCCAGTGAATGACTTGTCCATTCCTTGCTCTGCCACAATTAGCTATGGTGAGAGTTTCTGGGCATCTGAATCATCATCTATGAAATGAACATGTTAAAAAAGTTCATCTCCCAAACTTTACTCAGTGCCAAAATCTTCAGAAAATATGATTCATCCTTTTAGGAAAGTGCAAACCTGTGATTTACACAATTCCTTGGGAGGTTCTTAAGTAAATATCTTCTAAGTAAATAATTTCTATTTACACCATCAAGTAAATAAGTTCTAAGTAAATATCTTTTGGTGAACATGATGGGGTAGTGGGGCAAGGGTGGCTTTCTCTAGGATCCTCACCAGACTTATTAGCCATTTCTCCCACTGGTGCTTGGCAGTGAATCCTGCTGGTGTTGCCTTCTTGAAATCATTTTGCTCATTGTTATCCCTGAGCAACCGTTCTCCCCTGGGGGCTCTGGTGGACAAATGAGCAATCACTGACCTTCTCAGATGGCTTCCTTGGGGATTCTCCAAAGCCTAATCTTTGGGTCTGTCCCACACAGATGAATGCACTGGGGACCATAAGGGTCTCTATCTCAGACTCTGTCTCTTCTTCCCTCAGCACCTGTACCCAAACCCGTGATTTCTCTCCATCCGCCATGGAATGTCCTCTTCAAAGGAGAGGCAGTGACTCTGACTTGCCATGTACCAGAGAACAAAAAATGGTACCTGTGGTACATTGGGACAGAAATACTACGTGAAATTCCAGGAAACACCCTCCAGGTCCAAGATTCTGGAGAGTACAAATGCCAGACCAAGGGCTTGCCCCCAAGTGATGGTGTGAGGTTGACCTTTACTTCAGGTGAGAAAAACGTGAAAGAAATAAAAACTTTAGGAACATATAGTTATGCAGAACCTGCCCTATAGTTACTGAATCAAAATCTATACAGACAGGACCCAGGTAAAAAGAAATTTTTAAAAAATTTTTTAATTTAAATTCAATTTAGTTTGCATATATAGTATTATTGGTTCCAAGGGTAGAATTTAGTGATGCATCAGTTGCATATAACACCCAGTGCTCATGGCATCAAGTGCCCTCCTTAATGCCCATCCCCCAATTACTCCTTCCCCGTCCAGGAACCCTCAGTTTGTTTCCTAGAGTTCAGCATCTCTTATATTTTGCCTCCCTCTCTACTTTCATCTTGTTTTATTTTCTCTTCCCTTCCCCTATGTTCATCTGTTTTGTTTCTTAATTTCCACATATGAGTGAAATCATATGGTATTTGTCTTTCTCTTCCTGACCTATTTCATTTAGCGTAATATTGTCTAGTTCCATCCACATCATTGCAAATGGCAAGATTTCATTCTTTTTGGTGACTGAGTAATATTCCATTGCGTGTGTGTCTGTGTGTGTGTAATTATATATATCACATCTTCTTTATCCATTCATCTGTCAATGGACATCTGGGCTCTTTCCATATTATGGCTATTGTGGGCATTGCTGCTATAAACATTGGCGTGTGTGTGACTTAGGTGAAAGGAAATTTGAGAAGTAATTTATCTAAATGGTTTCTGAATCTATGTATAATTTTAAGCTTATAAGATTTACCTGGAGGGGCACCTGGGTGGCCCAATTGGTTAAGCACCTGACTTCAGCTCAGGTCATGATCCCAGGGTCCTGGGATCGAGTCCCACATGGGCTCCTTGCTCAGCGGGGAGTCTGCTTCTCCCTCTCTATCTGCTGCTCCCCCCCACTCATGCTCTCTCTCTCTCTCAGATAAATAAAATCTTTTTTTAAAAAAAAAGATATTTACTTAGAATAATAAGCAGCATGAGAATTTTTCAGACAGACAGACAGACAGATGGAGGGACAGCTGACCCATGAACAACACGGGTGTGACCTGCACAGATCCACTTACATGCAGCTTTGTCTTTTTATTTTTTTATAAGACAGAGCTGTAAATGTATTTTCTCTTCCTTACGATTTTCTTAGTAACATTTCCCTCTAGTTTACTTTGTTATAAGAATATAACCTATAACATAGAGACCATATAAAATACGTGTCAAATGACCATTCAGGTTATCAGTAAGGTTTCTAGTACATCTGGCTATGAGTAGTTAGGTTCTGGGGGAGTCAAAAATTTTTCTCCGATTTTTACTGCTTGGAGGATCTGTGCCCCACCCCCACACTGTGCAAGGGTCAAATGTATACAGAAAGCAAGAGACAGGGAAGAAATATCTTTCTTTTTTTCCTGCGCCCTAAAGCCACCTGTTCAAAATTTGAAGCATTTACCATGCTGTTTGCTTTCACAAACCAGGAAGCGGTATAGTAACAGGAGCAAATAAGATGCTTATCCTCTGAACTGGCAATTCCCTTCCTCAGAATTTACCTACTGAAATCATGGATGTGCACCCCCCATACTACCCCGTACTACCACCATACTACTGAAGGAACTCGAATGGTAAAGAAAGAAAACTCCCCAAGTAAATCACATCCTATCACATTGAAGGAAAACTTGGAGGCCATTAGAAGTCAGGTTCGGTAAAGATACTGACAGCAAAGAAAAGTGTTCATAGCACAGTAAGTGAAAGAACAAGCTGTCAGATCTACACATACTATTCTGACTTCATAAAGACAGCACAGTACACACAAACTCTCCCAAACTTGCACACGGAAAAGAGCACCAGAAAAGTGCACACCCGAGAAGAGATTTTTTACTTACCTTTCTGCTTTCTGAGTTTTCTCAGGGCGTATGTGTTCATTTTAAAATCAGGGGAAAAGGAATTGTAATGACTTTAAGCTTTCTTTCCCCCTATCCCTTATTCTATAATATCTGTTTGAAAGAATAATGACAAGAAGGGAGAATCAGTGGAGGGCAGAGAATGACCGGCCTTGTTTCTTGCAGCCAAACTTATCCTGCAGGCTCCCCCTTCCGTGTTTGAAGGTGACTCTGTGACTCTGACGTGCCGAGAAAAGAAAGGTTTATCCCTAGAGACCAGGACCCTGTACAAGAATGACAATAAGCTGACGGACCTTGGGGAAGACCCCGCCTTCCGCATTGAACAGGCCCATATGAAGGATAATGGGAAATATCACTGCACTGGATCGGACGCCCTTCGTTGCTCTTTCTCTTCAAACTCCATCAAAATCGAAGTCCAAGGTAAAGCCTTCATACTTTGTGAGGAGGGTTCGAGGGAAGGAAGGTCCCTGAGGTGGTCGAGGGGAAGAAGGGTGAGCTGGGCTATCACCAAACCTCGGAGCTCATTCCTGCACGAATCAGAGGGGGTCCAAGAGTGCTTAGAGCTGAGCAGTGTTGGGGTGGTGTTGCCCCCTTTGCCCGCCCTGCTCCCGGCTGCTGCACACACGCGGCGTCCAGAGCCAGTCCCGGCCTCACTGCCCTGGCGCCTGCTGTGACTCTTCCCTCTAGAGCTGTTTCCACGTCCCGTGCTGAGGGCCAGCCCCTCCTCACCCAGCCCCGGGGACCCAGTGACCCTGACCTGTGAGACCCAGCTCCCCCCTCAGAAGTCGGATGTCCAACTCCAGTTCGGCTTCTTCAGAAATGGCCAGAGCTTGGGGTCTGGCTCGGAGAGCTTTCTGAAGACCTCAATCCCCTACATCCTGAGGAATGAAGACCCACCATACTACTGGTGCCAGGCACAGACGGTGACCCACAGCGTCTACAAACAGAGCCAGAAATTCCAGATACCCGTGTGGAGTAAGTGCGGGCAGGTGCTGAGATTGCCGGGAAGAGCCAGGCGGAGCCTCACATCAGCCCCCGATTGTCCCATCAATCGATCAATAAAAGCACCACCACTCCTGGTTCCAGTCCTCCTCCTGCCACCCAACCCTCCTCCCGCCTTACCTGCCTCCCGCTTCTTCCCCCAGTTGTCTGCACTTGTCCACTCAGCAGCCTGACCTAAGCAGCACGGGCTGCGTGGCTTACACAACAGAACTGTATTCTCTCAGGGTTCTGGGGGCTCACGGTCCAAGATCAAGCCAGCACACTGATGTCTCAAGAGAGGTCGTCCACCCTGCAGTTGGCCACCATCCCACTGTGCCCGCACCCCGCCCTGTCCCTCTGTCTCCTCCTCCCATCCTAGGATTCCAGTGTTATCTGATTAGTGTCCCACCCTATAGCCTCCTTTAGCTTTAATGATCCCCCAAAGACCCATCTCCAAAGAAGCCACACGGCAGGTTAGGGCTTCAATATGTGTATTTCTAGGGAACAGAGTTCAGCCGGTAACACATCCTGATGTCCCCACTGGCTCCCAGATGTTCGAACATAGGCCTGTCTTGTGTGGGCCTCATGCTTTGTCCAGCCCGGGACCGTCCCACCCCTCAGTGTGTCTGCAGCATATCTCTCTCTCTCTCTCCCTCTCTCTCTCTCTCTCTCTCTCTCTCTCCTCTCTCCTGTTCTCCTCTCCTATCTCCCCCAGGGATATGGCTGGAGTGTCTCTTTCCCAACCACCAGTTAATTGTTGACAATAACCAACATGCACCCTCTGATGGGATACAGAGATGGGAAGGAGCATCATGTTTACTCCAAAGATGTGGCCAGGGGTGCAGAGAGCAGCAGACCCTGTCTCTCCCTCACCCGTATGCTCAAGGCCGTTAGGTCAGTCGTGGCTGTGAGAGGGCTTGCTTCTACAGAGGTTTCCCTGCACTCAGGGCCAACTCCAGCCCACTCCCAAGAGGACATTGGGCACTAGGACCAGGGCTCAGGAGACAGACCGAGGTCCTGGCTGGCCCTGGAAACAGCGCACTGCGTGGCTGCAGACTGGCCTCTGTGCTTCTTCCTGACTCCATTCTCTCATCTGGAAACAGAGGGGGTCCAGCTGGGCGCAGGGAGAGCGTAGGGGCAGAGGAGAGGGTCTGGAGGAGTATGTGAATCTGGAGGAAAGAAGGGTGAAGGGTGGATCCTTGAGTCCAGCCCCACTGAGCAGGGGAAGTGGAAAACAGGGACCGAGAGGAAGACCCCTTGCCTCGGACAGGGGAGGGGCAGCTCTTCCAGGGTCACAGGCAGGAGGAAGGACCAGGGAAGGATGGGACCTGGAAGAAAGTTCTTCCCCAAGAGTGTCATTTACACTGGAAAATGGGACTGAGGTCACCCAACAAGGGGGGCGAGTGGGGAGAAGGGGCCGCGGGTGACGGGAAGGGGAGCCGCCAGCGCAGGGGGCAGGGCTGAGACTGACCAGTGATGGACGCGCGCAGGAGCACCTCTGACTGATGTTTCTCCCCCTCAGTCCCCGTGTCTCGACCCGTCCTCACCTTTAGCCCTTCCGGGACCCGAGCTGTGGAGGGAGATTGGCTGACACTTTCCTGTGAAGCCATGACAGGCTCTTACCCGATCGAGTACCAGTTCCTTCACGAAGAAGTAGTTCTCAGCAAGATGAAGGCCACTTTTAGGGCAACGGTGACCTTCCGCATCTCTCTGACGGCAGAGCACTCCGGGACCTACTCTTGCACGGCGGACAACGGCGGGGGTATGCAGCGCAGCAGGCCGGTGCCCCTCTCTGTCACCGGTGAGCGCTGACTGGGCAGTCCCCCGCCCGGCCGGGAGCACGTCCCCACTTTCCCCACTTTCCAGGGCCTCTGCCCCCTCCTCCGCCGCCCCGAGGTCGTGGCTCCCGAGTCAGCTGTCCCCCTCCCTCCAACTCACCACTGGTGCAGGGCAGCGACCTCCCTCCGGCCCGACCCCTGAGAAGCCAGATATTTCCCTCTTTCTTACCACTTGTCCTGTGAATCCCCAGCTGCCGGATGTTCTCAGAAACCACAGAATCAGTCCCCAGGGGCCAACAGGTGTTTCTTGTCCCCCTAATATCCCATATGGATCACAACGGGGGTACAGAGCCACGAGAAACACACGGCCTGCATCAGGACCCGAGGTCCCCCACGGGCGCCCCTCCTGCCCAGGCCCGTGGGGATGGACAGGCCGTGGGGTGGGGTGGGGCGGGGCGGGGGGGGGGGGCCCTCCAGGGGTCAAGGGGGAGGCCGCGCAGGGGGCCCGGGGAGCAGAGATGGCTCGGCTGGCCCACCGGGCGTCAGGCCCCGAGGCCACAAAGGAGGGCGTCCAAGTTATGGGGTGAAAGAGGTTTCCGTGGGGCCCTGAGTCTCAGGGTTGTGCTGTCTGCCGAGAGCAAAGTCCGGGCGCAGTGCTGGGGGGCGGGGACTGGAGGGCGCAGCCCGAAGGCTGCGGGGCGCAGTCCCGGCTTAGGACCGGAGCAGACTCCCGTTTCCTCGTCTGTAGAAAAAATACAACCGGGCTGGAGAGAAGCCTGAATCCAGCCCCTCCCAGGGTCAGCGCATACTGATGCGCAACACGGTATAAGGAAAGTCCTTATACCCAGGAGCCCTGTGGGACCCGTCAGAGGAAAGACACGGGGACACTGTGGCTCCGATGTCCAGGGAACCGAGGACCGTGGACAGTGGCATCTCCGTGAGCGCCCCCCGGGGCGCGCCTCTGTTCACCTAAGGGAGAAGGGCCCGCGCGCTGCAGACAGACTGCGCCCCGTGGGCGGATCCCTCCGACCCGTCCGCGCGGCTGTGCGCACAGTTCTGGGGTCGCGCAGAAGGGGTGGACGGGCATCCGGCAAGCAGCAGTGCGAGGGCCATGAGGACCAGGAGGCTGTTGGTGCTCAGGGGGCACCCCAACCTCTGCTGTGCCCTGAGAGGATTCTAGGGCAGTCTGCGCACGAGCTGATGGCTGGATAGCGAGTCAGAGGAAGTGGGGAAGGGCAGGGAGGGGCTGTGGTCAGGCAGGGCAGTTGCTGAAGGCCCGCGGGAAGGAAGGGAATGGTCCAGGACCAGGACCTGGGGACACCTCAGACCCGCACCAAGGGCTTGAACCTCATCCTGAAGGGAGCTCTGGGGTCTGCGAACAGTTTCACACCGGGGGGATCCCTGCAGGATCACTACAGGTGAGACTGCGTGGCAGAAGAGCCCCTCTGGGGAGCAGCCAGGAGCAGAGCAGAGGCCCCAGGAGAGAGGCGGGTCCTGACCCCAGACCAGCCCCGGGGAGGGGGAAGGCCCCAGAGGACCGGGGCTGGCAGAGAAGGCACCATGTCCACGGGTCCCACACAAACCAAGGAAAGAGACTGCTTGAGCAGAAGACAGGGGCCCCTTCAGGCAAAGCAGAGCTGAGAGCTGGTGAGAGACGAGACCTGAGTCACGTCCCCTGAGTTCAGCCACAAAACACTGAAAGCAGAAGCAGGATGCAAAGGAGAAGGGAGTCCTGGGCCCGCCGGCTGCCTCGCCGCCCGCAGCGAGTGGCCTCAGCTTCCCCCTCCGGATGCAGGGCCCATGAGTGCCTGCCCCGCGGGGCTGCCGGGTGATTCAGTGAGGGTCCGCGCGCCTCTCTTTACAGTTACGTGTGACAAATGCACAGACTCTGGGCACGTGTGTGGGAGCTCTCTGTTATCACCGTCATCACAAACACAGAAGATCAGCTTTGCAGATTGGTGGGGATAAAATGCAGGTCTCACTGCACACAGAAGTACAAGTGAGAGGCCAAGAAGTGGAGAGAGTGACTGTAGCCCCGTCTTTCAGAGAGCCGTCCTCACAACCCGGGGGGAGAGCAAATGTTGCATCTGGGAGTTTGTGCTTGTTGATTTTCTCACACGCAGAAGACGAAACACATCTAAATGGAATTCGGAAAAGCCAGGGCAGCCAGAGCGGCTGTGTCCGGGACAGACAGGGGCAGGTGGGCCCCGAGGGGAGGAGGATTGTGCTCGGGCAGGGGAGGGGCAGGTCTAGGGTCCCAGGTAAGGCAGCAAAATAAGAAACCTCTTCCCCAGGAGCATCATTTACACTGGAAAATGGGACTGAGGTCACCCAACAAGGGGGGCGAGTGGGGAGAAGGGGCCGCGGGTGACAGGAAGGGGAGCCGCCAGCGCGGGGGGCAGGGCTGAGACTGACCAGTGATGGACGCGCGCAGGAGCACCTGCTGACTGATGTTTCTCCCCCTCAGTCCCCGTGTCTCGACCCGTCCTCACCTTTAGCCCTTCCAGGACCCGAGCTGTGGAGGGAGATTGGCTGACACTTTTCTGTCAAGCCTGGAGAGGCTCACCCCGCATCCTGTACCAGTTTTATCACGGAGATGTCCCCCTGGGGAGCAGCTTGGCCCCCGCTGCAGGACGGGCATCCTTCAGTGTCACCCTGACTGCAGGGCACTCCGGGACCTACTCCTGCTCGGCGGACAACGGCTTCGGCCCCCAGTACAGTGAAGCCAGGAGCCTGTATGTCACAGGTGAGCCCTGGATGTTTGCCGTCACTCATCTCCCAACTCTTGTGTCCCTATTTGACAGAAGAGGAAACTGAGGCCCCACGCGGTAAGTAGCGAAGCAGCAGGCACACCCAGGGACTCTGTTTTCGTTTGCATTCTTCTGCTTCTGCATTGCGTGCTTTGTGGCTGAACTCAGGGGAGGTGAGTTCACCTCTCACACTGGCCCTTCCAAAGTCTGCATGTACCTGCCAGTCCCTGCTCCCCGCTTCCACCCCGTAGCTTCAGTCCCCAAGACCATTGTTCTTAACCCAAGACACAGAAGCATCTGCTGCTTTCCCCGCTAACACGTGCGCTCACGTAGCCGGAAGCACAGTCAGGGGGGATAAGCTGCAGGCGAGCCTTCAGTTTCTCCGGGGTTCCCAAGAGGTTCGAGGGATCACAGTAGGCTCGACGAGGGAAGGAGGGATGGCCTTCTGGAGTTTCCGTGGTGCTTTGTCCTAACGCATTAAAAGAAGTTTCATTTTACGGCGTCACATTTTTAAAGTTTGTGTTGACGTATGACACACATTCAGAAAAGTATACAAATCAGGGGCGTACAGCTCGTGGTGACTCATGTAGCCACCAAAACGGTGTCATGTTCGGAGTGAAGTTGCTTCTGCCTGCACTGGGATCTTTGCTTTTTAGAGAGTGAAAGTGTAGCCATTCATTGGTGCGTCTGCTCTCAGGAGAAGCAGAGGTATGACCGAAAGATCTTGAGAGGTCGAGAGGTCCATTCCACCTCACAGGGAAGGAGAGACCCGGGGGGTCCCCAGAGGGGAAGGACTTACTGTATGGATATCCAGTGAGTGAGAAAACAAGAAAGACAACACTCACAGACCCATGGAAGAGATAAGACACGTCTCAGAATAGAATTTATTTCTCAAAAGCAGGTTATGTTAATACACGACGAGCTAGAAGCTCCCATCATTCGACTCACAGGCCACTAGCTGCTTTCCTGGTGTCCCCGCACATCATCCCTGCTGTGCCTGGGTATCCTCCACTCCATTCCCTCTCTCACAACTCCTCTTGACTCACAGCTTCTGCAACACCCAGCATTCACTGACCAGCTTGTGGGAGGGACCCTCGCTCTGTATTCCGCCCTCTGCCCTGTCTGCCAATGCTGGGTTGCTCATTGCCAAAACAGAGAGTGGCTCTCACCGGGCTAACCGCCCACCAAGGCCACGGCCAGGGTACTGCCCACCGTTAGCCTAACAAAGCATGGAGACGACATGATGTGCAAGGAAGTCTGTTTCAGAAAATGCTTGTTCTAGGGAACTAGATGCACATCACAGACTCTGAGGTTTCCTAGAAAGAGCCAGGGTGCCTGAAAAACATTTGGGTCATCAGATCTAAGTATGAGTCAGAAAACCTGAATTCGAGCTCTGGTTATGAACATAACTGGTTCGTAATTTGGGCAAAACATTTAAACTTTCTTTGTCTCAGTGTTTTCACCTTATAGCAGAAGTTAGATAAGACAATAATTAGTGTCCATTGCAGCCCCAGAGTTCTGTGACTTGAGTTGGAACAGGAGCCCAGGGGCCAGGAATTCGTGATGCTCTGGGAGAAATGAAGTGAGGGAGAGTATGAGAGTCGAAGCCCCAGAGGAGACAGCCAGGGAAAACCATGCAGGCTGCAGAGCTGGGCTCACTTACCTGTCCCAACAGGAGAGAGCACCACCATGATGGAACATCATCGTTGCTCATGGGGGAGCTAGGAGAGGCACCTTGAGGGCTGTGGGAGCGGGTGGCAGTCAGAGTGTGAGTCCAGCTAGAGACGGCGGCTGCTGAGTGTGCAAAACAGCAACGTGCAATGTGCTGCTCTTAGGAACACAGGAGTCTGGGTACAGATGGTCTTATCTTTGAGCCTATGGATCCAAAGGCTCCCTGGCTCCTTCATAACCCTTGTTTTACATCATGGAAATCAAGAATGACCAAAAGAAGGCATTGCCCCAATAAAAAGTATGGGGTAAAGAGATGACTTAAGAAATTTAAGTGTTCTGAGACCCAGATTCCAAAGCCAGAACCTAATCTATCTAGGAATGCCCACACCCCACGGCATCCTCAATCCGATTATCAAGTGTTATTTTCTTCTCTTTATTTGAAACCTGAAAGCTCTCTATCTCCTGTTTTTTGTCTGCTTCACTCCATACCACGATATAAGCTTCATGAGAATGGAGCCTGATCACTCGGGGTTTCCGCGACACCCCCCCGCCCATTCAGCATCAGGCACAGTATCAGTCCTCAGTCAGAATTTACAGAATTTACAATTCAATGAACAAGAAGTCTTTGAGGTAATATGAGGAAGAGAAGAGCAGGAAGAGAACCCTGATTATGCATCTGCTTACACAAGGGAGCAGAAGTTAGTAAGCCCTAGAGTAGCAGACAAGATATCTGTGAGCTGGTCAAGAAGCTTCCCTGGGAGTCAGGCAGATATCCTGACAAAGCAATCTGCCTTTTGAGAGAATGTACCCCTCAAAAGGGCAGAGAGATATCATGGGAATGTGCTCTGATCTTTCACCACCCCTGAGTCACTGAACACACTCGCATACACACAGACACATACACACAGGTGCGTGCACACACACACACAGCACTCTCAAATACGAGACTCCGAATATAACATTATCCGTTGAAGAATAAGTTATAAGCAAGAAAGAAGCACAATATGCGAGTCTTTGCATTGATTCCTTTAAACTTAAAATATAGTACATAATATCTTTAAAAAGAAGAATTACTGTAGGAAACAAACAAAAAAAAAAAAACCCTACAAATTCTTCTAAATATTCTCAAAACAATTAAAGAAAATATGGACTCCAGGAGAAAAAAAAACACTACAAATAGGAATAAAAGTTAAAGAAGAGATGATAAGGGGCACCTGGGTGGCTCAGTGGGTTGAAGCCTCTGCCTTCAGCTCAGGTCATGATGTCAGGGTCCTGGGATCCGGCCTCACATCGGGCTCTCTGCTCAGCGGGGAGCCTTCTTCTCCCTCTCCTCTGCCTGCCTCTCTGCCTGCTTGTGATCTCTCTCCTCTCTGTCAAATGAATAAAATCTTAAAAAAAAAAAAAAAAGAAGAGATGATAAGACAACACAAGATATTTTAAGAATTGTCTAAAAGAGCTCAGAAGAAAAACAAAACAAAACAAAAAAACCACAAAGCTATTTTGGAAATGAAATCCAAATTTGAAGCAGTAGGGCTAGAATGTATACTTCTAGAAACTGTTAATCAAATGAAGAACTGGTTTGAGAAAATAATACAGAATGTGAAGTAGAAAGAGAGATAGAAAGACAACAAGACAAAAATGTAAAATACAGAGGTCAGACAGTGAAGACCTCTGAGTAGACTGTCTCTAAGTTAGGAAACCAAACTGAGGAGAGAAAAGAAACTCAAAGATGTAATAAAAAATGTTTCTGAAGCAAAGAAAACTTGAATATGTAGATGGAAAGACTTACCTTGATGAGGTTACCGTACGTCCAGGTTAAACATCTGTCTCGTGTGTGTGTTTGCATGTGCGTGTTTGTGAGTGATGACAGCAATAAGTAAATAAGTAAATAAATGCAGTAGTGTCAGAAAGAAAAAAATATTAGACTGGTCTTAGACTTTCCAGAGAAATCATTGCTAAGAGAGAGGAGTCGTGTCCAGACTAGGACTTTGGAGAGAGAAACGAGAACCAAGAATTTTATACCAAATCCCAGACATGCAGGGACTCAGGGAACCTAATATCCATTAAACCTTCTTTAAAAATTACTTAATGACAAAAGCCAGCCAGCCAAAATAGGAACTGATACACAGGACTCAAAATTACTTCACTGTGATATAAAATGTATACGCTGAATTTTATTACCAGCTGGAGCTCAGCACCGGCCACTGGGGGAATCACTTGGGAACTCAGAAACAGGCTCATTGCTAAGCCTCTCTCTGGACCAATTAAACTTAGACTCTCTCAGATGTGGCCTCAGAATCGATATTTCTTAGCACATCCTTAGGTGTGAATATTGTACAAATAGGGCTGAAAACCACTGATTCAGAAGTGAAAACAAAGGCTAATCATCTGTGAGAATTATGGTTACAGAAAGTGCCAAAAAGGGTAAAAAATATATGTAACAAAGAAAAGGCAGTTGGTCTAAGGGAGCAGAAGAAAGAAAAGAACAAGTCTCTCATGATTATGATTCTTATTTCATAGCAGGGAACAAAAAAAGACTTGACTGGATACTTTTTGAAAAATTAATGACAGTTTTCAAATCTTCCACTTTGTCAATAATGTCTGAATCCTTTATGGGCAGTAACTTCTCATTAATGGGTTGTAGTTCACCAGCAGCCCCAGAAACGCCCACTAGTAGACCATAGGGTCCCATACGAGGAAATGGGTGAGTTGTTCAGAGGGAATAACTGTAGAATTTAGGCTTAGGAGCAGAGAAGGAATAATAAATAAGCCTCTGCATGTCTATGATTCTCCCCGATGAGAGTGTGGGAACAGGAACTCTTATATGCCCTTAGTACAAATGCAAACGGGCCCAAAGTTTTTGAAGAATAATCTAGCATAATATATGTCTATTTGAAATGTTCGTATTCCTCATCCCAGAAATTCCACTTGTAAGAATTTGTCGTAAGCAGTGCCTGCACACATGGACCATGATGCATGTGTAGGATCTGCAGGAGAAGGACAGGGACATTCCTGGTCATGGGGAGTTCCTTCGGTGCACTATGGTGAATCCACCCACTGGAAGGCTTTGCACCTGGTAAAATAATCCAGCAGTATTCACCCCAAATTATCAAACTGTAAATATAAAAGGGTTGCATTTTGTTGGGTACAATTTACACCTCGATGAAGTTAGTCTCTAAAGGTGGATGAGATAGAGCTGTAAGAATGACGTGGGAAGATGCTCGTGACATGCCGCTGAGGGGAAAATCCCGGCTGGAGACCAGGATGTGTATTGTGACCCCGAACACGTGTATGCATGTCTGTTTCCTGTGTTTATTTATGTGTTGGTGTGAATGGGTATTCTTATAATAGGAAAGATGTAGAAAGAGACACAATACTCTATAGATAATCTCTGAAAAATGAAAATAAAGGAAATGTGGAAAGATACTGATGTCACCTGACTTATTTTTGCCCTCAGTCCCAGCATCCCGCCCCGTCCTCACCCTCAGGGCACCTGGGACCCGGGCCGTGGTTGGGGACACGGTGGAGCTTCACTGTGAGGCCCAGAGGGGCTCTCCCCCGATCCTGTACCGCTTTTACCATGAGGATGTCATCCTGGGAAGCAGCTGGGCCCCCTCTGGAGGAGGAGCATCCTTCAGCCTTTCTCTGACTGCAGAACATTCCGGAAACTATGCCTGTGAAGCCGACAACAGCCTGGGGGCCCAGCGCAGCGAGGTGGTGACCCTCAGCGTCACAGGTGGGTTAATTGTTCCAACTGCAGCATAACAGGGACCACCACACCCCCCCCCTTCCCCAGTAACTGAGACTGGAGGTCCCATGGGGCCCTGTGCCCTGTGACATCACAGCGGGCCTGCTGCCCCCACAGCCTCCCTCTGGGAGCTCTGGAGTCTGCATTTTCAGGAAGTTGAACCCTCCCTTGGCTTGCCATGCACTTCCTAAAAGCAATACTGTAGCCACTGTGACCCAGACTTCCCTAACATAGAAGCAGAGGCTTTCACTACACCAGCCACACCCAGGTCTCAACAAGAAAGGAAATTACAAGTACAGCGTGTCTTACCTCACAGATTAGGCGGGGTTGCCTTTGTCTGATAACCCATGAAAAGGCCGGCTCCCTCCGTCGTTGGCCCTTGGGGCTCCCACCAGGAGCCCTCTGGGAAGATTTCCCGACGTCCTCCGCTGACTTCTTACCTGTCCCTGTTGCGTTCAGCTGTAGCAGGGCCCCCACCCGGCCCGTCATGGGCTGACCTCCCTGCCGTGCCCTGTTTAGTGCTGGCGTGGCGCCCCACCCATGCTCTCCATCCATCAATCGGCCGTCTGCTGACTGCACTCGGCCGTCAGTCCATGACTCTAACGTGCACAAGGCTGAGCCACTCAACACCATGGCTTGTCTTCTGCTCCACATCAGCCACCACTGCCACAGCTATGCGTGGCCCCAATAACCTGACCACAGCCTCCTGTTCTGCTTGCTCCTTAACCCTTCCAGTCACGCCTGTCCTCAGACCCCAGCAGAGCCCTGGCTCACCGACACCTTACTCCCTCCCTGGCTGTGTGAATAACGGGTCTCTCCTGTTCCTAGTCCATGACACCGATTTCTCCTTTTCCCCAATTGTCTTTTAATTTCCCAGAAGTCAATTTAATCTTTGTTTCCAGATTCCCCAAGCCCACTTGCAAGTGCGTACCCAACCCCGGGAGCCACACATAGCTCCACACCAATGTCCTTGTTTCTTCAGATCTGAACAAATTACAGCTGGGTTCTGAGTAATGTCACAAGGTCCCTAAAAACTGAGGGAAAAGGTTTCCAGTTTGAAAGGTCTCTCCTACGGAGGAACATATTTAAATGGTAGAAACTGATGGTTAACTATTTTTCCTCCCTCAGTCCCAGTGTCCCGCCCCGTCCTCACCCTCAGGACACCCAGGGTCCTGGCCGTGGTCGGGGACACGATAGAGCTTCGCTGTGAGGCCCAGAGGGGCTCTCCCCCGATCCTGTACCGCTTTTACCACGAGGATATCACCCTGGGGAGCAGCTCGGCCCCCTCTGGAGGAGGAGCCTCCTACAAACTCTCTCTGACTAAGGAACATTCTGGAAACTACCTCTGTGAGGCCGACAACAGCCTGGAGGTCCAGCGCAGCGAGGCAGTGACCCTCAGCGTCACAGGTGGGTTGGCCCCTGCCCACAGCAGCACAACCAAGCACGGCTCACCTTCTGTCCCCGGCAGCCAGAGAGGGGCTCCAGCCCCCACATGGCTGATGTGACAGCCCCACCCCGGGGAGTTCCTGCCAGCAGAAACCCCATCTGCAGGTCCAGGTCCCTCTGTCTATACAGGATCAAAATACCCCACTAGATGTGCAGAGGCTTCTTAGACCATCAACTCTACACTGATCTGTAATTATGGTTGCAAGAGGGAAATTAAGAAATGTTGAGTATGTGTCTCTCTGGTCCAAAAAATGACTTGGCTGTTCCTTGCCTGGGGTTTTTCTCTCTTTGACCCCCGCAAGCCTCTGCTCTTATGCTTCTTTTATTACCAGAAATGTAAATATGCCTCAAACTTCCATATGAAAAACTCTATATCAACACTAACTCTGTGCATAGCCGTTCAGGAAACAAAACCAGTCCTGTTACAAAGTGATCCTTAAAGCAACGGGGGCATCAGAAAGCAGCACGGAGAGGTGGGAGCAGGATGGCATGGATGGAATCGGCCAGGCCTCCACCAAACTCCTCCATTCTTTGCACTGCCCTCTGACCTCTTGACATGAAGTATTATGTCTAAAGGGAAGCTGCTGCTTGTGAGCTCCGAACCTGTTGTGCTGGCCCCTACTCTCTGGCCAGACCTCCAGACTCCTCCTAGGGAGAACTGGGGTAGAGCAAAAGTATGCTAAGGGCAGTTGAGATAAATGTTCTGGTCATCACTGTCATCACCACCATCACCACCATCACCACCACCATCACCACCATCACCACCATCACTACCATTACCACCATCATCACCACCATCAGTACCACCACCATCACCACCACCACCATCACCATTACCACCATCATCACCACCATCACCACCACCATCACCACCACCACCATCACCACCACCATCACCACCATCACCATCACCACCACCATCACCATCATCACCATCACTACCATCACCACCACCATTACCACCATAACCATCATCATCACCATTACCACCACCACCACCACCATCACCACCATCACCATCATCATCACCATTACCACCATCATCACCACCATCAGTACCACCACCATCACCACCATCACCATCATCACCACGATCACCACCACCATTATCACCATCATCACCATTACCGCCATCATCACCACCATCAGTACTACCACCATCACCACCACCACCATCACCACCATCACCATCATCATCACCATCACCACTACCATCACCACCACCACCACCATCACCATCACCACCACCATCACCACCATCACCACCACCATCACCAGCATCATCACCAGCATCAGCAGCATCATCACTGAGTCTTTGCATGTGCCAGACCCTGTGCTTAGTACTTGGCATGTAACATCTTATTTCATCTTAAAGATAAACCAGTGAAACCACTTTTATCCCCAATTCGCAGGAGAGGAAGGCAAGGCTTAGAGGTAGAAAAAAGCCAGTTTACACATAGCTCACAATGGGAAAGCCAAGTTGAGGAATGGGCCTACCCAGGTCTTCATAAGTCTTCACTGTGACATTATTCCTTTATGGCCATGTTTTAACACAACTTTTGAGGGTTTTTTTTTTTATGTTCAGTTAGCCACCATATACTACATCATTAGTTTTTGCTGTAGTGTTCAGTGATCCATTAGTTGTATGTGACACCCAGTGCTCATCACAACATGCGCCCTCCTTAATACCCATCACCCGGCTACCTCATCGCCCCACGCCCTCCCCTCTGAAATCCTCAGTTTGGTTCCCACGGTCCAGAGTCTCTCATGGTTTGTCTCCCTCTCTGAATTCTCCCCCTTCAGATTTCCCTCCTTTCCCCTATGGTCCTACATGCTATTTCTTATGTTCCACATATAGGTGAAACCATATGATGAGTGTCTTTCTCTGCTTGACTTATTTCACTCAGCATAATCCCCTCCAGTTCTAACCATGTCGGCACAAATGGTGGGTAGTCGACTTTTGAGTTTTTAGCAATTATTATTCTGAAGGAAGACAGAAATCTTCATGATAAGAAAAGTGAATGACACAAAAGGGACAATATGAAAAGTGAAGGTCTCAGTCTACCTGCGGGAACACACTTTCATATCCACCTATTTCCAAGATATAACCACTGTTAATAGTTTCATGGGGAAGAAAAGAAAAGAGTTTCATGGGTATTTTTTCTCTCTGTTTAAAAATTTTTTTATTTAAATTTAATTTAGTTACCACATATAGTATTAGTTTCAGAGGTAGAGTTTAGTGATTCATCAGCCGCCATCACCTCCTACCCTCTGACCTCTTGGGTTGTGCTCATTCCATCATATGCTGATGTGATATTACACATCATGTGTAGTGTGCTCATTACATCATATGCCCTCTTTAATGCCGAGTTACTCCATCCCCCACCTCCCCTTCCCCCCAGCAACCCTCGGTTTATTTCCTAGAGTTAAGAGTCTCTCATGGTTTGTCTCCCTCTCTGTTTTTATCTTATTTTATTTTTCTTCCCTTCCCCTACATTCATCTGGTTTGTTTCTTAAATTCCACATGTGAGTGAAATCATACAGTAATTGTCTTTCTCTGACTGACTTATTTCTTAGTATAATAGCATAATGCCCTCTAGAAGCCCTAGCCTCAGCAATCAGACAATGAAAAGAAATAAAAAGCATCCAAACTGGCAAAGAAGAAGGCAAACTCTGACTCTTCACAGACAACATGATAGTGTATGTGGAAAACTCAAAATATTCCACCCCTACGTTGCTGAACTCCTGGGTATTTTTCTAGAAATATTCAAACATATTATAAACATAAAGGTATAAAATTTTTTCACAGAAGTAGAATTAAGTTATACATAATTACACAACTTGCATTTTCACTTAAAAAATACATCTTGGACATCTTTTGTATTTCATTAACCAGTTAACAAGGTTGTCTCTGGTTTTTCGCTATTATACGAATTCTACCACAGAAATCCTTGCAAAAAGCCTTTGCCTATCTCATGTCAGTGTCCCTAGAGGAAGCAGTCCTCAAGGTAGATTTGCAGGGTTACATTGGATGGGCATTTTAAATTAGGCAAGTATTACCATAGAAGTGTAATACCATTACACAAGAAAGTGTCTCGAATCCACAATCCCCCCTAGAGCGTGTTGAGGTCCCTGTTTGTCCACAAGTCCAAGAGTGTTATCTGTCTTTTGAGGCTTTGCCCTTCTGATGGGTGTTTTTATTTTATTTATTTAATTAGTAATGGAAATAATAATGTATTTATTGGCTGCTTGACGTTTTTAGCGATTCATAACCCTTTCCTTACTTTTCTGTTGAGTATTTTTGTCCATCTATAGATTAAGGTCATTAGCATTGTCTGTCACGTAAGTTTCAATCTAGAGATTGAATCCAAGGTTGAAACCTGACCTCTGCCATTTCTTTAGAATTCCTGCCCATTTAAGAATATGTTAGAGGTGGGAACTTGTATTCACTTTTGTCTCCCTTAGTCCCAGCGTCCTGCCCCGTCCTCACCCTCAGGACACCCGGGACGCAGGCCATGGTCGGGGACACGATGGAGCTTCACTGTGAGGCCGAGAGGGGCTCTCCCCCGATCTTATACCTGTTTTACCATGAGGATGTCACCCTGGGGAACATCTCGGCCCCCTCTGGGGGAGGAGCGTCCTTCAACCTCTCTCTGACCGCGGAACATTCCGGAAACTACTCCTGTGAGGCCGACAATGGCGTGGGGGCCCAGCGCAGCGAGGCGGTGACCCTCAGGGTCACAGGTGGGTCTCCTGGGCCCAGACCACAGAGTGGACAGCTGTGTCCTCCAAGGATATTCTGATAATCCTCACGATGTGTGAGCAAAGCACAGCTTCTCAGGGACAGGGACTCAAAACTGACAGTTCTCCACATGGTCCTTTTCTGAAGTGCTCCCGAAGGGATGGTACTTAGTGGGAGCACGGGGCCAAGCAGGGTCGCTGACCGTGTGCTCACTGGTGGGCCCCGCCCGCCGCAGGCCCGGCCTGGCCTCAGCCAAGAGGTGGGCTTCCTCCCGGGAGCAGAGCCATTTCCTGGGCTGCTGCTGAGCCTCCCAGTCCTGACGCCTGGACCTTCCTCCCTCCCAGGCCCAGGCATCGGTGGCAGGGGGCAGAGCCGTGCCAGACCACGAGCCGCTCCCTCCAGCTCACGCGCGGGGTCTCCCCTGCAGGGCCGGCGGGGAGCAGAAGCGGCCTCATTACCACAGGCGTGGCCGGGGGCCTGCTCGGCCTGGTGGGCCTCGTGGCCGTGGCTCTGCTGCTGTGTCGCCGCCTCCCCGGGAGAGCAGGTGCGTGACCTTCGCTTGGGTCCCGGCCCGTCCCCTCCCCTCGGGCTCATGCTGCTTCTGTAAGCGCCAGAGTTCCCAGCAGCCCCTTCCCCGCCACAGTCCCGGTGCCCCCTTCCCTGCCCGCTCCCCCAGAATTGGCTTTACAAACAGTCACCAAAACAGCCCTCGTGCACAGAAGATGCCTCCGCCAGACGGAGCTTATCCAACATCGTGAAGCTCAGTGTGCCTCCCTCGCCGCCCTAAGGAGCCCCCAGGGAGTGGGAGGCAGAGGAGAAAGACTGAGAACCAGGAGTGAGAATGGAAACGCCGTGGGATCTGGTGACCTGTGGCTGTTCCGTGCGCGGTATTTCCGCAGCTGGTCACAGCTGTTTCCCGCCTGCAGCCACGGACCACTCACTGCTCCTGACAAACCCTGCCCCGAGGTGTGACTGCCCCACTGCGAGCCCCACCCACCAGCCAGCTCCTTCGGGCGTGGCGGAGCAGGGTCCTCATAGCGCCGGTGACCCGCGCTGGGTCCTCGCGAGCCTCCCAGCACCCGAGCCCCCCGGCAAGGCCCCCTGCTCCTGGCTCCAGTGACCCTCTGCTTTCCTTTGCAGGAGGAAGGCCGACGTCTGACCCCTGCAGGTACGAGCCGGGCTGTGTTGGCTTAATGAGATGCCCACAGGGGATAAAAATGAACCAGGTGGTCATGCTGGGGACACAGGCTACACGACCTTCGTGTTGCTGTTTCCCTGGGCGTGTGTCAAAGCAATTGCTGGGACCCTCTCACCACCACCTTACCTACATGCGCCTTCTTGCATCAAGAGGGCACTAAATAAAATTTAGGGGTGTACGTCCTCTACCACCGTTGCCTCAGTGGTCTGAGTGACAGCGACCAGACCGGATCCATCCGTGCCCTAAGCTAGTCTCCATCTGGCCAGCCCGCAAAGCTCCAGATGTAACCAACCTAATACCTGCTCTGGGGACGTCAGCCAACCCCCCCCCCCCAGGCCCTGCTCCGCCCACCGGAGGCGGTGCCTGGGAAGAAGGGGCTGCCATCTTGGATCCCGGAGGCCAACCTTGGGAGGCCAACCTTGGGAGGCCAACCTTGGGAGGCCAACCTTAGGAGGCCAACCTTGGGAGCCCAACCTCGGGAGCCCAACCTCGGGAGCCCCCCAGCGGCTCACAGTCCATCTCTGGGCGAGCCCGTGACCGCAGCATCCAGAGCGCGCAGGGCTCCTCTGAGCCCTGATCATGACTGATTTCTCTGAGATCCCGCTCTCGCTAAGAGCTGGAACCCTGGCTCTCGGCCTTTGTAACCTCGTGACTTGAGCAAGTCGCTTCACCTCTTGGAAGCACCCCCTTCCCCATCTGTAAAGGAGGTCACTGCCGGAGGCAGCTTCGTGTTGTTATGAGCATTAGCATGGTGCCTGCTGTGCACCGGGGCCCCTGAGTCTGGCAGCACCGTGATCTGTAACGCGATCGCTCCCACCAGCGGCCCCTCGGGTGTGGGCTCGGCTCTGCGCCCGGGCTCGGCAGCAGGGGTGATGACCGCAGCTGCTTCGTCGGGGCTGCTGGGAGACGTGGCTGTTTCTGTCTCCCAGGAGCCCCTCAGACTCGGACCCCCAAGAGCCCACCTACCACAACGTCCCAGGCTGGGTGGAGCTGCAGCCGGTGTACAGCAATGGTGAGGACCGGCGGCGCCCCACCAGGCTGGGACCCCAGGGGTGGTCCGGGCAGGGGTGGGCAGGGGAGGGCTGCGGGGCTCTGTGGAGGACGAGCTCTGGCTGGGGGAAGTAGCTCGGGCAAGAGGCGAGGACCTCGTAGCCCTCTCAAACTGCACTTTCTTTCCAAGTAAACCCTCAAGGAGGAGACGTGGTGTACTCGCAAGTGAAGATTCAGGAGGGGAATAGGCGGGCAGGTAAGACCCCTGGACTCTTAACTTCGAAGGCGTGGGCGGCACAGCCTCCGTCCCTTCCGTAGGCTGGGCCAATTGGACACAGGGCCCCCTCGCCCGGGCTCACTGCCTTTCTCCCCTTGCGCCCGCCTGCCCTGCTGGGGTCCCGGCCCCACCGTGCCGGCCATGCTCCCCATCCCCAACGACGGCCTCAGGAGACCCCTGCCCCATTAGGGCCTCGGCACTCCCTGCTGTCGCGGGCACGGCTAGCGTTCCCGTCCTCCCTCCGTCGGCTTTCTGTTGCTGCTGTGACCAACGTCCCCGACCGGTTATCTCACAGAGCTGGAGCTCAGGTCTCCCCAGGGGTCACATCGAGGGGCTGCCTGGGCTGCACTCCTTTCTGGAGGCTCCGGAGGAGGAAGTACCTCCTCGCCCTTTCCCGCATCTCAAGGCCACCCCTCCGCACAGCTCACGGCCCCTCCTCCATCTTCAAAGCGGGCAGTGCTGTGCCATGTCCCTCCGATCATTCCTCCACAGCCGGGTCTCCCTCTGAGCACAGCTGGGGAACTTGTCCCCGAGATCTCACCTGGGTGACCCAGGGTAATCTCCCATTGCAAGGTGCCTAATCTTAACCGCGTCTGCAAAGTCCCCTCTTGGGAAGTCACGCAGTCAGGGGTTCCAGGGACCGGTCACACGCTGCCTCCCTCTCTGGTTTCCCGATCCTCTTGTATAAAGTGAGACCAAGTGTGTGTGTGCTTGCGCGTGGTCCGGCAGCTCCCCGACCCACACAGGAGCTCGCTCTTGCTCACAGCCTCCTTGGAGGTGAGGATTGTCATAAATGGGGAACTGAGGCCGAGGACCTTGAGTGACTGGCCTGACGTCACTGCCTAGATGGGCCCCCAGGCCAGATTTAGGACAGCATATAAAAGTGATAACAGCACCTAGCGTCCCACCGACAGGTGTTAACATCCCACGTGCCAAGTACAGTTCCAGGGGCTGTAAAGAAACATGCTCCTTGGGCTTCTGTGTATTTAGTCAGAGCCGTCGGGACGGTACCTGGTACGTGAGACGGACCCTAGAAAATACACACGCACGCGCGCACACACTCATCAGTTCACAGTAACCCCAGAGGAGGGCTTTGCTCCCGCCGTATGGACGAGACCGCGGGCAGGAGAGGGGGCTGGGACCTGCCTGGGGCCACACAGGCGACCCGGCGGGCTCTCCGCAGTACACGCGAGGCCTGAGCTCCAAGCATTAGCAAGAGAGGAGGAGGATTCCTGCCCCCGGGGAGCCGGGGGTGATGCCGAGGAGGGGCTGGGCCCACCGGAGGCCGAGGTCTCGGGACAGGGCCCTGGCCGGACAGGGGGGCTGCCATCTGGGTGGGGAGGGGCCCCGGGACGGGACGGGCCAGTGGGCACGAGGGGCCGGGCGAGGCGGCTGGGCCATCCTGGCAGCTGAGCGCCGGTCTTCTTCCCACAGCAGCTTCAGACCCCGCGTTCAGGCTCCTCCGGCCCTACCTGCCCTCCCACAGCCCAGCCCCCCGCCAGCAGCCTTCCCGACCCCAGGGCTCCTCCGTCATCTACTCCCAGGTGAAGGTGGCCCCGCCCCCGGCCTCCGCGGCTCCTCGAAGCTGAGTCCACACACCCCTGCACCCCA
>CM053618.1:1715909-1727230 GCA_028646535.1 Procyon lotor | reverse complement strand
CTGACCCTGGATGGGGGATCCTTCCCGACACCAGGCACCTTCGTGATTCTCGGGTCCCCAGCCGCGTGTCCTGGGGGCTCGGGGGTCCTGACGCTGTGTCCCTGCAGCTCAGGTCAGACCCCACGGGGTAGGGTTCAAGGCCGCCGCCCCTGCGCCTCCACTGGGACGCCAGGCAAGCTGTGGTCTGTGCCTCTGAGCATCTGCGGTGACTCTCAGGTTCCCATTGATGTATTTTGGAATGTCGGTGAGGTTGGAGCCAATGTCCAGGAAAGAATTCTTGAGAGATCTTTGGTGCAAAAAGGTTGTTTTATTAATGCACAGCGACAGGACCCAGGGGCAGAAAGAGCTGCTGCCCTGGGACTTCAAGGAGCAACTATTTAAATACTTTGGGGGTTGGAGGATGTAAAGATAAGGGAAGTTCCAAAAGGACTTCATCTGCTAAACAAGACTCCCAGGGTCCGGGAGGCCTTGCTCTTGTCAAACTGGGTACTTTTCCTCTAGTAAGGCATTAATATTAAAACTGTTGGGAGCTTCCTGAGCCTCAAGTACTGTCAATGGGCAGCAGGTTATAAGGACATTTGCTTTTACCTACATTTCCTTCTGCCTTGTTCCCCACATCGTTCCCCAACTGAACAATTTTGACCCTTAAATCTTTAAGGTTGCTGGGTGGAAGATCTTATCTTCTGTAACTTTGTCCTGTTGAATCGGGATGTAGAGATGTCCCTACCTATGGGTCCATGCTGCCCAGTTGGGGAAATTATATATGAGTTACCAAGGGCAGAGGCAGTCAATCCAAGGTAGACCATGCATACGAACCTCTCTGAGTAGAAAGGATGGTCTGTGGGCTGGAAGCTATGGTAGTGAAGGAGTCTTGGCACCGGGCAGGGGGATACCAGAAAAGACAACAAAATAAGGTTAATGCTATAATGAGAAAGAGAAGGTCTAAAAAGACCTTCGATACTTAACTAAAAATTTCCTCCAGTCCTTTATTGTCATTTGAAGAGAAACTTGAGGTTTTCCACAGTTTCATGGGAATAATAAGAAGGCATGTTAGTTTGCTCATTGGTTTTCCATGAAGAAGATACAGGTTTTATTCTGATATATGGACCCACAAAGAGTCCCTCTCTATTTTTATTGCTGCAGGAGAACATAATACAACCCCCTAGGGACCCTTCCATTTTGGAGTTAAATCCCCTGTTGTGTTAGACTTCCAATCCTTTAAATAAACCAACCGTCTGGGGTTTATATGGGGCTAGGTTGCTGGTAACTGTCAGATTGAGTTTACGGAGGGTAAGGTTTGCCTATTCATTCAGAGATTTATGAGTTAACCTGGTCTGAAGTGAATAATTTAACAGAGTGTTGTAGTTTCCATCCATTGATAGGTCTACAGTGAGAAAAGGTTTTTCATATAGTAACTCAAAGAGACTTATCTCTATTGGTTGTTTTGGGGGATAATTCTCATTCCGAGAAGCCCAGCTGTAAAAGAGTAATCTAGTTTTCTTGAGTCTCTATTCTTAAAATCTAACATCTACAAAGATGTGTTATTGAAACATAATATATTATGTTTATAATATTATATTATAATTATATATATAATTATAATTAGTATAATTAGGGCCTATAATAACCCTAATTTTTATTTTATTTTTTAAAGATTTTGTTTGCTTATTAGAGAGAGAGAGAGAGTGCACACAAGCAGAGGGAGGGGCAGAAGGAGAGGGGAAAGCAGGCTCCCCACTGATTAGAAAGCCCAGCATGGGGACTTGATCTCAGGACCCCGGGATCATGACCTGAGCTGAAGGGAGCTGCTCAAGGGACAGAGCCACCCAGGTGTTCCAATAACCCTCATTTTTAATCAGAGATCACCAAATCTGGACTAATTCATTTGTAAAACAAGTCCAATTTTAATGAACTTGGCCTAATTATGTACATACCCTCAGCAAGAGTAGTGATTGATCATATATATGTTCTAGAATCTGCTTTGCTGGAACTTTTTATAAGAAATCTCTAGGTTGAACTTTTCGCAGCCTCTCCAGACCAAAAGCCAAACCAAGTGTTTGCCATCAGACATGCCTGCAATACCTGTGGATGTGGGTGGATTCCTCTTCAAGAGGTCCCCATATGTCTGTCAGGTGAGGGTCCTGCACCTGCCAGAGTGACATGGTTTATTCCCCTGGTGAGGACACTGGTAGCTCTGTAAGCAAGGTATTGATGGGGAAACAAAGGCCAAAGAAATGTAACTTAAAGTACAGTCTCCTTAGAGCTTGCAGCCCACTGATAGATCCCTGAAATGTACAGTGTGACCTTCCTCGAGGAACTCATGGCTGCCTCAGGGTCTTCATGTTTCAAGGAACCTTATCTTGGCAGCAGCTGGCCCCTTCGAGGTTCTGGAAACCTTGCTTCCAGATCCCTTGGAGATTTGTGCTATCCCTAACCCCCACTAATTTAATACAGCCAGTCACAGCTCACAATCCCAGGGCAGCTCTTCTGCCCAAAGGGCCTGTCCCGGGAGCAGGGAAGGGGTGAAGGGACAGGCAGGAGAGGTAGGAGGCCCCTGATTCCTCCAACAAGGCTCACGTAGGCTCACATGACCAGGCTCACAGAAATCCCAGATGTGACGAAATGCTGAGGGATATAAAACCAGACATAAGGGAACATAACGAGACCACCTTGTTATGCCTTAAATATCAGAGACGAGATGTCCCAAAGACAGTTACAGCTGGACCACAGAAAATGACCAAACTTCCAAGAATGAGTAAACATGGTTTATCTGTGCCAGAGATGTCAAGATCTCAGTTTCCTGGTCCGTTCTCAATAAAAGACTGACAGTGACAGCCCACAGGGGAAACCCACCGGGGACCCTTCTCACTCTAGGGAGCTTCTTCTTTCCCTTCTGCTCTTACCTTCACTTAATAAGCTTCCACTTCACTCACTCTTGTGTCCACGAGGTTCATTCTGTGACCCCGTGAGACAAGAACCCTGCAATCGTGCGAAAGCGTCGAGCCAATGTTTCCAAGGGGCTCCATTGGCTTCTTGCTTCATAACATCAACCTTAGTTCCTTAAAGCTGTTTGGTCATATCTGAGTCTGTAAAAGTCTCTCTCAAATATGAGATTGAAATCAAAACCTTGGTAAAATAACTAATATTTCCAATGGTGTCCTGTTACAAGGAGAACAAATTCTTATTGAACTTACGCAAATGACTATAATTGCCATGGAAGAAAGAATGCTTACTGAGACCTTTTTGAATTTCAGAGGGTTCAGGTAGAGAGAAAGGTTAAAGGCATTCATTTGTTGACAGAGGAATACTTTAGAAATATTTCTGTACATCATTGATATCTAAGAGAAAGTTTCCTTAATCTGGAAGAGCAAATATTAGAGAACCAGCAATGTTTTAAACAAGAGTCACACACTGTAATCTTCCTCGGTTTACTTAGTCCCATGTCACTAATTTTTGTTCTATTTGAATGCAACTTTTTTTAGTTAGTTCCAGAAATTCTTACTCTAATTTAGGTTTATGATTTTGAAGATATCAAAACCTGTATTTGTCAAAAACCCTTTCTGTTAATTTTAGCCATTCTGACTAGTGTAAGGTGGACTCTCATTGTGGTTTTGATTTGTATTTTCTTGACGCCAAATGATGTTGAGCACTTTTTCATGTGTCTGTTGGCCATTCGTATGTCTTCTTTGGAGAAATGTCTGTTCATGTCTTTTGTCCATTTCTTGACTGGATTATTTGATTTTGTGTTGACTTTGATAATTTCTTTATAGAGCTTGGATACTAGCCCTTTATCTGATAAGACACTTGCAAATATCTTCTCCCATTCTGTAGGTTATATTTTGGTTTTGTTGACTACTTCCTTTGCTGTGCAAAAGCTTTTTATTTTGATGAAGTCCAGTTCATTTTCACTTCTGTTTCCTTTGCCTTTGAAGATGAATCCAGCAAGAAATTGCCGCAACCAGAGTCAAAGAGTTTGCTGCCCGTGTTCTCCTCTAGGATTTTGAAGGATTCCTGTTTCACATTCGAATCTATCATCCATTTTGAGTTTATCTTTGTATATGGTGTAAGAAAATGGTCCAGCTCATTCTTCTATATGTGGCCCCAACAATTCACCATTTGTTGGAGAGACTGTCTTTTTTCCATTGGATTTTCTTTTTTGTTTTGTCAAAGATTAATTGGTCAAGAGTTGAAGGTCAGTTTCTGGGTTCTCTATTCTATTCCATTGATTCATGTGACCCTTTTTGTTCCAGTACCACACCGTCTAGATGATTACAGCTTTGTAATAGAGTTTGAAGTCTGGCATTCTGATGCCACCAGCTTTGGTTTTCTTTTTCAACATTTCTCTGGTTATTTGAGGTCTTTTCCATCCATACAAATTTTAGGATTATTTATTCCAGTTCTGTGAAAAATGTTGATTATATTTTGATAGGGATTGCCTTGAGTGTGTACATTGCTCTGGGTAGCATAGACATTTTAACAATATTCATTCTTACAATCCCAAAATTGTATTATGTATGTATGTATGTATGTATGTAAGAATGTATATACATTCTTACAGTGGAATGTTTTTCCATTTTGTTGTGTCTTCCTCAATTTCTTTCATAAGTATTCTGTAGTTTTGGGAGTATAGATCCTTTACCTCTTTGGTTAGGTTTATTCCTAGGTATCTTATGATTTTTGGTGCAATTGTGACTAGGATCAATTCCTTAGTATCTCTTTCTTCTATCTCATTGTTGGTGTATAGAAAATGCAACTGATTTCTGTGTATTGATTTTTATATCCTTCTACTTTGATGACTTCCTGTATGAGAATTAGCAATTTTGGGGTGGAATCTTTGGGTTTTCCACATAGAGTATCATGTCATCTGCAAAGAGTGAGAGTTTGACTTCTCTGCCAGTTTGAATGCTCTTTCTTTCTTTTTGAGGTCTGATTGCTGAGGCTAGGACTTCCAGTACTACGTTGAACAACAGTGGTGAAAGTGGACATCCCTGTCATGTTCCTGACTTTAGGGGAAAAGCTTTTAGTTTTCCCTCATTGAGAATGATATTTCTTGTGGGTTTTTGTATATGGCTTTCATGATATTGAAGTATGTTCCCTCTATCACTACACTGTGAAGTTTTAATCAAGAAAGGGTACTGTATTTTGTCAAATGCTTTTTTTGCATCCATTGAGAAGGTCATATGGTTCTTGTCCTTTTATTCATGTGATGTATCACATCGATTAATTTGCAGATATTGAACCACCTGTGCACCCCAGGAATAAATCCCACTTGGTCGTGGTGAATATCTTTTAAATGTACTGTTGGATCCTTTTGGCTAGTATCATGGTGAGAATTTTGGCATCCACACTCACCAGGGACATTGCCATGTAATTCTTTTTGGTGGGGTCTTTGTCTAGTTCTGGGATTAAGGTAACGCTGGTCTCATAGAGTGAGTTTGGGAGTTTTCCTTCCATTTCTATTTTTTGAAACAGTTTCAGAAGAATAGGTATTAGTGCTTTAAATGCTTGGTAGAATTCCCCTGGATTCTTGTTTGTTGTGAGATTTTTGATTACTGCTTCAATTTCTTTGCTGGTTATTGGTCTTTTCAGGCTTTCTATTTCTTCCCATTTCAGTTTTGGTAGTTTATAAGTTTCTAGGAATGCATCCATTTCTTCTAGGGTGCTTAATTTGTTGGAATATAGTTACTCATAATATGTTCTTATAATTGTTTGTATTTCCTTGGTGCTGTTTGTGATCTCTCCTCTTTCATTAATGATTTTATTTATTTGGGTCCTTTCTCTCTCTCTCTTTTTTTTTTTTTTTTTTTGATAAGTCTGGCCAGGGCTTTATCAATCTTATTAATTCTTTCAAAGAACCAAGTCCTAGTTTCGTTGATCTGTTCTACTGGTATTTTGGTTTCTATTTCATTGATTTCTGCTCTAATCTTTATTATTTCTCTTCTGCTGGGTTTAGGCTTTACTTGCTGTTCTTTCTCCAGCTCCTTTAGGTGTAAGGTTAGGTTGTGTATTTTGAGGCCTTTCCTTTTTCTTGAGAAAGGCTTGTATTGCTATATATTTCCCTCCCAGGACTGCCTTTGCTCTAACCCAAAGGTTTTGAACTGTCATGTTTCCATTTTCATTTATTTCCATGAATTTTTAAAATTCTTCTTTAATTTTCTGGTTGGCTCATTCTATAGTAGGATGCTCTTTAACCTCCATGTATTTGTGTTCCTTCCAAATTTTCCCTTGTGATTGGGTTCAAGTTTTAAAGCATTGTGCCTGACCCAGAACTGTGAGCTCTAGGCAAGGCCAGCATCTAAGCAAGCAGTTCTGCAGCTCTGCGTCCTCATCTGTGAAATTGGAGACTCCTTTTCTCATAAACGTGTCCATGATATGATGGGGCCACAGGTCCTGCAGCAGCATCATGCTTGTCCACTTCTTTCTTCCCCATCTCAGCGATTCCTTCACCAAGCTTCCAGATTGTGGAGAACCCCAGCACCTCCCACACCCTGGAAAGGACTGTGGGGGCATCTGTCCAGCTGCAGCTGACCTCCCCCTTGTACCCGAATGTCCGAGAGATTGAGTGGAGTTGGCATTCTGAGCCTGAGAAAGAAGAGATCCTGGTATCCTGGAAACCGAATGCTACTGGTCCTGAGTGGTATGAGCTGGAGGAAAAATACAGGAGAAGCTTCTCTCTGACAGAGATGGCAGTTTTGAGCATCAGGAATCTCACCACGGAAATGAGCGGATGGTATACAGCAAGGGTCAAGCTCCGCACGGGAAAATCCCAGAAGGAAGTCTTTAGACTCTGTGTATATGGTAAGGTGAGCCCCAGTCAGTATTTCAACAACCACTTTATCTCAAGTAAGTTGGCCTAAACAGATGTAAAAAAATCAAATCTTCTTTAGGAGTATTTGCATCTCTTTTGATGCCCTAACCCTAAAAGCTAAATTCTAAAGATGTCATCTTAGGAAAAAGTGGCTAAAATGCCTTAATAAGTATAAAAAACACATGAAATGGGTAAGGGGCAGGAAGCCACCCAAAAAGATAACAAAAATCTATCTTCAACTGCAAACTATTGCAAAACTGATTATCAGAATACAAAATTGTATCAGAAAGGTTCTTAACCAGTTGTTTCAAAAACATATTTGAAATCTCTTTCCCAAAAAGTTGGCAGAAATAAAACAAGAAACCAGGACATCAGCACAGTGAGGAGCAACCCCAGGAGGGAGACCAAGGGTTAGAAGTCGACACTGGGTAAAACCCTTTCCACCACCTGCCCTGCCCTCCTGCCAGGAGGACCAGGGACGCAGTCCTGTCTTAGACCTAGTGGAGATGCAGAAGGAGACGTAGGCCTGGCCCTCAAAGCTCCCACGGCAGTGAGGAGCCCCACCGCCCCCCACAGAAGCAGAGACCTGGGGCAGACAGTGCAGGGGAGTAGGACAAAGGGAGGAGAGGAGCAGAGCCCAGGGTGTGCACCCGCCCAACCTCTCTCCCATCTGTCCCCTGCTCAGGGCACCATGGTATCCTCCTCACTGTCTTCTCTGCCCCTGGTCTTCCCCTCCAAATCCCCCTCCACCTGATTGCTCTGTTGAGCTTTCAGAAAGGCAGGACCCTCCTGTCCTTTCCCTGCCTACAGCCAACCTGCTCCCGCCCCTACTCCCCACAGGATCAATGGCACCCAGGAGAGGAAGTCTAACCCGCCCAGAATCTGGTCCCTGGGTGTCTGTCCAGGCGTGTTTCCAACACTCTTCTCCCTGTGCCCTGCTCCCGTGTGCTGCCCTTCCCTACCTGGCTGCCCGCTCTTTCCTCTTTCCTGGATGCTGGGGACTCTTGGGGGACTACCTGTCCCTCACCCCTCCCCTGCATAGTGGGCAAGTCACCATTTCCAGTCCTCTCCTGGACCATCTCTCTGCCTTGCTCTGGGGTTACTGGCTGTGCTCTCCTCTCCTGGACAGCTCCATTCCTGGCCTCACCCCCTGTGGCCCCTGCCCACGGCTCTCCACAGTTCCCAGCAGGCATTCAGCAGGTGTCCTTCAACTGGGTCAGTGTCAGCGAGAAGTAAAGGAAACCTACAGAAACACATCTCATTTTCCTAGCAGTTTTGATTCTTCAAGCTTGATTCACAGTCCCTCACCTGTTGAAAAGAGCATGTAACAAACATTCATATAAACCAGCTGCTGAACAAATTCATTCTTAAAAGAATAAACTTTCTAAGTACCTGTGTGCGCTTCCTAACACTTTGTAATAGACATTCCGTTTGGCTTTATACTTAAATTATCTGTTAATTCAGTTATTTTTAAGAAGCTGCTTAAAAGTATCGTTTCCTAGTCACATGTGCTGTGAGTTCTAGGAAGGTTGCAAGTTTGTATTTTTACTAATCCCCCGGATCAGGGGTTGGCAGACTGTAGCCATGGGTCAAGTCTAGCACATGTCTGTTTTTATAAGTAAAATTTTATTGGAAAACAGCCACATCACTACATTTGTATGTTGTCTTTGGCTGCCTTCTCCCTACAGTGGCCAAGTTCTGTCGTTGTGGCCAAGACCATATGGCCAGTGACCCCATATGTACTATCTGACCCTTAGCACTAAAGTCTGCCTCCTCCTGCCTGGATGCGGTTGCTGGCACAGCAGATGTGTGCAGTGTGTAACTTTGTAGGTTATCATGCGAGTTATAGGAGGTAACGGAAAGTGCTTGGAGCTGTGCCTGGGAATATCCTCCTGCTCTAAAAATGCTAATTACTGTTTCTTTTCATTTGTTAATGGAGTATATTCCACTAATAAATTTCCTTGTATTCCTGCAATAAATCCAACACGGTCGTGATGTATCATGTGATTTTATGTGCAAACATTTAATTTAGGAAGTTTAAGTTCTCTGTGTATGACTCATGGTAACCCATGGATTAGCAGGTGTGTTTGTCCTGTATTGGGCTTGTGCATCTGACCTGAGTGGTAAAGCTGAGCTATACTTTCATGACCTGGCAAACCTTCTGTCTTTTCTAAGCTGGAACACTGTCTACAACATAGGAATGTTATTTTCCTTGGCCCCTGGGCAGTGCTCACGCCCAAACTGTGTGCCCTTCACACACTTGATGAAGACACACCTTTAGCCACCTTCCTAATTTCTTCTAAGTTGGGGTTCTTGCATCTTCATACTAAAATTTTGATCACTTCATTTTCCTGGAGAGGTATTATTTCACCCACATCTTAAAATTTATTAATGTGTTTCTTGAATAGTGTTTCCCTATAATTTCCAATGTTGTTTCTTATCTGTATTTATGCCTTGATGCTCATTCCCAATGAATTAGGTAGAACAACAACTTTCTGTTCAGACGTCAGTCTTTCCCTTTTGATTGGTCCTTTTTTAAATGACTCTTGATGTTGCCGACTAATCTCCTTCGTTATTGCCGTCGTGCATCGAAGTCAGGAAAGCGCAGCCTGAGCTGGGCTCTCAAAGGCTGAAGCCGGGGGGTTCTCGTTCTCGGCCCCAGGAAGTCAGGCGACGGCAGTGACTGGGGTCTGGCCGTCCGCTCAGGGGTCCCCCGGCTCCCAGGTCCCCATCTTTCTGCTCCACCGTCCTGGGCTCGGGGTCTTGTCCTCCTGCTTCGCCCTCATGGTCCAGGACGGCTGTGGCTGCAGACCCCAGCCCACCAGGAAGACCGCCGACGAGAGAAGGACGAAGGGCAAAGTCTCCGTCGTCGTGAGGCTCTGTCTCTCCAGGACTGAGGACCCTTGCTCCCGTCCAGCACTGGTCCCTACCTCAGTGCCCAGCCCCAGGGATGCTGTAGGAAGACCGGACCCCAACCCTGAGCTCTCAGGTGTGAGCAGGCCAGCCCAGGACAGACAGGGCCGTGGGGCTGGGTGTGCCGGGAGTCACGTGCCAGGCTGGCCAGGGGCTCTCCATGTCAGGGTGACCCGGGCTCCTGCCTCCCCTCTAGTCTGTGAGGGAAACACTCCTCTGCAGGAAGCGTGCATTGAGTTGTTGACCTCGGGATTTCCAGCTGTGTTTTGGTTTGGATTTTCTGGTTTACTTGCTGACATTTCCCCATCTTCCAGGCTCTGTTGTTAGGTCTGTAGGAATTTAAACTCTATGTGACTGTTTGGTGTTTTCTACCTGAACCTGGACTCGGTCTGCCGTGATTATTGTCATACCTGCCATCATGTTGTTGACATGTCCCCTGTGGATGGTTTTCTGTCTATGCCTCTTCAATCTCTCTGTGTCATACGTGATGGGATGAGTGCGCAGCAGCGGGAGTGGAATCGGAGCCTTGGGTGTGTAACAGGGGGACGTCATGCCCGCAGATATAGCTCAGGTTTACCCAGATGCACTCGCTTCTGTTGCTTCCTAATTTTGATTCACCATTGTTTGTATCTTCTTCTTGCCTTTTGTTGGATTGGTAGAGTTTTCATCCATCTAAACATCCCTCATATTCTGGGAGTTATAACCCCTTGTACTACTTTCATCCTAGTGGATAGTAAACTTAAATATTTACTTTGACATTTAAAGTTCAACAGTATCTCTCTTTAAATAAATCAAGAACTTTTAACATGTTTCCCCACTGTATTCTCAACTCCTTTCATGTTGTGTTTATTGTATCATTGAGAATAGATACAGTTATCATCATATGTATAACCATCATGTGTATATGTAATTATAGAGTTATTGGGGCACCTGAGTGGCTCAGTTGGTTAAGCATCCAACGCTTGATTTCTGCTCAGGTCATGGCCTCATGGTTGCGAGACTGGGACCCACCTTGGTCCCTGCACTCAGCAGAGTCTCCTTAAGATCCTTCTTCTTGCTTTTGCTCACCCACTTTCTCTCTCAAATAAACAAAATAAATCTTTTTAAAAAAAATTTTAAAAGATTTTATTTATTTATTTGACAGAGAGAGAGATCACCAATAGGTGGAGGCAGGCAGAGAGAGAGGGGGAAGCAGGCTCCCTGCTGAGCAGAGAGCCCGATGTGGGGCTCGATACCAGGACCCTGGGATCATGATCTGAGCCGAAGGCAGAGGCTTTAACCCACTGAGCCACCCAGGTGCCCCAATAAAATAAATCTTTTAAAAAAGAATTAGCATATCCATCATGATTTCTGAATTAGGTAGACATAGGTGAGCATTGAATGGCCTCAGCCCTCTGCCCTGGGCTGGGGGTCAGAACCCCAGGCCAGGAGAAGTAGGTCCCTTCCCCAGGCCCATAGTTAGGAACCCCCCACAGCTGGGTCACTTGGTGAATGTGCTGGTTCCCTTGTGTGTCCTCCAATGCTGACTCTCAGTTTCTCTTTTGTTTCCTCCTACCCCAGAGCCCATCCCCCACCCCCAGATTGTGATTCATTCATCATC
>CM053618.1:1697278-1710670 GCA_028646535.1 Procyon lotor | reverse complement strand
TTTGATCCCTTTGAATTTCTGGGCAAAGAACCATACTATTGACAAATAATTAGAATTTTTCCTTCTTTCTTTCCAATTTTTATGCTTTGTTCCCCTCCTCTGTCTTGATGCTGGTGAACACCTCCCAGAACGTGTTTAATAAGAGTGATTCTGAAGCTCATCCTTGTTTTGTTCCTTACTTATTGTAAGTGCTTCAAGGGTGTCCCTGTTAAGCATGATGTTTATGGTTAAGGCATATAAGGCATGTCTAAAAAGTATGTTCTTATTGCTATTTTATCAAGAATTTTGCCATGAAGAAAATGTTAAAGTTTATTCTTTTCCCTTTTATCATCCATGATGATGTCATCTGGCTTTCCTGTTTTTCCTCTTTGAATAATACATTAGTAGATTTCCTCCTATTGAACTGTTCTTTGCTTTTGGACTAAATACCAGTTGATGTATTATTCTCTTAATGTGCAACTATCTGATAATATTTTCATTTGGGATTTTGCATCATTATTTATAAATGAAATTCTCCTGTGTTTTTTGTGCTTTACTTTGTTAGTTTGGTATTTGTATTATACTTATTAGAAGTTCCTTCTATCTCCACTTATTGTAATAATTCAATAAAACTTTGGGCACCTGGGTGGCTCAGTTGGTTGTAACAGCCTTTGGCTCAGGTCATGATCCTGGAGTCACGGGATCGAGTCCCGCATTGGGCTCACAGCTCCAGGGGGAGTCTGCTTCTCCTCTGACCTTCTCCCCTCTCATGCTCTCTCTCACTCTCTCAAATAAATAAAATCATAAAAAAATAATTCAATAAAAATTTGCTTTGTAGTCCAAAAAAAGATTCCTTTAAAAAAAAAAAGAATTCCTGGGGCTCCTGAGTGGCTCAGTTGGTTGAGTGTCTGCCTTCTGCCTAGGTCATGATCTCAGGGTCCTGGGATCAAACCCCAAGTCAGAATCTGGCTTCCTGCTCAGTGGGGAGTCTGCTTCTTTATCTCTGCCCCTCCCCCCACTCAGGCTTTCTCTCTCTCAAATAAATAAAACTTACAAAAAAATTAAAAAGGAATTCCCATTACCTAGTACCGATTTAAGTTACTTTTATTGAAAATTACTTAAAGATCTATAAATATGCAACTATGTAAAAATGTCTTGTGCTTATAGCATTTATATTATAAACTCAAAAATATGTATAAAGTAGATAAAAGCAAAGCAACAAAACAAAAAGCAATGGTTATGCAAACTAGTATTCAAACCACAACTTTAATGTAACATGATCGGTGTTGTTTTGCTACAATGGAATCATTAGGAGGATTATAGTCCTCCTAACATTAGTTAGGGTTATAGGAAAACACTGTAGCTTCACATTGGGCTCTATATTTAATTTTCAACCCTTGAATACAAACAATGCTATCTTAGATGCATTTGTTGTATAACACTTGATTAAAGTCTCTGTTTACGAGTTCAAGCTGGTCAACGTCATCCTTTAACCAAAACTCTGCCTGGCGGCAATGGGTAGATCTGTAAAATTGTTTCATTCACCTTAAAAAAAAAAACCGCACCGCAGCACTATTAAAACCCCACTCCCTACATGCCTCTCTCCTTACTCCTGGAATCGTAGAACAAAGAATTTCTTCAGTGAATATTTGCTGCCCTAGTGGGTGTTTATTACATTCCTGCGAATGACCTTTTGGGGGGGGGTGCTGCAAAGACAGACTTCCATCCCTCTGTCTGTACATCAGATGGGCCCCAGGCAGCCACAGAGCAGGAACTCTGGAATGTGATCTGCTTGTTTGAGAGGTACTGTGGGGGCAGAAGCGGGCGAATCCGCCCAGTGCCCATTCAGCGAATGATCGAATTGCCAAAATGATTGAATCTACCTTTCTACCAGAAACCTTTTCTTTTAGCTATGTATAAGGCTTAACGCCATTTATAGCGGATAGAAGAGTTTAAAAAGCTTTTGAAGGTTTCTGTAATTCTAGTTAACAGGTTTCCATTCTTTCTCCCTAAGAGCTCCCTAAGCAAGGGTGGACGTTTCCCTACCCAGCTCCCTGTAGGGGAAGGAGGAGTCAGCGCACAGACGGCCTGGGTTGGTGTGCCTTGTACTGGGATGAGGCTGGGGGACACAGGAGGACCCCAAGGGCCAGGGAGGACGCCTGAAGCCAGAACCCTGGAGTCCGCTCCCTGAAGTTCTCACTGGCTCTCTTAACCCATCGATTCAAATTGCCATACACTTTATCAGTAATTGATGGAATGGATACTTTGTAAGTTTGGCAAAGTTTAGCAAATTCAGCAACTAGCACACTCAGTGATTTGATTATTTAGGCTATAAGGTGGCCTCCTGCAGGATCCAGGAACGCACAGATTCATGTACAGAGAATGAGTGAGAGCATGAGATATAAACGCTAGCCCAGCCCACGCTAGCCCCTGACCACAGAGCACACCAGTTCGAGATCTACCGTTCTAGGAGCTGCAGAGTCACACAGGAAAGGCAGCAGACGGAGGAGCAGGGGGAGGGGAGGCCAAGCCCATGAACCACAAGGACGTCAGTCCACGTGGCTGGCTCAGGCTGATGGGGAGGAAGGTAGAGAGGAAGGAGAAGGAAGAGAAGCCCAAAGGGCCTTTCTCGTGGGACCTCATGGGCAGGAATACCCTGCTCTGTGGAGACGGTTTCTCTGTGGCTTTCCCAGAGCTGGGCAGCTGGAGCACAGGAGTCCTAACCAGCTCGGGTACCCCTCCTATCCTTCCAGGAGGCTGTGAGATGGGCACAGGGCACACGCCATCTTGTGTGGTTCTCTAACTTCCGTGCTGAGAGCTCTGTGGCCAGAAGGCAACATCACAAAGAATCCAGATACACATGTTTGTTAAGCAAAACAAAAAGAAAGTCCCCCAAAGATAGAAAAGCAGAAAAAGGAAAAAAAAACCAACCTAACAGGAGACCTACACATATGGAGTCTTCCCAAATATAGAAAAGAGAACCGTTCACAAAAGACTAACTGAAGCTAGAGATGAAAGGTACATCAAGACATGGGAGTATGATGGGGAGGGGGAGGGCTAATAAAATAACTGGGGAGAAAGTGATTCTTTGGCAGAATTTAAGAATGCAAAGAACAGAATCCGCACGACAAGAAGGCAGGTAGTGACGTGGAAGAAGAGAAGAGGAAAGCACTTAGAGTGAAGAAGACCAGTATGGGTTGGCAGTGGGGGTAAAACATAGAAAACTCGGTCCCCATAGAAGAGAGGGAAGGAATGTCCTCCCCAACATCCATCTCCTCCCTCAGAGCCACTGTTCTCGCCAGCAGAACCCGCCCGGCTCAGGGGCTGCCCCGGCGGCACGGTGGGCGTGGGACCCTATTCTGGCTGGTGACGAGGAAAATAAGATCACTGGGGGTGTCTGAGAATGACTTCCATCCGGACAGGAGGAAGGAGGGAAGGGAGACGCCCCTGCTCCTGCAGCCCAGCGGCTCTTACCTCTGAATGTCCGGGTGACAGTGTGAAGCTGCAAACCCATGGAGCCCTCTCTGAGCAGCGGGGAGGTTGGGTGGGGGCTGAGGCTGAACCAGAGCCCTGGCATCGCTGAGCACTGATCCAAACCCAGCGCAGTTTCTCTCCGGCTTAGGAATTACTGGGGATTGCAGCCCTGGGAAGGAGCAGTGTGTCTGCAGGTGAAGCGACAGGGAGTGGTTGCAGAGTTGTTGGCTGAATTGGTTCACTGGTTTGCTTCATTTTGCTGAGTGACAGCATGCAAGGGAGTGGTGGAAATTAAGTCGCACATGGGCAATGAGATCAGGTTTGGGACTTCTTGTTCGAGATGTTCATAAACCATGTAAATGCATATGTCTCCTCCCTTTCCCCAGAACCTTGAAACTATGGTAAGTTTAGGTGTCTAAATCACAACATCAAAGAGAGGCAGGGTGGTAACGGACAGCCGGCTAGAGATGCCTGGAATCTCAGAGCGGAGGAAGAGGGTTGCCTGGGTCCCCAGAACCCAAGCGAGGACCCATTCCATGAAAATCTGTGGGGTAGTGCCCAAGAAACAGTTAATGACCCATCACGGTGAGTCCATGATGCTGCGAAGTTCCGGGACACGCACCTGGAATACATAGGTGGGGCCCAGCAGAGGTTGGAGCTGCCTACGGGGGGTAGGGGGGGACTCTGAGCTCAGAGAGGCCACAGAGGAAGGGGAGGGGTTCTTGGGGCTGACCCAAGGGCGATGCTGGGGGGGTCTGAGCAGGAAATAACTCCCAACCCACCGCCCAGCTCCAGGAAGGGAGCGTCCCAGGGTCACGCATTACCTTGAGCCATCAACAAAGGAGCGCTCTTCTCAAGAACCCCAAAATACCGTACGGAGAACTCGGGGCAGCTCGCGTGCTCGCTGGCGAGCCTCCTCATTCTGACTCGGAGGGGTTCCGGGATGACAGCCCGCTCCCCGCCCCCCCACCCCACGGTGGAACCTGATTGCCCGCAGGGCTGCTGGGCTCTTTTTGAAGCGGGAGAGGAAAGCCAAGGATCCCCGCCCCGGCGAGGAAAGCCAACAGCGCAAGCATCGTTGCAACCACAGGCAGTGGCTGAAGGGGAAGCATCAGGGTGTTAAAGGGAGTCATTCGATGATGTCTCAGCTGGAAAGCGCCAGAAATAACCTCAACGCATTATCTAGGGACAGAAGTAACCACAAGACGATTAAAACCGGAAACAGCAGACCTCGTTGCCCTGGGAAGGGGAGCTGGGGCCGGCAGGAGACTGAGGGCTTTTAGTACATGTGTAACGTGTGCACATGTGATCTGTATGATTCGATGCGCTGTGTATTCGTGCTCGAACACAGCACTTACATTTGATTATATGTGTGTATGCTCTGAGCCTGTACATTGGGTTGTGCCCTTGCGCCTGCGCTCTGACGTGGCACGTGAACTGGGTCGTGCGCGTGCGCCTGCGCTCTGACAAGGCACGTGAACTGGGTCGTGCGCGTGCGCTTGCGCCCTGACGCGGCGCGTGTACTGGCTTGTGCGCGTGCGCCTGTGCTCTGACGCGGCGCGTGTACTGGCTTGTGCGCGTGCGCCTGCGCTCTGACAAGGCACGTGAACTGGGTCGTGCGCGTGCGCCTGCGCTCTGACTTGGCACGTGTAGTGGGTCGTATGCGTGCACCTGCGCACTCTAACACGGCACGTGTGTTTGGTTGTGCACCTGCTGCGAAGAAGGCCCCGGAGCACGAGGCTGTGCTGGGCAGCTGCCTGGGCCGGCGACTCGCTGGTCAGCCTTACCCAGAAGCAGATTCCGGCTCCGGAGTTCTGGAGGCTGGGGTCCCGGAGCGTGGGATGGAGCGGCGCGGCTGCAGCAGGACCCGGGGCACAGGGCGGGATGTGAGGGCCAAGACACCGGCTGTGCAGCGGGGCAGGGGCTGGCCTTTGGAGCCCCGGGCAGGAAGGGGGTCCCAGCCTGGGGCCCGAGGGCGAGGGGCTGTGGAACCACCGGGGGTTGGCTGACATGAGAAAATACTTGCATGGTCTCCTCCCCGGCTCCGAAGACAGAGCTCCGAAATCCCTTGGGATTTCCTGGATGACAGGAGAATATTTTGTTTTAATGAGGCGACTCCAGGTGGGGTCCTGGGTGAGGGCTGGTCACCAGAAAATCGGAGCCCTGATGAGAAGCTCGGAATTTTCAGCCCCTAAACCCCTGTTTCTCCAGAGAGGGGAGGGGATTGGAAATGGAGTGCGTGACCCATCAGGCCTGTGTGAGGAAGCCTCCATAAAATCCCCAGAGTATGGGGTTCTGAGCTGCCGGGCCGGTGGGCAGGTAGAGGTGTGGGGAGAGGGGCACGCCCCCGGCACAGAAGCTCTGCACCCCTTCCCTCATCTCTTCACCTGCACCATCCTCTGTGCCCTTTACCATTCCCTTTAATGAGCTGGTGAGCAGTAACTGGTTTCTTAGTCTTGTGAGCTGTTCTTGCGGGTTAATTGAACCCCTTCCTTGGGGTCCTGAGTTCCAGGCGATCGGAAGCACAGGAGGTGCTCTGGACTCCTCGTGGCCTCTGGAGCGGGGAGGTCTGGTGGGCTGAGTCCCTCCCTGCAGGATCTGACAGTGTCTCGGTAGATAGCGTCAGAAGGGCGTTAGAAGGGCGTCAGAAGGGCATGGAACAGTTGCTGAGAGTGCTAGGTGCCGGCGAGAGCGCCCCGCACCCGGTGTCAGACGCTGAGCGGGGCAGCAGGGAGGTGAGGGGCCGGTAGGACACGGGGAGGAGACAGGGCCCATGCAGGGCAGCAGCTCTGAGAGGCAGAAATTAATGAGGAGGTGACACAAAGGCATGAGTCTTTCCTCCCTCATGAATGCCACAGGATGTCCTGTGCAGGGGCGGCCTGGGCCTGCCTCGGACTGGGGTTCCTGCTGTTGGAATCACAATGCAGCCACTCAGGAGGCCTCTGGCCTGCAGCCCTCACACGCTCTGCTTCTGTTCTGTGGGTCCAGCAGCACACTTTGGGGCCCAGGGCCTGAGGTTGAGCAGAAAGGCCCCAGGACCCGGGGACACACCTCATTCTCAGGAGATGTGCTCTCCGTCTGGGGCCTGGGCTCAGAGCTGGCCTTCCCGTGTGCCTGGGGCTTGGGGGAGGCAGCACAGCAGGAGGCCGGTACTGACCCCAAAGTGTGCTGCTGGACCCACAGAACAGAACTGAACCCACAGAACAGATGACTGCCATCCCTTGTCCTCCACTGATGGTTATCGCGCACACAAAGATGCTGAATTCCTGCCCAGTCCCAGGACGGTCACCGACAGGTCCTCCTACGTGGGACGTCTGTGCAACTCTTCATGTCTCTTTGTTATAGGGAACTTTGGGAAAAATCTGTAACCAAGCCGGCAGTGCCCTGTCCCCGTCCCTACAGCCCTGGGCAGTGCTCTCAGGGTGACAACTGTGTGCTTGTGCAAACCCCAGCTTGGGGTGGGGCGCAGGGCCCGGGGGGGAGCCCCCAGCAGTCACAGGCTGGGACCCCGGAGGGTCAGCGGCACACATTCCGTGCTGGGGCAGCCCCGGGATGTTCTACACACACAGACACTGATCTCTGTCGTCTCCCGCCGGCCTGTGCAGCAGAACTTAGGTCATTAGTCCCCTGTGTGTCTAGGTCTCTGTGGTGCCCAAGCTCATTCCCCAGGACTGACAGCAGGGCTCAGGGTTACCGTCTGTGTCACAGAGGAGCACAGTCAGGACCCCTATGTGATCTGAGGAGCCCCAGCCTGGACGCCAGGAGGGGGCAGACCCAGGCCCAGGTCTCAGGCCTCCTAGGTCACTGGTCTTTCTAGACCCAAGTCCTTGGTTGACCTTGAGAAGCTGCACTGAAGGGGAGGGGCCGGGCCCGACCCAGAGCAGCATCTCTCCTGTCTCACACCCGCAGGCAGAGGACATAAGCCTGTGGTGGCATCTCTGCAGCCCCTGAGGTCCACCCTGGCCCCTTGCCGACCACAGCCGCCCCTGCACTGGCTGAGTCACACGCCGGCCAGCACTTGCCGTGTGGCTCAGACCCACAAGCCTGCTGACCTGAGAAGCCCAGGCAGGTCTCCCCCGGGGATCAGGACCCTCAGAGACTGGGAGCCAGGACAGGCTGGTGAAAACCGCCCTCCTTGCATGGGGTGTGAATGCTGTCCTCCTGGGGGTCTGGTGGTCTGGCCTCACGGGGACTTCCCCTTGCTCTTACCCTCCCCATCCAACACCATCTCCTCAGAACCTGGGGAAGCCCGAGGGTGCCGAGAAGGCTCCCGCCTGGACTGGCCCAACACCCCAGCGGGGCTCCCGCCAGCCCAGCTTCTGGGGACCCCCACCCCGCTGACCAGTCTGTCCCTCCTGCTGGGCTTCCTCGATCCCTGGTCTCCCAGGGGGGTCTGGGCTGGACAGTCCTTGGCATCTGTCTTCTCACTCTCCCCACTGGGCAGCTCCCAGGCCATAAGCTCCTTTCCCTGAGCCCATATATGGTCACAGTAGCAGAAGGAAATGACAGAGCTGGCTCTTGTCCCGCGCCTGGCCGACTTCTTCGTCTGCATGCTATGAGGCTGCCCAGATCACCCGATTAAATCAGACCAGAAGCTGGCCACAAATTCCTGTGTGTTTAGGTCACCAGGATGAGATCTCTCTAACTAGCCCCCAAATGTGTTTCTATCAGACATGGATGTTTGCTGTAAAATGGCTTTAAAACAGAGGAATGATGTAAACTGTCTAAATTTCCCTAGCTTCTAGAGGTCCCTGCCCCGAATTTTTTAATTCAAACATTTAATCTTGCAAAAGAGTCAAGAAGACGTAGGAACTATGGCTTGGCCTCTGCGGCTGTGCTCTTATTCTAAATGTGTTCAGAGCCTCGAGGGATGAGCTGATGTATAAAGTCATCACCAACGGCAAGATCGTAACATATGGTTTGTTGCAAGGACATGAATAGCTCGTATTTTGATAGGTTTAAATTTTTGGCATCTGCTTTAAAATGTATAATTCACAAATTAATAAATATTTTGTTGTGAAATTGCTTAAAATCTTTTAACTTATTTTTTGCATCCGGCTATATAATTGATGGGCCACTAGCATAGGCTTTCTTTGCCTCTCTACCGCCCAATGATTCTGAAGGTAAAGTCCTATTTTCAATTTTATTAGCACTTTCCTGTAAATGATAAGGAAGAGTTTAAACTGACTTCGTTTCTAGTCAACACCAGGAGCAGATGGCAGAGGATGGAGCACATTTGCTCTCTCTTTTTGTTTACATAATCTGGGGTTTTATACACAGCTCGTAATTCTTGACTCTGGTTGGCTCCATGTCTTCTTTTCCAGGAATTTAGAAATATTTGAATTACACGCTGGTTCTCTAGCAGCGAGGGAGGATGTTTTCAAGCAGAGCCCAGCTCAAGTTTCGCTATGAGAAAGAGGTTGAGTGTCAGGGTCTTACCTACTGAGACTGGGATCGGATCTGGAAGCTGGGGATGTTGAGACCCCTTACATTATTCCTCTGTTTTAAAGCAGTGTTACAGCCAATGTCTGTGTCCGTTAGGAATACAGTTGTTGCCCCTCATCCCCGGGAGACGTGTTCCTAGACCCCCAGTGATGCCCAAAAGCACGGAGAGAACCCTATAGATGCTATGTGTTTTCCCATACATATATACCTGTGATAACGATTAATTGACAAATTAGGCACAGTTGGAGATTAACAATAGTAACCAATAAAAATAAAACAATCATAATGTGCTGTATAAAAGCTGTGTGAATGCGGCCTCTGAAAATATCTTCCTGTCCTGCACCCGCCCTCCTCCATCACATGAGGATGTGAGATGGTAGAGTACCCATGTGGTGAGAGGAAGAGAGGGCAGTGGTATTGGCCTGTGACATAGCGATAGGCTACTACTGGCTCTGAGCATGCATCACAAGGAGGCTCATCTACTTCCTGACTGCAGTTGACCGCAGACCGTGAAACCACGAATCATGGGGGCTCCTGTACACTGGCTGCATTGACAGAGAGCTTATCATGGTGCCCTACACAAACGATGGACTTGTTTTTTCTCTTGTGTTTAGAAAAAAACTGAAGGCAAGCAGTTCAGGGCAGAGATGGTAACTGTATCATACACCAGGCTTCTTGTACTTTTCTGTTCGTTAGTGTGTGGTTTTTCATTCTCAAGGTCACAAAATGGCTGCTGTGACTCTAGTCATCATGTACCAGGTTCCCACACTTCAAGGAAGAAAAGAAGGGAAGGGTGAGAGGGCTTTCCTCAAGTTCCACCTGATGAATTCCTGCCCGTATTTCAGTAGCCGTTCTTGTCTTAAAATGGTCTGGGAAATGTCAGTTTCATAAGTGACATCATTACACCAAATACATAGTTAGAGATGGAAAGAATAGAGAGCAGATAATGAACTCGAGCATCTTCTTACAACTTACTGTCTTGGAGGAAAAGGAACTTGTCCAGGGGAAAGACTCTTCCTTCTCTCCCATCCCAACCGTCCATAGGGATGGACGCTCATGGCGAGTACTGGGAACAGGAGACGTGTGAAATGTTGAGCGAGCCAATGTGGACGGCTCCGGGGACATGGCCTCTGAGGGAGAAAATGAGTTTCTTGCAAACAGAGTACAATTCAAACTGAGAAGGAAAGTCCCGAGGGCTCCGCGAGGAGAGAGACAGAGAGGTGATTGTTCACAATGTTCTGGGAAGTTGTTGGTTCAGTTCTCATACAGGGTTCCCACTGAGGGGCTCTGTCTGGGGTCGTTTCGGTAGGGGGAGGAGCAGCTCAGAGGAGGAGGAGCATCAGCTCAGTCCCTGCTGAAGGCATGGCTGATTCCTGCGGCTGCAGACTCACCCAGCCTGGATGTGGAGACGCCTCTTGGGCGCCTCGCCAACATAAAACCCCATGCGCCACCGAGGATGACACACTTGTCCCAGAAAACCCTGTGAGCAGGAGTTCATCTGCTCCAGTGGCTCTTGGAATGCAATCCTTCTGTAACTCAAATGGGAACTTTGTTAAACTTGGTCTGAATCTCACTTTCACAGCCCACGATGAACAAGCTACCCTCAGGCTTCAGTAACGTTTGAGGTCTGCCTCTTCCCGGTCCCCTCCCTGTTTCTTCCATCAGGAACCCCTACAGTTTCAGATCTGGTCCTCGGTATCCCACCCAAATGCTCTGCTTGAGTGAACCGCCTGGCCAGCCGGTGACTCCATCCGGCATCTGGGGCCTGCCCGTGTGGCCTGACCACCTGGTCGGCACCCCTCACTGCACACCTCCTACAAGACAACCTGTGCTATAAGTGACCTCCCTCCCCTCGCCTCTCCACTCTGAATGCTTGTCCCGTGTCCTCCTCGGACCGCTCTAGTCCTCGACCTCTGGACTCTTGATGAATAAAATTTTCTGTGTCTCATCACATCTTCTTGGAGGAGTCCTTGTAGCTCCCTGCACCTTCTGTCCCCCAAGGTGGGAAAGGAGAAGACAAACCACAATAGTTAGCTGCGACTCAGGGCTGCCCTGTCTTGTGGGATCTCACACTCTGTCCTTTTTCTAATATGGGGGTAGAACTCTTCTCTGGGACACTTGCAACGGTCCTGCCCCTGTAACTTCATGGTCCCTTGTGGCTCTGGCCCTCTCCTCAGGGGTACGAGGCCTCCAAACATGGCTTTACCTGTCCTGTCCAGCCAGGCAGGGTCCCCCCGTCCCAGCTGGACGTGCTGGGGGTTCGAGCGGGGACATGCGCTGCTGTTGTTGGATCAAATCTGGCCGCATTCGGGCTTTAGAACTGGTCTGCTCACTCGGTCTACCTGCCATGCGTTAGGCCAACCCTGTTCTCACTCCCTGCCCACTGGACGAGAGCATCCCAGCCTGGGTGTCATCCCTCTTTCAAGGGGAGCAGAAGAGTTCATCTACTAGCGTCTTCTACCTCTCCATCTAAGTCTATCACTCTGACCCCCCTCATGTCCTGGCTTTAATTCCTGCACTCCCGGGGTGGCGTTTGCTTCTGGTGCTGGGGCTAATAACACCCTTTCTTGCCTTAACTTGAAACAAGCCAGTAGACCTTCCTGCCTCCCAGGATCTGGGCAGTGCTCTGATACGCCTGACTCTACATCACATAAACCAGGACCGCTAGGTGCTCACAACAGTGACGCTCCTTGCCCCATCCCACATGCACGAGGATTAATTCGTGGCCATTGCATCTGACAGTGTTCCCTACACATCTGGGCTGAGGCCCCTTCTGTGCCTGGAGGTGGACATTCTTTGTCCCCACCTGGAAGGCAGCTTTGCACAATTCTAGCTTTAGGGGCTCAACATCCTTGCATTGCCTCCTGATTCCTGATCCTGACCAATGTCCCCCACCCCACCTAGTCGCTGGTGAATTGCCACCGTCTCTGCTTCCTCCTCAAACCTTCTGCACCAAGGACAGTAATTTGGAGGCCCATCTGGTGAAGTCTCGGCCTCCCCTATAAGATTTCCTTGAAGATTCTCCCACCATGCTCTGCAACTTCTTGTCACTTTCTAGTAAATATATCTCTCCAATCCCAACATGTCTGCAGAGACTTCTCCCTCCCTGTGGCTGATGTGTGCTCAAAAGCCTCACATGCAGGTCTCACCATACCAAATAGCCATGGGAATCCCACCAGGCACTGACTTCACAGAGAAAGAAGCATCATCAGCTTTAAACCTAGATACAGTCTCTAATAGCAGACCCCGCAGACCTTCTCCTCCTGTCCCTTGTCTGCCTCCAAACCACACTGTGGCCTGCCTTGGGGTGTTGGCCCTGTGCTTCTGCAAATGTCTGCGGCTCCCAGGATCTGGTGTCCTCCAGCAGGGGTGCCAGAGCCAGCCTGGTGCCGGGTCCCCGGGAAGCAACAGGCAGGCTTCAGAAGACTCTGTGCTTCAAATGGGGCAGGGAGGAGGCCCCCACTCAGCCCGGGTTGGCCACGGGCCTCCTTTCCCCACCAGGAAAGTTTCTGATTTCTTAAGGACTTGTGGCTGCATTGGATTAAGATCAATGTCCAGCTCACAGCTCCATGAGTGCCTCTTTGGAGTGTACTCGTTCAAGTATGCTCCCAGGACAAGACTTCAAGGTAGGAGAGTTGAACATGTTTACTATATAACCACGCACAGACATATGCTGTGTGGGTCTCCGTTTGTCCACTCAGCCTGTCTCCACCAGTGTCGGAGGGTCTTGGTCAGGAGCAGGTGCACTGGGATGGTACGCGTGTCCCCAGGTCCTGCAGAACCTACACCTGTGTAGAACTTCCATGTGATAATGGAAGGCAACAAGACAGACAAGGTACAATTTTGTGGATTAGAAAAAGCGTGGCTGAGGACAGTCGTCAGGGGAACGTCGTCACTTGGTGTGTCCTAGGGTCAGCTACTAAGTGTGCACTGGAGTCTAATGTCAAGTCTAAAACCTCATGAAATAACAGTAACTTCCAGAGAAGATGGGGTTCTGCTCAGTGTCAGAGGCTCTATCAGGCTCCAAGGAGCAGTTAAACAGCTCAGTTACCCCTTCAAACACCCGCGGGGCTTCAGGACCAGGAGAATCAAGAGCAGAGCTACTTACGTTGTAGCCAGCACCAGCTAGGAGTCTTCTCTTGTTCTTCCAAGTCGGTTGTTGAGTGGCTTACTGGTAAATGTGATAGAGCACACCCAGTCCTGATAAATTGGCTCCAGATACACAAACATACCTACGAAGCATGGTGTCTCTTTACTCATGACAGGGCATATAGGAGAGACAAATCAGTTTTTAAATTCGAGGGGGAATGTGCAGTTTCCCCAAATGATTGGACCCCCTAGAAACTGTACTATGATGTCAGGACTCCTGATGTTCTTGGGATTTACAATCCACTTCTGATGTTTCTCTGTGTGTGGGGACATTTAGTGTACCGGCTACTTCCTTCCCGTTGGTCCCATCGAGGTGATGGGATCCCATGAGAGGTCAGCATGAGG
>CM053618.1:1662728-1696778 GCA_028646535.1 Procyon lotor | reverse complement strand
TTTCCTGGGTGTTGGCAGGCGGCTGTGCACCTGTCCTGAGTACTGTGGTTCCTGGGTGCGTCTCAGGTCTCCCCTCAGGCGCAAGTCCGGGGCAGGGACCCCAAGGCCAGGTCACCAGCCAGTCCTCGGCTTCGGGGCAGGGAGCCCTCAGTGGATGTTCACAGCCCCGAAGCCTGGGTAAATGGCCCTTGTCTCTCCACCACCACCTGTCTCAACCTGACCCTTGCGTGTCCCCTTCCCCTGCTTTCCTCTCTGACCCAAGCCAGCAGCTCCCCCAGCTTCCCTTCTGTGCCGTCAGCCCCTCCCTCCTCCTGCTGGTCCAGACTCGTCCGGGAGCGGGGTCGTCCTTGCCTCTCTCCTCCGACACCCGGGACACGGGCTCGCAGGAAGCTCCAGCTCCTCTGGGGCTCCAACCCCGGCACCTCGTTTCATTTCAGGTCAATGGCACCTTCCAGGGTCTGGCTGGCGTCAGGTGCTGGTTCCGGAAGGAGGGCGCCGGGGGCAGCGGCCCTGGAGGGAGTCACCGCAGGCAGGTCCGACCGCAGGAAGAGTTCTCCTGGACGCACAGAGCTGTGGAAGCAGACAGCCACGTGGCCTCCTGCGGCCACGGCAGGTGGTGTGGACCGAGGTTTGCTCTTCACGGGAGGGCTGACGTCCTGGCTCACCGGTGACTGCCCGGGTGGCCTGGGACTAGTCACTGAGCCTCTGACACTGTTTGGTCGTCGACAGTGTGGGGGTGACGAAAGCCCTCCGCATGGGGGGAGGGGGAGGGCTCGTCCTCATGACACCTACTGGTCACCAGGAACCAGGCCCCATCCCCAGGATTTGCATGTCGTCTGTCCTTCCCCCTTGCTCCCCCGACGAGGTGGAGACGCGATCGTCTCTACCTTCCGATGCAGAAACTGAGGTTCGAAGCTTAAGCGGACTGGAGGCAGGATCCGGGGCAGGCAACCTCTGACCCTACTCGACCGGGCAACTGTGGTTTCACTCTAAGTGTCACAACAGCTGACCTTTTGTGTTTAGCTCGACTCTGCGCCAGGCTCTGTGTTGATTGTTTGGTCCTTAGTGATGTGGTTTGAAGTTTGGGTCCGTGCGCCCACAGCCAAGACGTTTTCGGTGCAAAAAGATGGTTTTATTAAAGCACGAGAACAGGACCTGGGGCAGAGAGAGCTGCTCTGGGATTGTGGGGAGGAATTGATTGTATACCCAGGAGCTGGGGGGGTCATGGCCAAGGGAGTTCCCAAAAGGACCTTCATATCTACAGAGGCCTCCCAGCATCCTGGAGCCCTGGCTGTGTTTGAGCCAAGGTTCTTTTCCCCTCGGGAAAGGCATGAACCATCAGGGAATGGGAGCTCCTGGCGGATGGCTGAACTCCGCCTGCCTCGGGTACCTGCCTCTGTTCTCCGAGTCACTCAGAGCCCTGAGCGGCAGATACAACTGTCTTAGGAGGAAATCAAGGCTCGCCGAGGTGGCGTGATGCAAAATGCACACAGCTGGATCCCGGCAGCCTGTGCCTCACGCAAGCTCTGTCCCCTGCCCACCACCCGTGGGGGGCTCAGCCTGTCCGGCCACCTGCCAGCTCACGCAGTCACCGGCTCCTTGCTCTCCCTTCCCCGCGACGTCGTGAACGTTCTCGCGCACTTCCCGCACCACCTGTGAGCGGCCCCCGTGCTTCTCCGATTCCCTCGAGGTCCAGCTACAAAGGCCACCTCGGCAGGAAGCCCTCCCCGCTCAGCCACCGGAGCCCCGTGGGCTCTGTCCAGACTGCACAGCACGCACCATGGGGGACATATATGCTGGAACTTCATCACGTCTAACTGACGGTGTAACTATACATTATCTGGCACTGTCTTCTAATGACTTAAGTTTACGGATCTTGTATCCTGGATCAGAGTGCACAACCTCCCTAGGCCAGGGGGCGTCGACTTTCCTGCCCCTTACTCTGCATCCTGCCCTTGCTGCTGAGCGGAGTGCCGGGCATGCGGCAAAGGTGCCTTCAAGACACAGACTCACAGGGCACAAGAGAGGCAGAAGTTCCCGGATTACTCACCACTTCCACACCTTGCATATGGGCGTGAACCCACACAACACACCACCAGGCTGCACACGGCCTGAACCTCACCTGGCAGCAGCTTCCCGCCCCTCCTGGGCTGCCAGGGGCAAGGGGTCCTTGAGGACAGATTTGCCCCTCAGCTCCCTGCGCCAGTTCCCTGTCCTCCCTCCCTCCCTGAAGGACGGTGCTGAGCAATTGCCCGAGCAGGGGACAGGAGTTACGGCTCATCGCAGGTCTGTCCCTCCTGTGTCTCCGCAATGACATTCAGGTGGTTTCGTGGGCGACAGCCTGGACCATGACACTGAGTCCCACACTCAAACGGGGATGGTGACCCTGGGTCCCCCCCTGGGAGAACAGGGACAGTGACCCTGGTACGCCTCCCGGAAGGACAGGGACAGTAACATTGGGTCCTGCAATCGGACGGGGACAATGACATTGGGTCCTGCATCTGGAAGGACAGTGACTGTGATGCTGGCTCCTTCCCAGCCCGGCTACTCTGAAGGACCGTGGGGCCAGGCCACAGTCACCTGTGTCTCCCTGCTGCCAGCGCTCCCACACTTGCGCTCTCCTCGTGGGGACGTGCAGACGGCCCTTGGCCCTGGGGCCTCCGGCCGTGCCTGGCCCTTGGCAAGCGGGAGGCAGACGACCTGTACCAGGCTTGCAGCTGTGATTCGCTCGGGCAGCGGGAAGGGGAACGTGCGTGGGACAGAAGGAGCTGGAGGTGTGGCCTTGGGGCCAGACACGTGGCCCCGGGCCCCTGGATCAGAGACAGCACCCCGGGGTGTCCGGGAGGCCCCCCATTTCTCTGACAGCGCCTCTCCTGCTCCCTCAGCCAGGCCTGCCCTCTATCTGGGGCCACGTTCTTATCAGGCCGCAAACACAAGCATGCTTGTCTCTGTTTCTGAAACTTTGCACAAAGCGTTTGCTCCTAGATACTCTGTCTCCCTCCTCCTTCCCAATCCAGGCCTATCACCTCCTCCGAGAGGCCTTCTGAGACTAGCACCTCCCCTCCCTTTCTCCCCTCCATTCCAGGAGCAGCGCGTGGCTCAGACCTGCTTAGTCACGGCTTCCTGCCTTCCCCCACCCACTTGGAGGAAGCAGATGCCACATCCCCACCTAGACGCAGACGCTTGAGGACCGAAGCTGACCCCTCTGAAATTCTCCCCATGGCATCGGCATTTCTCTTGCTGAGCTCTGCTCAGCCCCCTGCTCCGGGCCACTGTCCCCTCTGCTGAAGACGGCAAACCCTCGCCTGCCCCTTCTTACCCTCTCCGAGTGATGGCAGGTGACCGCTCAGAGCAGAAGGCCGAACCTCTGGGAGTCTGTGTCCCAGAGAACTGCGAGATAATTGTTCCCAACATGTGTTCCCGCACTCAACCACAAGAGTATAGGAAACATCATGGGCCCAGGAGAAAAATCTCCCCGGAAAGCAACCCAGGAGAGCCAGGGTCCTGAGTCCAGCTCTAGCACGGACATGACAGACGACCTGAGCGAGGGACTTCGGAATTCAGCCCTCCCGGACTTGGGGTTCTGAGTGCCGGGGGGCCAGGGACCTGCCAGTCCCAGGCTATATGTGTGGCTGGCCCTCCGAGGGCCGAACTTCTTCTTGTCCACTTACGACTGAGGGAAAGGAGAGCTGGCTAAGTTCTGGAAACTGTTTGAGTAGTGGAGCCCAGCCCTGGGGGCACAAGACGACTCGTCGTCTGTTTCCTGTGCTCAATGAGCTTTCGGCCCCCATCAGCTACGGTGATGGGGTTGACCGTATTCTGTAGTCAAATCATTACCCTGAAGAATATTTCGACAGAGACATCACGGAGAGAGCCCTTCTGATCCCTGAAATTCCTTGCTCCCGTTCAAAATATTGCAAATAAACCTTATTTTGTCCTTATTTGGTTCTGTGTCCTATTTCTGTACAGTAAACCACCCCGAAACTTAAGAGCTGTTTTATCATATCTCGTGATGTCGTGGGCCAGGAGTTTGGAGAAGACGCCTGGAGCGATTCTTCTGCGACCCGTTGCGCAGACTGGAGTTACCTGGTGGTCTCACGCTCGGCGAGGCCGGGCGCTCCAGGTGACTTTTCTCCTGTGTGTCGTCTTGCCTGAGAAGGTGGAAAGGCTGGGTGCCCTTTCTTGTCCATGCGGTCTGGGGTCTCGTATGCACTTTCTCTGGGAGGGACGGCTCTGGGCGATGGGAGAGAAGGGTGAGCTGGAGGTCCTCTTGGAGGCTAAGCCAGGACTCACTCTGAGTCACTCCTGCTGTCCCTTCTCAGCCACAGCAACAGAGGCCAGCCAAGGTTCCGGAGAAGAGGTCCGCAGGTGGGGGGGAGTATCAGAGGATCTCTGGCCATCGTTAATCCCCACACAGGGCGAGCTGGCGGGGACTTGGCAGAAAGGATGTGGGGCAGGGGACCCAGGACGGCCATAGCCACGGAGAGCTCCTTGATACGAAAGTTAAAGCTCCCCAAACATCTCAGCCCCCCGAGGGGCCCCCCACTTCTCTGCACCCCCCCCACCTAGCCTTCCCAGATCCCAGGACTTACCCTCACTGGATCATTCAAAATCTAGCCCGTGTTCTAGAACTTGCTGGATGCAGACACCTAGCCGACCCTGTGTCCTAACAGCTCCTGCACTCCCTTTCTGTCCGAAGCTCAGACCCGTGCCCACCCCCCAGCCTCACTGCCTCCCGGGACTAGCTTTTCTGACCAGCATCTCCCCCTTCCATTCAATGGGCACTGACTTCCTACCAGGGTCTGTGCTCAGTGGTGCAGAGGCCGTGGGACGGTGGCTCCTTGCATGTTGGCCTCGGACTGCAGGTGACGAGATTGAGCCGCACAGAGGTCCCGCGGCACCCCAGAGCCGAGCGCCCTGACCCAGAAGCCCGGGCGGCGAGCAGCGGGCCGACAGCCACTGGTTGAATTCTCTACCATTTCAGCAAAACGCCCGTTCCCAATGCCTGGGCGGTAAATCCTGAGTCCCCACCGTCCGTGCAAGAGGCTGGATGCCCTCAACGTGAGGACGAGTCTGCGCCCGGCCTCGCCACCGATGACTGACGGAGCAGGAGGGATGGACGCCGGACACCTCGCTCAGCTGCCCGAGCATCCTGGAGGCCTGGCTCCAACATCCACAGTTCTGAGAAAGGCAACCCCAAACCCGGAAGTGAAAACTGCCTTTAAGCCCCCGAAATAGCAGACATGAATCTCTTGAACCAACGCCAGGCCCCCGGGCCTCCACACAGAACCTTCCTGGGTTACACCCCACCACGCAGTGGGAGGCCGACCTCTGGCTTCCCAGCCCGTGGCCCTGGAGCTCGGGGTGGGGCACGGGTAAAAGGCCTTCTAGCAAGGGAAGCGTCCAGACAGGGAAGAGACAGCCAATGACCCAACAGCAAAGACAGTTGGACCCAAAGGCAGACACAGCCCCGTGTCCCACGCCACTTGGCTCTAGAGAAAGGATTCTAACGCCTCCCCTCCTGCTGACTGGCCAAGCCCTTCCCCACCGATCCCAGAGGAGTTATCCCACAGTCAGCCCGTGAAGCAGGCAGCCGAGAAGAAGAGAAATCCTCGGAGAGGCTCAGTGACCTTTTCCCTGACCACACAGATTAGCAAGCGTGGGGCTGGGAATCAAGGCAGAGCCGACGGGGTGCAGCACCCCCCTCCCCTCTGCACTGGGATGCCTCTGTGTCATAGTGACAGCCGTGAGTCATCAAGAAAGGGCTAGCTGACATCTAGTGGACTCTGCTGAAGAAGACAGGGAAGTGGGTAGTGCGTTTTAAAATTTTTGCATAAGAAGTGATGCAAATTGACGATGTTTGGCATTTGGGATACGGTTCCACGTTCTGCTCTGGGCTACATTATAAATATAGTGATTTGCCAATTAGGCCTAATTGTTGCACGGCACAATAAGGTTGTGCGCAACATCAGGGAAGTGTGTCCAGAACTTTCCGCCGCCAGTCTTTCCCCCCCATCTCTACTCCACCTGAATTCTGCTCCCTCCTCTCTCTCCTGAACTCTTGGGAACTCCCGATCGGGATCCTTGCCTCTGCTCGTGGCATTCTGACCCCCAGAAGGGAGGAACCGTGCCTCTCCCCCACCACCACCCCGCCTCAAGGGAACAGGAGCTCCCCAGAGGGACCAGTGAGGCTCAGCTCTCCCGAAGAACTCAAAGCCTCCCTCCCCAGCGCCCCCAGCTCCCCTGTGGGACTCCTACAACACCAAAGTCGCTACTAAGTTGCTCCCACAAAGCTGGTGGCTCTGCCCTCCGTGTGATCCTGCCTTTCTGAAATGCCCTTTGTCCAGGCACTTACTTGATTACTTCCCGTGGATCTTGAAAGACCCAGCCCAGGTTGCAACCTAGACATGTCTCTCGGTACGAGGCCTCTGTCCTTGTATGTATCGGTTAGGATGCTTGTGGTTTGGGGCAACAGAACTCCCACATCTGAAGCAGCTTAAACAACAGGGACTTACTGTCTCTTTACCAGAAGCCTGGAAGTGGATGGTTCCAGAGCCGGCTCAGCGATGTCGGGTTTCTAAGTGAGCCTGTCTGCGATTCTCCCGGCCCTGATGACCTCCTTGTAACCTAATCACCTCTCCAACGACCCTGTCTCCAAATATGGTCCCCTTCTGAGGGACTGCGAGTTGGGACTTCAACAAAAGAGATGGTGAGCCCAATTCCTTCGTGGCAGTGGGAGATGCGGCTTCGGGAATCCCTCTCTGGGAATCTCTCTTTTCAAGTGAACATCTTTGCCAGAATCCTTCCAGTAAATTTGTGCAGCGGGATTTGGTAACATGCCCTTTTCTCAGATACAAGGGAAGCTGGGAAATCATTTTCACTTTTAGAACGGGAAGGGAGTTCTGCCGGCCAGAAGGCCAGCGTCGGGGAGGACTGGTCGGGGGGCTGCCGACCTCTGGCCCTGTGTCCGCATTGTGTCGGGCCGTCTGCTTCTGTGTCTGCTGCTCCCGTGAGGTTCTCCGCTCTCTGACAGGGACCAGCATGCCGAGCATGTGTGTTCCCTTAACGACCAGCACACTTCATAGACGTGCTCGGCCAATATCTGTCGAAGGAACACACGCACAGAACTTAGTGAACTAGATGAACCTGTTCAGGTTTGATTACGACATGAAACTCTGTCCCTGTGTTTGCCTTACAAGGTCTGTGATTCACACCTTTGAAACATTGTAGCGAGTGTTCCTAATGGAACTGTTTCCACAGTCAGAGGAAACCGAGCTCATGAGCTCTGTCCATCCAAAGTCTGGCATAGCGTTAGCACATAGAGTCTGCTGCCTGAATTGTTTGTGGAATGAATAATGGGTAAGTGAGTCCTTAAAATACAACAACAACGGAGCACCTGGCTGGGTCAATTGGTAAAGTATGCCTCACTCGATCTTGGGGTTCAGGACCCATGTTGGGCTTTAGAGATTACTTTAAAAAAACGTTTTGAAAAAATATTGTTATTTAAACTTAAGGAGTCATCATGTTTTCTAGAAAGATGTCTTCCAGAACTGGGCACGCGCTCTGCTCCTTCGGCGCTTGCAAAGATGCTCTATCCACAGGTATCTAAGTCCTCTGTTTTCATGCTGTTCTATTCTACTGATCGAGAATGGTTGTCGAGAACTTGGCCGATAGGCCCCCAGTGTGCAGAGCAACTCCATCTGAGCGGTGAGGCCACGGGAGTCCCTACAAACTGTTTGCGGGGGCGTCTTGCTTGGTGCTGCAGGGAGCAGGGAGCACGCCACAAGTCCTCACAAAGTATGCGGGACCCTGGAATGTCACTTTTGCTGCACAAAACCCCACGTGTCTGACCTTTTGTGTTCTGCAGAATAGGGAAGAGCCGAGCGCCTAACTAGCGAATGACATTAGCTGTGGGAGTCGGGGGCCGGTTTGGTGGAGGTTCCCCAAATTCTGGCCTCCCCAACGTTGGAGAGTCTCTCGTGACTCCGTGACTCCGTCTCACTGCTACTTCCCTCTCTGCCCCAAGGGGAAGGGCTCGGGCAGCGGCGATGTGAAGGACGCCAAGTGAATGAGGACCGGGGACACAAAGTTGCCCCAAGTAACTGGGCTCCCAGGGGCGGTGCATTTCGGCACCACGAGACACCTGTGCCACCCGGAGCAGAGCCTCCTCCCGCCCCGGTGCCAACCCAGGGGACCCATGCCTCCTTCGAACACAGTTCAAGTAATGAGGTTCAATTAAAACGTTCAGGTTCAATTAGCGTTTCAGGCCTTCAGGGGCAATGGCAGGACAAAATATTTTCCACGAGGAACTTGAGAGAGAGCAGCACCGTTGTGGACCTGACTGGCACGCAGGGACCCGAGAGGGCTCGGGCCGCACCGCATCCGAGGCAGACAGGACAGCACACGCACACGCGTGTGTGTTGGAGCTCCTGCAGTGCCCGGCCTCCAAGCCCCGGGTGCTTTCCCAGCAGCCAGCAGGAAGAGGTGCCTGCGAGGGTATTTTCCTGCCAAGGTCTGATTCTTCTTCTTTCCTGAAAGTATTGGCAGCCCGGATTTTTGCTGCAAAATCAAGACTTGTTATTAGAATGTTGGTGATTTTTTTCTCTGTGGTGCCACTGAACCCGGTCTGAAGGTGCTCGTCGTGCCAGCACGTGAGCCCAGCCCGTGACAATGATCTATTGTTCAGAGCAAAATGCCTGGCAGTATGCGTGTCTAGAAGTCCCACCTTCTGAATTGATGCCACGATAGGGTAGGTTCCCAGTTCCTTCGGATGCCCAGCTCCCGCACCTGAGCCCTGCTCCCCGCTCCCTGCGGCCGGCATCCTGAACAGCATAACTGTGATGTCCCTACTTTCCGCTCCCGCTCGGCGCCCCAGTCTCCCGCACTAGGCACTCTGCTGTTACCCACAGCTCTACCAACGGGCATCCCGCAGAGGAAAGGCCCCATAACTAAGGACGCGCTCCAAGTTCCTGCAGCGACTTCTGAGCCGGTCAGAAAATGTTTGATGGTGTTTAGAATGGTTTCACACTTGGTGTTTTAATATATTCTGCGGAAGTTTTTTTTTTAATGTTTGCTCCAAGCAGAGTCTCTCTACCAATATATCATACAGAACTATATTCTAATAAATCAAGGTGATGTAGACAGGCCGGAGTAGACACCAGAGCAAAAGCTACCGGATAAAGTTGACAAGAATTAATATAATTAACGTAAACTCTGGCCTTCAGGTTTGAAACCACTTAACAGAAGACCTGGATGGTTCTCATAACAAAACCATAGGGGTTTTGACTGACTATTCAGTAGTACCTTCTCGCCTCTGAAGCAGTCCGTCCTATCCAGGGCCATCCTGAGAGAGAGTGGGGGGCAGGGGGGTAATGACAGGTTGCCGCACGGAAGACACCTTCTATTTATTCTGTGGAGCCCCAGTGCCCAGAGCTGGGAGTCATGGGTACTCGTGTCAGGAGGGCACATTTCAGCTCCATATAAGGAAGAGCTTTCCACAGTCAGGGTGATCTAAACGTTGAACTTGGATAAAATCAGGAGAAGCAAAGAAAACCCTAGAGTGTGGTAACTTCTATTCTTTGCCAGGGTCGTACGTACTTAAGTACCTTTGTTTTATTATTGTTTTTCAGCTGACATACAGATTTCCGTATACTCTTCTGTGGGTATGACCTATGTTACAATGAGAAACCTAGGTTGTCTAGGTGTTAGGCAAAGTAATGAGTTCCTCGTCATGGTGAGAGTCCAAGGAGAGGCTGGTGGCACTTAGCAAGAAGGTGGGAGAATGACCTCTGACCTTTAGTCCATCTCTAAGATTCTACACATTCAAAAATCTGTGGACAATTATTAAAGGGAAGATTTTCTAAAATATTTTCAAGGTGATTGGCTTTTAATTAACTCGGGTTGAGGCCCCATTCGATCGTTCACTACAATTATTACGGGTGTTTGTTAGACTATGATCCCAGGGTCTATTACGGTGATTATCATGTTTACTGGCCCTCGTATAATGAGAATCAGATACGCAGTCCCTGCCCTCTTAGGATGACAAATGATGTGGACAGCCATAAAGCGGTTGCAGCCAGAGCAGGACGTGAACAGGGAACAAATACAGAAGACAGGAAAAAGGTCTGTGTAGCCGACAAGTCAAGGTTTCAGGTCTTACCAGAGAGGGGACTAAACACACAAGGGCCTTGCGAAACATACCCTAGGTATGTCAAGATCAGGAGGAGCTAGCCCTCTGCTCCAATTAACCTCGGCAGGCTTCCTGGGAGAAGCGAGCTTTCAGAAATACCTAGATGCTGGCAATCGTACACTTGGTTAGAACATTTTTTTTCTCCTAGGCTGCCAGGAAAAAGAGGGGAAAAAGGCCAAAATAGCCTAAGTAACCATTTCCTCGTAGTCATCCTGTTCTCCTGTTCTGTCCCTTTGTCATGTCTCAGCGCCCGCTCCCCTGAATTGGAGGAACCAAGACCTGAAAACGGGAAATGAGAGGAAGGGGTATTTGTGGATCATGATAGATGTGGAATCAGGGAGAGTCCTTGAGTCCCCAAGTCATGGCTAAACAAACAGACAGGTTCTGCCTCTCCTGGCTGAGCTGTGACTCGGGGCCAAGTTACTTCTGCTTTGGACTCACTTAACCTTTAATCTGGGGATCCCCACTCATGTTATTGACATTAGGGATTCCAGCTTCACAACAACCTGAGGTTGATGGGAAAAGTAAACCAAAACACAAAAGTCTTATGATCTACTTGAGTCCAATGTGGTAAAATTCAAATAAATCCAGAGTCGAGGTTTATTTTCTCATAATTTATCGTCATGTTACTGAAGGGGAAACTGAGTCACAAGGCGAGGAAATGAGTCGATTTCAAGTATGCCCTTCAGTCCTTGACTTCATCCATATGAATAATGTTCTAATGTTAGCGCATTTTTCTTTCTGCAAGTTCTTATCATGATCATTTTATGGATGGAGACACCGAAGCTCAGAGTTGCTGAAAGGTGCTGTCTCAAGGTCCGCCTTGTAACAATGCCTGGATGAGAAACTCAAGAACCCGAATTCTCAAAGCAAAATTCCTTTCCATTAGCTTCCTACCCACATTGGAAAAAATTCCCTCGAGCTCTGTGAAATTAGGCGATAAAGGCTGTGAAGTTTGAGTTCTTGATGCCAAGAACGGTGTGGGGTCTGGAGCCACAGGGAGAGTGACCATGACCGTTGACCTTCGTAAAGAGTTTCACAGTTCACAAGTGCCCCACGGCTGCTAATGCACTCCGGGCCCATCAAGGGCGCCGATAGTGTCGCCCTTCACAGGTGAAGACGTTAGGACTCACTTAGCGACTTGTCAGAGGACCCAGTTAGCAAGGGGGGGAACTGGGACTGAAACTGAGGTCTTCTGAATCCAAGTTCATCGGGAACACCCTCTGGAGGGAAGAGGCCACCTGAATTTTACTGGGACACTGAGAGGAGATTGAGGGAGGTGGGAAGGAGTCTTTGCAGCGCACCAGCGCGTGTGTTGGCAGAGAAGGAAATTATCATCAAGCATTTCGAACAATGACCCAGAAGTGGTCTGAGCACCCAGGGACCCCCTGCAGCTCTAACCTCTGAGGGCCTGCAGTCTAAGACTCACACACCAAGAAGATCAAAGCTGTGCACACCACGCTGATGGCACATACCACAGTAGATCTGCCGAGGTACCCACCTCGTGGGTAGAAGGGAAAGCATTTCTATCATATATGTGGCCAGGGAAGTTTGGAATGTGGAATATAAGTGCATACGTAGAAATGGGAGTGATAAACAAGAGCAAGCAGGGCAAGGAACACGCGCGCGCACACACACACACACACACACACACACACACACACACACACATCCCAATCCAGGAAAGGTTTTCTGGAAGAAAAATAAACTTTGGATCTTTTTCTTCTTTTTTTAAAGGTTTTTATTTATTTGACAGAGAGAGAGATCACAAGTAGGCAGAGGCAGGCCGAGAGAGAGGGGGAAGCACGCTTCCTGCTAAGCAGAGAGCCCGATGCGGGGCTCGATCCCAGGACCCTGAGATCATGACCTTGAGCCGAAGACGGAGGTTTTAACCCAGTGAGCCACCCAGGCATCCCTCTTCTCTCTTTTTTAAAGTTAGGAAGCAATGGAAGTTAGGAAGCTGTGGCCAAAGCAGAGCCGAGAGTGTGAGATTTAGAACAGAATTCATCCCCCCAGCATATGGGACAATTGCAAAGATGGGCAGGAAGCGGGGCAGCGGGCAGTGGCAGTGCCCAGAGAGGGCCTAGAGCAAGTGGAAATTCAAGAGAGATTACGACCTGTCTTGACTCCTAGACTATGCCCCTGTGTTTCCGCCCACATGCTTTCAGAAAGCTCGTGCTCTCTGTATTTCAGGAGCAAGAAGAACCTCTATGGTCGTGGAAGTCTGTCTGGACCAGGTGAAGGCAGCAGGTGCCACGGGGAGGGAGTGAGGGGACAGGGACCTTGAGTGCGCTGGGCAAGGAGTCCCTAACCACCCCCATCTTTCCAGACTCTGCCACCATAGAGAGGTTCCAATGCAAAACTTATTTATCTGGACCCAGGGATTTTTAGGGAATTCCCAGTTTGCACCGTCAAACCCAAATCTGCCTGTCTATTACATTTTTAATGTGAAAACTCGCATTGAGCTCTGCTGGGACATAAACATTAATTCGATACATCAGTTCAGACTCCAGCCAGGTAGAGAAATCTGTTAACTGTGTTTACTTACTCAGGTTATCCTTTGTGACCTTAATTAACCAGAGAAGCAGCAGCAGAACCACTAGGAGACCAGGGTGAATAAGAGTATGCCGAGAGTGCCTGGCTCTGGCCCTCTTTACAACACAGGGTCCTTGGACACAAAGTGCTGGCTCTAACCATGACAACTGGAGCCCTGAGCCAACGGTTAGCGATTTCAGACTTTCAGAGGAAGCTGCTGCTGATCACTGTGGTTTCTGAGCTGACTCAACCAGTAAGATTAAGGACTTCTGTGATGATGATTCTTTGGATTATTTTTGCTAGTATTTGTTCATCTGCCCTATTTACAAAGTGTTCTTCCCTTTTAACCACTCTTCATGTATTAACACATTTAATACAACCACATGAGCAGGTACTATAGAAAGACACAGAAAGGTTACGTAACTTAATGGGGGTCACACAGCTGGTAACTGAAGGCGCTAGAATCCAACTACAATTTACATAATTCAGCTAAATCCCAGTGTTTTAATAAGAACGTTCCGCCAAACGTCTGATATTTACATAGAAGACATTGTTCTAGGGCACTATGCAGAAGACACAAAGGACATGTAGACAGTTCCTACAAAGAGGGTATGGCATAGCTGCCCGTATCAGCAATCCCCTCTAGGGCACTAGAATTTCGCTCCTTTGGTTCACCTATATCGTATCCTTCCCTAACTAGAGAAGACCCTGCATCCCTGATGCTATTATCCTTTCCTTTTTAAACAAAACCAAAAAAAGGACAATTTGAGGTGCAGAGGGGACCAACTTCCTAGTTAACCAGCTACGGAACGGCTCGGGGCAGAGCCAAGCACAGACGGGTGGTGATGGGATGGTGCTGTGCCCCTGTTCTCTGAGGCCCTCGGGGGGAGGTGCCAGGAGAGTTTGCTCTGGCCCCCCGCCAGCTCCTCAGTCCCGCTGGGTCCCGTCCCTGCTCGCCACGCCTGCCCCTCTCAGCGCTCGCGCCCCTGTTGAGCCCTTCCCGCCCCTGGTGGGCCCGGAGCCGGGGACGAAGGCCGGGGGAGCTGCTGGCGGGCCTCCCCACGAACGAGCCTCGGGCCAGGCCCAAACTGCTCTGCACTAGACGCTCGCCATCGCTCGCGCGGATAACACGGGGCAGACGAAAAGGAAAGGGAGGCGTTTTCTAGCCCCTCGGGGAGCCGGCGAGCCAGCCGCTTGCACCTGGGCACCGGGCCGGGACACAGGCGGACGGGGCGCGGCGGGCACAGGGCTCCGGCCCCGGACGGCGAACCGCGCCCCCCGCGCGCCCGTCGGGACCGCACCGCCCCCCGCGAGCGTGCGTGACGTGCCCCCGCGGCCTGACGCAGGGCGGCGCCCGACGGGAGGAGCGCGGGGCGGGGCGGAGGAAGTCGGCGTCCGCGGCGAGGAGAGGGACGGGGACGCGGCCCGGGTGGGGGGGAGCCCGGCCGGCCGGCCCCGCCCCAGCCCCGCCCCAGCCCGGCCCCGCCCCAGCCCGGCCCCGCCCTTGGTCGTGGGCGGAAGTGACGACAGCGGCCGCGGAGGTCACTTCCTGCTCGGGTGGATGAGGAGGAGCCGGAGACGCCGCGGAGGAGACCGGAGCGAAGACGGGCCGCGCCGGGGAGAGGTGAGTCCCGGCCTCGTCGCCGGGCGCTCTCGGGCCGACCCCGGGCCTCGCGGGCGGCGTCCCCGGGGTCGGGCCGCCTACCGGCCTGGCCGGACCGCCGGCAGCGCGGGGGCGAGCGGGCCCCCGGTGTGTGAGGGGCGGCCGGGACCCGGGGCGCGTTCGTGCGGTGGCTTCGCGGGGCCCCGGGTGAGGCCGGCCCGGCCGGAGGCAGGAGGGAGGGAGGCTCCGGAGACCGGGAAGCGGGGCAGCACGCCGCGGCGGGGCAGCCGCAGCGCCGGCCTCGGCCCGCCTCGCCCTCCCGGGAGCGGCCGCGAGCTGGGGAAGGACGAGGGCCCGGGGGTTGCAGACTCGAGACGAGCGGCCTCGCGGTGAGTCTGTGGGCGGCGTGGACAGGCGCCTGCGGGCTCCTGCGAGGGGGCGACCGGGGTGTCGGGAGGAAGCTTCCTGGTCGAGTGCTTGCCGCGGCGGGGTCCGCACCCCCGAGTCGTGCGCTTGGAGGGCACTCCTGCGGCCGAATGGAGGCCCTGCATTCCGACGGAGCGGTCCGGGACTGGGAGTCCGGGCGGCTTTCTGGGGCGGAGGGGAGCGGTGTTTCCCTCGCCGGTTGTCGCGGAGATGGGAGCAGCGGCCGAGGAAGCTCCCGCCTCGGCTCCGACGCCTTGTGATTGCCTTGTGTATGTGACTGCGTGTCTGTGTTTGCGTCTGTTTTCTCCTTCCTCTGGGGTGTTTGTGTCGTCCTCATAGTTTTATAGACAGACTCGCTGATTATCTTAATGTATGTGCTGAGAAAAAAGCTCCAAGGATCTAGAGGAATCCGAGGTTAGATGAAATTTCCCAGATTAGGAATTCGCCCCCACCCCACCCCGAGGCCACTGAGGCACCTACATTCCGTCCAGGAGCGCTCTTGCTAATGTGGGTGCTGGGGCCCTGTCATCCACCCTGGGGAGCAGAGAGCAGAGATCTGCCCTCTCCTGCCCGCCTCTCCCTCAGGCAGCTTCACCCCTCCCTCCCTTTTGCTAAAGGATCCACTGATACAAAGCTGCTTGCTGCTAGGAACAGGAAATTTATTGAGGAACTGTAAATCTGGATGGAATGAATTCAGATCACAGCAGGACTCCCTGCGCTTTTTGAACAGAAGGTTCCCAGAAATGCCTGCCTTTTTTCTTTCCTGTTAAAGGGAGAAAACGTAAAAATATTTCTCAAAGTAATGTGAGTAACTGTACATGTGGTGTGTTTACTTCCTGTATCCCCTCGGTGTTTTTCAAGGAGGAGGGGGTTAGTTTCTGACTGGGAGGAGTTTTCCTTCTCCCATCTCCCATAATTCAGCAAAATAAATCAAAATCAGATGTTTTCTGGAGTTGCAGTCAGATGGACTTGGGGGGGGTGTTTGTGGATTTTTTTTTTTTTTTTTTTTTTACTCTTTTTTAAAACTGGTCCATCTGGGTGAACTCAGGCATGTGCGTCTTGGCATCTGGGCCTGTCTAGTAATAGAAGAAAAACTGTTTGGCTTGTTTTGGCTGCCTTTCCGGACCCGTTTCACTGCACTCTTCCTTTCTTACATCTGAAGGGCTGGTGGGGAGGAAGAAAGCAAATATTAAAGACAGTGTTTACACTTAGTGGTTTAAAGTCAGGTGAGAGATAATTATGGCCTTTGAAGCTGATGACCTGAGGACCATCATTTGATGACTTGGGGATGAGCAGTTTGGAGGTGACACATTTGAAAGAAAGAGGGTTACATAAGGAGGAAAAGACAGAGAAAGGAAGTTTGGGGAAAGGCTGTGCCAGAAAACCTTGGGAGGAGAATAAATAAATAGTACCTTTAAGTAATTGATGTGGCTTGTGTCTCTCAGCAGGAGGGCGAAAATGAAAGCAGGCTGTAGCATCGTGGAAAAGCCAGAAGGAGGTGGAGGTGAGCAGAAGCTAATCATCTCTGATGTACCTGGGATGTCCCTCAGGGTTCCTTTTCTCTCTGCTTGGGCTTCGTCCACAGATGTCAGACCATGAGCAGACAGCCTCTTGCCTGGGTGGATACTGCTAGTACAGTTGTAGGCTTGTTTCTTATGGATGCATGTGAACATGTCTGGTCACCACACCTTTATCCCAAGCTTTAGAGTCTCCTCCCTGTTAGAGACACGGTTCCACCCTCAGGGCCCAGGGGTTTTCAGCTGTATTTCCCTAAAATGTTAGTTTGTCTTTCCTGTTTGTTGCTGTTGGAACGTTCCTGCCCTCGTGGAAAGTAGGTGTGAGATTTAGTGATGCAGGAAAGAGCAAGACGTTAGCACACCTGGGTGCTGCTGCCCAGCTCTAGCGGGGCAGCTGACTGCCACAGGAAAGGTGACGTCTCTGTGCTTCCCTCTGCCCTGTTGTGGTCAGTGCTGGCTGACCAAAGGGGAGTCTGTGGCACGTTTGCACAGCACTGTAGAGATTCTGAGCATCGGAATGTGAAGCCAGGGATGCTGATGTGTATGAGCCTAACTCCTGACTACCTGGATCTTGCCCTTTTCACGTTAAAGGGTATCAGTTTCCTGACTGGGCCTACAAAACCGAGTCGTCCCCGGGCTCCCGGCAGATCCAGCTCTGGCACTTCATCCTGGAGCTGCTGCAGAAGGAGGAGTTCCGCCACGTCATCGCCTGGCAGCAGGGCGAGTACGGGGAGTTCGTCATCAAGGACCCCGACGAGGTGGCCCGCCTCTGGGGCCGCAGGAAGTGCAAACCCCAGATGAACTACGACAAGCTGAGCCGGGCCCTCAGGTGAGGGGAAGGATTCCCAAACCCGTGCTGTCGACAGATTGGAGGGAGACTGAGCAGTTGGGTGAATGTTGAATAAAAAGGGTATCGGGCGGTAAGAGACCACACTGTCTACGTGAATAGTGTGTAGCTTGGAAGTGGGAGTAGAGGAGCTGCTGAGGCTGAGTAGCACAGGCACAGGAGGAGAAGAGGCATATCTTTGGTTCTATGTAGGTGGGAATTCCAGCGTGGTTGGCACTGGGTCCTGACAGACAACCGATTCTGCTCTGTGGTGGGCGAGCGTGTGTGGTGAAACACGGATTGGAGCGCATTTGTAATCCAGAAGATTAGTTTAGGCTTCCCTCTGGGAAATCTGTTAGAATTTCTCTTCTCTCGACTCTCCTGGAAGAAACTGAGGAAGGCTAAGCAAGCGGAGCGCACGGGAGCCGGCTCCCTGAGCAGTCCTGACTGCGCTGTTCGGGCCCGTGTCTGTGAGCTCGGTTGTCAGTCCACAGGTTGCTCTGACATGTCTAAAGATTAACCACTTGAGCTGCTCTCGGGTTCTTTCTTTTCCCCTTGTCTGTTTTTGCATTTCATAACCTCTTCGCCCTCGAGGGGCCGGAAGGCCATGTGTAAGCGGTGCTACTGAAGGGATGCCCAGCCGGAGGCTGCAGGGCCGCCCAAGTCCCCTGCCTCTCCTCGTTCTTAGTGACCTTGAATGTCAGAGCGAGCTGGGCAGCAGCTGGAGCCTCTCTTGTGTCTTTGTGAAAGTGAAGCGGGCCGGGCTGCCTGCTGTTTTCCCCACTGGGGTACGTGACTGTCGGACCTGCCGCCACAAAACAGTCGTGCGTCTCTTTGTCTGTGCTTTGCGCTCAGGCCTCCACACTGGTCAGACCAGGTCTCCCAAGAGACTTGTCTGCCCCCACCTGGGCCCAGCAGTGACATACAGAGGAACAGGAAGGAAATGGACTATGGAATTGAAACAGTAGTGTGACAGAGGATAAAGGTGGTTGGGGCTAGGATGGGTGTTCAGTGAGACTGCCTTTGTAATGCTCCAGCCAAGGACTTAGAGCTTCTTTTGAAAACCGAGTAAGTCTCCCAGCCCTAACCTGAAAGCCAGGCTGCAAAAGAATGATAGTGATGTTTCCATGTGATACTTAGAGCCAGAACTGTTGATCTCAGTGGTTGCCTATGTGTATCAAAGATTGTCAGTAGCTAGGAGATACAGTGACACCTCTTTCTATTTTTACAGATACTATTACAACAAGAGGATCCTTCATAAAACAAAAGGGAAAAGGTTTACTTATAAATTTAACTTCAACAAGCTGGTGATGCCCAACTACCCGTTCATCAACATTCGGTCAAATGGTAAGAAGGAACTCTTAGTGGGGAATGAATTCTGAGTTGATAAAGCAGTTTAAAAACCGAAGTCTAGGAACTGGCATGTTAAAGGATTTTTTAGAAATACTAGAGTCACATGGATCGGCCCCAGGGTCCTGCTCAGGTTTCTCTGTTTGTGCTATACGAGGAGTGACAGGCTCTGCTGGATCAAGAGAGATTTGTTAAGTTGTTTATTTGGTTCTCTTTTGTGCATATTATTTGTGTCTCCGAGATACTCTTCCACTGTTCTCTTTAGGAATTAGGTTCCATAGGTTTGTGTTCGTCCTTCAGTTCAGAACTCACAGTGTTAACACCCTGCCCAGCAGCTCTTTCATAGACGAGGGCCAGTTTCTACAAACACTTCCGATTTTCTATGAAACTACCAAGCTCTCCCTTATCAAGTGAATATCATCAAAACCACAGCATCCTTAATCACAGAAGGGGAGGTTCGTGTGTTTGCAGTGAAAAGCAGTGTCTTTGATCTGCACCAGCACCTCCTCAGAGAGTAAGACCTGGGGTTACTTGACCTTCTTTGCTCTTTTTTTTTTAGATTTTATTTATTTATTTATTTACTTACTTACTTACTTACTTACTTACTTACTTATTTATTTGACAGAGAGCGCGCGCGCGCCCAAGCAGGCAGAGAGGCAGGCCGGGGGAGGGGGTGGGGGGTGGAGGAAAGCAGGCTCCCCACTGAGCAGAGAGCCCGATGCGGGGCTCAATCCAGGAGCCTGAGATCATGACCTGAGCCGAAGGCAGAGGCTTAGCCCACTGAGCCCCCCAGGCGCCTGGACTTTCTTGGCTCTTAAGTGCAGCAAGGCTCCCCTCTGGGCTGTCCACGCATAGCTCTGCATCACAGCACCTCACAGTGGTTTCAGGTCAGCCTCTGTCCCGTCTCTTACAAGGGATTTGGTTTTGTTTCATTTCAAAGGCAAGACTTCTCCCTCTCTAGGAAAATAGATTGTATTTAACTAATTTCTGACCCATCCATCAGTACTCTGGCGTTGTGTGTTAAGGCCAAGAAACCTGATTGTGATGCTGCAGTATTCTGACTTCTCAGAAAAAAAGTCGGAAGAAACTTGAAAAATCCGAGCGGGGTGTGGCTGAGAATATAATGCTGAGATCCACCGCAGATAGGTCATTAACTACACAACAGGTTAGGGCAGTTTGGGCTTGATGCTGCTATCGGTACAGTTCCATCTCATCTCTCCTGTAGCCACTCCCTCCTGTCCCTGGGGCATGTGTTAAAAAAAAAAAAAAAAAGTGGTATTGGAATGCATCTCTCTAATTACAGGCTGTTTTCTTTCCTGGTGCCTGAGAAAGAGGTGTTAGGAAATCAGACCTATTCTAGCCACTGGAATCCCGTTTCCTCTAGTTTTCACTCTTGCCCCCTTCCTGTGTACCTAGAGGAATTGGGACTCTTATGTGGCTATACCAGCAATTTTGAAGACTGTGTTGGTGTTCCATACCGCTCACCTCTACTCCCCACCGAAAAGGGCTTCGTTAGTTTTGTTATTATGTCTTTGACCCATTTTTGTCTATTGAAAACCCAGAAGTCCAGCACTTGGGCAGCCTGGAACAGGGCATACCCATCAGCCCCTAGGAGTAATGTGCCCTTCGAGGGCAAGAAAATCCAGATCCTCACTCTGGGGAGACTGGTCTGCTAGCCTAACAGCAATGGCCTCGCATAGCCTCCTCTGCCGGAAAGCAGTGGGGCCAACATCGATCCTTCACAAAGCTCAAGACCCTAGTGGAATGAAGTCACAGGGAAAGCAGAACGGCGTGCATTTCATTTAGGTATATACTTGGTTGCTCACATCCTGGGTATGGGTAACCCCAAAGAATGGGAGTCATTAGCTCATAAAGAACTTTTACCCAGAGGGCCCAAAAGTTGGTTCGGGTTTAACTTTTATGGTGACAGGAAGTGTAACGTTTACTGAGCATCTGTTTCATGGAGGTACTTTTGCTTGCTGTTTTTGTGAGTTATCATATTTAACTCTCCCAGCGCGCTACAAAGTGTCTATCTCAATATTCACATTTTACAAATGAGAAAATTACAGAGGACAGCGAAGTCCAAGATTGATATGGGCAGGTTGAGTACAGTGTCCTGTCGAATGGTTTCTCAGGAAACCATTCCTGAGAGACTGAGCTTGAAATCCAGCTCGTGTTGAATAGGTCATACGCTCCTCCCCCAGATTGGGACTCATTCATTTGCTCAGCAGATAGTGTGTGTTAAGTCCTGAAGACAAAAAGAAAGGATTATGGAGGAGTTCTTTCTCTCTGGGAACTTGAAATTTAGCAGGAGAGATGAGATAGGTGAAGTTGGGCACAATTCAGAATAACCGTGGAGCGCGGCCGGCTATCTAGGTAGCCGAGCTGTGTGGATGTTCAGAATAACCGTGGAGCGCGGCCGGCTGTCTAGGTAGCTGAGCTGTGTAGATTTTGATTCCGGAGGTCAGAGGGGTCACATCTAGGTGGTGGTGGTACCTATCCAAGTAATCCAGGGGTTTAGAATAAAAAGCAAAGCCAGCACTCTCCCTTCCTGCCCACATCGACTTCCTCATCTTTGACAGTTTAAAGTAAAATACTTGATGGTGTGGGAAGTACTTCTGCATATGGTATCTCGTCGTTACTCTTAAGGGCGTGTTGTAAGGGGCGCCTGGGTGCCTTAGTGGGTTAGGGCCTCTGTCTTCAGCTCAGGTCGTGATCTCAGGGTCCTGGGATCGAGCCCCACATCGGGCTCTCTGCTCAGTGGGGAGCCTGCTTCCCCCATCTCTGCCTGCCTCTCTGCCTGCTTGTGATCTCTCTGTCAAATAAATAAAGTCTTAAAAAAAAAACAACAACTTTAAACCTGTAGAAAAATAGGAAGCAGCAGAACTGTGAACACCCACGTGTCCTCTAGATTCACTAATGGTTGACATTGTTGCCATGTTAGGGTTTTTCTCTTACAAACACTTTTGAAGTTTTTTTGAGGTTAAGTTACAGACATGACATTTGTCCCCCATGTACTTCACGGATCCCCTGGGTACAGGACATTCTCCTCCGTGAACCCAGTAACATTAACACACCTGGGAAACTTAACGTGACGCGACGATTCTTGTCTAATATATGGTACATGTTCAAGTAGTATGTGCATTTTACAGGTTTTGTTTTTAAAGTGTGATTATTGTGTAACAAAAAATTACTTGTCTTGACAAATACCTACCATGCGATTTGCCATGTGCCAGTACTGTCATCCTTTAAGTTTTCATAACATGAGGATTAGTCCTGTTGCTGTCCCTTTTACAGGTAAGGACACGGAGGCCCAGAAAGGTAAGTAGACGATCCAGACTCACACAGCTAAGAAGCAGTGGAGCCAGGGTTTGAGCCTAGGCAGGGGTCTTGTAATTCCATTTTGCCAAAGAGAGTCGAAAACCAGTTGGTTCGCGCCACGAAATACAAGGGGCCAGGACTGCGATTCACACCCAGATTTTTCAGCTCAGCTGCTCCAGTTTCACAGTGGCTCCTTGAAGGTCATCTTCCAAAGCTGTTCAGAGTTGTGGAAGCAGTAAACTCATTTCTTCAGACCAAACCTTAGATCTGTTGTCACAGCAGAGCCCGTGTGACAGTAGAGCAGCTGCGCTTTGTCAGGGAGGAGGGTCCAGAGAGCTCCCGGCATCGCTCCTCGGTTGCTGCCCTGAGTTCGTTTGGAAAGTGCCGTGAGCTCTGTGCTCTTGCAAATTTACAGCGTACCTCAGCCTGTGTAAACAAGGAAATACCCCCAGTTTAAAAAAGAACAAAACCGAACCGTTCAGGAGGCAGGACCTTCTCTCCTCCCTCCCCGCCCCCACGTGGTCCTTCAGAACACATGGAAAGTGGTTTCTTGCTTTTCAGTAGATGTGCTCTTAACATCAAATCAAGGTCCAAATGAATCAAAAAGAGTAGCTAGAGTTTCAGCTGCTGTAGTAGCCGGCAGAGGAGAGCTTCTCGGTCCTAGTCAGCTGACACACGGGCGTGCATCCGGTTTTCCTAATTGAACGACCAGGTCATTGGCTTTCGGGGGACGGAGAGCAGCTCCTGTGGCCCTCAGTTTGGGCGGTGCTGCTTCGGCAGTGTCACTCAGTCGCATGTGCCTCGGAAGCCGCAGTGTAGGTGGCAGCCGGCCCCCGAGTCCTGGCCCAGGATGGCCTGTTCCTCAGAAACGGAAGGAGGCAGCTGATGGGGGCGGTTCCCAGCCTCCCAGGCCTCACGCCCGCTTGTTCCTTCTAGGTCACCTTAACTCTCGCTGGGGTCTCCTTATTTTTCCTTCTCCCTTATCTCTGCCTCAGAGTGTAAAGTCCTCGTGACATCACTGATCGAGGCCTCCAGTGCCTCCTGGGAACGCGGAGGGGCTCTGAGGCCTCTGATGGCATACCTTTCTTATGCCTTGTTGAGAGAAGGACCTTTTGGGGGAACAGGGATCCTGTGGTCCTCTGAACTCGATGTGTTTCGCATGGTGTCGGGTTTCTGCTTCAATTCGAGTTTCAGGTTTAGCGGGCAGACTTGGGAGGGGGACCGAGGGGTCCCATTTTGTCTTCCAGCCTGTTCGGTGCCTGAGCGGCCCTGAAAGCAGGATGGGAATAGAGATTGTTCTGTAGAATGTGTTAGAGGAAAACGGATTTAGAGAGTTTGAAAAATATTTGAATTTCTGTGGTGATTTTATATCAGAAATGATAAAAGATCTACCATAAGAACTCACCTTACTGAACATACGGCCTTTTCTTTTTTATCTGCTTTTGTTCTTAAGTCTGGTCTTGCTCGAGTCCACAGATGTGAGGTGCAGAGTCTTTGGGCTTTTAATGCGTTGCTTTCCGTGCACATCATCTCCAGTGTTGTTTGTGTTTGGTTTGCTTCTTGCTTGACAGAGAAAACCAAAACTATGAAAATAAAAAGAGACTGCTTAGCAAGCTGAGACTTGCCGCAGGTGACATCAGCGCGTGCTTAGGGTCGGAGAGAAGGCTGGTGCGCCCCTCCGTCCGTGCCTCCTGCTACCACGGATTGAGCCCCAGCTCGGTGTTATCCACGAGCTGCTTTATGTCTCGTCGTGAGCAGTAGGAAGTCCCCACCTTCGTGGAATCGGTGTTTTCAAGTCTAGGTGGACAAGTAAATGGTTATCTCAGGCAGCAAAGAGCATTGTGAAGACAAAGTGGGCGAGGGCTAAGGAGAGACCACAGCCGGCTCGGGTAGAGGAAGCTGAGCTGTGCTCCCGGGAAGACGGAGAGTGGAGGGATTCAGCGCGGCTGGAGCGTCGGCCTCCTGTCGTAACGAGATGGAAACGTCTTGGGCTCACGTAGCGTAAGTGACCGTGCCGACGATGAATGACCAGTCCTCTAAAGTGGCCTTTGTCTTCTCCACCATCACAGGTGTGGTTCCCCAGAGTGCGCCACCAGTGCCAACCGCCTCTTCCCGGTTCCATTTCCCACCTCTGGACCCCCACTCTCCACCGAGTGACGTGCAGCCGGCGCGGTTCTCCGCGAGCTCCCTCGCCGCTTCTGGCCAGGAGACGAGCAACGGCACCGATAGAAAGGCCGGGCTTCCGGAGCTGGAGGACGGCTCAGCCGCCGACTGGCGCCGGGGCGTGGATCTCCTGTCCTCCCGGAGTGCCGTCATGGGGGGGCTCGGCCATCAGAAGCGCAAGCCTGACATCATGCTTCCTCTGTTCACCAGGCCGGGGGTGTACCCTGACCCCCACAGTCCCTTCGCGGTCTCTCCGCTCCCTGGCCGCGGAGGGGTTCTGAACGTCCCCATCTCGCCGGCCCTCTCCCTGACCCCCACCATCTTCTCCTACAGCCCGTCCCCGGGCCTCAGCCCCTTCACCAGCAGCAGCTGCTTCTCCTTCAACCCCGAGGAGATGAAACACTACCTTCATTCTCAAGCCTGCTCCGTGTTCAACTACCACCTGAGTCCCCGGACCTTTCCCCGTTACCCCGGACTCGCGGTCCCGCCGCTGCAGTGCCAAATGCATCCCGAGGAGTCGGCCCAGTTCTCCATCAAGCTGCAGCCGCCGCCCGCCGGGCGGAAGAACCGGGAGAGGGCGGAGAGCCGCGAGGAGTCGGCCCCTGTCGCTGCTCCCACCGTGGCTCCTGTCCCCCCAAGAATTAAGGTGGAACCGGCCTCTGACAAGGATCCTGAGAGCCTCCGGCAGGCGGTGCAAGAGGAGGAGCCCTCCCACGCGGAGGGCGCCGTGCCGAGCAGGACCCCGGAGGAGGAAAAAGGCACCGTCTTTGCCCGCCCGGCCGCACCAGTCTGGCCGGCCGGCCCCGTGAGCGCCCCGAGTGAAGAAGCCCTAGAGGTGACTGAAGACAGCGAGGACAGGCCTGGCAAGGAGCCCAACGTGCCTGAGAAGAAGGAGGACGCCCTGATGCCCCCCAAGCTCCGGTTGAAGCGGCGCTGGAATGACGGCCCCGAAGCCCGAGAGCTGAGTAAGAGCAGCAAGGCGCTCTGGAGCGGGCCCGGGGCCCGGGGCTTGGCCACAGCCGCGGCCGACGCCTAGGACTGGGGGCTTGGGGGCTGTTTATACTATAATCAAATGCATACGTGTATTTATGTAGCGAGATTTCAGGGTTGGGGGGAGGGAGGGAGGGAATTAGACTGGTTTGATCATTCTAGGGGCATAGACTTGTATTTTTATGTTTGGGGGACGGGCTGGGTATCTTCTGTTGTAAATTAGGGGACGTGAACGCCCTTCTTTCCAGGTGAGTAGCAGCCGGGAAGGGTGATGAGCTGAAGGGAGGAAGTGCCTCTGCTTCTTGGGGAGGCCTCCGCTCGGCGACAGACTCCCGGGGGGCCAGGGTGTCCTTGGTCCCGTCATAGTTCAGGTTCCAGACTTCTTTCTTTTCTGTTGTATTTATCTATGAAAAGCCATTAATGAATTTCTTAGCTTGAAGAGAGAGGGAGAAGGGAGCAGCGCGGAGCCCGGGCAGCCGGAGAGACCGCTGTACCGAGTGTGTTGCTGGGAATGTTTCTGAGAAGTTCCTTCGGGGGCGGAGGAGGGTCATCTTGGTCTTGCTGGGATGGGGGATGTTCAGATGTTGCTTTGTTTTCTTTCTTCCTTTGTTGTTGTTTGGCATTTTTTTCCTCTCCTTCTTGAGAAAACCGGCTGTGGGAAGCAGGAGCCGCGGCCCACTGGGGCCGGGAGGGCCGAGGCGCGGCGGGGGGCGGCGGCATGGGAGGCGGGCCGAGGGGCTGCCGGCTCCTCTCCTCGGACTCGCCTCTCCTTCACCTGCTCAGAAGCCATGAGGACTTTAAGCTCTCATTCAGGGAAGAAGGGGGCATGAGGAAGTAACCCGATGCCTTTAAAAACAAACACAAAAATGATCTTCATTTTTCCTTTTCCATTGTGGGTTTGGGGAGCCAGACCACAGAGTGACTGAGCGAGTCCGCCGAGCAGCCCGACCCTGGAGACGTCCGCGTCGGGTCTGGGTCTCTGACCGTTTCCTAAGTGAAGCCTTAACAGTGAACCTACTTTCATCACGTGATACGGGTCTGTCAGCATAAACCTGTGAGAGGGCCGCGCAGCTCTGCGGACAGCCCGGGGATGTCGGAACGTGGCGACACGGCCAGTGGCGTTGAGCGGTCCGTTCTTGACTTCATGGGGCCGGGGGTAGAAAGGCGGGATTGCGGGAGCTCGGAGCCGATGAAACCCCAAAGCGCAGGAGGTAGCTGGGGTGCGAGTGGGTGTTGGTCAAGGCTGAAAGCAGAGGTGGACGAAGACACAGAAGGTAGCCCGATGCCCGGGCCTGGTAGGGATGAAGGAGTTGGTGCCCTGGGGGGGGGGGGGGGGGTTTGCCATTCCTGCCGGGCCCCCTTCCCTAGGTTGTTCTCGACCCCACAGAAGACTCCGGCGTACAGGCAGGAGCTGTTTCTCGGTGGGAAGGCCCCTCCCACCAGCACGAAGGGACAGGAAGGTATTGCTCTCGCATTAAGCAAAAGGGGCGCGACGGGGGGCAGAGAGGCCACGGCCACCCAGGTGCACGTAACCGCGTGGCGGGCGGAGGCGATGCTGCGGTGGCCCGCATTTGCCTGGCGCCGAGGAGGCAGGGAGAGAAAGGAGAGGGCTCTGTGGCCCGTGGAGGCGAGAAGTGGGCCCGAGCGCCATCTAGGAACAGGAATTCCCCGACTCCTCCTCAGCCTGAGTGAACTCTGGACGCTGAGAAGCAATCGAGGGTTGTCTTTGAACGGGGGATGGGGGATCCTTCTGCAAGGGGTGCGTGCGTGCGGGGCAGGAAAGGGTCAGAGCAGGTGAGTGGGTCGATAGGTGGCCTGGGATGACTTGAGTCCCTCGTGCTATTGTCTGGCAAGCGTCGTCCTTGTTCAGATTCCAAATAGTGACTCGGCTTTCCCTAGGGGAGGGGTCGGGAGAGCGGTCCCATCAGCTCGGGCTCCGGTTGGGCTGGCAGAGGGCTCCCTGTTGGGGCTCCTTTTCGTTGGTTATGGTTTTGCCCGTTTCTCTCTCTGCACCTCTTACCTCGGACCAGAAAGCAGGCCCGGGCAGGGGCAGGACGGCTCTCCGCTTGGCATTGCCCCATCTAACCAGGGAGGCTGGCCGGCTCCCCTCTGTGTCCGCGAGAGCAGAGGGCCGGCACGCTCGGTACGAACTCAGGAATAGAAACTCGAGGCCTTTAAAGTAAGAGGGAGAGAAATCCGTGATGCACACCTGTAACCCTGGAACCCAAGTGCCGGAACTAATTCCTAGATGCTGCTTCTGTTGGGACAAAAAGTCACTGCTTTTAACTTGAAAAAAACACACTCGAAAAACGTTCGACTCCACGAAAAATGTTTTTCGGCTTTAAGAAATTGTTTGGTGTGTTACTGTCTCCTTTGACTGCCATTCCACCAGTGAATCATTGGTTGGTGTGCACTGCACGCTGGGGCCGGGGCCGGGGGTCCTCCCACAGAGCCGAACTTGGGCTTGCTCAGGAAGGGGACCGGGGATGTGGGAGTCGTTGACCTTTCCTGAGGTCAAGAGGTCGGGGTCCTTCCTCACCCCGCCGGACCCGCCCCTGGCAGCACCTGTCGCCAGCCCTGCACAAAGCCAGGCCTTCCTCTCGTGCCCATTTCATCACTGTCCGGCAGCAGGTGGGAAAGGGGGACAAAACCAGACCGTTTTCTCCCCCCGTCTTTTCCAAATTTTGCTGTGCCAAACGTTTAAAACTTTGCAGATATAAATCTTGAAGTTTCATTAGGAACTTGTTCGTGCAAACAGTTTGCTTTTTTGACTGTAGGAAAAAGCAGATCTCTTAAGAACACCCAGCACTGCTGAGCTCCTTTTTTTTTTTTTTTTTTCAAAGGATGGCTGGGGGTGTCCTTTAAGCGGCCCCCCAGGCCCCTTCACCCCAGTCCTCAGGCCGCACCGCATTAAACCAGCTCGCTGGCTAACGCAGGGAGCACTGCGCCCCGGTCCTCCGGGCGCCGGAGAAACATTCAGAAGCATTAAGTCACATTTGAAGGACATCACTTCTCACCCAGCGCGTAGTCACTTGGCTGTTGGTCCCTGGTTTCTTTATTTATTCTGTAATTATGTTTGTACTTTCTGTTTTGTAAAGGGTAATGGGACATTTTAATTTTGCTTAAAAATTTTTTTTGATCCAATCTTTCAAGAACTGTTCTATTTTTCACTTTGGGGGGTGGGGAGAGTTACCAGTTAATTTGTTCTGAAATACCTGGGCATTGTTTGAGTTACAAAATTGTGAGGCAGGGATTTGTGAGTGAGACGTTGGTGTGTGACTGGTGACGTCACGAGTTGCCGTTTCAGCGGAGTGAAGTGTGTACGTGTACATAGCTGTAAGTGACCGGCTCCATCGTGCAGTGCCTTTTAGATGTCCCACTTTCTATAAGTCTTCAGATGTTTGCATATATATTATATATATATATATATATGATGTAATGTTATAGAGATATATGTATAATATACATATTTTTTCCAGGGGTATCTGATAGCTCTGTATTTTGTTATGGAAGTTGAAAGAAAAAGTATTTTACCTCAGAAATTAAAGTTAAATAAAAAATACTTTTAAGTAACGTCTGCGGGGCATTGGTGGTGTTGCCACGCCGCGCCAGGGCGGTCGTGGCCGAGAACTTGCCGACCCTGTGCCCGCCCCGCCGGCCCTACCCCCTTCGTCCCGTCGCGCAGTGAAGAGGCACGTCTGACGGCTTCGGGGACTGTCCGTGTCCTGGCATCACCGGCCACTGCTAGAGAAGGGACAGCGGCAGCCGGGGGCACCGGTACACGGGAAATTTCTACCTCTAGATTGTCCCGAGCGTGAAGAGTGCGTGGTCCAGGGACACCCGCCCGGGTCTTGACCTCAGGGTGGTGAGTTCAAGCCCCACGTTGGGCATAGAGCTTACGTTACAATTAAAATTAAAAAAAAACCAAAACACCTGACCAAACCAGACCCAACAGGCCACACTTTGTATGGTTCTGTCGACAGGAAACCCCCAGAATAGGCAAGTCTGCGGAGACGTGGTCGAAGCGAGCTGTGCTGTGAGGGACGCGTGCTCTGCGGTTCTGCCGACCACTGAGTCACGGTCACTCTGAAAGGGGGAATCACATCTCAGTCGAGGCAGTTTTGTGGACGTGACAAGCCAGTACTGGCGGAGCCGGTGGAGGACGGGAATCCAGGGGGGCCGGCGGGGTCTCGCTGGGGTGCGGAGTGTCCCACAGCGCGGCCTGCAAACGATGGTGCCCGGCCGCGTCCTCTCATTTCTCCCCGGAGGTGCCCACGTCTGTAGAATCCCAGCCAGGCGTTAAGGTTGACTCCCCTTGAAGGGTCCCGTGAGTTTGGGCAGGCTCGGGTCGGCGAGGGCCACGGCTGGAGGGGCAAGCCAGGGCAGATGGGGAAGGTCTCAGGAGATGCCCGCGGAGGGCACATTGCACTCGGCTGCCAGTGCCTATCCCGTCCCCGGTGTTTTCCAGGAGTCTGCCCTTCGACCAGCGCGTGAGGAGCGTGGCGGTCGCGGCCCTGGGGAACCACCCAGCCTGTCAGGGTCGCTGCTCGGGACCAAGTGAAGTGACAGAGACTGGTGGAGGCCCCGAACCCCCCAAGTCAAGCTGGGAGTGAGCTCGGAGGCAGCCCCTCGTGCTGAGGGCACCCCCACTGCCGGAAGCAGAAACGGACGGCTGGTGTAGTTTTGAGATGAGGCCCCGACCACCCTGCGACCATCCTGGGCTGACGGGTCAGCGCACAGAATTGTGTGGAGGTCGTGGCGGCAGGAGAGGAGAGGGTGGGTCCAGCCTGCGGGCCCCTGGGTGGGGACCTGCCTGTCTCACGGCCTGCACAGGACACGGGCAGTGACCCCGTGCCGGGCTGCCTGGTGTTCGCGGGTTCCATCTCAGGACGGCCGGCTGGGGCAGGTGCCGTGTAGCCCCGTGTTACCGAGGGGACACTGAGTCACAGCTGCTACCTGGTAAGACCGCGGTGCAGCCCCGGTGCCCGTGCTCCCCACCACTCTGCCGTGGGCACTGGGGCCTGCCACCTCCTGGTCTGCCCCGCTGCCCGCAATGCCCTCCCTTCCTCCCCCTGCCTGGCCAGTTACACCGTCCCTTCCCTCCCCCGGCCCCTCTGAGGACCTCGGCGCCGCCCCCCGTCTCGCCGCAAGCGCTCTGTGCGACCGGCCACTCGCAGGACGGGCAGGAAGCCGCAGGCCGAAGCCTCCGGTGCCAGACAGACGATTGTTGGATATGTGGGCGATGAGAAATGGGGGCGGGGGCTTGGTTGTTGGGGTAGGGGGTGCAGGCTTGGAACTGGACAGGTGAGGGGTGTGGGGGCGGTGGCACCCCAGGGTGTCTTTGTGGCCAGTGTCCAGGCCTGGAGAGGTGCCGCCTGCTGGAGGCACCGAGCTCCGGCTCGCAGCAGCCTGAGTCTGCCGGGGGGTACACCGCGGTGGTGCCTACCCCCAACCCTACCGTCTGCACGTCCTGACTCCCCCTCCCTGCGGCCGCACCCCCTCCCTCCCTGCAAATGCCCCCCCCACCCCAGTGCGCTTGGTACTTATGTTCTCATGAGCCAACACCCCTCCCACTCAGGGTGCGCCCTGACAGCCCCCCGGGGTCTTTCCCTTCCTGCCCCGGCCAGGATCGCCCCACACCCGCCAGCTTCAATCGCCTGCCCCTGGACCTAAAAAAGTTTTATTTTTATTTTTTTAAAGATTTTATTTATTTGACAGAGAGAGAGAGATCAGAAGTAGGCAGAGGCAGGCAGAGAGAGAGGGGGAAGCAGGCTCCCCGCTGAGCAGAGAGCCCGATGCGGGGCTCCATCCCAGGACCCCGAGATCATGACCTGACCCGAAGGCAGAGGCTTTAACCCACTGAGCCACCCAGGTGCCCCCCAAAAAAGGTTTTTTAAGGGTATGCGCAGCCACCTGTGTGGCTCTAAGGCATCTGCCTTCGGCTCAGCTCGTAGTCCCAGGGTCCTGGGATCAAGTCCCACATTTGGGCTCCCTGCTCAGCAGGGACCCTGCTTCTCCCTCTGCTGGCACGCCCCCCCCCCCACCGGCCCTGCTCACGCTCCCTCTCCCTCTCTTCCTCTCTCTCTCAAATAAATAAAAATCCTTAAAGGTAACTTAGAAATAGAGGGTGCCAGAAGGCAGCTGCAAACCCCGAAGAAGACCTGTCTAGACAGCGCCCCACTCCAACACCCCCTCCCCACTCCCGCTCCTGCGGCCCTTCTCCTAGCGGCAGGGTGTGCTGACACCCTGAGGGAGGGAGATAAGCCAGGCTGGCCTCGCTCCCGCTGTCCCACCCCCGCCATTGTACTGGTGGGGACAACTCGGGCAGATTACACGACCTCTCTGTGCCTTGACTTCCCTATTTTATGGGACTGTTGTGGGGATTAAATGATGCATGGAAAGCACTTAGTACTCAAAATCAATTTTTAAAAGATTGATTGATTGATTGATTGGACAGAGAGAGAGATCACAAGTAGGCAGAGAGGCAGGCAGAGAGAAGGGGAAGCAGGGTCCCCACCTAGCAGAGAGCCCGATGTGGGGCTCAATCCCAGGACCCCGAGATCATGACCTGAGTCGAAGGCAGAGGCTTTACCCCACTGAGCCCCCCAGATTTGTTTGCGAGAGAGCGCGTGCTTGCACGGGCGGGGGTGGGGGGATCTCCTTGCCAGCGGAGCCCAGCACGGCCCGCCATCACCACCTGAGCCGAAATCAAGTCAGGCTCTCAGCTGACTGAGCCGCCCAGGGGCCCCTCAAAATCTTTTTTTTAAAAGGTTTTATTTCTAAGTCATCTCCACACCCGCCGAGGGGCTCAGACTCGCAACCCCGAGACCAAGAGTCGCACGTCCCCCAACTGACTCCTCCAGCTGGGCACCCCTCAGAGTTAGTTTTCAGTGAAGTGACTGTTTCTGTCCTCTTGGTTCCCGTGCTCTGCTGGGCCTTGTGCCCTCACCTCCCTCCTTGGCCCCTCTCGAGCGCACGGAGATGCTCAGACCCCTGATTTACAGGGGAGGGAAATGAGGCCCTGAGTGGGCGACCCGTCCAGGTGACTCGAACAGGCCTCCCAACTCCGGCTCCCGAGCTGTCCCAGGGCATCGCCCTCGGATCCCTGCGGCAAGAGTGAAGACGCCTCCAAGAATCAGACACGCAGAATTGGGAGCAGGGGGCGCACCCCAGCCTTGGTGTTTCTCTGTCCAGCCTGGAGCCCAGGCAGGGAAGCCGGCCTCTGCAGGAGGCCCAGGGAGGGGCCCTCAGCTCGCGGCCAGACACGCTCCAGGTGCTGGGCTGCCTGCTGACCGGGGCGATAATGATCAGAGATGAAAGCGGTCACCAGCGCAGACGAGCCGTCCCCCAGGGTCTCTGACCACTGGGGCCCCAGGATCTGGGGAGGTGCTCAGACAGCGGGGCAGCCTGCAGCCCAAGCACTGGATGGAGCCTGGGAAGGGAAGGTCGAGGGCCAGGAGGCAGCAGGCTCCGCCCCGTGACACTGTCCCTTGTCTCAGTTGGCAGCTGCTGGCCCCAGCCCGACTTCTGTCCAAACGCTGGTCTCCCAACAACCTTGGTCCCAGAGAGCCGAGGGCCACCAGGGAGGCCGCCTCTGGCCTCTCGCCTGCCGTCTTGCAGGGACCTCACCGAAGAGGGGTGGGGACGAGGAAGGAGGACGGAGGGTCCTTCCCCCTTCAGGAGGCCAGATCAGCCTTACCGAGGTTGGGGGGGTGGGGGGCAGGACCCTTTGTTCCCATGTGTGCATTAGAACTCCTCTGCCCACCCCCCATTCCTCAGAGCCACGGAAGCAGGCGCCAGGGTGGGGGACCAGCCTAATCTGGTGTTGCAAGATGTGTCTTCTTTGTGTGACTTGTGCCCTCTTGGCAACTGAAAGGAAAGAGAAGGGAGGGGAGGGGAGCCCCAGGCCTGTGATGTTGCTCTAGCTCGGGAATATCACAGGTGAAGTTTGTGTTCCCTCCCCCGAGGAGTGGTCTTCTGCTGGCCAACTGCTGGCTAGTGCCCCCCCCCGTCCCCGCCCCAAACCACCAGAGGCACTTGCCCTCACTTACTTAATTCCCACTTGCTCTCTGCAGTATGCACCTGCTACTGTCCCCATTCTGCAGATGAAGGAAGGGAAGGTCAATGAAGTCAATTGCTCAAGGTCAGCACTGCTGGTGAGTCACCGCAGCAGGACCCAGCCCGCGTTTCTGACTCCAAAGTCCACGCCCCCGCCAGCACCTCCCTGCCTCTCTGCCGGCAGGGACCCACGGGCCCTGGGACAGACAGCGCCTGGACAGAAGGCAGCGGGGTCCAAGTGGCCGGAAAGAGGCCCGTGATTTCCGTAAAGAGACCCGGTGGGATCAGGACTTAGAAGCCCGGTGGCGGGAGGAGGGCCCTCCTGGAACAGCCTGGGGCCGCACACAGGGTCCTGCGGACGGCCGGTCCCTGCTCTCCAGGGACTCACCGTCAGGGGACAGACACGCCAGCAGAACGCCCTGAAATGCAAGGCAGACGGCGGCCCAGCGACAGCAGTTGCTCCTGTATTCAACTAGCATTTCCAGAGCACCTGCCCCCTCCCACGCTCTGTCCGGGGGTCTCCAAGTCACACAAAGATGCTCCTTACACACCAGGAGCTCAGTCCAGCGGGGTAATCAGGAGCCCCCCCCCCCGCCCCCCAGGGCCTCTCTCTTCCTCCCCAGCAACGGTCCTGGTCCAGAGAATTTTCAGTACTGGCAGGCCAGCAGGCGGGAGCTCAAGGTGTTCCTGCTCCCCCCACCCCTTCTGGAAAAAACCAGAGCCCCGAGTCCCCCTTCTAACCTTGGGCCATCCCCAGATGGACAAAAGCCCTTCCCTGCCAGACCTGCAGGCCACCTTTGGCGCCTCCCCCGGCCCCCTGCCCCCCGAGTGGGGCTCAGAGGGGGTGCTCGGGCCGGAGAGGTCGGTGTGTTTCCAGGGAGCGAGGCGCACCTCTCCCCAGTCAGGCCTGGCCCCTGCAGACCGAGTTCTTGTCCTCAGAGAGCCCTAGTGATGCCCCCAGGACACGGTGGACAGCTGGCTCCGCAGCTGGCTTGGGCTGTGGCCCCCAGAGGGGGAGTAGGAGAAAGAGCGGATGGCGGATGGGGCAGCGACCCAGAAGGACTGGCGGGGG
>CM053618.1:1633278-1662228 GCA_028646535.1 Procyon lotor | reverse complement strand
GGGGGCTGCGGGCCGCGGGCGGGGGGAGGGGGAGGGGGAGGGGCGCGGGGGGCAGGGCCGGGCGAGGGGGAGGGGAGGGTCGGAGAGGGGGAGGGCCGGGAGGAAGGGCGGCGGGAGGAGGGTCCGGAGGAGGGGGAGGGCCCGCAGGGGGAGGGGAGGGGAGGGGAGGGCCCGGGGGAGGGGCCTGCGGGCCGCGCCGCCGGAGCGGGGCCGGAGGGGGCGGCGCGGGCACGGGCGGCCGGCCGGGCCTGCGCCCCGAGGAGCGGCGCGCCGAGGGGGAAGGGCCCGGAAGGAGCCGCCGAGCCGCCTTCCGCGCGCGGGGCCGGAGCCGAGGCGGCGGCGGGCGAGCGGGCCGCGCGGGGCGGACGGGAGCCGGGGCCGGGCCGGCGCGGAGGAGGCCGCGGGGCGGGCGGCGCGGGGACGCGAGCGGCGGCCGCGGTTGATGGCGGCCGGGGCGGCGGGCGGCGGGCGCGGGGCGCGGGGCGCGGAGAGGCCGGGGGCCCGGCGGGCGTGAGGCGGGGGCGCCGCTGCCCGGGCCGTCGCCCCCGGAGGCTTTCCAGACCCTCCACGTAGAAGCTGTTTGTGGTGTTGTTTCGAGGCGCTCGGTGCCCGCGGCCGCCGGGCCGCCCCGCGCTTGAGGGCTGGCGCCGGTGCACCTCCCGGTGTGTGCGCTCGTCGGCTGGCCCGCCGTCCGCGGCCGCTGCCCCCGCCCCTGCCCCGGCCCCTGCCCCAGCCCCGGCTCCGGCTCCGACCCCGACCCCGACCCCGGCCCGGACCCCGGCCCCGACCCCGGCCCCGGCGCGCTGAGCGCGGGGCACCGCACGGCGGCGGCAGCGGCGTCTGGGGCACGGGCTCCGGCCGCGTTCTGCAGGGAAGACGGGTGTCGCGAAGGCACGTTCTTTCTGTGATTCATGCCTTAGCCCCCAGCGCTAACCTTGAAGAGATTTGTGGTCGGCCCTCTGGTTTCTGAGAGGTCACAGTTTTTCCTTTTTCTTTCGGTTTTTTCCTCCGACGGGGGAGGGCCGGGGCCGCGCAGGGACACCATGCTCGCTGGTGCCAGTGGAATGCAGCCTCGGTTCCCGGGGTCCTGAGGGCCCGCACAGAGCGACCGAGCCCCCGAGCGTCCGGCCGTGACGGTGGGAGGCCCTCCGCCCACCTTCCTTAAAAATTGCAGCGGACTCAGCCCCAGTCGAGACCTCGGAACTGCAGGATCCTGGCTCCGCGGAGACGCTGAGAAACCATGAGTGTGAGGTTACCCCAGAGCATAGACAGGTAGGTCCGCTAATAATGGGCTTTCCAGCACTTTCTTAACCAAAGACTGGGAGGGAGGGTGTTGCATTTGGGTGAAGGGTTTCCCAGGAGAGGTCGCGGTGGGAGCGCGGGTCTCTGGGGACAGGCCGGCCATGTGTGTTTATGTGCCCTCGGTGTGTGTCCACGTCCTGATTCAGTGATTTTTAAATACGGGCGATAAACAGCGAAGCCGGGAGAGGAGACAGAGGGGAAGTGCTTCCCTCCCTTGACTTTTGCCCTGCTACAGGCTGAATTTGGGCCCCTAACTTGCCAGTTTAGGGGGCGGGAGGCCGCACGGGCCTGGTCACGTGAGTCCCCAGGGTGGATGGGGACTGGCTTTAGGTGTTGAGCTTGGGGGAAGGGCCCTGGCAGGGGCGGGGACCTCCGCCGGCGGGCTGCTACGGAATGGTGGGGCTTGGTGATGGGGCGGATTCCATTTTGGTGATGGGACGATGTTCTTGGCCTGCCTGATGGGACGGAAGCACCCTTCGCACCCATACAGGTCTGGCTTTTTGCCAGGGATTGATGATAATGGCCCCAAAATGCACAGGGTGCTTTAGAATTTCTTCCTCTTCAGGCTTAGGATTTAACTTGAGACCTGCGGACGGGCGGATGCTCTCAGGTTTAATCCTCCAAGCTGCCCTTAATAAGCTTGACTCTGCAGGGTGGGCCCTCCCTGGCCTAGTGCTGCAGCAAGTTGTTTCGGACTCAGGCCTGAGGGGCAGAGGCGCTGGTCCTTGGAGCCGGAGCCCAGGATCCAGCCCCCTTACCAGCCTCTGTGGCCCGGCACCCCTGCAGTTTACAACTTTGTGAGGTGTCTGCCTCCCCCTAACCCCGTCTCCTTAAGAACCTTAGAGAGAGTCTGCACACATCCTAACTGGATGGGGGGATGGTTGGAGGACAGAGCAAGCGGATGGAAGCATGGGTCTGGAGACCGTGCCCCGGAGAGGCGGGGGAGAGCGGGGGGCTGTGGTCTCTCCGTGCCAGCTAACCTTCGATGATCCGTGCTGGTAGTAGTTTCTTTTTTGGCTGCGAAATGTGGTATAAATATAACCCCTCCCAAACGCTAACCTCTGAATTACCTCCAGGTCCCATTTAGATTGGCTCGGCAGTCCCCCACCTGGGCCCCGAGTTGTCTGTGGGCTGAAGGCCGCCAGCCACAAAGGGCATAAAGTGTGTGTCCCCTCCCCTTGTCCTCAGCTTCCCTGTAGTTCACGGCTTGTAAAGGGAGGCCCGAGATATGTCCGGGCGGGCAGGTGACATGATCACGGGGCCACCTTCTTTCGTCGCGCTGGGGTTTGGGAGTTAATGCACCTGCCTTCTGTGAGATGTTGATGGTGAGTGATTTCTCTGAAATCAGGGATGTCAGCCGATGGAAACCCAGGTTTGGGGGTGCAAGAAGGAGGCCGTGAGGGTTCCCAGGCGGACAGGAGGTGCTCCTATGGGAGCTTGTCTACCCTCACCATCTGCTCAGGATGCGTACGGCCAGGGCGTGTCTCCCCAAGTGCTTTCGTGGACTGGGTCTGGAGGTGGAGGTGGTTATTCCCGGTATCCGGGGGTGGGGGAGGGGGGTCCTTGAGGCTCCGGGAGGACACCTGGCTTGCCTGGTGGCAGAATCTGAGCCCAAATGCAGGTCTCCTGACTTGGCTTTTCTGCTGGCCCCACACTGGCTAAGGGGTCTGGTCCTGGTCCTGTGGAATGTGGTGCCCGTGCCTCCTTTTGACCGCGGCGTAAGCCACTGTCTGATACTGCCCTTGCCCTCGTCTTGCCAGCAGTCTCGGGGACAGTCTCAGGGACAGCGCCATCATCTCTGTAGTGAAGCACCCACTTCTGGGGGGTAACGCAGCTCTGCAGACAGAGCCTCTGCCCCGTCAGAGGTCGGGTCCCCTTCTAGATGTCTTACCCCAGGGTGTGCCCCGTGGAGAGTCTAGGGGACGGTGCCTGACGGGTGTTTTGGAAAATTAAAATGTGCGACTCTTGCTCACAATGGGTGCGCAGTCTACCGGGGGAGCGAGGGAAGGACAGGGTCCCGAAGAAGACTGAGGAACGGTGACCCTCGACAGTAAGCCCTGGAAAGGCAAGGGCGGTGTCCCCTGTGCCTCCCTGCGGAGAGCATCCGTCCGTAGGGGACAAGTGAGCGCCGGGAGGAGCACGCGTGTCGGCAAGTGTGAGCCCTTCCCGTTCAGTGTGTCAGCCCTCCTGGCCTGGTCGCCCGCCTAGTCAGAGCCAGGCCGGAGAGGGCCTCCGAGCTGATGTGTATTTCCTAAGGAGACCACGGGCCAGGGGACCACGTTCCCGTGTGACGCAAAGAAGCCTCTGGAATATTTCTTCAGAAGCGTCTTTAACCCCCCTTGGGGACCAACACCTGGGTCCGTAGGAATAAGAAATGTTTGTGACGACTCCTGATATTTCTGTACTGATCGGTCGTCCCCGACGCGTGGGCTCGCGCCGATGCTCAGCCCAGCCCTCTGTCCGCGGACAGCTCGTCGCCCGTGGACACGTGTTCTTCTCGAGATCTCTGAAAGCATGTCTGAGGATGCAGGCCCAGGTGAGGACGCCGAGCTACCTCTGCGGGGAGGTGATGAGCTGTGCTACGCGTCTCTAGGCCCCATCTCCCGTGGCAGATGTTTCCGAGCTGGCCGGGCGGGTTGGACACCTGCATCTGTAAAACCACCCTCCTCCGCGCCGGGCCCCCTAGTCCTGCGGGCGGCCCAGACGGGGAGACTGGGTTCAAGCCAAGAGGTCCTAGTCGGAACCCCGGCGTTCCCCTTAACTCGGCGACCTTGGGCCCATCACGTACCTCCTCTCATTTCCTCCTGGGCGCCGTGAGCGATCACGTATATGAAAGGCCTTCCGGTTCACAAACACTTTCACACTGCGCGTCGTTTGAGGGTTAGAACATTAATTGCGTCTTGGGCTGTCGGAAGGAGCAAAGCAAACACGATCATGTACCTCACTTTGCTCGCTGAGCTGTCAAACTGTAAATTTCAGGCGGTCAGCTTCTGAGTTTGTTGGGCTTCACGCACCACTTTCTGAAGGAGCTCCGAACAGTTGGAGTGACCGAAGGGTCGTCGCGTTGTTCTGCAGCCTTTGACCGGAGTGAGCAGGCTTTGTGTGCGGAAGCGCCCAGGATGGGAAGAGAGCCTTGGCCGGTGGGGCCGGAGGAATAGGAGAGGAGGAGGCGCCTTCCCCAGAATTCTGATGAACGGAAGAGGCTGCAGCTACGCTGGCCCCCTGAGACGGGAGTAGAAGGGATGTGTTTAGCGATCTCTGGCCATTCCCAGTTCAGAACAAATCCGGACCCAGCAACCATCCTTATCCGGAACCTGAGGTTATGTAACCTCTCCCCTTTCTAGGAGAGGCACGATCGTAGGGGAGGTTGCAGGAGAGGCGCAGGAGGGAGGGTGGTCGGAGGCCCTAGGAGAGCTTGGGGCTTCGGGGAGGTCTGTAGAAAGGAGATGCTGGCCCCCCATGGGCTTATCTAGCAGGCGGGGGCGGGGGCTCCCAGGGCTCTTCCCACCTTGGTTTCAGGCTCTTCTCAAGCCCTGGGCCCTAGAGTCCACATTCAGCCAAGTTTCCATGGTCGGTCTCCCATTCAGAGCTGCAAAGACTGAGCCCCTTGCCGTGCTGAGTCTTCTCCAGGATGGACCCTTGTCCTGTCTGGGGCGAGACGGCAGGCAGCTGTGGATTTGCGTGGATTTGGGTGGGTCATCCCTGTAACGGGCAGGACTGGGCTAAGCTTAACTGCAGAGACTCACAAATGTTTCTGAAAGAGCACCCGCTGATTAACAAGTTTATCTAGCTTTTTTTTTTTTTTAAACTATCAGACTATGGTCGGAGTCCTGCCATCCATTTACGAGAACACATAACCAATAGGAAAACTTAAATGACAATATGATTTCATCAGAAATACAAAAGATTCTCTGAAGGGCAACGGCCAACTCCCCAATTAGCATAAAGACAGCGGACCCTGGAAGCCCCTAACCTGCGTGGGACAGACTTTGGGGGCTGCTCCCCGGCCCACCCTGTGAAGGTCTGGGATTCCGATGCGGGAAGGACTCTGCCCGGTGCGCCGTCCCGGAGGACGTGAGGGAGGAGGCGTCGTCGTTTTGTCTGTGCCAGTCGAGTCTGCTTCAGGTCTTCACGGTGGCACTCACTGCCTTTAAAACTCCATTTCGTTGGTTTGTATTTGAAAGACTTAACCCCAGGGTTCATCTGAGCCCCCTGGGGGGAAGCAGCACTAATGAAGGAACGCGGGTTCTGTCTCAGAAGAAAGAAGGAATCGCTCCCTTTGTGGGCAGTCACGCTGGATCCCCGGGGAAGGACACTCCAAGCTCCAGGTGGGCACGCCAGCTGGGGCTGCTTGGCTCTGCACCCCCCGAGAACACTGTGCCGTGACCTTCCAGAGCTAGGACTCTTCGAGAATCTTGTTTGGCCTTCCTGGAATCGATGAAAATGAAAGCTTGGGAGGACCAGGGGAGCCCAGCTGGGCGCTGACGTGAAAGGAGGAGCGTGGAAGGGCTGCAGGCCCGCGGCCCTCGTGGGACCGCAGTGGGCCTGGGGAGCACTTTCCTGCCTGGAGGAGCACCTGGAGCTGTGGCCAGAGAGTCACGTGAGTCCCAAGTCCGAAGGGGTCACCTTGCTGCTTCCTCTTGCCTCGGAGAGGACTCCCCGGGAGCTCATCGCAGCAGGTGGGGGGGTCTGTCCCATGTTCGGTGGCCCCTCATGGGAGGCCGGGCTACACGGTACCTGGCTAGGCCTCCTTTAGGGTCTCAGACTTGCCCCTGCTAGTTTAAGCTCGTTTCATTGTCTTTTAATCCTGGCTTCAGCGGAGTCTCAAAAGTCATGAGTGTCCCTCTGTCATCTTTACTGACTTCTTCAGGATTTCCCTTCTCGTTCTAAAGAACAGTAAACTGAGACTCGAACTCACCAGGAAGGAGCTCTGAGAAGTCACTGCAAGTGATTTCCAGCACTTTCTCCAGCACTAAGTGCAGCTGCTCTACAGTGGTCTGATGGGACCTCTAGTCACCAGTCATGACCCGGCTCCAGTCACAGACGGGACCCGATGGCTCCAGCAGCTTTCCTGTGACCGCGACTTGGGCGACTTGCAGTCAGTTTGCTGCACCGCAAGTATTGATCCCAGAGCCGCACGCCGAGCTCAGCTCTCGGTGTCCCGGCAGATAACGTGCAAGTATGTGGAGCTCTCGTTCCTGGTGCAAAAGGTTGTTGGCGAAACAGCAGGAAACCGTGAAGGCATCGTACATGACTGCTGAGTCTCGATGCGTACCAAAAGGTACGTTTAGAGACAAGCAGAAAGTTGGTGCCGAGGAGAGCAGCCGGGAGGGGGTGGTTCGGAATTGGGAAGGCAAGAGGGGGCCCCATCAGACAAGGGAACAAGCCAGGTGGGACCAAGCGAGGGGTGGGCCAGATGGTGGGACTGTTGGTCTTTGTGGAGCGGAGACAGTAGGTCGCGGAGGTGGGCAGGATGAGGGGTGAAGGTGTTGGGGGCCCAGGAGGTTCGTGTGCTGCGGGTAATAAAACAGTACCCCCAGAGAGAATGCTGACATTGAGACGGAGATGAGAAAGGGCCTGGGCCAGGAGGGCCCCCGGGAGGTTTTGCAGTGGTCTTGGTGAAAGATAATGTTGAACAAAGAAGAGGAGCAGGATCTAAACCACGTTTCGGAAGGAAAACCGACAGGGTCTGTTAAGGCTGAATCAGGTTTGATTCCCGAGGTTTTGAGGCTGGTAGGCTGGGAGAAGGGTCGGGCTGTCGCTAGAGAGAGGACCGCCCGGAAGTCGTCCCGCCTCTGCGGACGCCCAGCAGTGGGCCGACTGTGGCACGGCCGGTGAGACCCACCCCAGGGTGCTAGGGCCCGAGTCCAGAGTCCAGGACCTTGAGTGAGAGGGTCTTTGTGAGACACACACACCCCCGGCCACCAACTAGCTACGCGGATTGTGTGTGCCTGACACGGTGCACATTGGGAAGGCAGCGGCTTGGGCGAGGACCCACCTGGCCTGGGCTCTGCTCAGCTGGCACGGAAGACTGGGGCCTGGGGGCTCCGGCCTGTGCTCGCCCTGCACGCGGGACCCGCAGACGTGGCCTGGGGACCCCGCACGAACACGGTGTGCGGGATCTCACCCTAACGGCATCTCTCGCTGGCCACCCACACCGCCTTCCCTTTCCGGCCCAGACTCTGCAGTTGGGGATCGTGGCTCCTGCCTTCAGTTCAGCCCCTCTGACCCTTGCAGGTCTCCCTCCCGGCCCCCACCGGCTTCCTGGGCCCACACCCCACTCTCCGTACCTGTCCCCGGGCGTGCCCCCCGCCCCCGGCTGCAGGGAGACCTTGCAGGCTCATTCGGCAGTCCTTTCGCACGCGCACAGGGCATTTGGACCCTGCTCTCTTGTTCATACGGGTGGAATGATTTCTGGAGAGGTTCGGGCAGAACGCGTCGCCCGCGGTCCGCCGTGGTAAGCGAGTGCTGGCGCTCTCTGGTTCCTTCTGTGTTGTCTGCCGGCCGTGCTGCCTTCCGCTGCCCGGGGTCCGGAGCCGTGTCTGCTCGCCCTTCTGGATTGCCTCCCGGTGCCCCGTCAGTTTGCGGAGCACGCACCTGCCTGCTGCTCGCCATCTTCACCTGCAGCTGCTTCTGGACGTTTCCCACCCCGCCTGCCTAGCCAAGGGCTTTCAAGAACATAGCTCTGAACACTGCTGCCGGGAACCGAGACCAAGAATTCCCCTTGTTCTTGGTGGTGCTAGGTCTGGGGCACTTGGCACTTTTTGTAGGGACAGAGCATCTTTGTTGGGGTTGCTGGCCTCGCAGAGCTCGGGGGAGTTCCCCCTTGGCGGCCTGGTTTCCGGGCTGCCCTGCCCGTAGGGGTCTGACGGCACCGGGGCCCACCCTGCCATTGTCCGCCTGCCCCGGGCTGGCCCCGTTCATTTCCCAGAGCAGCCTCCCCTGCACAGACAGGCCGCTGTTGTTCTAGGGGAGCTGGTGGAGAGAGCGAGTAAGTAGCTTTGTGAATGGGACCCTTTCTCCTCAGGCTCTGGGGCTGGGGGCAGGACCACTCAGGGTTAGGGACCGAGGTTTGGGAGCGTCCCTGCCATGCCTCAGATAAGAACGCCGGCCGGCTTCTCGAATCTTCAGGCCCTGGGGTTCAACGTGAGTGAGCTGCACACTGTGCCGTCCAGGAGCCCGTGGCTGGGTGCTGGCGGACAGAAGGACGCGGGAGGCTGCGTGACCGCACCTGAACGGTCTTCTGGGAGTCTGGCTGGAGCCCGTGGGGGGCTCTGGGGAGGGTTTCCGAGAGAAAGGGACTTTAAATGGACGCCTAAGACTGAGAGCTGGGCTCGAGGGGGCAGGTCCAGGCAGAGTGGGCACGCGTAGTGCAGCGGCCTCCGGGGGTCACCACAGAATGGCGGAGCCGTGAACCTAGACGACGGGAAGGAGCCGGGGCCTGGGGACCGTGGGAGCCTGTGTTGCGGCGTTTGGACTCTGTGCCGAGGGCCACGGAGCACCGTCCCCAGACTTACGGGGGCAACGACGTGATTGGATGTGCTGTTGGAAAACCATGTCCCTGCGGCTTCGGTGGAGAAGGGCAGTGGGGGCAGGGAGGCGTCGCTGCGGGTGGAGAAGGAGCGGGAGACTGGGCAGGTGGCTGTGTGCGGGAGGACGGCGCCCCTGTTCTTGGTGTGGGCGTGGGCTGGGGTCGCCCTCGAGGAACCCCAGAGCTCTGGAGGGAAGGAGCTGCGGGCCGGGTCACACCCTCTGGGGCGGGGCCAAGGGCAGGTGCTGAGTGCAAGCTGGCCCCTGGGGCGCACGCGGGGGTCCCCACGTCCAGGTGAGGCAGAGCAGCGGGCTCCCACAGAGGAGGCCGGGTGGGGGGGCGGCAGAGAAGCAGAAGGCCGGCAGTGTTGGACGCCCCCGCGAGGGGAGAAGGGGGGCGTAGAGAAGGGAGAGAGAAATGTCTGGATGTGAGAGTATTTCTGTGGCCTCTGGGCGTGGGGGGCAGGCAGGAGCCGGAGAGGAGCTGGTGAGGAAACGGTGATAGAGGGGCGCCTGGGGGGCTCAGTCGTTGGGCGTCTGCCTTCAGCTCAGGTTATGACCCTGGGGTCCTGGGATCGAGCCCCGCATCGGGCTCCCTGCTCGGCAGGAAGTCTGCTTCTCCCTCTCCCACTCCCCCTGCTTGTGTTCCCTCTCTCACTGTATCTCTCTCTGTCAAATAAATAAAATCTTTAAAAAAAAGAAATGGTGATAGACAGGCTCCATGCTTTATGGAAGACGCAGCTCCTGGTCCCTTTCGGTGGGACTTCAAGGTCACTTTTCCGAGGCAAGCCCGGCCTGAGGTGGGCCTGCACCGGGACGCACTCCCCAGAATGGGCCCGAGACTCGCTCCCTTCCGCGGGGCAGGGCCACGCCCCCGCCATCACTGACTCCGTGACTCCGGGTTGGGGTCCGGCATTTTCGTCTTTGACAGCCTCCTCCCTGGGGTGGGGGTGGGGGGAGACAGCATCTGCGCAGGTGCGCGTGGCTCAGCGGGGCGCTGTCAGTGCGGCCCCCGTGGGCTTCCTACACCCCGCTCCAGGGCTCCGGGTCACCGGGTCACCGCGGCAGGAACCCAGAGGAGGTCCTGGTTCTCGGGCAGGACGCGGGCCGGGCCTGCTCCAGCTCTGGTCCCTCTCCAGCTCCGAACCTGGGGCCTGACGGGGAGAAAGGCCCACGGGGTCCCAGGGTAGAGACCCCTCCCTTGCCAGATCCCACCGCACCGCCCTTGGTCTGGGATGTGGGCACTTTTTACGTGTTCAGCACATTCATCAGACCCGTGTTAATGTGCGGCAGTATCCTCGCCCCTGAGGATACCCTGGGACTAGAGGCTGTTGGGGAGGACAGATGACGAGGAAGCTTATTTGTGATGTACATGTAAGTGAATCTGGTAAAAGCTGGGTTCCTTTCCAGGCGAAAGGAAAGGTCAGGAGTCCAGAGGGTGGTCAGCCTTCCAAGCCAGGGAGGACGCTGGTGACGGAGAGAGGGCCCTGACGGTGCCCCCTGGGTCTGGGCGACGTGATATGTCACTGGTGGTGCGGTTTTGTCCCTTGTCTTACGGAGGCCGTCGGGCAGGGCTTGGCGCCCGTTGCAGACCGGGAGGCAAGCCCAGAGAGGCTCCAGCCACTTACCCGTGTCTGGACCCAGGTCCAGGGCACAGTGTCCCTGACCCGGTGGGCCTGCCGGGCGTGCGTGGCCAGGGACGGAGCCAGGCCTCTTCCCAGCAGGCACGCTGGGCCACTCGGGACTGTCCCGGAGACAGAGGACGCCACCCTCTGCCTGCCTCCCCTTAGTCCCCGGCCAGGAGAGCGTGGCACGCGGGTGGGGGCCGGGCAGGTTGGGGGTGACGGGATGAGCACGGTGCCCTCAGAAGTCACTGCGCGCAACCCCGCCATGTGGCACCCCCAAGCTGCTCAGGGGCTTCTCCGTGTCTGTGGCGCCACGACTGTGAGGGGGACACTTGGGAAGGTCTCCTGAACGAATGGATGCAGTGTTTTCTGAAGATTGTATTTTTACATTCTCTCTACACCCGGCATGGGGTTCAAACTGACGACCCCGAGATCGAGAGTCGCATACTCCACCCACGGGCAAGGCACCGCGACGAGTTCGTCGTTAGCAGCTTTATAGAGAGTAATTCACGCCTAAAAGTCCCCACGTTAGAGGGTACAGTTCAGTGTTGTTTAGCATAATTTTGGGAAATTCTCCTCACCCTTGTGCCGAAGGGAGCCCTGTGCCCATAGCCACAGGCAGCCCACTAATCTGCTTTCTGTGTCTGCGGGTCCGTTTGTTCTGGACTTTTCCTGTAGGGAATCCTGCAGTACGTGGCCCTTTGTGCCTCCTTGCGCCCAGCCAGGCCTTCTCAGGGTCCATCCGCGTCGTGCTGTGTGTCCGCGGTTCGTCCCTTCTTGTGGTCAGAGGACGCTGCTCCACGTGGGTCGCCCACCTGTCTGTCCTCCTTCGCTCGCGGGCGCCTGGTGTGCTCCCACTTCCTGCTGGTGTGAGCAACGCCGGGGGGACGTTCGTGTGTGTTCTCACCTCTCGGGTCTGTGCCTGGGGTGGGGAGGGATTGCCGGACCCCCCGCGGCTCCAGGAACCGCTGGCCCGCCCCGCAGAAGTCCCAGCGGCTCGCTCTGCGCGTCTCCGAGTCTCCGAGGGTTGGAGCCCCGCTCGCGGGCATGAGGCGGCTCCTCCTGTGATTTCCATTTGTGTCTCTTTGGGGACAGCTCACGTTGGGCATCTTTTCGTGTGCGCGTCAGCTGTTGTGACTTCCTGAGAGGACTGTCTGTCCAACCCCCGGGACCACGTTGGTTTGGATTGTCTCTCTCTCTCGCTGAGGAACGCACACCGTCGTAAGCAAATCGCTTAACCTCGCCAGGCCTCAGTTCCACCCCAAAATGGGAGAGTGGGATTTGATGGCTGTCCCATGTCTCTGCAGCAGCCGTGGTGCTTACCGGGGACCCTGAGCTTCGTTTTTGCCCCGGGCTCCTGCCGCTGCGCCGTTGGTTCCTCACCCCAGAGACGGACTTGCTTGGAAGCCCTTGAGCTCAGCTACTTTGGAAGTGTGCTCCCGACGGGACAGAGTGTGCGTGCGTGTGATGTGAGTGTGCATGCGCGTGTGCTCGTTCCAGAGCGGTCTGAGGAATGGGGCTTGACGGCGGGGGGCACCGAGGGAGGGGGCACGGGAAGGCGGCTGGAGAGGTAGAGGAGAGGATCTCCAAAGGCCGTAACTGCCAAGGTCCTCCTCCGACTGAGAAGAGCCCTGGCAGCTGCAGGACGGACGGTCTGTGTGCGTGTGACCTGCTGGCGACCCACACGGCCTGCGGACTGCTGCTTGGTCGGTCCTGCTTCATCTCGTTTCCCGTCTTGCTGAGCTTTGTCAGCTGCTGTGGCAAGAGCCCGGATGCAGGCAGACGCTAAGAACCCCCGTAACGTAATAAGCCCGCGGCCCTGAGCACCTGGGCGGCGCAGCCCCTCGCGCAGCCCTCTGCACCTGTCTTGGACTCTAACCTCAGCATGTGGGCGGGGCGAGCCAGGCTGGAGCAGGAGGTGGGCCCGGTGGGCCTCGCCCACCTCCCGTCTTGGACTTGGTGGCCCCGGGGCTCACTGCCTGCCAGCTCTTCCATGTGGGGATTGTCCCCCTTCTGATACCACTCTGCTCCTCTGTCTTCCCACGGATGGGGGGCCATCCCTCCCTGGGGGACCCGCTCGTCTGGCTGCCCCGTCTGTCCTCATCGTTGTGTGGAGAGCCTTTTCTGCGCAAGTTACAGGCTTGGAAAATCCCCTGGCCAGGGCGGAAAGATGGCCGGCCCCAGGGCCAGGGGCCCAGAGCTGCAGGAAGGCGTGCGGGAGACGGGGTCGGGGGGAAGGACGGGACAGCCACCGGCAGCCGGGATGCCCCAGGAGCCCGGCCAAGGTTCTGTTCCCCCGGCAGACTTCCCGCCCATCCCACGTGGACCGGCATCCCCTCCATCTGCGTCCACTCCTGGCCTGTGCTGTGCGTTTGTGATTCCTCCAGATGCCTTGGGGCCAGTAATGGGGCCACGTGGTCCCTGACCTTGCATCTCCTTAAAGACTGATGACGTTGAGCAGCTTTTCACGTGCCTGTCACTCCTTTGTGTACCTCCTTAGAGAGAGGTCTGTGTGAAGCCGACCTTGCGTTCCTGGGACACATCCCACCGGGTCGTGACGCGTGGCCCTTTTCCCGTGTTGGTGGATCGGGTTCCTTCGTACTCTGATGAGATTTTGCACGTGGAGTCTTGTTTAATGGCGGAGACAACCTGCGAGGTCGGGGAGCTCCTGGAGAGGCCGACCCGAGCTGGGCAGCGTGGGACTGCACGGCGTCGGAACCGAAGCAGGAACGCAAGACGCGAATGTGCTTCACTGTGACCCTCTTCTTGGTGCAGCGAGCCGGCAACGGATTTCCTCCATTGGGGCGCTGTCCCTGTTTGGAACCGCACTGTTCCTCCTTAGGTCGACCATTCCCAGAGGGGGTGGGCTCAGGAATGCTCTCGTCATGCGCCCCCCTCCCCCCATTAGGAGTCAACACTGGATGCATTTCGGATGCTAGTGAAGTCTGTATCCTTGAGGGTCGTTGATTTGATTGTAAACGTGATCTTGTCCCTTTGCGGAGTTGGAAGCATTACCGGAGCAGGGACGTGTGTGTGATGCGGCTTCCGTGAGTGTTCAGCATCTGCCGTGCCCAAAGACGTACTTACAAAACCTCAGTAAGGGCCGTGGGGTAGGAGGGGTGCACGGAGCACCCACCCGAAAGCTCCCTTAGATGCCCCTGCATTCCCGGCTGGCCACATGCTCACCTGCAGTCGTCTTGTGCCTGGACCGTGTGCGCGGTCACCTGCCTCTCTCCTTCCTGCAGAGCAACTGGTTCATCAGACTAATCACTGGGAATTTACGGGTAGAATCTCAGCATTAAGTCTTTGGCTTTTTCTGTCTTTTCTTTTTTATTTATTTATTTATTTATGTGTTTGTTTATTTATCAGAGTGAGAGAGAGCACAAGCAGGGGGAGCAGCAGAGGGGGAAGCAGGCTCCCCGCTGAGCAGGGAGCCCAACCTGGGGCTCCATCCCAGGACCCTGGGATCATGACCTGAGCCGAAGGCAGACGCCCCACCGACGGAGCCCCCCAGGCATCCCTTTTTCTGTCTTTTCTGATGCGAGCATCGACAGACTGAAACACGGGTCATGTTGAGGTGCATGCATGTGGAGACCCAGCAAGGCTCTGGGGCGCTCAGGCTGGTGAGCGGGGGCATGTGGGCCGTTACCTGTAAGGAGTGATCCTGGCGGATCCGTAGGAATGCTTCTGCACGCTCCGTGCTGGCCTCCGTGCCCTGTGATCGCCTTAGCCCCCCTCCGGGGTGAGATAGGAGACGGGGTGACGGCTCGTGTTAGTGGCTGTCAGGGCCCAACGTCCCCGAGAACGTGTCTCCTGCAAAACAAGGCCGTGTATTAAATTACAAAGGCAAATGAACTTGGTGTTTGGATTGTCTGTTTTTGCCGATTATTTGTGCTGCCTCTCTGATGGGGGTGTTTGGGACTGGCCCGTGCACTAACCGATTCAGTGTAATCATTGGTACGTACAAACAGAATGCAAGGGGGTGTGTATGTACAGTGATTGTCGCTGTATTAAATCCAAAGCCGTTGCCTCATTTTATGGCCTAGCGGCACTGCGACCTGGGTCAGGGACAGAATGTCTGGGGGCAGAGGCTCGAATTACCAGGAAAAGGCGTCTGCCTCCATAGCTACAAGAGAGAAGGGCAATATTTCATTTCTGCTGTGGGCCCAAAGGACTTGTTTCCCTTAAAGCTGTCTTTTGGGCGCCTGGGGCGCTCAGTGGGTTAAAGCCTCTGCCTTCGGCTCAGGTCGTGATCTCAGGGTCCTGGGATTGAGCCCCACATCGGGGTCTCTGCTCAGCGAGGAGCCTGCTTCCCCCTCTGTCTGCCTGCCTCTCTGCCTACCTGTGATCTCTCTCTGTGTCAAATAAATAAATAAAATATTTTTTAAAATAAATAAATAAAAATAAAGGGCAGTTTTTACAAACCACTTTTTAGTTATTTCTGTCCATATATGTAGACACAACTGATTGTTATATGTTGATCTCAGATCCTGCAGCCTCGCTGAATTCACTTTTAAGTTCTTGGGCATTTTTTCTTAATTCCCCGAGGTTTTAGAATCTGCTTGTCTGGTTCTAAATCAGTTTACCTCTTTGTCTCCAATCTGTGTATTTGTGAGTTTTGGAGAAAGTCAGGATTTTTCTACTTTTTGCTAGACCTGTAGAGTAGATGTTGGGTTCTCCCTCTCTAGGAAATCTTTAAAAACAAGAAAGCAAGATGATCCTGAAGTCCTTCTCTCCAATAGGATCAGACATTTGTGTGTCAGACGCCCTGGTGACTGGGGGAGGAGGCAGACGTGGGAACAGAGAACGGACCACCGTGCTGGTGATACGGGCGCGTCGGGCGCTCAGACCTGGGGACAGGGAGCTGGTGTCACAGGCCGGCTGCCCCAGGTGGTGTGATTGATGAAGGAATGAATATTCACAGGTGGTCGACAGGAAAATAGTGAAACCTCCCAGTCCTGATTGGTTGTTTACTTCATTATTACCCAGAGTCTGGAAAGAATCTATCTTTGTAATTCTTGTTCTTCCTCCTGTTTTCTTTCTCTTTTTAAAAATCTCCGTGGTGTGCTTCTGCCCCTAAACCTCCCTGACCCCAGGCCGAGGGCAATGCGAGCAAGAGTCTTGGTCCTGAATGATGCCGTGTCCTCAGAGGACCCTGGGAGCTGGTCCTCTTGCCCCATTTCTGCAAGGCTCTGTTTTGTTTAAGTGCACGGCAGCATGTGTCCTCTGATTTTGTTGCTCGGGGTAACTTCGGAGATCTCTGAGGGTTTTTTAAGATTTATTTATTTATTTGAGAGAGCGAGCCTGTGCGTGCGTGAGGGACAGCGGGAGAGGGAGAATCCCAAGCAGACCCCCAGCCGAGTGACCTGGACCCCCACCGACCCTGACCTGGACCGAGGGAGGCAAGTGACGGGCTGGATCCCAGGGCCCCCATCGGGACCTGAGCCAAAACCCAAGAGTCGGACACGTAACTGGCTGAGCACCCGGGTGCCCCACAGCTCGTGAGATGTCTACGTTTCTCCTGCCACATGGAATTTGGGGGAGCAGCTTTTGACCTTGTAGCCCCAGCATGTCTCCCAGGGTCTGGCGCGGGGGAGGCACGCGTGCGGGTTGGGTTCTCCTTAGCAGGTTGTCCTGCTCTGGGTCCCTGTACGTAATACGGGATGGCTCCCGATTCACGGTGAGGTGGCGTCTGCACACACCAACGAGTAGGTGCTGGCAGGTACTGTCTTGGGGAGAGAATTTCGTGTTTCATTGGCTTGTTAAGGTGGGATGATCTCAGGCCGCACTAACCTAGACCAGTGCCGACCAGCCGCTTCTTTCGGAAATGGGGGTCCTTGCAAAGGGAGCCAGTTGAAAACCAGTGACCTGAGACACGGCTGCTGTGCGGTGCCCGCCCCCAGCACGGGGGGGTGGAGGCCGGGGCAGGGGCGGCGGATTGGCTGGCACCTGTGGGGGCAGTGGGGGGGGGGGCGCCTGAGTCGTTGTTCCTGACGAGCCAAGGAGTGCATCCATTGCCCCGCGGGAAGTCCGGCCTTCGGGCCCTCCTTCCCCTGGGCTGCTGAGACACCGCGCCTGCCTCTGCTGGGCTGAGTGTGACCTCACGACCCTCCGCAGCGGAGCCCCTAGGAGGTGGCGGGGCCGCGGCCTCTGGTCGCTCGCAGGCCGTTCGAGCACGCAGCTGATCCTTGAATGGCGCGGGACTGGGGTGCCGACCCCCCGCCCCAGGCAGTCAGAAGCCCACCTGTGACTTCTGGTTCCCCAAACACTTAACTCCCAGTAGCCTGGTGATCCCTGGAAGCCTCACTGACAACGTCCGTCAACATGTGTTTGGCCGGCTGTGCGGGTCACACGCCGTGTTCCTCCCATGAAGTGAGCTGGAGAGAAGACGACACAGTCAGTCCCGGGGACGACTTAGGGCGCACCTGCCGTGCTGTGGACGCCCGAGCGAGCCCGCGGCCCCCACTGTCCCGGAGTCAGCCGAGCGGGCTGGATGCGGGGGTGTGCGGAGCTGGGCCCAGTGCGGAGATCGCTGACCCAGTGGGGGCCATTGTACCCAGTGGGGCCCTCAGCGTCCCCGCGTTACAGCTGCGGGGAGTCAGAGACACGGCCAGGAGGTCGGGGAGGACCCGAGCCCAGGCAGCGAGACTGGGGGTCTTCTCTTCTCCGCTGCCCCGTCTGCTGTGGGAGAGACACATGAGTGTGGACTGGGCAGCATTTCTTGTTTAACAGTTTAACTGGCGGATGGAGAGAAGACCCCCGGCAGCCTGGGAGGGTCTGCCCTGGGGGGAGAGGCTGCAGGAGGGGGCTGGAGCTCTCCACGGCCTTGACCGAGTATCTGCAGGCCAAGTGTCGCCCCGGAGAGGTACAGATGGGAGTCGGGAATGTGAGGGAGACCGGGGGCTGAGGCGGATGTGGGGTCGTCCGTATCCCAGAGCCGACGGAGGCACCAGAACGGGCCGTGTCCCTACGACGGGGGCGTGGGGCAGGGCTGGCGGCCCACGGGGTCGGACGGAGAGGGGCCCGGTTAGACCTGCACAGGGCAGGCTGGGGGTCAGCGACCTGCGGAGAGCAGTCGGGGTTCTGGGACAGAGGCCAAGGCACAGTGAGCTAAAGAGGCAGGGGAGGGGAGAGCTGAGCGAGCGGGACAGACCTCCCTTCCCGGAAGTCCAGGTGGGCGAAGGGGGACGTGCCGGCTGGTGGGCCTGGAGGGGCTTCTGCCTCCGGGAAGCAGTTCTCCTCAGGTCGAGAGGGATTTGGGTCAGTTTGGGCTGAAGGTCCAACTGGGGAACGGGAGGGACAGCGAGGGTTTGGGAGGGTTCCTGAGGAAGCAGAGGGGAGTGGGGCCGGGGCACGGCCCTGGATGGGGAAGCGGTGAAGAGGCGAGTGAGTGTGCTCTGAGGAGCTTCTGGGGGGAAGCTGGAGGGGCCCTAGCTCGTTCGGCGAGGCAGGAGGCAAGACAGTCTTGGGTTGGACAGTGACCTTGCACACACACCTGGGGGCAGCGGTTGGACAGGTGTGAGCCGGCCGGCAAGGCAGGGGCGGCAGTGGGATTGCCGCCCACGGGAGCCTGTGCGCAGCAAACCTGGTGGGGGGACTCCCCGCGCTCAGGGCCGGCGAGGGAGGGGCACGCGGGGTCTGCGGGGTCACTGAGCCCAGAGCGCCGGCGGCCCTGACTGCTGCCTGCTGCTCAGAACCGTCCTGCGCGGTCACTGCTCTCCGGCTTCGGCAGTGGGGACTTGACTGAGAGGAGTCCTTGCTTTGGACGGATGAAGGGTGGGTGTCCATCGGCGTCCTGGGGGGGGGGGCTTCTCCTCCGCTCAGCAAATCCAGAGAAGCCGTGTGCTTTTTACAGCTTTTCGGAGGAGCCCCGGCCCCGCAGCATAGAATGCCCCCGTGCACGTGTACCATCAGGTGCTTTGGGGACGTCCGTGGAGTGGGGAGGCCGTCACCCCAGTCTCATGTTAGAATTTTCCAGTCTCCCGGGAAGCAGCCGAGTGCTCACCAGTGGTCATCCCCCCGCCCTGCCCCCCTCACCCCAGCCCCAGAGTGCCCCTGCTGTCCCCCCGTGTCCAGGGATGTGGTTCCTCAGAGCGTCTCACACGTAGCGGAACCCCCAGCGTGTGGTCGTCGCACCCCACTCCTCCCTGCCTCACGTGCTCACAGTGCATCCTGCCCGGGATAGGGGTGGGGGGGGTACCGAGTCCGTCCCGTGGTCTGACCCTGGGTGTCTGCTGGACGTCGCATGGGTCCCTCCCCGGGGCCGCGCCGTGACGAGCGCTGTGCTGAACGTCCGCGTACAGGTGCGCGGCTGGCTCTTCCCAGTTCTCCGGGGTGGGGCCCGGAGCGGGGGGAGGGCGCATCTCGGGGCCGGCCGTTCCCATGCTCGCGGCGGCCGGGGGATGTTGCATCCTCCCCGGGCAGCGTACGAGGTCCCGATTTCTCCACATCCCCACCAACACTTGCTGTTTCCCATTAGCTTGGTTTTAGGCTCTCCGGTGGCGGTGAGGTGCGGTCTCGTGGTTTGGATGTGCATTTTCCGAAGGACTGATGCTGCACGTTGTTTCACACGCTTGTGGCCATTTGTGTGTCTTCTTTAGAGAACGGTCTAGTAGGTCTTTTTCCAGTACAAAACAAATCTTTTTATTGTTTTATAAGAGCTTCGTATGTGTCCTGGTTAGAGGCCCCGTCCCAGATACGAGGCACATTCTTTCTCCCGTTGTACGTGTTGCCTCTTGGCTCTCTTGCTGTCGTCCTTTGGAGGATGAGAGTGTGATGCTGTGGGTTTTATTTGTCTTGGGGGAAGCGTGAGATGAATCCGCCGGGTGTCCCGGGCAGCAGGGTCACGTTGGGAGAAGGCAGGAGAGGTTCAGCGAGTGAGTGTTGAACCTGAGGGCTGGTTGGGTGCTTTTCTGGTGAAAGAAGACTCCCTCGGGGCGAAGATGACGGGCCCTGGACCCGGCCGTGTGTTTCGAATCCGCAGTCAGGTAGCCTGGCTGCACGTGGGCCGGACTCTCCGCCAGCCGGCTCACACCAGCGAAGGGGTCCGCGCGACGGGGAGGAGTCCTCTAGCGTTTGGGTCACCTCGTGGTTCAGACTGGGCGAGAAGCTCGACAAACCACACAAGGGCATTCACGCGCTCTCTGTCCCTTTAAGAGCTCAGCATGGGCCACTGGCCCTACCATCGCTGGGGAGCCCCGATTTCTGGCCCCTGCACTTGTGACTCTGGCCCCTGCACTATGTGCTCTCTGCCTACAGTTGGCTGTGGATTTGTGCTTGACTCTCATACATTGCACACTGTGCCCCTGACGCCCCAAGACGGTGAGTTTCCCAAGGACAGAATCCTGCGTGCACCAGCACATGTGCCCAGATATCAAAGTCACCTCCGTGGACCAATGAATAGTCCTCAGCAATTGATAAATATCTTGATGCTGAACACACAGGTTTTTGAACCACGGGGAAGTATATTACGTGTAAATCCATTTTGTCCTTGGTCAGAAGACTTTTGGCAGAGAAGGAGGTGTTTACCTGAATGAAAGTCAGGGTCTTTAAGTTTCGTACAGGCAGGCTTGGGTTTTACAGATGTGCGGGGTGTCACTCTGAGCTGCCCTAGAATCTAAGCTCACCCCTGGTTTCCCACAGGTGACGCGCCCCGCAGTCCAACTTCTGACTTTCCGTGGACCTCGTCTTTACTAAATGCCGCATGTTGTGCAGCCTCCTGACCCAGTGGGGGGCGGGGGGGGGGGCGTGAAAGCAGAGCCAGGGCCGGCCTCTTGTCCTGTCCCCACCTTGTGAAGGAGCCCCCCACGCGCCTCCCAGAGCAGGAAGTTCTGGGGTTGGACAGAGGGGGACAGACGCTGAGCCCGTGTCTGCAGCTCCCCTCAGGGCGCTTACTTCCGAAGCTGCCAGCACGCCGAAGAGGGTTTGCACACACACCCCGGGCCTGAGACGAACATGAGAGACTGGCTGGTGACCTTCTCCGAGCTCTGGAGGCCGGAGGTCTGAGGTCAGCGGTGGGTCTGAGTCCTGGCAGGCCCTGTCCTGGTTTGCAGACGGCCGCGAGGTTCCCGTGGGCACCCACGGCCTCTCCTCAGCGGGGGGCCCGCTGTCCCGTGTCGGGGGGGGGCCTCTGTGACCCCATTCCACCCTCCTTCCCCCAGAGGCCCAGGTTCCACTCACTGGGGGTCAGGGCCGTAGCCCGGTGCTGTGCGGGGAAGCACATTCGGCCCACGACAGAGGCTCTGATGATCTTTGCTGTCCTCATCTGCGACAGGAGATCGGGGCGTCGAGATGCCCTCTCGCTCCAAATGATGACGGTGCAGGCGGTGCGCGTGCCTGGTTTCTGTTCGGAGTTCTTTGAGATGCCCCCCATCCCCTGCCACATTCTCTCCACGCAGAACTGAACACACTCGCAGTTCCGTGGGGCTGGTGTGTTCTTCCATTTCCCAAGTGTTTCCAGGCATCTGCTGTTGGGAGCACTGAATGGAACACTACTCCTTGCCTGCCTGGAGCTTCCATTTGGGGCAAAGTAAATGAGGGATGAAATTGGGGCACCTGGGGGCTCAGGTGGCTAAACAGCCAGCTCTTGATTTCGGCTCAGGTCATGATCTCAGGGTCGTGAGTCTGAGCCTCGCTTTGGGCTGTGTGTTCAGCAGGGAGCCTGCTTGCTTCTCCCTCTGCCCCTCGCCCTGCTCACTCTTTCTCTCTCTAATAAATAAAATCTTTTTTAAAACATGAGAAATAAAACTATAGCGCCCTAGGTAACTGTTGCTATGGAGACAATGTCAGGAGCGTGGGGTTGCAGTTTTCGCAAATGTACTGTTTGAGTCGAGGGGCAGGACCTGTGTTTAATTCTGCGCAGCCGGGCAGGAAGCTGAGACCCGCAGAGGCCGGTGCCTCCGTCCAGCACCCTGCAGCAGGCCTGCTGCCCGCTCACCGCAGTCGAGTCCCTGGTGTAACCAAGAACCCGAGCCCACGGCTCCTTCCCGAAACCCTCCTCCCGCCCCCCCATCACCCACTCCTGTGCCAGACGCTCTGTGCTAATTAATGATTTCACAGCCTTGTCAAAATCTCCACCCAAAGGCGGTAATGAGGAGTTCATCTCATGCCCCTGCCGCCAGAGGTGGGGGAGGCTCTGGACCCTGAGGTCATCGGGTGTCTGAGTGCGCCCCCAAGGCCCTTCTCCCCAGCCCCCTGCCCTCTGGCCTGGCTCACCCCTTTCTCCACATCCTCCTGGGAAGCCCTCCGTCCCAGATGGCTTTATTTGGGCATTCTCTTGCTTTACTCTTGGGCCTTCTCTCGGGCCTTCTTGTCTTCCTTCACCTGGAGTGTTCACACCCGCCCCCCCACCGCCCCCGTGTCCTTTCTTTGTGGGGGTGGGGCTCACAAGGGGAGGGGCTCTCCCCCACCCCCACCCCGTGTGCGCTGACGCCTGTCGCTTAGGACCTGAAGGGCTGCTGCTCTCAGCCCTCTGGCCCCATGGGAGCCCTGGCCTCACGGGGCCTTGACATGGGACTCGGGCAGCAGACCTGAGGCTGCCTCCTGGTGTCCTTCGTCCTCTGGCTCAGGCCCCTGGCCCACTTACAGCCCAAGATCATGGGGCTGGTGTCGCCTGTCAGTCAAATCATTGTCAGTTCAGCCTGCGCGGAACAAGGGTCCGGCCAGCGGTGGAAGCCTTCATCGCTCATCACTGTCTCTGACCTGAGCCCTGCCCCACGGTCCAGGAGGTGAGAGCCGCCCACCTCCCTGGTGTAACCAAGAACCCGAGCCTCGAGGCCCATTCCCCAGCAGCCGTCTGCACCTGAGGGCGAACAGGATCCAAGAGGGCTCCTCCTCCTCTTCTTTTTCTTTTTTAAGATTTTTTATTTGAGAGCGAGAAAGCAAGAGAGAGCACAGGCAGGGGGAGGGGTGGGAGGAGAGGGAGGAGCAGACTCCCCGCTGAGCAGGGAGCCCGATGCGGGGCTCAGTCCCAGGACCCTGAGATCATGACCTGAGCTGAAGGCAGACGCTTCACCCCTGCAGCCATCCAGGCGTCCCTGGGGTCCTCTTCTCTAGGAACTGGAAAGAGTCCCAGAGAAACTAGATTCTGCCACTTGCATCCTATGATTCCAATGCCTTTGATGGGATACGTCCTTGCTCCCCTTGCTCTCCCTCAGTCCCCTCTGTCTCCGGATCGGGACCAGCCTCAGGACTGAATGGAGTCCCAGTGGCGATTCTCAGCCGGCGGGGTTGTGTGGCTCCGTCTTAAGTATCTTGTTTCTCTTTGGTCTCTGGTCCCTTGGACCTGTGCCAGTGGCTGCTGTCAGCTGGTCTGCCCAACCGGGGATGGAGCAGTGTTCTGTGCGTGGAGCCCCAGAGCTTATAGTGGGTGCTGTGTGCGTGCGTGTGTGTGCGTGCACCTGTCTGTGGGTGCTGTGTGTGTGTGTGTGTGTGTGCACCTCTCCGGGGTGCTGTGTGTGTGTGTGTGCGTGTGCACCCCTGTGCCAGGACCCCAGGTTATCCAGCCGGCCCATGGGGAGGAGAGAGGCGGAGACGCCCCAAAAGGGGCAGACGCGTCCCCTCCTCTCTAGCTGTGTGCAGTTCGGCCTACCTGGGGCACTGGAGACATGGAAGCCGATTAAGAGCGTCAACACAAGTGTCATTTAATTCACAAATCAGGTCTTCGTAGAGAGATTTCCAGAGAAGCGCTGTCTTTCCCGTCCCACCGGAAATGTCAGATACACCTCAGGGTACGTGCGTGGGACGCTTGTTTTCACTGGCTTTGTCCTGTCGAAGCTGGGATACAGGGTGAACTTGTGCGGGCAGGTGCCGCCTGCCTGGAGGGGGGTTGGCCAGGAGAGACCGAGTCAAGCAGAGCTCCCTGGGGTCCTGTTTGAGGTCAGACTGTGAGGGGCGGACTTGTCAGTGCCAGCCCGCTCTGGGGCTGCGGCCCGCCTCGAGAAACCTCCCAACAGCCTCCTGTTCCCACCGTACCTGCTCCAAGGTCCTTTAGGATTTTGAGGTCCACACCCTATTTGGGATGCCCCTGGCCCTGGCCCCTGCCCTGTCCAGCACCCACTGTACCTCTAGGGGGTCCCTGTGGATGGTCCCGGGCTCTCAGCCCCCCTGAAAGCCACGGTATAAGGGGGGCAGTGGGGACAGCGAGGGACACACTGTGTTACTGTGTGTCCAGAGCCGTCCTTGGAGTGACATGGGGCAAACCTTTCAGGCCTTCATGCCCGCCAGGATGAGGAGGGGCTCTGGGGGGGGATTTACTCAGGACCCCCGTCCCCCAGGATGTTGGAGTGAGAGGCAGCAGCCAGGACTCCTCTGGCCTCCTGGATGCCACGCTCCCCCATCCTGTCTGGGGACACTGAGGGTGTGTTCCTGCTCCTCAGCGTGCCTCTCCTTTTCACAGCGGGGGTCTCACCCAGGGAACTCCTTCCTGGTGTCATCCTGTGGAAAGGGATGGAATGAGGGAGGGACCTCAAGAATGCTCTTTCTGTGCAAGTTATTTTCGGCTTCTGCTGCCCTTTCTCATGAGTTATGCCCGTGAGACGGCTTCTTTCCTCCCTCAGCCAGTCTGCTTCAGTTTCCTGGAAATGAGGGGGACCGGGGGAGAGAGGGGTGGACACCCCCACGGCATGGGGGCCCGCCGCGCAGGGGCTGCCATGGGGCTTGGGCGAGGGGCCGGGAGAGGCCCAGACTGCTGAGCGCGCGGTATGGGCCTAATTACTCCTCGGCCTCGAGCTTGCCTGTAATTGTGGTTTCTGGGAGCCAGCGCATCCTGGAAATCTGCTGGGGCAGCAGAGACTTGGGGTTTCCGCCTGGGATGGGCTTGGATTTTCCGCTTGGAACAGCGTGCCCGGCACCCGTTTTCGGTTGGGGGTAGGGTGGGTCCGTAAGGTCTGACGGGGTGGTTAGGAGAGGCACAGGCGACAAGGCCTTCCTCTGGGTGAGAGGCTGTGGACTCTGACACTCCGGGTGGTTTGGAGGAGCTCAGGGAGGCAGCAGGGCCTGGCAGCGCCGGTCGGCCTCCGGTGAAGACTCTGTCTCTGTGCCTTGGTTTCCCCACCTGTCGTCGACTTACAGACTTACACGTCTGTCTGCTTTACCGGCTGCATCATCACGGGCGGGGAAGTGCCTGAGGGGGGCAGCCCACTCCCTTCCCGTGGTGATGATAACAGCAGTGTAGATTGTGAGTGTTTATCGTGTGCCCACTGCAGAATGAGCAGCACGGTTAAGTCTCCAAATGATCCCGTGGAGCGGGCCTAATCTCTGCGACAGGTGAGGACACCTGAGGTCACAGGGCGCATCCGCAGCAGGCTCTCCAACCCAGGGAGCGGATGCCGGAGCCCGAGCATTTGGCCTGCGACACGTAGACACTCATCCAGGTGGTGCTGGACTTGTGGCCCGGGAAACACCCGCAGTCGGCCTGCCTTAGTGGGGCTGCCATTGAGTTCGGGGTTCGGGGGTCTGAAGTTCCAGCCCCGGCACAGGCTGTCGCTGACCCTGGGACCTTGGGGACACCTGTGTCATCTCAGACGGCCGGCTCTGCCCCCTGGGCCGCGGGACGGAGGTGGAGGTAGAGGATGGGGGGGCACGACCGGTGAGGACGCTCTCCAGCCGCAGGGCGCGGCGTCGGCCGGCCGGGGCTGTGGGGGGGGGGAGGGCGTGGACCTCGCTCACTGGGTGTGTGAATTTCAGCCTGGCAGCCGGCATTTCCACGGCCTGGTTTCCCCCTCACGACATCACGACACTGAGGTCTCTATCCCCCGGGGGGTCGTGAGGAGTGAGTCACGGAAACGAGGGCTTGGAGTTACTGAGCTCTTAGCGGTTTCCTGTCTCCTGTTTAGAAGAGTCCGGTCCTCAGAGCGGCCCCCGGGGTCTCAGGGCGGCCGGACCAGAGCGCTCAGGTGCCCCAGCGCCGGCACGCCTTGCACACAGGGGTTTGGGGGGGGTTGGGATGTCAAGGTTGGTCTTTCATCACTCAGCGCATTTTCACCGAGATGCGTGCGGGTCTGGCCCGACGGGGAGAATTGGCCTGGCGTCCCGGTGGCCGGGGGCTCACTCCTGGGCAGGCAGGTGTGTTTCTTCAAGATGACGTTCCGCAGATGGGCAGGTTCCAACATGAAATACTGTTCTCGCCCCGGGGGGGGGGGGGGGGGGGGGGGCGGCTTTGTTGTTAGAACAAACATGATGTGATTTGTGCCTGGGGTTGTGAGAGTGTGTTTCTAGGTCCCGGAAAGGAACTGCGGGACCCTCAGGCTCGTGCGGCCCCGCCCCACACTCCCCTTGAGGAAGCGGAGACCCGCCACTGAGGTTCCGACCCCGGCCATCCGCCCGCCCGGACGCCTCGTTGAGACCATGCACGGGGCCTGATCCTAACCTCTGAGGCGCACGGCTCGGAAGCCTCCGTCTGTTCCCCTCTGCGGGGCGGCCGTGTCCGTCTCCGGCCCCAGGGACCCCGTCTTCTGACACCCCTCCACTCGGAAGATTGGATTCCATAGGAAAGGGCACGAGGCCGCCCTTGTGGGAAGTGGTCGGAGCCCTGCTCTGAAAGCCCACGGGCAGGGCGGGTCCCTCGGGACCCTCTGTCCCGCTCCACAGGGCCTGTCCCACCGGCACCGGGGTTCCCTGGGGGTGCGAGGCTCAGAGCCGTCCCAGCTTCCTGGCTGGCCTTCCATCAGCGTCCTAACCAGCTGTGTCTGGGAGCGGCCAGTGTGGGGCTGGGTTCTTGGCTGGGGGCCGGGCCAGGGGGCCCAAGAAACACAAAGTAGAGGATGGGAGTCTCCCCTCCCCAGCAGGAGTTTCAATTCCCTTCTACAGTCACCTGGGGGCAGGGAGTGTCCCTGCAGCACGAGCCTAAAGCCCAAGGGCTGGGAGTGGCCCACTGGCCAGTTGGCAGAAGGAAGCTTCCGGAAGGCAGGGAGTTTCCATCTTGAGAAGGGTGGGGGTATTCAGCAGGTCCCCCCACGCCACCCCGCCCCTCTGCTCCTCTCCTGACTCGGGCTCCCAGAGCTGCTGGAGGCTCCCGCGCCGCGACCCATCTCCTGCAGGCGCCTCAGCTGAGGGTCCCGGGGGCGGAGGGATGGTGAGCAAGTCGTCATTCTGCGGCTCAAGTTCATCCTTTTTAAAATCAGAGGCCGGCTTTCCCCTGCCTCCCAGTAGTTCTCATCCATTTTGATAGGAACCCAGGGAACAAGAACAAATTTAAAATCCACCGTAGCAAAGTAAATTAGGAAAGTGAATTCTGAGCCAGACGACAGACTTTTTAAAGAGAGATGGAGATTTCTTGGATTGGCCGTTACTCGGGGTTGTTTTACGGGTCGTCCTTTATTTGTGGGGTCATCAGAACGCAGGGGCTACGAGTCCCCAGCGTGCGGTGCCTCGTGTACCATCCCCACTTTCGAGGGTTTACTTAGAACACATGTCATTAACGTTTCGGGAAAACCAGTGGTGAGACAGCATGCGCCCGCGGAGGGACTCTGGGAGGGACTCTGGGCGTCCTCGCAGGGCCCCGTCGTCCTCAGTGCCACCACCACGGAAGCGTTCACGGGGAACGCTAGGACCCGGAGGCATTCAGTGGCTTGTCTGCTGTCACCCGCGGGCACCGTGCAGGCGAGGAGTGCGCGTCAGGCCCCAGACGGAGGCCCTCCGCCCCCCACTCCCCGGGCTCGGGCCCTGGGACACGAGTGCGGCCTGTGTCTTGTGGGTTCGCAGCTCTGCTCTTCCTTGGCCCTTGTTAAAACCAAGAAACAGAATAAAACTCTTCCTGGCCGCCTTGCAGACTGGCCTGCCCGGGACGCCCTGTGAGTGGCAGAGGGGGGCGCACGTGCATTCTGGGGGCGCACAGACCGCTCGGCCTGCCCGGGACGCCCCATGAGCAGCGGAGGGGGGCACACGTGCATTCTGGGGGCGCACAGACCACTCGGCCTGCCCGGGACGCCCCATGAGCAGCAGAGGGGGGCACACGTGCATTCTGGGGGCGCACAGACCGCTCGGCCTGCCCGGGACGCCCCATGAGCAGCAGAGGGGGGCGCACGATGAGAACGAGCCAGGGAGGCAACGTGGCCCAGCCCTGCAGAGTGGGGGTGAAGCTACGGTGCCCAGAGGGGAAGGTTGGCTCCGGCATCTGGCTCTACCACTGATCAGCTGTGTGTCCTTAGAGCAGCTTCCCGAGCTTTTCTGGCTCTCATTTTCCTCACTTGTCAAGGGAAATAACGACGTTTACCTCATCAGGTTGCCGGGAGGATTAAATAAAGGCCTGTGTCCTATCACATGCTTCTTCCATATAATTTTCTTCTCGTTTTCCAAGGGCATATGGTAAGATGGAGCAGAGTTGGTCTAGAACCCAGATGTCTAGACGGCCCGTGCCCCCCACCCCCGCGTGGCCTCCGTGGCTCTTCCCTCACGTGTCCTGGCCACTCCCCCCACCCCGACCTGCACGGCCAGCCAGGCCTGTGGAATCGCTGAGGTCTTGGGGTCCGCAGTGACGGGCTCATGCGGGGCGGCTTCGGCTTCAGGCCCGACATCCCAAATCCCGGAGACGGGAGCGCGGGAGTGGGTGCCAGTCACACCGACTTCCGAGCTCCGCGGTCATTTCTCCCGCACTCGGGCTGCGCTCCTGCCGTTTCGGGGCCTCGGGGCAGGAACGGCAACCGTTTGCGAGCTCAGCCGCGTGCCGGGCACCACGCCAGAGGCTTACAGCAGCTCTAGAGCTGCCCGCGGGGCGGATGGCTGGCGTTCCAGTTGTGTGTGTAGGGACACCGAGGGTCACGGCCAGGGAGCTGTGTTCCCAGAGCTGCACAGGAGGTCAGAGCCACGGTGCCCGTCCAGCCCTACACTTGACCACCCCCTCCTCGGTACCCGCTTGACTCCCTGGCTGCTTCTGAGGACCATGGGACCAATTCAGTGACACGGATGTGAGTCCGTGCCCGTGCTGATGAGCGGGCAGCCGGGTGGGTGCTGGGTCCTGAGTGAAGAGGGGGTGCCCTCCAGTCAGCCTGTTCTCGCCAAGCGCTAGAGGGGCCCCCCATCCCTCCCCGGGGCCGCTGAGAGGAGCCCTTCGGGAGCTCACAGCCCAGGGCACAAGAACGGGAGCGAGTCAGGGCCCGTGTGCCCGGCGCTCTGGCAGAAGGCCATCCCGACTCTGGGCAGTGACTCCGGGCCGGCCTCTGGTGGCTTTGTCTGGTCCGAGGGGTGGAGGCCCCACCCCGGGCGGGCGAGAAGGCTGGTGTGGGCACCGCCCGGCAGAGCAGAATGAAGGCCACGCGTGGCACGGGGAACGACCCAGTAGCCACATTAGAAGTAGTAAGGAGAGGGGCACCCGGCTGGCTGAGTCGGGGGAGTGTGCAACTCCTTCTCGGGGTTGTGATTCGAGCCCCCACGTTGGATGTAGAGATTACTGAGTAAGATCTTTTAAAAGTGAAAAAATGTAAAGAGGAACAGGAGAAATGAATCTTAGTGTTGTATTTCATTTAAGTCTATCTACTCAAAGTATTACAATCTTGGC
>CM053618.1:1617236-1632778 GCA_028646535.1 Procyon lotor | reverse complement strand
GCTGGGCTCAGGTGGCCCTCGCACCGGGGATGGGGTCCTCGGGGTTGAACTCGAAAGGGTTGTCCATGAAGGCGGCCAGGACGGAGGCGGAGGCCTGGCCGGCTGGGTTGGCGGCCAGCAGTGTGTAGTTGCCGTTGTTGACGTGGGTGGGCTGGTTGAGGCGCAGGCAGCCGTGCCGCACCGTCTCGTTGGCCGCGGGCTCCAGGAACTCGGTGAAGATGAAGCTGGTCTCGTTGAGCACCGAGCCGTTGAAGAGCCAGCGCAGGGAGGGTGCCGGCTGCCCGTCCACGGAGAAGGGGATGCACCAGTGGTGGAGCTCCACGGGCTTGTGCAGCTGCACGCTGGCCGGGACTGCGGACCACACGGAGGGACAGCGGCAGTCAGGGCGCGGCCAGAGGGGACCCGGCGCCCACCTGACAAGTCGGGGGGCTACGGGGGGCGCCAGAGAGAAGCCGGCCGCCGGCCCGAGGAAATGCACGAGGAGAGACCTGCTGAAGAAAGCTGACAGTAAATCTTAAATAAACCGGGCAGCAGGTGTATGTTCAGAGCCTGGAGAGCTTCTAGGTGGCCCTAAGTGACCAGCCCAGGGAGCGGGTGCCCGCCACGGAAAGGAAACGCACGGTCTTTTGGAGAAGGGGTCCAGAAAAATGGAGGGCAATCAAGCTTCAGAAGATCAGAAGAAGGGAGAGGGCCGAAACATCAAGTAAGCAGAAAATATGTGGTTAAAAAGCTTTCAGAAAGGGACGCCTGGGGGGCTCAGTCGGTTAAGCATCTGCCTTCAGCTTAGGTCATGGTCCCGGGGTCCTGGGGTGGAGCCCCGCATCCGGCCTCAGTCTCCCGGCTCAGTGGGAAGCCTCCTGCTGCCTCTCCCTCTGCCTCTCCCACCGCTCATTCTCTCTCACTCTCTGACAAATAAATAAAATCTTTAAAAAAAAAAAGCTTTTGGAAAAAAACATATGGGTTTGAAATACACCCAACCTGGGGAAAGCAAGAGCCTCTTGATAACAGATACATAGATGCTGCGCAGGGGGCCCTACTCAGCCGGGAAGGGCCCAGACCAACAGCCGCCCTGCGGGTAAATCTTACAAATACAATGTTGCATAGAGGAAACTAAGCGCAGAACAATACTTGCAGGGGGATGGCGTCTCTATAATGGACAAGAACAGGGAAAACTAAGCCATACCGATAGGGAAGCACACGTATGCAAAATTGTTTTTTAAAGCAAGGAAACAATTATCCCAAAAGTCAGGACAGTCCAGAGAAAAAGGATGGGGAGAGAAAGGGAGTGTGTGTATTTGAAAGAGCCAAAGAATAATGATTGTTTAAAGTGTCAGTGTTTCATGCACACATCTACGTTATATCTCACAACTAAAGAAGAAAAACTGTGTAACGTACAAGACTTAAAGTAATTTGTTGGCACAAGGGAAATTAGGCAGCGAGCCTAAAGAAGAGCTCAGGAGGGGAATTTGTTCTTGTAAACCTCGGAGATACGACAAAAGGGCTCCGAAGGGTCGGGCAGGGAAGTAATCCAGCGAGAACAGCTGGGCAGCCGGAGCGGAGGGCCTCAGGTAGCAAGACTTGGGCAGGGGGCCAGAAAGAAATCCATCCCTATCCCTCTGGCCTCGGCGAGCCCCCTGGACCTCCCCCACAGGATCGGGTTTTCATGGGAATCTGGAAACAGCTGGGTGGGAGCAGCTGTGGAGATAGATACCTATCCCAGCCCCTTCCTCCAGCCTGCAGACCCTCAGAGCCTCTTTCCAGGGAGGAAGGGGTGCGGGGGAGGGGGAGGTCACTGGGACTCACAGGAGACGTTGACCTGCACAGAGACTTCGGCCCGGCCCATGGTATTCTCCGCCCAGCACGTCACATTCTTCCTGTTGAGGTCGCTGGTGACGTTGGCCAGGGTCAGCCCCAGGGACGGCAGGCCCCCAGATTGCTGGGTCAGGAAAGAGAAGGGTAAACCAGGAAGAGTGTCGGCAGGTTTGGGTGGGGAGGCAGGGGGCTGGAGCTGCTGTCTCGGGGGCATCCCTGTGGCTCCAGAAGCAAAAGAGAGGACTCGGGGGAATGGGGAAGAGAAGAGGCAGAGGAGAGAACGTAGCGGAGACTGGCCCCCTCCTTTAGAGCGTGTTCACAGACGAGCTCCTGGACCGTTTATTTAATGCTCCGGAAATATCGAGCATATGACCAGTGACCTCAAAGCAGGCGCGGGACCCCTCCCCCCCGCCCCGGGAGCACCAGCCGAGCAGCTCAGCGATGTCCAGAAGAGACACGAGTCATTCTTGCTCTACACGCGGCTCGAACAGCCTCGGCGCGAGGGCAGAGCAGGGCGGCTGGCAGAAGGGGCCGCAGCACCCCGACCCCCTCCGGCAGATGCACACGGAGACCAAAGCTAGAGGCAAAGTGACTGGGCCCTGAGTCATCACCGCAACACCGAATCAAGTTCACACTCTCTTCCTAAGAAACGTGGACGCGGGCCAGTTACGTGACCTCAGGACAATTCCTAGTCCTGCTGAACCGCGGCGCTCTTGCTTCGCAAGCCACGGAGGAAGACAAAAGGATCTTTTGACGTCTTAGAAAGCTACTTCCATAAAATGATGGGAGGCAATGGAGAAGTGAGCAAGCCTCATTTATCTGGAAATTTCGGAAATGCAGAATCCTTTGCCTAAGTGCCAGGGGAGGTGACGTCTCCCCCGGCTCCCGCTGGGGTGGGAGTTCGAAGATCCAGAAGAGCTCTCTCGCCCCCTGTGCGGGCTCTGGCTCAGCCTCCTGGGGGGGAGCCCCGCCCTGCTCTAAGCCTCTGTCTGAGGCCCCGTCTCCCCGAAGTCCCCGTGGGTGCAGGGCAGCCACCAACTCTTTCCTTTGACCTGTTCCTCCACCTTCCTGTCTCCTGACAGCGCCCAGGCTCCCCTGCCCTCCGCTCGACCCAGTTGGGTGTGACTTTTCTCTAGGAAGTTTCTAGAAAACAGAAGTGGTAGCAAACACGGAAACCTCCCCAAGAGAAAAGAAAAACCCTGGAATTTCCCAAAACAGCTGAGCAGGGGTCTCTCCGCCGACGGTCATGGCCAATCTCTTGCCTCTGCCTTGTTCCCTCTCCAGCACTCACTCTCGGTGGCTCTGCCCCGTGGCTCGTGGCCCCCCCACCGTGCCTGGATCCCCAGCTCCAGTGGCTCCCCCTCCTTTCAATATTGTCCGGGGGGCCTCCACCCATTCTGGGGGTGCATCCCCCTCCCAAAGTGAACACACTGGGCTCCTCCAAGGGGCCGGACCCTGCGTGGCCACCCACGTGGGGCCAGATCGTTGGGTGGGCACCGCCTACTGTCAGCCTCTGGTGACCTTGTCAACAAGGCCTGAGTCAGAGGGGTCTACTCGGGGCTGCCCATCACCCGCCCGAGCGCAAAGGGCCAAGGACACATGTGCACGACAGAGATAGCCACCAGACAGTGCCCAAAGGCAGTGGGGACATCAAAGATCATCATGTCCACCTCCTGAGCTGACAAGCGGGCGGCGACATCAAAGGTCATCACAGCCACCTCCTCAGTTGACAGATAAGAAAACCAAAGTGTACTCAGATTAAGGGATTTTTCCTACAGTCAGTCCAAAAACTCATTAGTGAGAAAGCTGGACCTGGACGAGGACTTTCTTTACTAACGAGCTGGTCACACATCCAAGAGGATCTGCTCCCAGAATCTTCGGGCGAAGATGGGAAGGACCCTGGGAAGGCGCCTGGACGCAGGACCACCAACCCCGTACATGGTCCCTGTTCCCTCACCTAGAAAGCCGGTCGGTGGATGCGAGGGATGGTCTGGGGGTCCAGAGACCGTCTCTCCAGCAGCGGGCACCATGTTCCCAGAGAGGGGCCCGGGGTCCCCCCTGGTCTAGTGCCCCCCCCGAGGGCAGGTGTGTGCTTGCCCCACAGAGAGGGTCTGAGCCCCGTGGGTCAAAACCGTATCTGTCCCTCCTTGCGTTCTATGTGCTTCTTCCTCGCTGTCTCTCCCTGTCGTTGTCCCTGCATCCTGTCCAAGCCTCTCCCGGGGGAGGGGGAGGGCAGTGAAGGGCTTCTCACCGTCACTGTGGCCGACTCCTCCAGCTCAGTCAGGATCCAGCCGGCCCCCTCCAGGTCCCGCCCCTCCACCAGGCACTGCAGTGACACATCGTCCCCCACGTCCACGGAGGTGTTGGGCATCTGGACCTTCAGCACGGGCACGCCTGGCGGCCCAGGAGGGCCGAGGGACGTGAGGTCAGGGAGTGGCCTCAGAGCCCTACCCCCGGGCGCGGCCTCCTCCCCACCGGCCTCGGTGACCCTGAGCCCCTACTGGTGATGCCCAGGGCCCCCCAACCCTCGGCCCCCCGGCTCTTGCCCATGTCCATTCCTCAGGCTCCTGCTCGTGCCCCCTCCACAGGCCCGCAGCTCCTCCCACCCTCGCCCACAGCTGGCACCTACCGCAGCTGGCATTGGACAGGAGGGCCAGCGGCCCCTGCCCGGGACACTGCAGCTTCTGTCCGAGCACGCCGCCCAGCCCCTCCTCCTCCCAGCGCAGCAGCCAGTGCAGGGCACATGTGCAGTGCAGAGGGTTCCCCGACAGGACCCTGCAGGGACAGGGGACGCAACAGAGTGGGGACCCGCCCGGGGCCGGGCCTGAGGGCCACAGAGAATGAAGTAGCAGGTAGGAGGGAGTGCGGGCAGAGCTCAGGCTGGAAGATCCAGAGGTGAAGGCAGGGGGACCAGGGAGAGGGTCCTCCCGGGCACCCCAGGAACAAGACGTTATTACAAGGAGTAGAATCCAGAAAGCCCAGGAGCCGGCTGGGGGCTACAGGCGCTCGCTTGCCCCGGCAGGCTCCTCAGGAGGACAGGTGTGCGCGTGGGGTCCCGGTGACGTGGGCAGCTGTGCGCCGGGGCACAGGGGATGGGGCCGGCCCCCCCCCCGAAGCGCTCGCAGCCTCGGCCACCCAGCTCTCCCCCTGCACCCCGGCCGCCCCCAGTGGGCCTGCAGCCTCGGGTGGGGGTCACGGGCGTGGGCAGAGTCCCCGGAGAGCAACCCCCACCCACCGCCGCCGCTCCACGCGGAGATCCACGTGCCCGTGCACACGCTTGCACGCACACTGCTCTGGGCCCCGGAAGGCCCACACTCACAGCTCCTGCAAGGGGAGGCCCTGGACGGTTTTCCAGGAGAGAGACTCCAAAGCGTTGAAGGAGAGATTCCTGTGGGAGTTGAGACAGAGAAGGCCGCCTTGAGCCACCGACCTCGCTCTGACCCAGGGGGAGGGAGGGAGGAGCCGCAGGGAGCCGACCTCTCACTCCCCCCCCCGCCCCTCCCCCCCGGCAACTGGAACCAGCCCAGGAGGCACTGGGGGGCGACAGAGAAGGCTCTTGGAGCCCCCCTCTTCTCGCTGGGACAGCGAGGGTTAACCCCACTTAACCCCCTCCCCAGACCCCAGGGAGGGGGTCTCAGGGAACAGACTGCTTGCCTCTTCCCCCGCCCACCCCCCGCTGGGCCCCAGCTGGCAAAGTGCTGAGACCCCAGCTGGAGAAAGGGCCTCCATCTGTGCCCCCCACCCCGGAGCCCGGAACGGGCCAGAGGAGAAGGGGGATGGTGACCAGGATCTCGGGGGACATCCTCAGCCCCCCCGCCCCGCCTCCTGCCTGCTGCTCCTCAGGGACCCGGCCCGGCCCCCAGGGAGCAGAAAGAATGCCCAGGCCAGCCCCAGACGTGGCTGGGTGCGGCAGTTCAGCTGCGTGGCCTCGGCCCAGAGATGTCCCCTCTGGGAGCCTGAGAACCGTCATCTACAAAACGGGGCTCACGCTCCCTCTCCCCACGTTGACTGTGAAGATTCAGGGACGAGTATGTGTGGTGTCACTCTGTGTCCTGAGGGAGGCAGCTAACATCACGTCACCGGACACAGCCGAGACTTCAGAGGACCCCGCGTGACCCCGTGAACCCCAGCACCCTGCTGTCGGCCTCTCTCTCTGTCTGTCCACCGCGGTAAGAAGGAGGAGCTGGACTCCTGGCCCCAGGAGGCCAGAGGGGGGGCTGCAGAGGCTCCCAGAGTCTCCCTCCCCCGCACCGTCTGCAGCGGGGCAGCTGTGGCTCCCAGGGGTGGGAGGGGTGGGCAGGGTGGCGGGCAGGTGTGATGGCCCAGCCCCCAGGCCATCCTGAGGGCCCCCGAGGGGGTAGGAGGGGGCATCCCCCAGCCAGAACCCGGGGCACGCTCCTGCCCCTTGCTCCCTTTGGACGGGTGTGTGTGTGTGTGTGTGTGTGTGTGTGTGTGTGTGTGTGTGTGAGTGTGTGTGTGAGTGAGTGTGTGTGAGTGAACTCCAGGAAGAAAAACGGGGCAGGCACGTTTTGGACCCGAAACGTGTCCCTGTAGCATGAAGAGTGGAAGTGAGAGGCCGGACCCAGCGGCTGATGGGGCTGGGAGCCCAGGGCGCCAGCAAGCCCTGAGGGCGATGCGGACAAGCCCCGGGGGAAAGAGTGAGGGCAGGGCCGGCTTCACGACGGCTGGGGGTTGGGGCGCAAGTGCAGCGGCCACCCCAGTCTGGGGGTCCTCCCCTCCCTCCGCCCAGCCCCCGCCACTCACAGGCGACGGAGCCGAGGAGTGAAACGGAAGGCATCGGGCGCCACGGAGCGGAGTCCACTGTTCACGACGGCGCTGGGGACGGTGCGGCAGGGTCAGCCCACAGGCCCTCCGCTGCCCAGGCCCGCCTCTCCGCCCACGCCAACCCCGGCCCCCCGTGTGAGCCCTGGACCCCCACCCCCCGCAGCCTCCCCAGCTACCTTGGGCCCCAAAGACCCCTGAGCTTTCTGGTGTCCTCCAGCCCCTCTGCTCTCGGCCTCCCCGAGTCACTGGTCCCCCAGACCCCGAGCTGACCCCCGCGCCGACAGCCCAGCCCCCTCACAGGTCTCGCAGCGCCCCCAGGCCCCGCAGGTCAGTGGCCTCCAGATGCTGCAGATGCTCTTGGTTCTCGATGTGGCTGTGGGGAGAGGGGATGGAGGTCACAGGGGCCCAGGCCCACCCTCGAGTTCCCGGGCCCACACGCCTGTCTGCCTAGGCATCGCACACGTAGGTGCGTGTACTCACACTCCAGTGCACGCTCGCACGCATACGCACCAGGTCACACACAGACCCGTGCACACACACAGATATACGGACACACACATGTGCGTGCGTCCTCACCATCACACGGACACGCTCCGATCCCTCATTTGTGCACACACAGGCACAAACACACACCGCCCCCCACGTCTCCACAAGTGCCCTCGTGTGTTCATGGACACGGAGGCGGGCCCGTCAGCACACTTCCACCGTCACACACGGCACAGGTGTTCGTGTATCTCTCGTGTGTACCAGTGACCCCACGTTCACAAACACACAGAAGCCCATTCTTAGCTTGAGCTTCTGCTTTTCTGCCCAGGACCTCTCCAGTCAGAAATGGGGGTCACGCTGCAATCCTGGCTTCCACAGAGGACCGAGGCTCACCACGGCCACAGCCCCCGCAGCAGAGGGCACCTGTGTGTTCCCAAACACACGGTCCCTATCTGGGCCGACCCACATTGCTGCACACTCGCTCCCTCATTCATCACACGCGCGTGCACACACACACCCCACCCTCAAAGCCACGGGCCCTCCCGACACTCAGGCAGCAGCCCCGACTGCCCCCCACCCTCCAGCAGAGCAAGCGAGTCACAGAGGCTGTCAGTCAGGGACTCCTTGAGCCCCTCCCTGCCCCGAGAGGGACCCCAGAAGGGGGACAAGGGCACTGGGAGCTGGAGAAGGGGCGGAGGGCGGTGAAGAGGCACAGACCGGCTGGTTTGCAGGGCAAGACAGTGACGGGAAGGCTCAAGGAGGGGGCATAAAAACACAGAGGAGATGAAACAGAGACATGGAGAAAGAGACAACGAGCAGGAAGAGACTGGCAGAGAGAGAGACAGGCAAGGGACAGACAGATAAGGACAGGGAGACAGAGAGACACAGAGATAAGGACAGAGCGCCACAGAAAGCCAGACAGGGGGCTGGGACAGAAGGATGGGCGCCCGGGGATGGAGCCTGCTGCCGCCCGGAGCCCTGCCCAGCTTCGGGATCCAGCACGCCGCAGAGTTCCTGAGAACTCGGGTGCCCTGCTGTGGCGCGTCAGTGAAACCCCCGCCCCTGCACATATGGACGTGTACACACGCACCCTTGCCAGGGGCCCCTGACTCACTGCGGTTTCTCAGAATTCCCCCCCCCCCGCCCCTTCTCTGGCTGGACCCGGGACCAACCTGTGTGACCTCTCCCCCTCCCCCACCTCCCCAGCCCAGGGCCCCAGCAGCACCGCTAGGTAGCCGGTCCCCCGGCCTAGGGCGCAATCTCCCTTGAGTCCGCTCACAGGGACCAGAGCTGGAGGGACCGGAGAGGGGTGGCGACGGCGGCGGCCGCCGTGACCAAGCTGTCAGGCAGCGCACTCAAAGCTGCCTCATTCGTTTGGATTCATCATCAATCTGTCTTTTCGAGTCCATTATCTCCTCGTTAGCTCTGCGGGTGAGGGAGGAGGAGGGGACGGCAGGCGGAGGCTGGGGGTCAGGCCGCTGCCCCACCCAGCGGGACCTCTCAGTTCCCCACCGAGCATGGCTCCTTGTGCCCAGCCCAGCCTGCCCGTGCCCCCCACCTCCCGGGGGCTGGACCCACTGGGTAAGGGAACAGGGGGACAAGAGCTCTGACGGGGAACATTCTGGAGCCGGGGCCCTGGTGTGAAGGCACAAGGACTGGGGGGACGGGGCTGGGGCAGCAGCCCCTCCCATCCTGCAGAGCCCTAGGCCCAGACAAGGCCATCTCCTCTCCTGGTCTCCCTAGGGCCATTAAAGAGAGAGATGGAGAACCTTCCCGTTAATTACCACGAGATACGGGAGGACTTCGCTGCCAGTTATGGCAGGCTGCTCGAGTAACTTCCAGACAGTCATGGTCCCCACCTCGGACGCCTTCCAACCCCTCGCCGTCACCATGCAGAAGGCCAGCGCCCCTTGCCCACCCTCTAAGCCTCAGGCCGTAGAATGGGGATTTTTCTAGCAGCCCCTCCCCTCTTCCAGAAGTCTTGCTGGCCCCATCAGCGACAGAGGATACTCAAGCATTTTCCAGGCATCGCCCCGTGATGCTCGAGCACCTCTAGGCCAATCATCACAGAATACCCCATAGATTCCCCCAGCTGCGGACAAGTACTCCAGTATTTTGTAACCAATTACTGCAGGTTGTCAGAGGACTACAGAATGCTGGAGATTTCTCCCAGTTTGGGGCCCTGAAAAGAGGAGAATCTGTCCACATGAGCCCTGGCTCTCTGCCCCAAGTAGGGGGATAAGAGTGGAAAGGAAGATGGGGGCGGGGACAGAGAAGCTGGGGAGTCTCATTCTCTACCCCCAAATCAAGGGATAGCGGGGGCAAGAGATGGTGGAAATGGGGAGACCAGAGCTCGGCCACGGGGCTATGCCTCCTCACCACCTCCCACCTTCTCCAGCCCCACTATTCCAGAGGCAAGCGCTGCTGTTGCCCACCGCTCATGGGAACAGGGTAGGGGCTTCCCCGCCCCCCAGAGGGGCTAAGGTGGTAGGGGTGCCGAACAGGGGGGTTCTCCGCAGCTAACCAACGCAGAGTTCGGGCTCCTGTCTGACCTCCAGAAGGCTGCTTCGCGATGGCCGGGCTGTCTCAGACCTGGTCCACGGACAGCCCCTTGGCCCAGCTGCACCAGGCACGGTCCAGACGGCCACTGCGGTGGCGGCCAGGGAGCCGCGGCGGCGGCGGAGGCAGGCCCAGGTGCAGCCTCGCGCCCCACCCCGCCCGCCGGGACCCCGCCGGCCGGAGGAGAGGGGGCGCCCTCGGGGCCCGGCTACGCCCGCCCGCCCCCGCGCCCCCCGCGCCCGCTCGCCCGCCGGACACTCACAGCTCCGTCAGGTTCTCGGGGGCCGACAGCCGGCGGAGGCTCTGCAGGGCCCCAGGCCGGGAGCAGCGCAGCCCCGAGGGGCCGAGGGGGCAGCAGACATCGGGGCAGGGCGCGGCGCTCGCGGACGCCAGCATCAGCCAGGCCAGCAGGCTGCCCGGCCCCGCCGCCCGGCCGAGCCCGCCCCGCTGCCCGCGCGGTCCGCCTCGCAGCATCGCGCCGGCCCGCAGCCGTCCGTGCGCTCCCAGCCGCGGCCGCCGGGCCTCCCCCGACACGTGCGCCCGCCGCGTTAAAGACCCGGCCGCCGGGAAAGGGCGGGGCCCGCGGCCCGCCCCGCCCCGCCCCCTCTGGCTCCACCCCCACCCCGCCCGTCCTCAGCCCCAAGGCGGCCCGCACCCCTTTCGGGGGACCCCGCACCCCTTCTCCCCCAAGCCCCCCCCCCGCTCCAGAGAGCGTCTGCTGGGGTAGGGGGCGGTGGCTGGGAAGTTGATCCGTTATTTCTCCCAGCTTAAAGCAGCTGCCTTTAGGGGGCGGGGAGATGACAGGGCGGGGGCAAGGTTACCATCGGGGTCACCCCAGCCAGCCCCCCGTCTCAGGTCTCCCTCCTCGCGGTGCGCGCCCCTCAGGGAGTGTACGATGTCACTTGGGGTAATGAGGTGAGACAGTCTCCAAACCCTAGGAGGAGAGGGGAGGGGAAGGGATGCCAAAAGGACCAAACGCAGGACCTGGGGCAAGAAAACCCAGCCGAAGGCAGGTGTCGCCCCAACGGGAGCCGGGCGAGCCGGGACGCGGGCTCCGGAGCGACCACAGGGTGGCGCGAGAGGCCCGCGCGCAGGGGTGTGCGCTCCGCGGGGCGGGGGACGCGCTCTGCAGCCCCCAGCGAGGCGCCCCCGGGCCCGGCGACCGCCCCTGACCCCGGCCGGCCAGCGCCGGGCCCCGGGCCGGGTGGGGCCCCGCAGGGCTGGGCTGGCATCGATCGCCGCCCTGACAAGAGCATCGATTTCTGCGCGGAGAAATTAATAGATCTTCTCTTAGCTCCTCGGACCCGGCAGCCGCCCGCGGGTGGAGCTGGGGACCCGTCGGTCCTCGGAGGCCGCGCACCCGGAAAGCCCCGGGATCCCCAGCGCCTCCCACCCCGCGGGCCTCGGCGGCTGCAGGGGCCCTCCGGTCTCGGGCCGGGGAGGGGGCGGTAAGGGCGAGCGAGAGGGTCGGGCAGGAGGGACTCTCGGGCGGACAGCACAGGCGAGGGCCGCAGGGAGCGCCCTCCGAGAGGGAGTGGCGCGCAGGTGCCCCTGGCCGGGCCCCCAGCCCCGACGGGGACAGACAGACCGGCCGGCAGCCTGACTTGGGAAGGCGACCACAGGATCTTGGCTGTTGCCGAGGGACTCGGCCGGGACCGAGCCTCGCTCGAGCGCGGGCGCGGCGCCCCGGGTGGCTGCGAGCAGCCCGGAGAGGCCAGCGGCTTGCATGCCTGGGACCCAGTTCGCGTTCCCGCCGGGTGTCAGCAAGCTCGCTCCGCCGGGTCGTGGCTGCCAGAAGCCAGGTGTCAGGGTCCGGGCGGCAGAACGTCCGAGCCCCCCTCCCCCGCCACGGCCCCCTCCTCTGCCGGCAGCCCGGCCCCACGTGAGTCGGCAGGGGCATAGGGGAGCTCAGTTCCCGGACAGCCATCCCCCTGTATTTTGGCCTTATTTCCCCAACAGACCTGTCCCCCCTCAGTTGTCAGGCTAAATATTTTGGCTTCGCTGGGAGGGCGGAGAGAGCCGGAGGTCCCAGCAAGCCAATCCGTTTGGTCCTGGGGTGGGGAGGGTGGGAGCTGGGCGCGGCCCCGGCGGCCCAAGATAGCAGCCCCCCGCTGCCGCCACCACCTCCCGCTCCTGCAGCCGGCGGCCCAGCCGCCTCGAGGACCCGGGACACTCTCCCCAGCGGGTCTGCGTGGCTCTCCGGGGCTGGCTCCCCAGGCTCCCGTTAGGCGCTCCGGGTTGGCAGGCCTCCTGGACTGTCTTGCTCGCACCCTCTGCGCCCTTCTCCCTGCCGAGGCCACTCCACCTCTCCTGTGTCGGGGTCTGCATCTCTGTCCTCATCGCTCAGTCTCTGGGTTCAGACCGAGTCTCTCTGTCTCCAGCTGCCTCTGGCTGTCTTTGTGTCTCAGTGGCTTTCATCCCTCTCCTGCTATCTCCATGTGGATTCCCCCTCGGTGGGCCCCTGCCCTCCCCTCCCCCTTGAAGCCTGCCTCTCTGTGTCCCTTAGGGCCTGCCAGACCCTTCTTCTCCCCGGAGCCACCTGCAGAAGCCGGGACTGGCACAAGGCAGGGCTGGGACAATGGCAGCCCCCAGGCTGGGCGTGTGGATAGCACACCTGCTCCTGATCCTCCTCTCCCTGGGATTTGGCCTGGACACACTAGAGGGTGAGTCCCCCAACACTGCCTCCTGGAGCCCCATCTCCACCCCTCCCACACCCCCCAGCCAGCCCGGAGGCAGACAACTGAGCGTCCAGCCAGAGCATATGTGTTTACCTCCTGCAGCATGAAGACTGGGGTTAGCTCTCAGAAGGACTTCCCACCAGCAAGGGCAGTTAGCTCCCCACATAAGCCTTTCCTCTCCGTCCCCTGGGATGTGCAAAGGACCTTGAAACAGAGGGATGAAGAGATGGCCTCCATTCCCGCTTGTGAAACCCTGATCCCAGTGAGCTTGAATGAGAATGGCATGATGGGGGGAGAGTCTTAGGGGTCATTCCCAAGGCCACTGAACTCGATGGGCATAGGGATGGGATGGGTAGCTCCGAACTGGGCACCAGGAAGTAACTGAACCCATTGTGCAGACAGGGAACTGAGGCTCAGAGGACTGGGGTGGGGGGGAAGCTGCCCAGTGCCCGGGGCCTGGTCCCATGGCCCCCACACGCAGGGCCCCTCCACTGGGGCGGGGCTGCCTTTCACTAGCGCTGTGGGCCAGCCACTTCCCATGTGCAGAGTTGGGGAGGGGAAGACGGTACAGACCAGGGGACCCACATGGGGGTGTGGGGATCCTGGCAGGGGGAGGCACAGAAGCCGTGCTGGCAAGATTCAAAAGGGGAAGGATTAAGAGCGTGCCCTTCCCCACCCCCACCATGCCCTTCCAGACTGAGACAGCTCAGGGGTCCAGGGCTCTGTGCCCACCTGAGGGGTCCTGTGACCCCCCCAGACTGCGGGCTTCCAGGAGGAGGTCAGAGACAGGAAAGCTGCAAATGGGTTGGGGTCGGGGGTCCGCCGAAGACTACCAGTCAAGAAGACCAGGAAGAGAGGGCCCCTCCCCCTCCTCTCCTCCACTCTGCCCCAGGACAGGGCACCGCGGATGCCAGCCGGGAGCACGGTTGTCAGGAGGGGAGCACGTCCCTGGGAGGGGGCGGGGGGTGTCTTGGTTTGGTTGTTTGGTCTCAGGGGACCCAGATGTCTAGTTCCCAGCGCAGCTCTGCACAGGGCCATGTCCTGAGGGGAGGCAGGCAGGGGTTAATTTGTGAAGGTCGTGGATTTGTTTTTCCAAATGACTCCCATCAGGGGAGCCCTGGAGAGGTGGGGGCATGAGGGAAAGTGGCATGTGGGCGCCTTGGAGGCCCTGATTGGCCTTTGCCTGGAGGGCTAGAAGTGTTTTCTCATTTCTCTGTCTTTGTGTGTGTGTGTGTGTGTGTATGTGTGTGCGTGTGTGTACCTGCGCGTGCTCAGACACACACACACACACACACACACACACAGTAACTGGCCAGAGCCAAGCATGGGGACCCTTAAGGACGGCAGGGAGAAGGTGGGATGTGAGCCCCAAGGAGCCCCCTCCTCAGCAGGGGCTGGGCCGGGGTCCGTGGGAGAGTGCCCAGCGCCAGGCAGGAAGCGAGGGAGCAGAGGCTAGATGGCCTAGCAGGCTTGAGTGGCCCAGATAAAGAATTCAGACTTCCATCTCCTGCCGTGGAAGGAAGGTATCCCCGGAAGCAAAGTGAGAGCACATGACCCAGGTACTCAGCGCACTCGGGGGACTGGTCCTCGGTGCCTCGAGGGGCCTAGGTCTGAAGAAACCGGACACGTGCCGGTCCCCAGGAGAAGAAGACTTGGGAACCAAATGTCCATCGATTCCAACCATGGTCCCCGAGTGCCGGGTGTCTCCAGCCCTGAACGGAGCGCCATAGAGGGACAGGAGCTGGCCAGCAAGGGCCCCACCCCCAGGAGATGCCCTCCCTAGACGGCGACAGAAACGCGGGCGGCTCCTGTGGGTGCTAGGGCCGGTGCCGCCCGGCCTGAGGGGGAAGTGATTGACTCAGGCCAGGATTGGGGCAGGCGGGCTTGACCTGTGGTTTGCAGGACCAGAGCTGAGCGTGTGGCCAGGCCGAGGAACCCCCCACCCCGAGGCTGGCAGAACCCACGTGGGCCTGTGTGTCTATCCTGCCATGTCAGGCTGAGGAGTTTAAGGTTGAACTTTCGGCACTGGGGAGCTATGGAACGTCCCTTCCAGCATAAAGCAACGTGGGGACCAGACATGGAGCTCCCTGAGGCCCGGGCAGGAAGTGGGATGTATGAGGTTCTGTTCTCAGCCTTGGAATTCATTCATTCGTTCATCAGACACTGACCGAGTACCAGTTTCATGTCAGGCTGTATACGAGGAGCCACGGATACAGCAACGAATCACTCACAGCTCCCTGCCCTTCTGGAGCTGACCGTAAACAAAATAAGGAAATTATACATCAGCCAGTGTAAAGATTTAAGGAGAAAAATTAAGTAGGCAGGGAGTGTTTAAAAGGATGGTCAGAGACAGCCTCACTGAGGAGGGGGCATCGGAGCAGACTTAAAGGAGGGGAGGGACCTTCTAGGGGGAACAGTGTTCTAGCCAGAGGGAACAAGAGGTGCAAAGGCCTCGGGGCAGAAGCTTGTTTGAGACGCAGCCAAAAGGTCAGTGTGGCTGGAGAAGAGAGGACAGGCGGTGGGTCAGAGAGGCCGCAGAGGCCTTGCCGGCTGGGGTGAGGACTGGAGCTTGAAAGCGGTAGAGGAACGGGAGCCAACCTGCTTCGGGGAGACCCCTTTGGCTCTCCAGTGCAGAACTGACCGGGAGGGGGCCGGGCCGCGGCAGGCCCTTCCAGCCGCCCGGAGCCTCGGAGGCAGAGCCCCGCCCCCCGCGCTGTCCGGCTCCCGGAGAGGCGCCCCTCCCCCACAGCTGCCGGGGCAGGATGGGGTGCGGGCCCGAGCCGCGCTGACGGCCGCGGCCGCCTGTGCCCGCAGTGTGCCCCAGCCTGGACATCCGCTCGGAGGTGGCCGAGCTGCGCCGGCTGGAGAACTGCAGCGTGGTGGAGGGCCATCTGCAGATCCTGCTCATGTTCACGGCCACGGGCGAGGACTTCCGCGGCCTCCGCTTCCCGCGCCTCACTCAGGTCACGGACTACCTGCTCCTCTTCCGCGTCTACGGGCTGGAGAGCCTGCGGGACCTCTTCCCCAACCTGGCGGTGGTGCGCGGCGCCCGCCTCTTCCTGGGCTACGCGCTGGTGGTCTACGAGATGCCGCACCTGCGGGACCTGGGGCTGCCGGCGCTGGGGGCCGTGCTGCGCGGGGCCGCGCGGGTGGAGAAGAACCAGGAGCTCTGCCACCTGTCCACCGTCGACTGGGGCCTGCTGCAGCCCTCGCCCGGCGCCA
>CM053618.1:1606973-1617136 GCA_028646535.1 Procyon lotor | reverse complement strand
ACAGGGAGGGCAGGGGGGGGGCTGGGCGGCCCCAGGACGGGTCAGAAAAGTTCACTAACTGAGTTGGCGCCAGGCCGTCCAGGGACCGTGCAGGACAGCAGCCGGGAGTCAGGGGGAGGGGACAGGACAGGCTCGAGTGGGCATGGGGGGAAGGAAACCGTATGGGACAGTGGCTTCAAGGCTTCAAGTACAAGGCCAGACGGCCTGGGCTCCGATCTCAGCTGTGCGACTTGCTGGCTTCGCATATCCGAGCCTGTGCCCTCGTGTGTAAAATAATCACGGGGTTGTTAGGGGCCATGAGCTACTCCTTCAGCATCAGAGCTGTGCCTGGGCCCTGGCCGGAGGTCTTGGTTCCTGATGAAAGTGGTCCCAGCACAGGTGATCCAGGGCAGGCCGGCAGTGGGGGGGTGGGGGGCATCTGGGTGGGCAAGGAAAGGAAGAGGTGACCCAGGAAGGACAGAACAGCTAGGATCTTCCTTGGGAAGTAAGGTGCACGGAGAGAAAATGGAAAGAAGGGAGCAGAGCAAAGGGGAGAGTGATACAAAGAGGGGCGATGCGGGGAGGAAGCAGAAGTGACAGGCGAAAAAGAAAAACTTCCAGAGGCTAGGAGCGGGTCTGGGGTCCCCAACCTGGGACTCCCTCGCCCCCAAGCCTCAGCATCAGAGCCGAAGAGTAACCAGATCCCTTCTGTAGCCGCTGGGCCCCACGTCCCCGTGGCTCCGTGTTGGCTGTAAACACGGCGGCTGCTTGTCGTCACACGTACAGCATCAACACGGCCCCGCTGACCCCACCGTGCCCGCCCCACAGACAGCAGCTGCCACCCGCAGCCCCAAACCCGCCCACAGCCGCTTGGGGCGGCTCCCCGCCCACGGCAGAGCTGGGGAGGGTGGAGGTAGGGGCAGGTGAGGTGACCGGGCGCCCCCTCCTTGCACCCACTTGCGGGCCTCCCGGCCCTGGGCCTCACTGCCCCAGAGAGGCTGGCAGCACGCCGCCCCCCCCCCCCCGGGGAACCATGCCCAGTGATGACCAGAGCAGCAGGCCAGGGAGAAGCAGCCCAGCTGGACAAGGTCACTGCTCTGTCCTGAGCTCTGAATCCCCACCAGGCGCCGTGGAATATGGGAAGCCACAGAGCGGGGCCATGGTCCTGGTCCTCAAGAGCCCCCTCTGGGGAAAAGCGGACCAGCAACCATTGTCATCTGCACTGGAGGAATGTGGATGCTAAGAGTGTTATCCTGGGGTGGGGGGGGCAGGACCAGGGCGGGAGGCCTAACTCAGCACTCTGTCCACAGTGTGTCCCTGTCCCCATGGGCTGGCCTGCACAGCTGGTGGGGAGTGCTGCCACTCCGAATGCCTGGGGGGCTGCAGCCGGCCCGAGGACCCCCGCGCCTGTGTGGCCTGTCGTCACCTCTACTTCCAGGGTGCCTGCCACCGGGCCTGCCCTCCAGGCACCTACCAACATGAGTCCTGGCGCTGTGTCACGGCAGAGCACTGTGCCAGCCTGCGCTCTGTGCCCGGCCGCGCCTCCACCTTCGGCATCCACGAGGGCGCCTGCCTGGCCCAGTGCCCCCCGGGCTTCACCCGCAACGGCAGCAGGTGAGTGTAGGGGGGTGGGGGCACTCTTGGATCAGTGAGGGGGGTCCCCTCTGGTCCGGAGCTCACTCCACACCCTCCGCTTGCCCCTGCTAGCATATTCTGCCACAAGTGTGAGGGGCTGTGCCCCAAAGAGTGCAAGGTGGGCACCAAGACCATCGACTCCATCCAGGCGGCACAGGACCTGGTGGGCTGCACTCACGTGGAGGGGAGCCTCATCGTCAACCTTCGCCAAGGCTGTCAGTACCTTCCTCGGGGCGCACCTCTGCTCCTGGCCATGCCCCTGACAGTGACCCAGCTAAAGCCTTGCTTTCCATCACCCCGGGTCACGGTCCTCAGGGCCCCCCCTCCCTGCCCCCCCATCAGCACCTCCCTCCTCCACCCCACCCGCCCTCGGGCCATTCACCTTCCGGTGTGTGGCCCTGCCCATACAGGATGGGGCCCTGCCCATCCCAGCTCCAGTCCTGTCTTCCCTGGTTCCAGATAACCTAGAGCCAGAGCTGCAGCAGAGCCTGGGGCTCATCGAGACCATCACCGGCTTCCTCAAAATCAAGCACTCCTTTGCTCTCGTGTCCCTCGGCTTTTTCAAGAACCTCAAGCTAATCCGGGGGGACGCCATGGTGGATGGGTAAGGGGTCAGAAACAGCCTCTGACCAGCCCCCTCTATCGGTGCCCTCCCTCACACCCCCAAACAGGGGAAAGAGCATGGGCTCTGGAGAGAGCTCCGCGGCGTACTGTGCCACACTGGGTAGGTTACTTAACTTCTCTGGTCCTCAATTTTCTCTTCTGTAAAATGGGTTTAATATAACACTGCTTATTTCTTAGGGCTGTTGTGAATATTACTTACGTTGTGTGCAGAGCACTTAAAGCAGCGCATGGAACACATATATTCTGTACAGGTTACGGTGACATCAGACCCCACAGAGCTTGGCTACCGTTGCTTTCTGATGCTCTCACGGGCAGAGCAAGAGTGCCTGGGTTTGAAACCCATCCCTGCCACCTACTAGTCAAGACCTACCTGTCATAGGATTCTTCAAAATATAGAGAATGTTTTGTTTTAATTTAATTTTTATTTATTTTTTTAAAGATTTTTATTTTGTATTCATTTATTCATGAGAGACAGAGTAAAAACCAGAGGGAGAAGCAGGCTCCCTGCCTGGGATCCCGACCTGAGCCAGAGGGGCAGACTCTTAACCGACTGAGCCACTCAGGCGCCCCTCTTTTATTTTATTTTGTTTCATTTTATTTATTTACGAGAAAGAGAGCACGAATGCTTGTGGGGGGGGGGCAGGCAGAGGAGAGAGAGGCTTCACACCCAGAATAGAGCCCTAGAGGGGTTTGGATCTCACCAGCCTGAGATCATGACCTTGAGATTACCACCTGGAGCCAAAATCAAGAGGGCGCTCAACCCACTGAGTCCTCCAGGCGCCCCCAGGCAATTTTTACATTTTCATCCATTGGATTGGTTTCTCACGTCTCCCCAAAACTGCCGTGGACCCCCAAGGGTACCCACACTCCAGCGGGAGAGGCAGAGCCCCAGGCTAAGAACCCTCCCCCCTGGGCCCCCAGCACAGCCCCTCCAGGGGGGCCCATAAGGCGCACAGGTTCCCCGCCCCTTGCCTCCACCTCCCCTGCAGCGCAAGGTCTCTCGGCCTCCCCCAGGAACTACACTCTGTATGTGCTGGACAACCAGAACCTGCAACAACTGGGGTCCTGGGTGGCCGCGGGGCTCACCATTCCCGTGGGCAAGATCTACTTCGCCTTCAACCCTCGCCTCTGCCTGGAGCACATCTACCGCCTGGAGGAGGTGACCGGCACCCGGGGACGGCAAAACAAGGCCGAGATCAACCCCCGCACCAACGGAGACCGCGCCGCCTGTGAGGCCCCACACCGCAACCCCAGAGCGAAGGACCCCCAGAAACCCAGACGCGCGCACGCGCACTGAAACACACCAGACACGCCCCCGGGCGGGAAGCCGGGGTGGGGGGCGGCGCTTGACCGGACCGCGCGATAGGTTCTCGTCCGAGGCCGCGCTGGGGTGGCATCCGCGGGGTCAGGGTGGGGGCTCGGAAGCAGGCGCCTCGGGCGGAGACCGACGCGGCTGAGCGCAGGTGTTGGCCCCTCGCCCCGCCCAGGCCAGACTCGCACGCTGCGCTTCGTGTCCAACGTGACGCAGGCCGACAGCATCTTGCTGCGCTGGGAGCGCTACGAGCCGCTCGAGGCTCGGGACCTGCTCAGCTTCATCGTGTACTACAAGGAGTCGTGAGTGCCGGGGGCGGGGCCGGGGCGGGGCGGGGCCAGAGACACACCCCCGTGGGGCGGGGCCAGGCCCGGCCCCGGCCCCTCTGTTCCCAGACAGGGTCGGGCGAGGGATGAGGACAGACCGCCCGGGCTGCAGAGAGGCAAGGAGCCAGGACCCCCAAGTCTCACTCCCTTGTAGGGCCCACGCCTGCCTCTCCCTTCACTTTATTCACCCCTCCGTGCCTCAGTTTCACCTCACCAGTGAAAGGAGAGGACAGTCAGGACTTCTGAGAGACCAGGAGAGGCGCCCCGCTGGGAAGGCTTGGATAATTAAACTTCACTTCACTATGTTAATGTTCTGTGCTGACCACAGGCTCCTGCCCCAGCAGCGGTTTGGGGAGCACCCACTAATTTGGCCGGTTTTATGCGGAGCTCTGCCAGCATTTCATTAAAGCCTCAGGAAGGGAGGGCATGGGGACAGCCAAGGACGGGCTGCTCTTTTCTTTGGAGAGAGTGTACTGACCATAGCAGGAGGGATAGTGGTTAGACCACAGGATTCTCCAACAGCATGGCTAGGAATCGAGGCTAGAATTCTGAGAGGAGAGAAGTGGGTTCAGGATGGCAGGCTGGGAGGGCACCAATGGGGAGTATTCCCCCTCTAGGGTAGAGGAGATGGGCGCCGCCCAGCCTGGAAGCATTCCTGTGAATTAAAATGGGGAGGTCTTAGCTTCCCACTAGCACAGGACCTGGCCTGGGAGGAAGGAGGGGGCATCACCGCTGGCGGCCGGCTCAGATGGCCAAGGTTCCCCGGGCCCCACTGGGAGGTGAAGGTCTGCAGCATGGGGAGCTGGAGAGTTTGCTCAACACAGACTCCTGGGCCACGTCCCCACAGACTCTGACTCCACTAGTCCTGGGGAGAGCCCGGGAATCTGCATTTCTAACAAGCTCCCAGGTAATCCTGGTCCATGAACCATACTTTGAGGAACACTAATGTGGGCTGGCAGCGTGCACGGCAACCCCCTGCCTGGCTCGTGCAGCTCACAATCCACACAACTGTACCCAGCTGCCTCTGGGCTCAGAAGGTAGAGAATACCAGGGGTCCTTCAGGAAGCTCCCCCAGCATCACGGCCTCGCAGCCTGGCTGCGGCTTTGCCGGCTCAGACCCGCTCTGGGTCCTGGCCCAGTCCCAGCTCTGAGCAGACCCACCCACTGGGTGCTCCCAAAGAGCAAGATGCCTTCATGCACGCTTGGAGAAGAATGACATGACGGTCTTAGGGTGGTTTGGAGAGGAGGGAAGTGCTAGAAACCGGGGTTTCTAGCTGAGCTGCCCCTAAGCTCTAGGGATGGGGTGTTCAGCCCATTCCAGAATGCCACAGAGCACATAGGTCCAGACGCCTGTGGGACCCAGAGCTGGAACCTGCTGGATGTGGAGCTGCCCCTAAGCCGCAGCCAGGAACCTGGGGTGACTCTAGCACCCCTCAAGCCCTGGACGCAGTATGCAGTGTTTGTGCGGGCCATCACACTGACCACTGATGAGGACAGTCCCCACCAAGGAGCCCAGAGCCCCATCGTCTACCTTTGGACTCTGCCTGCCGGTAGGCGGAACACTTGGAAGGCTGTGGGAGCTAAATGTCTGAGCCCTCCTGGGAATGAGGGAACCCCGGCACCAGATATAGGGAAGCCGGGCGGCCCAACACCAGGCCCCTAGAGACTGGGAAGCCAGATACTTGAGTCCTGGAAAGAAGAGGGGGCGTCCGCCTAAGCTCCTAGGGACGCTGTGGGTGGGAGAGCCCAGGGGGAATGCTTGAGCCAGTTCCAGGGCCTTCGAGGGACGTGGGGAGGCCAGGATTCTGCGTTCCAGGAAAGGGAGGTTGAAGGTCAGGGTTCCTTGGGAGAATGCGAGAGGCTTGGACCCCGGAGAGGGGCCATTACCCGACAGTATCAGAAAGGATTATCCGCGGCGCCTCAGTTGTACCCTGCGTGCGTCCCCAGCGCCCACGGTGCCCCAGGACGTCATCTCCACGTCCAATTCCTCATCCCACCTGCTGGTGCGCTGGAAGCCACCGACTCAGCGCAACGGGAACATCACCTACTACCTCGTGCTGTGGCAGCGTCTGGCGGAGGACGGCGACCTCTATCTCAACGACTACTGCCACCGCGGTGCGCAGGGCAGCGGCGCGGGCCGGAGGGACGGGGCGGCGGGCCCGGGGCGCAGTGCGTCTGACCGCGTCTCTTCCCCGCGCCGCGCCAGGCTTGCGGCTGCCCACCAGCAACAACGACCCCCGCTTCGACCGCGAAGACGGGGAGCTGGAAGCCGAGACGGAGCCCGGCTGCTGCCCCTGCCAGCATCCCCCTCGCGGGCAGGTCCTGCCTCCGCTGGAGGCGCAAGAGGCCTCCTTCCAGAAGAAGTTCGAAAACTTTCTGCACAACGCTATCACCATCCCCAAGTGCGGCCCGAGCCGGGGGCGGGGGCGGGGCGGGCCTGGCGGGTGGGTCTCGCGGGGCGGGGCGGGGGCGGGGCCTGACGCGGCCCTCGCCTGTCTCCCCAGATCCCCTTGGAAGGTGACGTCCATCAATAAGAGCCCTCAAAGGTGAGCCGGGCAGGGCCGAGGGGCGGGGGTCCCGGGGTGCTGCCGCGGCTCTGACTCGCGCACTCCCCAGAGACTCGGGGAGGCACCGCCGGGCCGCCGGGGCCCTCCGGCTTGCGGGGAACAGCTCGGATTTCGAGATCCAGGAGGACAAAGTACCCCGGGAGCGCGCGGTGTTGAGTGGCCTGCGCCACTTCACGGAATATCGCATCGACATCCATGCCTGCAACCACGCGGCGCACACCGTGGGCTGCAGCGCCGCCACCTTCGTCTTCGCGCGCACCATGCCCCACAGTAGGTGACTCCCCGCCCCGCCCCCTGCCTCCGACCCCCAGGACTCTACCCAATTAGTGCTCCAACGAGTTCGACCTCTCCAAACTCCGGTCCCCATAAGCCCTGAGCTTCCCGGACCCTCGAGGTTAGCCCCCTGGAGCTCGAACGTGGAGCTGAGAGCAAATACGGGGCGGGGCTGCCTGACGCGCTCTCCTGCAGGAGAAGCCGATGGCATCCCAGGGAAGGTGGACTGGGAGGCGGCCAGCAAAAGCAGTGTCCTCCTGCGCTGGCTGGAGCCACCGGACCCCAACGGACTCATCCTCAAGTACGAAATCAAGTACCGCCGCTTAGGAGAGGTAGGTACCCTGCGGGGACCCCCAAACCCGGACCCAAGTAGTGCCTCCCTCCTCTTCCCAGCCAGCGGTTCCGTCTTGCCCCCAGGAGGCCACTGTGCTGTGTGTGTCCCGCCTACGATATGCCAAGTTCGGGGGAGTCCAGCTGGCCTTGCTACCCCCTGGAAACTACTCTGCCAGAGTTCGGGCAACCTCGCTGGCTGGCAATGGCTCCTGGACAGAGAGCATCGCTTTCTACGTCCCCGGCCCAGGTAGACGCGGCCCCGGTCCCAGACCGGCTCTCCCCACAGCCCCCGCTGGGCCCCCAGCCACATCTCCTGTGGTGGCCCCATTCCTCCGCCTGTCCTCACATCCCATGGTGAAAACAGAAGTGTCCTCTACCCTCTGACTTCTCCATCTTTGACCCTACCATCTGCTGCCTTCTGAACACCAGAAGAGGAAGACTCCGGGGGGCTGCACGTCCTTCTCACTGTCACCCCCGTGGGGCTCATGCTGCTCATCATTCTTGCTGCCCTCGGTTTCTTCTACGGCAGAAAGAGGTGATCATGCCCAGTCCTACCGGTTCCCATCCCCCTTCCCTCCTCCCCCACCAGCCCTCATCACAAGGTGCCCCTGGAGGGTAGTATGTGAGACAGCAAGAAGACATTCCTTAGAAGTAGTAACCCATCCCCTGAGGGCAGCGTGGAGGAGACCACCCTTCAGTCTGTGGGACCAACTTTCCCTGACGTTACCAGTGAAAGGCTTCCCTCCGGGTTCTCTCCAGTCTGGGCACACGGGGACTGTTGGTTGGGTCACCGTGTTCTCAGCCAAGAAAGCAGGGAAAGAGGAGACTCACCATGTGCCCTGGGATGGTTGGTGCCAGATGCCCCTGGGGCTGAACACAGGAGGGAGATGGGGGCAGAATTTTGATTAGCTGGCTTCTCAGGACTACCTGAGGAGGCAGGCGCCGCCCTCCTGTCCCCCTTATGTCCCAGCCTGTCGGGTCCTGGACGCAGGGCGGCTTCCTGTCTCGGGCTCCCCAGGGACACCCTGATCAGGGATGGGAGGGAGTGTGGTCCTCCTTGTCCTCTGGCCTTGCTCCTTCCTTCCTGAGGGCCCCTCCAGCCTGACCCCCTCACCCCCCATTGCAGAAGCAGCACCCTGTATGCCTCTGTGAATCCGGAGTACTTCAGCGCCTCCGATGGTAGGTCCGGGAGTGGGGGGACAGGTGTGTGGGAAAGGGAGCAGGAGGGGAGGAGAGGCGCGCTTGAGGAGGCCACCTTGGGATGCGAGCCCTTCCGAGGAGGAGAGAATGGGTGGGGACGTGGCAGAGAGCCGCTTTCCTGCCCCGTGACTCCCACCTCCTCTCAGTGTACGTCCCTGATGAGTGGGAGGTGCCTCGGGAGCAAATCTCCATAATCCGGGAGCTGGGCCAGGGCTCCTTCGGGATGGTGTATGAGGGGCTGGCACAAGGGCTGGAGGCCGGAGAGGAGTACACACCCGTGGCCCTGAAGACCGTCAATGAGCTGGCCAGCCCACGGGAACGCATCGAGTTCCTCAAGGAAGCCTCTGTCATGAAGGCATTCAAGTGTCACCATGTGGTAAGGGAGGGTCGGGGACAGTGCCAGGGCGGGGCCCATAATTACAGTGAGAGTCACATGATAAGAAGGATAGGGTCAAGGATGAGGTCAGGGCACCATCAAGGTCAGGGTCGGGACTGAGCTAAAAGTCACGGCTAGGGTTAGAGTCAAAACCAGATCACAGTGCGGCCATGGCAGAAGCACGGCTAGGGCTGAGGTCAGTCGCGGGTGGGGGTCAGTATTGAGTGTCCAGATCATTATTAGGGTCATGATGGGGGTCAGGGTCAGAATTGGGTGAATCACGAAGATCGGAATGATAGTTAGGATCAAGGTCATGGTTTAAGGTCAGGGTCATTGGTAGATTAGAATTAGGGTTATGATCACAGTTGAGTTTGAGGTCAGGGTTGGCGTCAGGGTCAGGTGGTGGCCACAACAGGTCAACATTTTGGTCGGGTGGGTCAAGGGTTAGGGTGTTGGGTGGACCGGCAACCAGGCTCTTTGTCCATACCAGGTACGTCTCCTGGGTGTGGTGTCCCAGGGCCAGCCAACTCTGGTCATCATGGAGTTAATGACCCGGGGGGACCTCAAGAGCCATCTTCGATCTCTGCGGCCCGAGTCAGAGGTGGAGACCAGGAAGACCGTGGGCCAAGGGGCTGGGGAGTTAGAGAAGACTCGGGCACAATTGTCGGGGGGATCCTTGGGCAGGAGTCCAACCTCGAGGTTCCCTCTTCACCAGCCCCCTCTCTTGGCTCTAGAACAACCCGGGGCTCCCACGGCCAGCGCTGGGAGATATGATCCAGATGGCTGGTGAGATTGCAGATGGCATGGCCTACCTTGCCGCCAACAAGTTCGTGCACCGAGATCTGGCGGCCCGGAACTGCATGGTGTCCCAGGACTTCACCGTCAAGATCGGGGGTACAGATGGGGCCAGGCAGGTGTGGGGCAGCCTGCGGAGTAGAGGGACCCTCCCCAAGCTAGGCTAGGAGACCCAAGCCCGGTCGACTGCTCTGTCTCCCACAACTCCCTGGTCCAAGGCCAGAGGGGCTTGGGTGGAATGACCTCTGAAGTTCTTTGAGTCTTCGTGTTCCAGAATTCTTGGAGGCTGTGGAGGGGGAGAGGGCCGGGAGAGGTATCCCTGGGGCGGGGCTGGCGTGTGGCTCTGCTGCCCCATACCTGCCCACCGTCACCTTCCAGACTTCGGGATGACTCGAGACGTGTACGAAACTGACTATTACCGCAAGGGCGGGAAGGGGCTGCTGCCGGTGCGCTGGATGGCCCCCGAGTCCCTCAAAGATGGAATCTTCACCACGCACTCGGATGTCTGGTGGGGCCCGGCTGCAGCAGGGGGTTCGGGGGGTGTGGACGTGGGGTCCAGGGTGAGGCCTGGGTGTGCTGAGCAGCGTGGAAGGTGCTGGGCTCAGGCCCTTCTGCGTGTCCTCCAGGTCCTTCGGGGTGGTGCTCTGGGAGATCGCGACCTTGGCCGAACAGCCCTACCAGGGCTTATCCAACGAGCAGGTGCTCAAGTTTGTCATGGATGGAGGGGTCCTGGAGGAGCTGGA
>CM053618.1:1575899-1606873 GCA_028646535.1 Procyon lotor | reverse complement strand
CTGCCCGCGCCTCCTCTGATGCTCCCACTGGTCCCCAGCCCTGCCCGCGCCTCCTCTGATGCTCCCACTGGTCCCCAGCGCTGCCCGCACCTCCTCTGATGCTCCCACTGGTCCCCAGCTCTGAGGCTTGCCCTCGCCAGCCTGCTTACTCCGCCATGGCCCTCCTGGATGTAGCCCCCACGGCGCCCCTTGCACCAGCCTGTATGTCACACTGCCCCCGCCCCACCAGGCAGGAGCTGATGAGCGACTGCTGGCAGCAGAACCCGCGTCTGCGACCCTCCTTCACCCACATCCTGGACAGCATTCGGGGGGAGCTGCGGCCCTCTTTCCGCCTCTTTTCCTTCTACTACAGCCCAGAGTGCCGGGGGGCCCGGGGGACCCTGCTGCCTGATGCCAAACCGGACTCCCCGCCCACCCCGGAAGGGGCCCCCTCAGACTGCAGCCCCCAAAATGGAGGTCCGGGGCACTGAGGGGCGCCTTGTTCCCCAGACGACCGGCGCAGGGGAAGGCTCCTGACCTTTGTGGCCGTGAAGTGTGCAGACACTCACACCCCTTCCCGTGCTCAGAAAGGCCAGGGGGTGCCCAGGCTGCGCCAGGGAGCGGGAGAGGAAAGACGGGGCGGTGGGGGGCTCCGAGCGGACTCGCCGTTAAGGACGATTTCCTCAGCAGTCTGAGTTCTCCACGAGGAAGTGAGCCAGGTCACAGCAGGAGGAGTGGGTGAGAGGCCCAGGCCCTCAGAGTGGGGCCCTTCTCAGACGGGGCAGGGGGGCTCACCCACCCGGAAGGCGGGGTCCAGAGACCCCCACCCTCAGCTCTGGGTCTCCTGTGGACATGGGCCGGCATCAGCACAGAAGAGAAAGCAGAAGAGCGGCCCGCATCAGGCCTAGAAGCCTCTCTGTGCATGTCTCGGATGCTGGGGATGGGGCGCCTCCCTGCCCCCTCTGCCCCATGCATCAGGTGGTGTGGGGAGAACCCAGAGACCTGTGAGCACGGTCCCAGCCCAGCCTGGAAGCCTGCCTCCCCACTTCCTCTCCTTTGCTGGACCGGGCACCCCAGGATTGGTGCTCCTCCTCCCTGGTCCCCAGGCGCATCCCTGGGTGCAGCTTCACCCCTTCCCCTCTGCCTCCCTGCTACCCTTGGATGATTAGGGCTTTAAGAGCCTTGCTTCCTCCCTGCCCTCTGTTCTGCCCCCCACCCCACCTCTGGGGGGAAGGCTGGAGAAAACACAATAAATGCTGCGGTCTCTCTGTGCCCTGGTCTCCGGCAGCCCATTACCTCTCCATCCTTATGGTGTTAACAGGGGCTGAACTTCCTCCCTCCTCCTTGGGGACTTGACGTCCTGACCCTGAGGCGGGGATACAGGATAAGCACCGAGGGCCTGACCCGCCGGGGTCACTGTGCGGTGATGCAGGACGACCCCGCTGTTATCTGCCGCTCAGGCGGCCACCCGCGGTTGCCCGACCTCCACTCTCATCTCTGGGGGGTCCTCGCGTTTCCGGGGCATAGGACAGACACAGGGGGCGGACGGAGCGAGGGAGGGGTCCCGATGACCGGGTCCGCGCTGGACGCCCCCCACCCCCAGCCAGGCAGGGATGCGCATCCAGCAGTCTGCGTGTCTGACTCCCCTCCCCCCCTCCCCGGTGAGCCAGAGCAGAGATGCCCCCGAGGCAAGCGGCAGGAGCCCAGAGGAGTCCATTTCCGGGCTCTGGTGCCAAGGCGGGCAGGGCATTTGAGGGGAAGAGCTGCAGATAAAGGGCTGAGAGCCCTGGTGAGGAGGGCGGCGGCCGCAGGGGCGGCCAGGGCTCCCGGTCTGAGCCAACCTCTCTGCATCCAGCCTCCGGGCCGGGGCGGCCACATACGCGGAGCCTGGGGAGAGTCTGCCGAGAGCGTCCCTGCGAGGGCGCCTACAACTCCTGTGCCTTGGGTCAGGGTGGGCGGCAGGGACCCCCTGTCTCCCCCGCCCCTGCCCTGACCCTGCCCGTCACTGGTGGCTGAAGCAACAGTGACCCCTAACGGTTGCTGGTGGAACCACAGCTTAGGGAGCCGGGAGCGCGGGAGGTTCTCTCCCCTGGGGGGCTGGTCTCTGACGGCCTCCCCAAGACTAGAAGGGAGGAACGCTCCACACGGGAGCCCCAGGGGAGACCCACACTGTCCCACAGAGCACACAGGCCCCGACAGCAGCAGTGGGGCCAAGCCCTCTCCCCACCACCCGTACCCTAACCTGCACAGCCCTGAGTACTGCCTGCCCCACAACTGCTGGTCGTCTGGATGGGGACCGGCAGAGGGAAGGGACGCAAGTTGAAGAAGAGAGGGTTGGGGTTCCTGGGGGGGTCAGTGGGTTAAAGCCTCCCCTTTTGGCTCAGGTCATGATCTCAGGGTCCTGGGATCGAGCCCTGCATCAGGTTCTCTGCTCAGCGGGGAACCTGCTTCTCTCCTACTCCCTCTGCTTGTGTTCCCTCTCCTGCTGTGTCTCTCTCTGTCAATTAAATGAATAAAATCTTTAAAAAAGAGAGAGAGAGAGGGTTGAGCAGGTGGTGGCCCTTGGTGAGCCCGCGGGAGCACAGTCAGGAGCTTGAGAACAAGCCTCCTGATGGCTGACAGCAGGGGTCTCAAAGGGGCTGCATGACAAAGAGTTCCAACGTCCCCACTGTGGCCGTGGGACGGGGGTTTGCGAGTGGGTGTGGTGAGGAGCGAGGGGAGCATCCCACCCTAACTCGGGGGTATTTGCCCTTCTCCAAAGCCAGGAGACTAGCTCCCCGCCCAGAATCATGGGCAACAGTATTGTAGGAATCTTGGCCCCGATATTGGGTATCAGATGTCCCTTCATTCAGTTCCTGGGAAGGCAGGACATTGAAGAGTTTGGCTTCCAGGACTGAGCAGACCGGGAGCCACTCCCCCCACCTGCATCGCTCCCACCGCAATGGGAGAGAGAAGGGAGGGGGGCCCTGAGAAGAAGCAAGTGCTTCTCCACCAGCAGCACAAAGATGGTGACTGAAATCCTAGGAGAATGGGGAGGGGGCGGCGGGGGGACCCATTGGAGGGCACAAGATATTCCTTCCTGCCCCTCTCCCCAGCAACGCCCCCCAGCGGCTGCGGCTCCCAACCAACCACCCAGGGCTTCTCAGCTGGGAAGGGAGGGGTGCTGGGAGGTGGGGATGGGAGCCCAGAACCTGTTTCCACACGAGTCTACCCGCCCCACCCCCCCGACCTCTTAACTCCCCCTCCACTTGCGAGCAACAACAGGGAAACTTTCTGCTTGGTCACTTGCGGAGATGAAGGGGCATAGGGCCTCTCGGGGCCCCACCCTTCGGGGGGGGGGTCAGGCTGGTCCTCGTGCAGAGCTGCAGAAGGGGCAGGTGGGCAGAGATGCAGGGAGAGGGGTGGATGGAGGGTGCCCAGAAGACTGGGGAAGAAATCCTGAGACTGTGAAGAAGGACCCTCAAGAAGATGAGATAGGGCCGCTTCCTCCCTGGGAGCCAGAGGAGGCAGAGAGTGTGCACAAAGGTCTTGGTCAGATGAGATGCGGAGCTGGAGCCCGGGGGCGCAGCCGGCATTGCTCCTGATGCAGGACGAAGGTAGGGCTGAGTGAAAGACTGGGGGGCACACAGGAGGAATGGTGGCCCCTCTCGGCAGCACTCACCTAAGGGAGAGTACCCGCAGAAGGAGGGTCCAGGGCTGAAATCCAATCACACGTGCCAAGCTCCCATGAGCGGGAGAGCCCTACACCAGTGACCCTCACGGCCCCATCGCGGCATCACTTGGAAGCTGCAGAGACATAGGTTATGTCTGTAGTGAAAAACGAGTAGTTTCCTTTTAAGAGGAGCCCCTGGGCCCGGGGGGCTGAGGCCCAAGGCTTGGGATGGGCGAGTCAGACCTCCTACCGGTTCACCCTCTCTCTACTTGCTTGGGCGCCAGGACGTCCGACCCAAACGTATTCTCCACAATCACCATTTCCTCCAGGATCCGGGTGGGGCCAAGGTCAGTTCTCACGAATTTAGGATTGATATAATGCTTCTGTAACCTGGGGGTCTTCTGCCTGGGGGGGCAGGGAAGCAGACCCTTCTCAGAGAGGCTGAGCGACTCTGGGCCAACAACCCTCCGCTTGCAGTGTCTTTGGGACCCCAAAAAGTGCAGGCACCTTCAACCCGACCGGATCACCTTCTTCCTGGATCCCACAGTCCTTCACCAGGCTGAGCACTGTGCTTCCCTTCCCGTGGCTTGGCACGCACTGCCCCACCTCTCCTCCGGGGCTGAGTGTGGGCCACCACACCCCTGGGGCCAGCCACACCTTCCTCCCCTCTGGGCTCCTCCCCTCCTCTTTTTCCCAGCCTGGACATACCCTCTGTGGGGGGTCAGGGGGAGGGACTCCTTCCTCACTTATCAGAATAGCATCTAGTACCAATAAGTCCTCGGCTGGCAAAGAACTTCTATTTCCAAAAGAGCGAGGGAACATGTGTATTTTAAAAACAGTGATCTGAGAGGCCAGATGACCAGCCCGACCTCACACAGCCAGTTCCTGGAGGTCCGGCCTCTTCCCCCAACCCTGTCAAGGGCTGGGAGCAACTGTCCCCTCCGTCCTCTGGTCCCCATCTTTATCTCTGCCTTGGACCCTCCCCTACATGGAAACCTTCCACTTCTCGCTGCAACCCGCCTTTCCATCACCCTGACCCTCCAAGCACCTGTCCATCGATCTAGACTCTTCCCTGCCTTCCAGCAGGCCACCCGTCACCTGGGACTCCCCTGGGACTCGCCTCCAGGTGGGACCCACCCCTGCCCCCACGTCTGGGCTGAGGCCCTTCTTCAGGCCCGTTCTGTTCTTGCACCTGCTGCCTGCCGACCGCGGCGCTGGGGTCAGGAGGGGCCTCGGGAAAACGGAAACCATGTTGGGTATTTCCACAAGTGGGATGAAGATAAGGGGTTGACCTCAGTGGTACAGGAGGTGGGAAGCCAACAAGGAACACACTAAGTAACCCCGATAACCGCAGGAAAACGTTCCCAACTCCGAGCTGTGAGAACCAGCAGGTGAGCTGGGGCTCCTCTGTGTCTAGAAACTCAGAGGTGGGGTCCAGCTCTCGGAGCAGCCCGCTGGAGCTGGAGCACCGGGGAAAGGAAGCCAACAGGAAGAAGCCTGTCGTCCCCTGTCCCCGCCCCCGCAGCGGACGTCCCTGTGCAGAATCTAACAGAGACCCGCTAGCTCCCCAGTGTGTGAAATGCGGTTTCAGTCTAAGCCCGGGGCTGCAGCGACTGCGTAAACAAGGCAGGGTGGTGGGGGCTGGGAGGCCAGAGTGAGTGACCGGCGCCAGGGGTGGTTATCGTCCACTGTGATCATCCTTCCTAAAATGCACAGAGCGGCGATGACGCAGGTGCACGTGGCCCGCGCTCTCAACACAGGGAACAACGGTGTCACGTGCCCTACTGTGGCTGACCTTTGGCAGATCAGGACACGGGGGCCCGAGGAAGTCAAATAACTGGCCCCAAGCCCCACGACTAAGTAAATGGCAGAGCTGGGATTCAAAGTCCAGGCCATCCTGGAGTTTCCCCACCGCGGCCGCTGCCGGATGAACCGACAGGTGTCCCGTCCGGCGCTCGGGGACCCTGGTGGGGGCTTCGAGGAAGTCCCTACGGGCAGGAAGGTGGTCAGTACAATCATCCGTCCCCAGCAGCAAAGCACCTTGAGCACACAGTGACGCGTCTGCCGTGGGGGCGGAGTCACAGCCAGGAGCAGAGGCCACGCCCCGCCCTCGAGGAGCAGGGGTGGGGGTAGGGGGTCGGGGGTGGCCAGGGCCCCAGGACAGCTGCGCCGGGAGGAGCAAGGGCTTAGTCCACCTCAGCAGTTCCCTGCTGGAAGCCCCCCAGAGCTCCCAGGATCCAGGAGCCAAGACAAAGCGCCCCGCAGGCACCCCTGGCTTGGAGAGGACCTCAGGGCCCCCCACCCTTCCTCACTCCGCTCCTCCACCCTCCTCCACCCATCCCTGCTCCTCCACGCTGAGCATCACCGGCTCCCCCCCAAACCCGCTCTCAGGACTATCCCCCCTCCGAAGGCTTTCTTGGCCTCGTGCAACCTGGCTCAGGACGAGTGTCCTGCTCCCCACCCCCACCCCGGCTTCTAGTTAATTCCCATCAATCTGAATCACCTGGGTTGGTGTCCCTGTGTGTCTCCCCTCCGGGGGTCTTCCCTAACCCTGTGGCCCTTAGAACTCTCAGGCGCCCCAGCACGACACAGGTTTTCAGCAGACCCTGGGTGCTCTCAGGACAGGGCTAAGGGCAGAGCGTCGGAGACGGAATACAGGGTTTGGAGCCAGACCCGAACTGAATGTTAACTGAACGTACTAGTCTGCTCCTGAAAGTTACCGATCTGACTTCGAGTCTCAGTTCAACTCATCTGTCAAGTGGGAAGTCCACGGCCCAAGTCCACGGCCACGCAGGCGGCCCGAGGCCGGACATCCGCGGAGCCAGCCGCCTCCTCCCTGCGCGCCGGCCAGCCGATCCCGGAGCTGGAGCCCCCTCCGCGTGCCTGCCGGCCAACGGTTTCTCTACTTTGGGAAACTGTCCATCCAGATCCTCTGCCCATTTGTGAAGCACATTGTTTGGCTTTTTGCTATGGAGTTTTATGAGTTCTTCATGTAAACTTAATCCCTTACCGGAGATAGGATTTGCAAATATTTTCTCCCATTCAGTAGGTTACCTTTTCATTTTGTTGGTGGTTTCCTACCACACAGAAGCTTTTTAGTGCGACGGAATCCCTCTTGTTCGCTTTTGCAGCCGTCGTCCCTGTTTTGGGTGTGAGAGCCATAAAGTCATCACCAAGACTGATGTCAAGGGGCTCCCCACTTCTCTTCTGGGAGTTTGATGCTTCCGGGTCCTGTGCTTTTAATCTCAGATCTTTAATCCCCTTTTTTAAAGATTGTATATTTATTTACTTGAGAGAGAGAGAACGCAAGCAGGGGGAGCAGCAGAGGGAGAGGGAGAGGCGGTCTCCTCACCAAACGGGGGCCGGCCTCTTCTATGGCCGGCTTAACACGGGGATCCCCTTAACACAGGGATCCGTCCCAGGACCCGAAGGTCATGACCTGAGTCGAAAGCAGACCTTAGCCCCTTCACCGACTAGCTACCCAGGGTCCCCTCTTTAATCTACTTTTGGTTAATTTTTGTCCGTGGTGTGAGGTTGGAGTCCGGTCTCATTCTCCTGCGTGGGGCTGTCCAGTTTTCCCCACGTCATTTATCGAGGGGACCACCCTTCCCCCTGTGCGTTCTGGGCTCCTTGGTCATGGAGTGATAGACTGTAAGTGCCTGGGCGATTTCCGGGCTCTCTCCTCGGTCCCATCGGCCAGTGGGTCTATTTCATATCAGTGCCATGCTGCTTTGATAACTATCGTTTTGTGATGCGGTTTGAACTCGGGAAGCCTGATGCCCACAGCTTTCTTCTTTCTTGAGATTGTTTTGGCCCTTCTGAGTCTTCGTGATACACATTTTAGGTTTGTTCTATTTCTGTGAAAAGTGCCATTGGAATTTTGATAGGGACTGCGTTGAATCTGTAGATTGCCTTGGGGAGTATGGACATTCACCCATGACTTCTTATCATGGCACAACCCAGATGCCCCCTAACCCTGCACTCCCCTCTTCGCCTCCGCCCCCCGTCACCCCCTCAGAAGACAGCCCTCTCCCCTGACGTCCTGGAGGAAGCACATGACTCTGGGCACGACTGCTCTGAATCGCCAAGTGGACTCTGCCTGCCTTAGGATTCGAGCTCCTTGTGGAGAGAGGATGGGCTTTGACATTTGCTGTGTGTGGACTGTATCATGTCTCCTCAAAACTCATGTTAAAGCCCTAGCCCCCCAATGTTAGTCTGGAGAGATAGGGCCTTTAAGGAAGGAATTAAGGTGGGGCGCCTGGGGGGCTCCATCAATTGGGCGTCTGCTTTCAGCTCAGGTCATGATCTCAGGGTCCTGGGATCGAGCCCCGCGTCGGGCTCCCTGCTCAGCGGGGAGCCTGCTTCCCCCCTCCCTCTTCCTACTGCTCCCCCTGCTTGTACGATCTCTTTCTCTCTTTCTCTGTGACAAATAAAAAAATTTTTTTAAAAAAGTAACTAAGATTCAATGGGGTCTTAAGGGTGGGGTCCGGATTAGCTGGGACGGGCATCCCTGTAAGAAGAGGAGACACCGCGGTCCCCCAGCCCCCCCTGCGCGGGCACAGAGGAAGGGCCGTGTGAGGACAAGGCAGCCATCTGCAAACCAAGAAGAGAGTTCTCGCCAGAAACCAACCCTGCTGGCACCTTGACCTTGGAATTCCAGACTCCAGAACAGTGAGGAGAAAATAAATTCCTGTTGCTGGTGCCCACCCCCGCCTCCAGTCTGTGGTATTTCATTACGGGAGCTCACACTAACACATGTGCGGCCTCAGGGAAAGTGTCCCGGGGTGCGGTGGGGGGAACACCACACAAACTGTCTAACACACATGTTCTTTTTTTTTTTTTTTAAGATTTTATTTATTTATTTGACAAAGAGCAAGCACAAACAGAGGCAGAGGGGGAAGCAGGCTCCCCACTGAGCAGAGAGCCCGATGCGGGGCTCGATCCCAGGGCCCTGAGGTCATGACCCGAGCCGAAGGCAGATATTCAACCGACTGAGCCCCCCAGGGGCCATGACAGGCATGTTCTTGAGTCCTTCCTGATCCCTGCCGGGCCGTGTGCAGGGCTGAGGGGCTCCCAGACCCCGGCCTCCACAAGCCCAGCCAGAGGGCAGACGTGTTGTCTGGGCCTCGCCCCGGCCGTGAGGAGACAGAGGTTCCCAGTGCCCCTCACAGTGCCAGGAGCTGGCAGGAAAGAAGGGACCCGCACTCTAGCTGCTCCTCTGGGTCAGACCCTCTGCCGCCGGGTGCCCACTTCCCAGTGGAATCCCGCAGCCACCCCTCCCGCGGGCCCTTCTCGCCCCATTGTCCTGCTGGGACACCTGAAGCTTGGAGAGGGAAGGAGCGATTGCCCAGGCTGACCCCGGCACGAGGGTCGAGGGGGCCGAAGACACAGGTAAAGGGGACAGACAGTCACAGTCTCGGAGAGAGTAGGCTCTCCCAACAACCTCCATCTGATGAGATGTTGAGGTCCCCACGAGAGCCGGTCTGCATCCACAGAGCTGCAGTGGGAGGGTGAGCTGTGCCTGGGTCTCCGAGATCCCTGCACCTGCCTGGGCTGCGTGGGACTGAGGCCATTTGAAAGGCGAAAAATGCTTCTGTTGCAATCATCGCAAAGTGCATCAAAGTGGCGGGCAAGTTTTCCAGAACACACAGTGAGGGGTGCAGAGAAGACGCGGAGGGCACCTCTCTGTCTCATCACCAACCCCTGGGGGCCGGGACCAGGTTAAGGCGACAGTGTTCAGGAAGAGGGAGCAGGCAGCTGGGGGGAGGTGAGGTCCTGGGGTGTGGGCGGGGGGGACAGTGGGCAGAGCGCACCCCTGCCCGGAGCTCTTTGGGCTGAAAGCCAGCTGCCTAGACCCCTTCCTGGGCACAGGGCAGCGGATAACCCAGGTGCGGGGACTTCTCCTGCAGCCCCCAAGCCAGCCAGGACCCAGCCCACATCCCCTGCGGCTGCCCGCACGCCACGCCCATTCCTTCTGACACACGTTTGCATCACTGGTTCCTCTTCTGGGACCGCCTGTGCTCACCTCCTTCTACCCTGCTCGCCCTCCACGACTCCGCTCAACCTCCTCCTCTGACGGCCAGTGCCCCACGCACATGGGCGCACCAGGCCAGCCCGGCCCAAGGCACCAGCCCGCACCACTGTCCCTGACAAGAAGGATCTGTTGGCAGGCCCGGCTCCCCCTCCTGGCATCTTGGGCCAGGATCCTTTTTGCTGTCTGGGTTCTTGGCACCAAGCACAGTGCTTGGCACTTAGTCCTGGACTCTTGGCTTAAATCACGGCGAAATTAGTAAAGGAAGATCTAGTTTCTAATCCCAACTTCTGAGACACTGAAACACCCGCCGACAGCACCTAACTTCTCTGAGCGTCAGTGCAGCCTTCTGGGAAATGGGGGGATGCTCCCTGTCCCTTTATCGGCGAGCATCAGATGGGAGAGCAGTGGGACTGGTCTCTGGTGCGGCCGGAGGCATAAGCACACTGCGACTTTAAGAAGTCAGCATCGAAGTAACAGTAACTGCCAACAATGTCGCTTCTGATCACAGCCTGCTTCCCCCAGGACTGTCCCTCCCGCCCCCAGGATTGCTGGGCTTCGCCCTAACCCAGCTTCATTAACTGCTGAAAGTGAAGCCAAGGCCCCCTTCCCTCACAGACTCCCTATGACCTCAGAAAGTCCTTCCAGAGGTCTGCCCCACATCCTTCCTGCTGCAGCCCTGCCCCCTGCACTGCTCACGTGCCCCAGGAGCACAATCCTGTGTTGGAATCGCCCGGGAGCCCGAAGCCCAGGCACCTTATTGGGGCTTGTCCTTTGGAGGCCGACATCTCTATTGCTCCTGCTTAGAGCAAAAGCTGAGGGAGAGACAGGGAGGGAAGCAGAGAGAGAAAAGGGAGCGAGGTCCAGAGCGAGGGAGTAGAGGGAGAAACAGGAGGGATCGAGGTCAGATGGCAGTCAGGACTTCCCAAAACCCAAAGACAGACTGACACAAATACCCACCCACCCCACCGCCACCGCCTTCAGCTGTCTGGCTTCCGGGGGAGGGACTGGTGTCTTACGGCTTTCCATGACGCGGGTCCTCTGCTAGGGCTGGGGCTGTGGGTGAGGCGACACTTCCTGCCCTCGGGGGCTAAGGTGAGAGAGATGAGTTGCTGAGTGTGCACATCGTTTCAGAGAACACACACGCACACGCACACGCACACACGCCCGGCCCCGGGGGGCTCTGTTCTCAGCCCAGGACCCCATGGAGTTCCCCCTGGCCCAGATATGCCCCCAAGGTAAGTGTGAGGTTGGAGATTGTGGGTGGACGGACATCCAGACCCTCATTACCCCTGCTGGTTCCAGGTCCGAGCTCCCACTTCGGGGGGGGGGGGGGGAGGGCCCCACCCTAAGCCAGAGCTGGCCCGGCAGACTGGCAGGGTGCCCACAGCTCCTGCTCCTCCTCCAGGGCGCCAGGCTGCTCAGCCCTGGGGACATAGGTGGCTGGGTCTGCTGAGTGCTTCTTGGAGAGGAGGGAGCAGGAGAACAAGGCCCGGGAGGCAGAGGATCTTGGCCACAAAGAGAGGCCATGCTACCCCACCCCCCCGCACCCTGCACCCCTCACAGTGGGACTCTCTGCTCCCCCACACCGGTCTTCCTGGCCAGCCAAGGCCTCCTCGGCTCCTTACTCCTCCCCCTTGAGGGACCCCCTGGGCTCCCACCTGCCTTTCTCCTCTCCGACTGTCCCTGTCCTCCAGGTCCCTGGTCAGAGGCCTGCGGGGTCCCCGGGAGCCTGGGGGAGACGCAGTCCGTCCCTGAGAAACCTCAGCTGTCCTCTTTGCACTAACAGGGATCGGCAGAGCCCCTGCCCCTACCTTCAGCACCTTCCAGCCCAGGGAATTGGCCCACAGGGGATGCCAGGACGTGGCCTTGCTCCAGGGGCCCAGACTCCAGGCCCTGAAGGCCGAGGAGGCCCAGCCCAGCCCCAGGGCCGCAGCTGTCCACGCTGCGGTGAGTGGGAACGCGGCCCGCACAGCGTCCTCTTCAGCTCCCATCCCCCCACCGGTGAGGCTCAGCAGATGGACAAGGGCCAACGGGAGAAATCAGGGATGAGCTGGAGCTGCCCACAGGGCTCGGGCAGGGAGGGAGAGAGGGAGCAGACGTGGGGAGTATCTCCTTCCTTCACCATCGTGTCCCCTCCCTGTCCCTGGGGCACTGGGGCTGAGTCCGCGGGTGACCAGGGTACAGGGTGCTGGGTCCCAGAAGCAGGTATCTACATCCCTGTCCGTGGCCTTCACCGGCCCAGTGCATCCGGGCCTCAGTCGCTCTCACCCAGCAGGCCATCCGGGCCCCCTCCGATCCAGCCCAACCCCTCCTACAGGAGGGTGAGTCCTCCCTCATTCTGTCCTCTGGGGTGACGGATGGCATCGTGTCCCTCACCCTGCAGGCCAGGGAATGAGTTCCTGTCCTTCTGGAAGGCCTCACACTCACTGAAGCTCAGGCTAAGAGCTCACTGCTACTGGGTTAATGGCCCTCGGGCCCAGAGGGAAGTGGACAGAAATTCCCTGGAAACCAAAGCAGTTGGAGTGAAGAAGGGGTTTTAAGCCGGACCCTGAGAGGCACTTTCTGGGCAGTTATAGCCTAAAATGGGCAAATGGGATGGGGAGCAGGGGTGAGGCTGAGGAGGCGGCAGCTGGCTGGCACCAAGAGGAAGCCCAGGAATCATGGCTATACTCCCAGGCATCTCCTCAAGCCCCCGGGGCTGCTTCCAGCCCTGAGGATGCTGGGAAGGCGGAGGAGAGGCCGGAGGAAGGAGGCCAGTCCCTGCAGGCCGAGACCCGGGCGTGGTTCCAGAAGACCCAGGCCCACTGGCTCCTGCAGCGCGGGGCTGCCCCCCCCTGGTTCCACGGCTTCATCACCAGGAGGTGAGTCACCCGGCGGAAAGGGGCCCCGGGGTGGGGGGGGGGTGCTGGGCCAGTCCTGGGTCCCTGGGCCCAGCAGCAGCTCCTGGAGGCAAGTCCCGCTCTGAGTCCTGGAGGCCCCCAAGCTAATCTCTGAGCGTCTGTCCTGGAGGGGGTCCCTGCAGGGGCTGCGGCCCGCTCGCTCTGGGGCCTCCGCCTCCATTCCCGGCTCTTGACCTCCAGTCCTCGTGGTCTCCCCGGCCTCCCAGCCCCCCTGCCTCTCCAGCCTCTGCTCTTGTCTCCCTGGTAGGCCGTCCCTCCTGCATTTCTGAGCTTTGCTTCTCCTCTTCCAGCCCAGCCTGTGACTTCAGAAATCTGCAGGTCTAGCACCGCCCCAGGGCACCCCCACCAGGCTGCCCTCCAGAATGAGGCTGCAGGAGGGCGCAGGGCTGGGAGCTCTCCTGGGTGGGACCCCTGGCCCCGGCCCTCTCCAATCCCTGCGCAGGGCGTCAGACCCAGGTCCTCTCTGTCATCCCTCCTCTGCCACCTGAGCCCGCTCAGCTGGGACAGACCCGAGGCTGGAAGTCTTCTCCATCGCCCACAGGGAAGCCGAGAGGCTGCTGGAGCCCAAGCCTGAGGGATGCTACTTGGTACGGTTCAGCGAGAGCGCTGTGACCTTCGTGCTGACCTACAGGTGAGGGGCGGGGCGGGAGCAGGGGCGGCGCCCCTCCCGCGGGGGTGGGCGGGTGGGGGCGGAGCTTCGGCCCAGCGGCGAGGTGGGCTGGGCGCTCCTGTCGCGGGAGGGGCGGGGGCCGGCGGGGAGGGCGGGAGGGAGGGCCTGGCCCCGCGCTGGTCTCTGACCCGACGGCGCCCTCCAGGAGCCGGACTTGCTGCCGCCATTTCCTGCTGGCCCAGCTGCGGGACGGGCGCCACGTGGTGCTGGGCGAGGACAGCGCCCACGCGCGGCTGCAGGACCTGCTGCGACACTACACGGCGTGCCCGCTCAGCCCCTACGGGGAGACGCTCACTGAGCCCCTCGTCCGCCAGGTACGCCCGGACCCCAGACCCCGGGGACCCCGGCCACAGGAGCCGCCTTCTCATTCCAGCGGGCGACCCAGCCATAGGTCACTTGTCCCCTCTGTGCCCCCAGGAATCCCTTCGAGAGGGATATGTGCAGGGGCAGGCGTCCTCCAGGGACCCGCGCAGGCACACGGGGTCATTTGTGTTTAAAAGTAAGGACCGTCTACTGAGTGCCCAGGACCTGGAAATAGACCCTCGGACAAGACCCCGGGGCTCAAACCCACGGGGCAGCCGCAGCAAAGACAGATAGACGAGAGCAATCAAGTGTGATGAGAGGAAACAGAGTGAGTGCCACTGTGCCCACGGGGAGGGAGCGTGTCAGGGAGTGGTTCCCCGAGGCTGGTCAGCCAGTTCCGGGACCACCATGCACGGGGCAGTGGTCTGGGCACGGGCAGGGCATACAGCAGAAACAACTGACCAAAACGTGCCGTCCGGAGCTTACATTCTAGTGCGGAGACAGCGGTAAGACAGAGAAACAGATAATCTGCAATATGTCCAGTAATGACAAATGTGTGCTAAGAAGACAGGGAGTGGGAGGGTCGGGGCTGTTTTATGTAGGGACATCAGGGAAGGCTACTGTGGTGAGGGGACCTTTAAACCAAGGCCTGGATGAACTCAGGGAAGGAGCCAGGCAGACAACTAGAGGAAACACCTTCTGGGCAGAAAGAACAGCAGGTACAAAGGCCCTGCGGTACGAGCCTGCCTGATGTGTCTGCGGAAGAGTGGGAGCCGTCAGGAGGCTCGCCTGGGTGGACAGGTACGAAGTGAGACCAGAGTGAGGGAAGGGGGACCCGTAAACTCTTATATGGATTTTGGACTTTATTCTGAGCGTGACATGACCTAGCAAGTTAGGGAGGCGCAAGGGGGACAGATGGAGGTGACTTCCCTACTTCCAGTGAGCTGATAGCAGCCTGGGCTAGGTGGCAGAGGCGAAGGGGCGAGGAAGCGGAGTGCAGACTGTGGAGGTTTTTTGGTTAAGATTTTATTTATTTGAGAGAGAGAGAGAGAGGTCATGCACAAGAGCGAGGGGAGGGGAGCAAGAGGGAAAAGCAGACTCCTCTCTGAGCAGGTGGAACCGGACACGGGGCTCCACGACCCCGAGATCATGACCTGAGCCAAAACCAAGAGTTGGATGCCCAGCTGGCTGGGCCACCCAGGCGCCCCGCAGGGTGTGTTTGAAGGTGGAGTTGACAGTTCTTGCAGGGTTGGATAGGAGGGTGAGGAGATGGGGTTGTCACTGATGGAGGTGAGGGAAGCAAACCCTGGGGCGGGGGCGGGGGGAGGTGGCGCAGATCAGGGGCTCAGCACCACATGCACCATTGGAGATACCGGGTCAGTATTCAAATGGGGATGTCAGTGGTCACGTGGCCGGCTCAGTCAGAGGAGCCTGTGACTCTCGATCTCAGGGTCATGAGTGTGGAGCCTCACATTGGGCGTACAGTTTACTTAAAAAAATGGGGATGTCGGGGCATCTGGGTGGCTCAGTTAAGTGTACCGACTCTTGATTTCAGCTCAGGTCGAGATCTGAGGGTCGTGAGTTCTAGCCCCGTGTTGGGCTCCATGCTCAGCGGGGAGTCTGCTTGAGAGTCTCTGCCTCCCTCTCCTTCTGCCCTCCCCACCCTGTCAAAAATAAATAAGTAAATCTTTTTTTATTTTTATTTTTTTTTTAAGATTTTATTTTTTTGACGGAGAGAGAGAGAGCGAGCAAGTGCAGGAAAACCAGCAGGGGGAGTGGGAGAGGGAGAGGGAGAAGCAGGCTTCCCGCTGAGCAGGGAGCCTGATGTGGGGCTCGATCCCAGGACCCTGAGATCATGACCCGAGCTGAAGGCAGATGCTTACTGACTGAGCCACCCAAGGACCCCAGTAAATCTTTTTTTTAAAATGAGGATGTCCAGGAGGCAGTTGAAATATGTGGGCCTGGAGTTGGGGGCAGAGGTCTGGGCTGGAGATCATCAGCACACAGAAGGATTGACTGTGAAGCCTTCAGGAGGCCTGAAATCTCACCCGGGAGGGAGCGTGGATGGAAAAGAAAGGAATAGCAAGTCTCCAGCATTTGGAGTGTGCAGAAACGAGGGCAAACCTACAAAGAAAACTGAGAAGGATCAGCCAGAGGGAGAGGAGAAAAGCCAAGAGCATGTGGTTCTCTGGAAACCGAGCAAAGAAAATGCCCCCCGGGAGGGTGGGTCCTGCGCTGACCACCGGCCTTGGCCAGGGGCGTGGGGGGGTGACCTGCGTCAGTTCAAGGAAGCATGCCTGTGGGGGGACTGTGCCTGTGGGGAGGCCTTGCCTGGACCTTCACGGGGAACGGCGGACACGAAGATCCCCCAGCGGCGGGAACAGGGGGCAGGGACATCTGGAGGCAGAGCGGTCAGGTGCCGGCTGTCTGACCAGGTCTCGAAGGGTCCTGTCTCCGCACTCCTCTGGAGTTTGGACGTCCCCCCGAAGGACAGACAGCCACCCAAAGGCCGCCGGGGGCATCTGTTCTGCTCACTCTGGCCTCGGAGTGAAGGCTGGGTTGCAGGGCAAGATGAGGCAGGGGAGGCCTGGGCTGGGGTCCAGACAGTGACACGCAGAGAAGCCTGCGGATGTCAGGTTGTTGAGGCAGCGGAAGGGGCAGGGCCTGTGGGCCACGAGACCTGGGGGGGCTCCTAAGGGGCTGGCTCAGCAGCAGGGTGGGGGTGCCGCTTTTTAGTCATAAAGGGACTACAGACACAAGAGGGGGGGAAGGCCAGGGAAAGAGAATTCTGACGTGGATCCGTGAAGCCCGCAGTGTTCACACACCTCTAGAGGCAGATGTGTCCTGGGTGGGTCTCGGAAGCCCGAGGAAAGCCCTGTGGCCTGAGCAGACCAGAAGCAGGGGCCTGTGGACAGCCAAACTCTCCGCTACAGCCCAGCTTCCGTGGGAAGGGACCCTCCCTCTGTAAGGTTCATCTTCCTGGAGGCGGTCTCTCAGCCCCCAAAATATATAGCTTAACCCCCTACAAACTACTCCTCTGGCTCAGAACGAAACACAGGCAGGGCAGCCGGGGACATCTGTCCCCATGCTAAACATTGTTAGGCTACAGGCTTGTCAAGCCTTGTTGCATTTTTACAACCACAGGCACAAATGGAGACTCATCTGGTCTCTGTTTCAGGTGCAGTTAAGGTCAAGGCTAGACCCAACCTGAGACCAGACCTACTTTAATCCCCTCCCACCCTCACCCCCACCCCTGACTCCCGTTGGTCCCCTTGCCACCTCCATCCCCTGTTCCTCACCCAGGGAACCCCACCAGTCCACATTTCTGTGCCCCTCCCCCACACCTCCTCCACCAGCACCAGCTTGCTCTGTCCTCCTGGATCCCCTGGCCGCCCCTACCCACCATCCCTCCTGCACCAAGTCCCTGAGGCCTCGATCTTTCCCCACAGACGGCTGAGCCGGCAGGACTTTCCCTGGGCACGGAAGTGTCAGAATCTGGACACAAGGACCCACACCCTCAGTACAGCCCGGTCGTCAAGAAGCTGCAGAACGTGACCCCCACGCAGAAGGAGGGGACCGGGGAGCAGAAGGAGGTATTGGGCTGGAGGGGCTGAGGGGAGGGGAAGCGGGTGCGGCAAAGGGAGGGTCCGGCGGGGGCGGGGCCTGAGGGAGGGGAGGGGCCCGGGTGTGGGCGGGGCTCCGGGCGCCGCAGCCTCCGCCCCTCCTGGGTCGCTCTGACGCCCCTCCTCCCCCGGCCTGGCCTTCTCTCCCCGTCTCCCCAGCCGCCCAGGCCCAAGCCTCCCGTGCCCGCCAAGCCTCAGGTGCCCCCCGAAGCCTACACGAGCCCGGCCCCGAGGCCTCGCCCGGCCCCGCCCCCCAAGCCCCCCAACCCCATCTACCAGGAGCCTGACGAGCCCATCGCCTTCTACGCCATGGGGCGGGGCAGCCCCGGGGAAGCCCCCTGCAACGTCTACGCAGAGGTGGAGGTGGAGGCGCTGCCGGACGCTGGGGGCCCGCCCTGCGTCCTCGGGCACCTGGCCCTGCGCAAGTGCAGGTCCAGGCCCGTCCCCGGTGGCCAGGTAAAGGGGTGCAGGGAGGAGGCGGACCCCGGGGAGGACGTCCCGAAGGCCGATGGGGGAGCGCAGCGAAGGCGTTCAGAGGGGATGCCGGGGTCAGGGTGAGGGTCGGAGGTCTGAGGTCGCCTGGGAAAGTCAGAGGCTCGTCAGCCAGTGGCCCTTTGCCAGGCCCTGCAGTCACGGGGCCCGGCCGCCCCTTTGTCAAGCCCCTTCACTTCTCAAGGAAGCAGTGGCCCAGGCCTCCGCCTCGGCCCTCCCCCAGGGGAGCCTGCATTTTGGTCCCTGTCCCTCTCACGCAGTCGAGGCCACCGATACCCCACCCTGTGCCAGGAATCTTGGCTCCAACCATCACCCTTGGTTGGAACTTGGGGCCTCTGCCGGGCAGGCTCCCTACCCTCTGCCTTCACCTCCCCATCATCCTGAAGAGCACGTGAAGTCCCTCTTAGCTCAGATGAGCTCAGGGGAGGGGGCACCCGCACACACTCCCCCTTCCCACTTCCACTCCCTCCCCACCTCCTCCGTTACCCCCCCCCATCAGTGCAAGTCAGTGTCCCTGTGTCCCAGGGCGGCATTAGACCTCCTGGCCACTCCCACCCTCTCCCTGGGCCTTGGGCCCCCTCTGCAGGCCCTCTCCCACCCTCCCTGCGATGCCCCAGGCCTGCGTCAGCCCCTGAGCCTGGTCCCCCACTCCCACCCCCTTCTGCAGCACTAGAGATGAGCCAGCAGACCCCCCACCATCCCTGCCCACTGCCCTCCAGGCTCCCGCTCAGCCCCCAGCGCCCCACGGCCTCCTGAACTCAACATAGCAACTCGCTCTCACCCTTCTCCCCAGACTGCCCTCCTCTTTCTCCCAGCTGGACTGATGACTCTGCTGTCACCTGACCATCCGAGCCAGAATCCCCAGGGCTCCCTTGACATCCCCTTCCCACCCCGACTCCTCATAGGTCCTGATTCCTGCTGGATCCCTCTCCCCAGTTTCAGCCTCGTCGTCCCTCCTCGGGATTTTCCAAGAGCATCTAAACTGGTCTAAACACCACCCTCGCAGCTTCTGACCACTTTGCCCCAGAGAAACCAGAATGGTCTTTCTAAAACAGCCCCCCTGGCCCACGCGGCCGTCCATACTGGTGGAGGCAGGGGACCCCCTCTTCAGCGGCTCCTTCCTCCCAGAGCTGTTCACGTGTCTCTGAGCACACCCTCCCGCTGCCCGGTGACCTTCTAGTCGACGTTGAGGACCAGCTTGCCCCTCTCCTCCGGGCAGACTCCCCAGACACGACCGCACCTGCTGTGCCTCTGATCACCCCGGTCTCCCCTGTTTCCCAGCAGAGTGCAAGCCGTGGGAGAGCTGGGGCTGGGGCTTACTCCTCTGTTTCCAGAGCACCCGGCACAGGGCCCGGCCCAGAGCAGGTGCTCAGGAAAGGGCTGCAGAGTGAATGAGCGCGGCTTAGAGCTCTGTGCAGGCCAACATCTGTTAAGGCCAGAGGCCGGCCCTCGAGGCTGCACGTAGGCCTGAGAGGCAGAGGGTAGGGGTGTGACCTCGGATCGCCTTTCTCTCAGCAGAACCTGGGCGGCCAGCAGCCGCACTCGGAGAATGCTGTGCCTGGACAAGGCCCTCCCGCACCCCACCAGCCCCTGCCCAGCTGGGGGCACACCCTCCCGCACAAGCTTTCCAGACAGAGGCCGGAGGCCAGAGGCCAGGCGTGGCTTCCCCTGGGGCCTCATCAGTAGCCCGGTGAGTCAGCCGGGGGAGGATAACCCAGGACGCCGGGTCCACAGACGTTTTGCACACCGGCCGCCGAACACACACACCGTAGGCGACCAGAGCTAGCAAGGACCTCAGCCGTCATCTATTGCAAAGATGGTGCAAAGGTGTCACCTTGCATGCCAACTGCCATCCATTGGTCGTGGCTGCCTGGAGCACTGCCCTGGGAAGGATGTCCGGTACTCAGCAGAAAAGAGCATCGTGATTGATTAGTGATGTCTGCTGCGGGCAGGGAGCAGGGGGAGCTGTGTCTCCTTTGCCCTTACTGATCCAGGCCAAGTCCCCCGCGGTGCAGATGAGGAGACAAAGCCAGAGAGGGACTGTGACTCGGCCAAAGCCAGAGACTAGAACGCGGGCTTCCTCATCCCCGTCTGGCATTCTGTCTCTCACCCCGCACCCTGCTCTCCGCAGGAAATGTTAGATCTCCTCCGATGGCAATCTGGCAAGTTTCCAGAGTTCCGCTGCTCTCGGAGGCCTGGGTGCTGGCTCCCTCCCCCAGATCCCAGCTTAGCCCTGTCCCTCCGACAGGTCTGGGCCCCCACCCAAAGAAGCCTGGAGTTCAAAGGGGCAGAGGTGCACTCGGCTTTTAGGGACACGTGCGCTGGTTCCGCCCCGAGTCCCCGAGAAGCTGGTGGCAGGGGGATCTGAGGACCTCTGAGTTAGTGTGCTAGGACCCGTGCTGCCTCCCTCCGCCCCGGCACCTCCTCCCGGAGTCTGGTTTCCTCGGCCCTCTGAGCCTTTGGGTCTGGGCCCTGGTCCAATGCTGCTGTTGTCTGAGGAATGGTTTGGCGAGAACAGATGTTAGAACTTGTTTGTTGATTCTTGTCTGGCTAATAAATCATCACCAACCACCTCTCCCCACGGGGATCCAAGAACGCCAGCCTCCTTCTGTCTGTCCCCCTTTTGCGCTCTCCCATGGTGGAAGGCAAGGGGTTGAGCCGCCACTGCAGCGGGGGAGCGGGTCTGGGGGTTCCGAGATACCCAGGAAGGGCCACAAGTCTGGGGGCTGGGGCTGCAAGGTCGGGAACCGCGAGGTCTTTCTTGGCTGGGCAGGTAGCGAGGGGGAGGGGCGGCTGCATCACCGGGGACACCAGGAAAGAAAAGGGGCAGGGAGGAGAGCAGGTGAGGGGTAGGCCCTGCCCCCTGCGCCCTGAGCTGGGCAAAGCTCTACGCTCTGGGCTTCGAGCGCCCCCCCGAGGACTCTGCTGTGGGGCTTGTTTTTCCCTCTGACTGGGGCTCTCGGAGGCCGGGCACGCCTGCCCTCCAGAAGGCACTTGGGGTTCTGGGCGCTCCTTGGACCCGTCCATGCAGCCAGCCCCTGAACCCGCTCTTCCGCGAGAACTTAGTCAAACCAGCCCGGGCCCCTCCCTCGAGGGGGCCTGCAACCTGCCGAGGCCCAGAAACCCCGCAGACCCTCCCCTGAAGCAGAGCTCCCGAGGCCCCAGCCCGTGACTAGCGCGCTCCCCGTCTTCCGGGCCAGCGCTCAGCAGCTTTAGGGGCTTTGGCTGCTGAGTCAACAGAGTCGGGCTTCCACCCTCCTCTGTCTGCAGGTCTCCCGAACCGGGGGAGATGGGGAGGGAAGCGGATGGGACGGGAGGAGAGGGAGCAGATGGCTTTGCCCACCAGGGAGGCTGTCAGAGCCCGGCCAATGCTGGGGCGGAGGGGGCAGAACAGGGGGGCTCGGTGTCCGCGAGAGCTGGAAGTCAGGGTCTGAAACGCATCAGACCCGGGGGTAGGACGGGCCATGCCGGTGCAGGGAGGGGACAGAAATGACTAGTGACCCCCCTAGGTGTTCCTGAAGGCGCAAAGCCAGGCGGGGGAGGGGGGGGCAGCAAAGCTCTCCCTCCCTTGGCAGCTCTGCAGAAGCGGTGCTGGGAGAATCAGCCCGTGGCACCAGGGAGAAGCCGGGCTGTTGTGACATCGTGCTAGCTTGTGGCACGGCGGCCCTTCCTCGGCACCACTGGTCCCCCAGAGCACGTCCTTGCTTGCACACGGAGCTGCTGCCCAGGTTGGAGACTGTGCAAGTGAGGGGCTCACAGAAGCAGGACTGCTGGGGCTCTGGGGCATAGCAGACCCTTCATGGCTGCTTTTCCTTTTTGTTCCCCTAAATAGGAAACTGAGGTCCGGAGAGGGAAGGTGACAGGGAGCTGGGGGCAGTCAGGCCCACAGCTGGCCAGTCCAACCCTGTGCTCCCCGGGCACCAGGGGTCCCTCCTAGGCGAGAGGATAAGGCCCTCGGTCCTTGCAGGGGCTCCAGCTGCATGCCCAGCGCCCCAGACCCAGGTGGGGGGAAGTCTCCCCTGCTCACCACACCCAGCAGCGCCCCTGCCCCAAGCCGAGGTGGGGTGCTGCGCTGCGGACCCTGGGATGGAGAAGCCTGGAGAAGCCGAGGAATTCCCACAGGAGCAGCAGGTGGCTCCTCCCCAGCCAGGGACCATGCTGCCACAGGGAAGGGCATTTTCCAGCCCGTTCCATCCCCATGGTCCTTCCGGCCCTCCCCCTGCCCTCCACACAGGGTATCCTCGGGCTCGGGCTCGGGGTACTCAGAGCGGTACCCAGCCCAGCTTGAGCATGCGGAAGGCTCTTCCCTCCAGCACCGAGGCCACTGAGGGCTCTCCGCCCTTTTCCGGAGCTGTTCCCTTCATCCTGAGTGCTCCCCCAGCCCCCGCAGTAGGTCTGGCTCCAGGGCAGGGCGAGGGGCGCGTTAGCACATGAGCCCCTCTGCCCACCGTCGGTCCTGGTGCACCCCACCCTCAACCACCTCTACCTAGGGCATCTGTCCCCACCCGAAGCTAAGAGGCCAACCTGGCTAGAAGCAGCCTGCACTGCGCACTCTAGCGTCCTCGCCACCTCCCCGGGCCCCCCAGAACTTCAGCCACCCCCACGAGGGACTGCGGCTTCTTGGACAGCAAGCACAGCGCCCAGCTGGGGGCAGGACCTGAGCCCACCGGCCGATTCTCCCAGCACCATCTGTGCGCACTTTCTAAATCTGGTTTTTAGAGACCTCAGCTTCCAGGCTCTGCTCTCCTGGTCAATGCCACAGCTCGCCCTCGGGCACCGGTCAGCCCCTCCCGGAGGTGTGGGGAGGCCTGGATCCACTCCTCCCTCTGCCCTTCGGCTGGTGTTGCCACACACCGGCTTTAGCCAAGGTCATCCCCATTCTTCCTCCTCTCCTGGTCTGTCTTCCCTGTTCATTAGAACTTGAGGCCACCCCTCCAAGAAGCCTTCCCAAATGAGGACTGTCCATTTCTAATCTGCATTTCTCTTGGTGACAAGGAAGTTACATCCACCAAATAAAATGTCACCTTTGAAAGGACTAAAAGTGGCTTTAAAAAAAGTGGTATAAGGCTATTGCAGAACCCAGAGGTGCAAGGCCAGAGGCTTACACACAACTGACCTAAGCCCATGCACTTCCAGAAGCTGCTGGGACCCTCCTGGTTGAGCCTCTGCGGCTCCATCAGGCTGGGCCTCGAGCCCCAGGGGCGTGGCAAGCCAGGGGGCGCAGCCCACAAAGCCTTTGGCTCCTCGGATCTCAGACCTCGGCCAGTGGAGCCTATCCCACCACCTACAACAGCCCAGAAGGTGACCCGGTCGCCACTCCCAGTGCCTCCGAGCGCCCGCCATGGAAGCGGCGGTGGGTTGGGGCTCCTTCCTGAAGACGGGCTGCTGGATGCATGGATTTGGACCGCTGCAGCCCCGGTGTCCCTGCGGGACGCAGGAGCCCTGTCTGGCTCCAACCCGAAGTGGGTCAGATTTCAGATAAGTGGGTGGTTTCCTGTAAGTGACGAGAGCCTCTCCTGTACTTAATGAGAAACAGACTCCTCGACTTACCCAGGGAGACCCTCCCTCTCGACATCTCCCTCTCAGCCCCAGGTCCCCGCACCACTGGCTTCCTGCTGCCCCCAAGGCACCAGCACTTCCCCAGGGAGAAGCAGCAGCAGCCAGGGGCGAGCTACTGTGTCTGGTCTGCTCCCCCACCCCCGGGGGCCCGGGCACCAGGAGCTTCTCCGCAGACTCCCCCAACACTCCCACTGCAGGAGCGGGAAGCCAGTGAGGCACAGTCCTGCCGGGGCCCCAGTGCCCTCGACAACACGCTTCACGGCCGTGTGCACCAGGATCAGCGCGGTCCCCGGACCAGGGTGCACATCTCCTGCCCCTCCGGGGACCCCATGCCACTGGCAGGCATCCCGGTGCAGAAGCGGGAACTGAGGCCCATGACCCTGCTGCCCCCCCTCCCTCTCTAGCATAAAGCTCGGGGCGCAGAAGTGTCCAGGGAGATCCGTCTGGCCCCCAAGCCCTCCTCAAGGCTTCCAAACCTGTCAAGGCCAAGGACAGCCAGTGTGAACACACATCTTCTTCAGGGACAGACCACTTCTGCTGCTGGACTGAATTTGCTAAGGACTCTCGTGCCACGGAAAGAACCTCCTTGAATTCCTTTCGTCTTCAGACATACCTGAGACCAGCAATACTTCTCAGATTTGGGACCACAGGCCTCTGCCCCACACAAAGTTGTACATGTAACTCCCAGGGTCTTCAATGGCCGTGAACCCAGCTTAGAAGGTGGGCACAGAGGAAAAGGCAAAGAAATCGCTGAGGCAGCTCACAGCGGTTCGGAGGGTGCTCTACGCAAGGGTAACATCAGATCCAGAACGGGGAGAACAAGTGACAAGGGTCCGGAATGGAAAAACGAGACCACACAAAGAAGTAGGAAAGGGGTTAGGGCAAGCAACATCCATCAGACTGAATGTTTTATTTCAACAGACATCCCTGGTTTAAAAAAAAAAAAAAAAAAAAAGTGGAGGGAGGGGCTCCCCATTTCATCACACCCACCGGGGAGCCCCACCCCCGTCCAGGAACTCAGAGCCCCGTCTGAAGCATCGCTCGAGTCTTTGCTGGCTCCGAGACAGAGGAGCTGAATTTTCTAACTTTTGTTAAGAAAAATCTATCAAATGTGTTCATTCTCGCAGAGGCGAGGGCCGGGTCCTCAGGACAGAGACCCCGGGCCGGGAGCAGCGGGCCCCCGAGGTGAGGCCGGGCGTGCCGGGAGCCCTAGAATCCGTACTTGGCTTGGGTCTGCCGGCGGCTGAGCTTGTTCTCCGACCACGCGTTCTTCAGCTCCAGCTCCCGCTCCTTAGCCTGCGGCGGGGGACACGGGCGGCTGAGCCCACTGGGGTGCTGAGGGCCTCTCCCTCTTGCCTCTGCGAGCTCCCATCTAACATCTTTCTCCCCCGGAACAGTTACGGGGAGAGAGCAGAGCCCCTGAAAGACTTCATTTTCTCTTAGCTAAGCAGAAGGGGAAGACCCTGGGAAAGCAGAGAAGAGTCAGCTCTTCGGGGAAGCGGACAGCATCTCTCGGGGGCCTGACAGGGGCGGAGGCACAATAAGGACTCAAGAATCCTGGTCCTGGGACGCCTGGCCACCTCTGCCGGAGGAGCAGGCCAATATGGTCTCAGGGTCACAAGTTCAAGCCCCACGTGGGGTGTAGAAATTACTCAAAAGTAAAATAGGGGGCGGGGCTCCTGGGTGGCTCAGTGGGTTAAAGCCTCTGCCTTCGGCTCAGGTCATGATCTCAGGGTCCTGGGATCGAGCCCCACATCGGGCTCTCTGCTCAGTGGGGAGCCTGCTTCCCCCTCTCTCTCTGCCTGCCTCTCTGCCTGCTTGTGATCTCTCTCTCTCAAATAAATAAACAAAATCTTTAAAAAAAAATAAAAAATAAAAACAAATAATTAAAAAAAAAAAGAATCCTGGTCCCTTGTCTGCTAGAATTAAAACTGAATCGCTCAAGTGGAAGGCGGGCAAAGTGTGCATCTGAAAGGCAGACAAATCCGATGCCTTGGTGCCTGACCGGCCAGTGAGAGGACAGGGAGGAGGGAGGGCCCAGGAGAGGACCGTGGACGGTGGGGGAGGTACGGGGAGGTCGGCCCAGAGGGGTGGGCAGGGCCACGCGGGGGTGCGGTTTTGCTGCCGCGCACAGTGTGCTGGGTGTGGGACCCGAGAAAGTCACAGCACGTTCCTGCACAACCGGGCGCTGTGGCAAACAGCCTGGAAGGTACTGGAACCGAGACATTCTGACCTCAGCGCGGCACCTGGGGAGCGAACAGGCACCCCCCTGAAGAAGGGCTCGCAGACGCCACCCCACAGGGGTCAAGGGAGGCCGGCTCATCTCCCCCGGACCAGGAGCAGGGATTAAGAGCCTGGGTTTGAAAGAAGTTCTAGCCTCAAATCCTTTGCCTACAAAAAATACAAGTTGGGCCGAGGACACAAGGGGTCCCTGAAAGGAAGGCGAAACCAAGAGGGGACCAGTGAAAGCAGATTTCCCACTGAAATCAAAGGGCAGCACTTGCGCCCAGGGGAGGGGGGGGAAGGGGGGGAAGGGGGGGTGTCTCAGAAATACTCTCAGGACTAAATGAGCATCTCCAAGCCGCTGGGTCCTTTCAGGTAAGTAACCCTCTAACTCCAAAGACATGTTTGGATTACCTGTGTTAATTACTGGTGTGGTATTTCCTGCACAGAAGTGGGACAATGCGAAGCCACACCCAGCCCCTGGGGCACAGTCGGTTAAGTGTCCTGCCCTTGGTTTCAGCTCAGAGCGTGATCTTAGGGTCGTGGGATCAAGCCCCGTGTCAGGCTCGGCGCGAGCACGGAGTCGGCCTGGGATTCTCTCTCCCTCTGCCCCGACCCCTCCGCCTCTCCCTCCCTGGTGGGCTCGCTCATGCTCTCTCTCCCTCCAACAAATAAATAAAATCTTAAAACAAAACAAAACCAACCTCCTTATCAGGTGGGTATTTTGCTAAAAGTAGGTGAAACAGCCTTCTTCTTTAGTTTCCTAAATCCCTAGATAACCTTCCTATTTATTCATTTCTGATAAACTAGCTCTTTAAAAGAACCATATGAGAAGCCCCTTCACTGCCCTCTGCGTTCCCGTTCCGATGGCTAAATCACTCTAGGCCCTTGCACTTGAGTCTTCGGCCGGGAGCTAGGAGCGCAGCTGCAGGACACATCGCCCCCTGGTGGCCACGTGGAGAGCCCGGCTGGGCCAGGCGGCAGGAGGCTGGCGCCTGGGCCTGGCCAGCACCCGCCTGGCTTCACAGGGCCCCACAGGGCCCCACCGGCCTCGGGCCAGGGCCCCCCAGCCCTCTCACCTGATGGATCAGGTACGTGATCTGGTGCTTTCGCCGCTGCTGGCCTGTTGGCTGCTCACCTTTCTTCTGCGAGGGAAGAAAACACAATCATGAAGCCACAGAAGAAAAGCAGAGGTAGCTCACGGGCCCAGACGGGGCAAGAAGGCTGGGGACTGAGAAACCAACCAATGGCCCAAATCCTGGGGGGGGACAGTCAGCTCGGAGCTCTTTTTATGTCCGTGTTCTTACAAAACAGTCATTTTATTAAAGCCATTACACAAAAACCCCAGGCTCAGAAGACCTTCTGAAATAGGCTCCTTCTGAAACACCTTCCATCTCGGGGAAACCACCCCGCCGCACCCCCGAGAGCAGCCCAGGGCTCTGCCCGCAGTGGGCACCTGATGCCAGTCACGGTGCCCGATCGTCTAACACCGCCTCAGCTCCAGGCCGCGAGCGACCTCCGGCCCTCCGGCCCCTCTCACGACCCTGCCCGTCTCCTGTCCCCTCTTCCCCTCTTCTCTGTCCCCTCTCCCGTCAGTGTGGGCACCGACCCTGCACTTCGCCCTCCACTTCCCTCCCACCTGTCCCCAGCCCTCCCGCCTCCACCCGGAAAGGCACTGAAGCCCTCACCGCGCCCTGACCGCAAAGACTGTCAAAGCCGACACTGGTCCCGCGGTCCTCCTGCCCTCGGCCAGAGCTGCCGCAGACCAGAAGCACCTAACCAGACGCTCCCAGCTGCCCGCGTGCCTCTCCGGAGTGTCCCCAGCACGCCTGTCGTCCCCGTCAACACTCGAGCGTCCCGATGTCTCTCCCCCAGCTCCGCTGTAAACACCCCAAGGACGGGAACCACATCTTTTCCTTCTTAAAAACTCTAGCTTTAATGTAATGAGATGGTGCAAAGAGAACCCGGACCTGGGAAAACAGCAAACTCCAACTCCTTGCTGCCACGCAACATCACTTAATGCGACCGGCGAAGACGGCCACGGCGAGCCACCCCGGCCCTCGGTGAGCGCCGTCACTATGCGATGATGCTTCTCGACCCACAGTCAGGGGAGCGTGCTCTCCTAAGTGGTTTTTCCAGGAAACAGTGATGGATCTGTGCTGATCTAACCACAATCCTTTGCTCTGTCCTGTATGACCGCCAGCATCCAGTTAAAACAAACGGCTGGGGCTCAGATGGCCATCTGTGGCCACAGAACAAAGCAAAGAAAGTCGGGGGGAGGAGCAGGGAATAAGATGCCCGACCTTGGCCTGGCTGGTGCTGGGCTCAAATCCAGGGCTTCCCCACATCTCCCCCCTGCCGTGGCAGTCTCGTAAGTGTCCATATTTGCTGTACTCAGCTACTAGGTGGAGAGGAGTTCATCACACTGAAGAAAATGAGCACGGAAAGGCAGGAGCTCGGTGTGGGAAGCGTGAGGAATAAAGCATCTGAAGGCCCACAGCTGGCTATAATAAACAACAGGAAGAAAGCAGAGAGGAGGGGTTGTGCGCGCAGAAGCTAAGCCCCCAGGACTCTGCAGGTACGCCCACACCTCCAAGAGGTGCTGAGCCAGGCCCCAGCTCGACAGCACGGAGGAGGGACCGGACCCTCGGCAGAGGGCAGAACGGCTGTGGGCTCCGTGCAGCCAGGGAAGCAGCCACAACCCGTCAAAGCTCTTCCCAAGTGCACCACGGGACACGGCTCCCACTGCTCACTCTTAGCAACCCGACTCCACCAACCAGATGGGAAGCCAAGTGCTGCAAAGCTTTGGAAAGCAGAAGCTGCTCCCGTGGGGCTCGGCACACCCCACGGCGTGGGCGGCGGGCACGTGTGAAAGGTGCCGGGCCCGTAACACTTGGGGCTGGGGGGCAGGACGGGTAGGCCCAGATTCTGCTCTGGGGCCACGCGACAGACCTTCCCACTTACTTTGCTGAATGACTTCATGGTTTTCTCTTCTGTCAATGACTTGGTCATCCACTGCTGGGCCCCACTGAGCTGGTCGTCACCTTTGATCTCCACAAAGTTGACCTCCTCCCGCCCTCGGTTCCTCTTGCCCTGCAGCCGCTTAAACTGGCAAAGGAAAAAGAAAGCAGGGCTAGGGGCTCTGGGTGGGGAATCGGGATGTCACTGGCGATCCAGAATTTACAGGATGGTTTTGTAACTCCCCGGCCCCCTGCACCCCAACTCCCCGGCCCCCGTACGCCCCACCACCTACCAAGCTCCTCTAAAGCCAGAGGAGAGGTGCTTCTCAGAAGATCTCCTGCTCTCAGGGAGAGGGAGGCCCAGGCAGCACCCCAAACATGAGTGAGCGCGGGAGATCACTGCTACGAGTTTGTATTTGAGTCACACACACACTGCATCTACCTAAAAGCACTGTATACAATTCTCAAATGAAGAATTCAGGCTAGGGGGGCGCCTGGGTTGCTCAGTGGGTTAAAGCCTCTGCCTTCGGCTCAGGTCATGATCTCAGGGTCCTGGGATCAAGCCCCGCATCGGGCTCTCTGCTCAGCAGGGAGCCTGCTTCCCCCGCCCCCTGCCTGCCTCTCTGCCTACTTGTGATCTCTATCAAATAAAATAAATAAAATCTTAAAAAAAAACAAAACAAAACTCAGGCTTAAAAAAAAATAAACCCTACAATTTCTCCTCTAAAACTTGGTTTTATGGGAAAATCCATAAAACTGGGATGGGAAGTCTGCTCCTTCCCATGGACTTGGTATCACAAAATGAGCAGACACTGCGCCAGAGTGGACCCAGAGAGCGAGCTGGGGAGAGGGGGCCTCACAAGAAAGGCCTGGCAAATTGCCTGGGGGGAGACTGCTACTCCCCCTCCTCATCAAAAATGCAGATCACACCAAAACCACCCAGAGATGTTCCTGGAAGGTAGTGTGTGAGGGACTCTAATGAAAAGCACTCAGGGGCACCTGGGGGACTCCGTCGGTTGAATGTCTGCCTTCGGCTCAGGTCATGATCTCAGGGTCCTGGGATCGAGACCCAGGTCGGGCACCCTGCTCAGCGGGGATTCTGCTTCTCCCTCTGCCTCTGCCCCTCCCCACCACTCGTTCTCTCTCCCTCGCTCTCTTAAAATTAGTCAATAAAAACATTTAGGGAAGAAACAAAACACTCAGAGACTTGAGTGGAACCCAGTTCCGGTCTGAGCATTATCAGCGAGGATCTGAGGGGCAATCCACCCACAAAAAAATAACTTTCGCCACGGGATGAGCTCTCTGCTGCCTCTAGGCAGAGGACAAAAAGGGCTGAACTATGGGACTTGCTGGGGACGCACCCACAAGGGATGAACACGTCAACCACAGGAAGAAAAATGCAGAGGGGCGGATACCCTTCTGTGAAAAGGTGAGCAGACGATTATTTTTCCTAAAAACCTGTATCCTCCAACCCCCTCCTAATGGGCCACGACCTCCCTTCGGAGAGAACAATCCTTTCCATCGTCCATACAGACTGATGGCGCGGGATATGGGGTTTTCGTCTCTCCTTGGGCTGGTTAGGGACCTCAGCAGCAGGTTACCCAGGAGTGGGACACGGGCCCTACTCACCGTGGCTGCTGTTCCCTCTCCAAATCTACTCTCTGCATCTCCTTTCAGGCGAGTAAGCGCCACATTTTGGGTAGGCACCTGACCGCCCACCCAAACACACGCCCCCCTGCCCCCCGCAACCATGTGTGGCCACGGGGCCAGATTCTAGTCAACAAGGACCTGTGGGGAGGTCTCCTAAATGGAGAGGGAGAGAATCCTTCTTCTGGTGTTCTCCCTGGGCCGTCTGAGCTGCCACTGACGGCCAGAGGACGGAGGCCACAAACAGGGCGAGCAAAGTGACCATCAGGAGGGGACTGGGACCCCGGGCCTGCTTGCCTCACACCTTCTTGGAGGAGAAAAAAAGTGAGCTGCCCTGATCTAAGCCACCACACTTGGAGTTTCCAGTTAGGGGCCGCCGCAGCGAAGCCTGACTGAACACAGCTCAAAACACTGTTTTCTCTTTAGTTTCAGATTTGAACCCCAGTGTCCATGGGTCTGAGCTGGTCACCGGTGCTTTAACTTACTGCCTCGTCGTCGATGAAGGAGGCGTCTGGGGCAATTTCCTGGGGGGGGACCAGGGCCGGGTCCTGTGCAGGGTAGTAGCCACCACTGTAATAATCCTGCAGCCGAGAGGGGACAAAACACACCAACTGAGGGGGGGGCGGAGCAGACCCCACCCGAGGACTCAAACCCACCAGTCCAAGCTGCAGATCCCAAGGATCCCAAGGACCCACTCTGAACTCAAGAACAATCTGCACCACTCAGACTGCGGACATAGTTCAGGGAAAGGTGACAAGAAATAAAGACCTTCTTTCAGAGCCGATTCCCAACCCTTAAGTTACCCTCGGCCCCGGCCCCGCCCCCCACAGCCTGCCCCCTCCCTCCGGGTCCCACCCCTCGGCCCCGCCCCTGCTCCTCTCAGCCCGCCCCCTCCCTCCGGGTCCCACCCCTCGGCCCCGCCCCTGCCCCCC
>CM053618.1:1560118-1575399 GCA_028646535.1 Procyon lotor | reverse complement strand
CATTAGTATTTTTTTAATTCTTCAACTGACTCTAATGTAGAGCTCAAGTGGAAAGCCATTGCCTTGGACCCGCGCTGTCCAAGAGACCTTCTGTGAGAACAGAAGCATTCTGTGTCTGTGCCCTCTGATCCATAGGCCACCGGCCGCGTGAGGCCACGGGGCACCTGAGTGTGGCTTGAGTGACCGAGGAACTGAATACTGAATTGTGCTTAATATTAATCAGTTTAAGTTTCAATAGTCACATATATCGGACAGCATAGTCTTAGAACGTGAATCCAATGATTGTCACTTTTTGTAAAGCCCTCTTTCTAAAAAATATTTCTTTAGGGGCACCTGGGTGTTTCAGTCGTTGAAGCCTCTGCCTTCAGCTCAGGTCATGATCTCAGGGTCCTGGGACCCTCCTCTGCTCAGCAGGGAGCCTGCTTCTCCCCCTTCCTCTGCCTCCCGCTCCCCCTTATGTTCTCTATCTCTCTCTCTCTCTCTGTCAAATAAATAAAAAAAATCCTTAAAAACATACTTCTTTATTATGAAGGCCATCATACATATGGAAGAGTCACCACACATAGGCGTTTTCAACGAAAACAGCTAATATTACACCAGCAGCAAACAGCTAACGTGTGGCAGCCAATGCCATACCAGACCCCCAGCGTTCTAAGGGTCCCCACGGAGCACACACATGAACGGATTTTTGGACGTCCCCTCCCTGTGCACAGGAAGGCTGCTAACTCGAGGCAGGTCACGGTCAGTCGGTGGGGCTGGGAGTCAAATGTGAGCCGAGCCAGCCGCCTCCCCCCATGCCCCCACGCCGCCCCCCGCAGCAGTACCGGCCGGAATGGGTCCTGGCCGGTGCCCGCACAGCTGGGTTCAGAGGAACCCACTTTGTCAAAGTACATGTTACGGACAGAAAGGCTAGTAGAACAATAAATACGGTGACGGCAAATCGAGCCGGCACTGCCTATGTTCCAGGCTCTGCTCAGAACACTCTGGATACGTGTATTTATTTATTTAACAATTTTATTTATTTATTTGAGAGACAGCAAAAGAGAGAGAGAGAGTGCACAAGCGCGTGAGCCGGGCAGGGGAAGAGGCAGAGGAAGAAACAGGCTCTCACTGAGCAGGGAGCCTGACCCCAGGACCCTGGGATCGCGGATCACGACCTCCCAAGCAGGAGGCAGATGCTTGACCAAGTGAGCCACCCAGGTGCCCCCAGATACATTTACTCGTTCCTCACCCTTCACAAGCCCTCTTTACAGATATACAGACCGAGACTCGGCGGTTAGATAGCTCTGCGAGGATGAGGTGGCCGGGAGAAGCTTGGAGGAGGCCACTGGGCCACTTGGACGCCTGGTAAAATGCATAAATACACATCCCTTCTTTTACATCGGGTGGTATGCAGGGGAGGGGGCATTGCAGGCCCGCTTTTCAAACCACTGGTCTGAACTACCTACCCTACCTCCGTTTTCCAGAGGGTAGCTGGAGGAGGGGGGCTTCACGCAGAGCCGAGCACAGGAGCTGAACCCCCAACTTGGGAGTCCAAGGGAAGGCAACTGAACTTTCTTTTGAACCTAGGGAGCATGTGAGGTTTTCACAGGGCTGTGCTCCTCTGCCCTTCACAATACCCCACAAGGTCGTAGTCTGTATCACAGTTTTACAGTGGAAGAGAATTTTGTTTAGAAATTCTATCCAAGTCATTTGCCAAAAGTGAGATTCAAACCAGTTTCCTTGACATGCAAACCCAGGTGGTTTCCACGAGACCACACTGCCCTTTCCCCTGGCACCCTGAGCACCAGCCCTCTTGCTGAGGTGTTAACTCCCTCCTTCCCCAGAGGGACACTAGGGACCCCACCATGCCCCTGACCTTGCTCCCTGGGAGACAGGCTTCAGAACCCTAGCCCCGGGTCTGCACCCACAGTCTTCTCTGCCGGAGGGCCCCAAGTCCCCTGACTTCTGTCCTGACTTCCCTCCCACACACACGTTGAACAAAACACCAGCACCCATGGAATGATTTCACGGAGACATCTGTGAATTGGTTCCAAGCTGGGCTGGGAATCTGGGAGCCCGGGACCTGTTGGTTTTCAATCCCACCACTCAAATGGTGATCCAAAGCAGAAGCCCCACCTTGGGGCTTGTGGGAAAGGCAGCCATCCTCAACCCTACCGAGGTAGAATCTGCTTTTCAAGAGGATTCCCAGATGATTCGTGGGCCCATTCAACCCTGCAGGGCACTAAGTTTCACCCGACTCCCAGGGGAGTCAAGCTCATGCCTCCCACCGCCCCCCCCCCTCTCGTGTAACTGACCCTCTGGCTTGGCTGGGTTGTTAGGGACAGCTGTGAGGTGGTTGAGGATGTTATGGTAGGGGGAACTTGGATATTAAATTGCAAGCAAGGCCCAGGGAGATTACTGCAACAAAGGGAAGCCTGCTAGTTTCATTGCAACCAGCATCTGCATGGTAGACTGAATGAGGGGCCCAGGAGATTTGTGGAAGGATCGCGAGGCCTTGCTGCTACCTCTGAGAACAGGCTATTAGGACGCCACGGAGTGGAGAAATGGATAGGGCCCCGGTTTTAACTGACCTGGGGTGCACTAAATTGGAAAACAGTTTAAAACACGTTTGCTGTGCTGAAACGTGGCCTCTATATAACAGTGGCCCGGACGCTTACTGAAACAGGCCGAGAAATTTGTGACAAGATTCTCTGCTAACAACGAGAACAGCAAGGAAAAGCACGGTCTGGACTACCACACCGACAACAGTTCAAACTGGGATGCCTTGCCGGGTAAACAGCCACTGGAATCCAGGAGCTCTGTTGCAACAAGTTGGGATTTCTATTGAAACAAATCGACAAGTCTGTGGCTAAGGCCGTGCCTGGCTCTTTTATCTCAAGGGGAGTGTCCCTGTGCGGCAGCCGCGCCCGTGGACAGGGCCAGAGGAACTCCTATCACAAGGGGGAACTATGCCGAGAGGCCACACTGAACGGAAGGCAAAACTCGTGAAACGCATTGCCATAAGGACGTGATGTATACGGCCAGGACTGCAGGGAGCAGGGACAGTTAAGTCCAGCGGCCAACCCAATGCCTCCCAGGACAGGGGCAGGACCGGGGCTCAGGGAAGTTCAAGGGGTCCCTGTTCTCCGGAGCTGCATGTGGACCTGGGCCTTTCGCTACATCCTGGGCTTCCTTGCAGGGAGACTTTGCATATGCTTTGAAGTGCAGGGGGGAAACTCGTGGGGGAAAAAAGCATGTATTTTATGTATTCAAATCCAGAATATTCAGTTGCAAAATTTTAAGGATCTCAGAAGTGCAGTAAGAGATCCAAATACCTTATTTCTAAGAGACCATAGGTGCCTGGATTTCAGCAAATCCAAGAAGTAATCACTATAGTTCTGTTTGGCTTAATGGGAAGAGACTTGAGGTCAAGTTGGCTTCACCACTCGGCAACCTAGAAACCGAAGATGGAATAGGGAATCCAGCAAAATCAGTCACTCGTTAACGCCAGCTCCAAGTCACTGCCTCTGTGAAGCCTTCCCAGATTCTGCCCCAGTCCCCCTCCCCCTCCCCAGAGAGGCAGTGCCCGGCTCCCCCGGCTTCACGGTTTGGTTTATTGGCGGCTTGGGATTTATTGGCCTTATGCGGTGTCTTCCCCCGAGAACAGGGCTCATCTCTGCGGACTCAGCAGGTGGCGGAGCCCAGACCGCTTTTGCCAGGAAGTAGCGCCCAGAACGTGGCCGCTTTGTGCCACGAGCCCTCGGACGCCTCCCGACTCCCAAACTCGAGCCGTTCGGACCCCCGGGTGTCTGCACGTCGGTGCCCCGCACGCGCTGGGGGACACGGAGGGGGCGGAGGGCAGGGAGAGCCCGCGCGCACACGGGCCCCCGCGGCCGCGGCCGGGGCCCCGCGTGGGAGCGCCCCCCAGGTCCAGGGGAGGGGCGCCAGGCCGCTCCGTCCAGCCGGGCGCCGGCTCCTCCCGGCGGGCGTGCGGGCGGGCGCCCCCCGACAGCAGCACACAAAGCCCGCTCGGCGAGCTCGGCGCTCGGCTCCTCACGCCTGTGCCGCCGCGCGCCGCCGGGCGGCCCCGGGTTGGGCGTCGGGCCGCGGCAGGCCCGGGGCGTCGAGCGCCGCGCGCATCGAACCGGCGCGGGAGGGGGAGGGGAGCGGGGGAGGAGGGGGAGGGGGCCGGCGGGGGAGGAGGAAGAGGCCTCGCGCCGAGGAGGGAGCAATTGAATTTCAAACACAAACAACCGCACGAGCGCGCAGCACCGCGCCGCCGCATCCGCGCCCGCCCCGTCCGAGCGGCGCGGGCGCACAGCCGTGGCCGCGCCGGAGCTGGGGCCGGGGGCCGCCATCGAGGCGGGGGCCGCGCGAGGGCCGGAGCGCAGCGGCGCCGCCACCGCCGCGCGCGCAAACTTGGGCTCACGCTCGCCGGCGCGGCGCGGAGCCCGGGGCGCCCGGAGCCCCGCCATGTCGCGCTCCAACCGGCAGAAGGAGTACAAGTGCGGGGACCTGGTGTTCGCCAAGATGAAGGGCTACCCGCACTGGCCGGCCCGGGTGAGCAGCGCGGCCCGCCGCCCCGGCCCCGGGCAGGGTTGCGTAACACCCGGGAGGACGCGGGCGCCCCGCGCGGAGGGGCGCGGGCGGGGGGCGGCCGAGTCCCCGACTCGCCGCGAGCGCGTCCGCGTCCCCCCCGCCGGTTACATAATGGTGGGGGCGGGGGCCCCCCGAGCGCGGCGGCGTGGGGCGCGCGGCCTGGGCGGGGGCCGTCGGGAACCCCTCCCGGGCGCCCGGGGTCCCCCTTAGAGACCCCCGGTGTCGTCCCTAATCGCTGCCCCCGGTCGGACCCCGCTCGCGCCGAAAGGTAGCACGAGGGTCCCCGCCCGGGGAGGGCTGTGTGGAGGCGGAGTGCGCTTCTGGAAAACTTTGGTTTGGGGCGGCCGTGAGAGGTCTGAAGTTGGGAGGGTCGAGAATGTTTGGGGGCGGCGTAAGACGGGATCTACCTGGCTTGGAAGTTATCCGCCAGAACCCGTCGCGCCGCAGCCCCGCAAATGTATTCCTCCATATGCTGGCCGCTCAGATGGGGGGCTGCGGGGGCACAGCCCGGGGGGCCGGGAGGTGCAGTCCAGGCTGCCTCTTCCTGGAGGCGGGGGGGGGGGGGCGAGCCGCCGCTCCCCCCCAGATAGGATCCTCCCGCCACCACGGCCCAGTCTGCCATGCGGTGGAGTTAGCCCGCCAATATGAGGGCCTGCCCCCCCACCTCCAGCACCTGGCCAGGTGGGAGGGTGGGGCCCCAGAGCCCAGCCCGGTGTGCGCATCAGGTTTCCCCTAAGGACTGGGTCAGCTCGAGTCAGCGGGGGGAGGGAGGTTGCTGGAGGAGGTCGGGGGTGTCACGGGGGAGGGGGAGGGGGAGTGCCGTGCCTCTGGCAACTTACTTCAGAGTTGGTCTGGAGAGGCCTTTGGAATTGGGTGCGGGTGTGACCGTCCCCTAGAGGTAGGACTCTGGAGAACCAAACAGGAGGGCAGAGAGCAGTGGGTGGAGGGCGGTTTCCAGGCGAGGGGGCCAAGGGCTGAACTGCCTCCAGGCTTTAGGATCCTCTCCACGTGAGTCTGGGTCCTTACGGCCGCAGACCCTGCTGGGAGCCGGGGAAGTCCCCGGGCTCTGCCGGACCTGGTTCAGGGGGCCAGGCCAACTTTGGGGGCCACTTAGGCCCCTTCCTCACTCTACCCTCTCCTGAGCAGTGTGCTTAATCCCATATCCCTTGAGCTCCTTGTTCCCTGAAACTTCTGGATGTCCAGCCTGTGAATAGAATGAGGAGGGGGGCTCTCCTGGCTTCCAGGGCCTCCTGAGAGCCTGGGCGGGTGGGGGGCTGGTGTCAAGCAGCCGCTTGGCCAGGTGTGTGCGTGGTGTGTGTGCGTGTGAGCCCTCCTGGACTTTACCCTGCACCTTTGGTCCATCTGGCTTCTTGGCCCAGACGCCAAGGCCCAGTTGGGCAGGGCGAGAACTGAACCCAGGTCTCTACTGCTTCTACCTCCTGGGGGGTGGGACAAAGTCCGAAGGCTGGCCCAGTCCCCAGGGAGGGTTTGCAGCTGGAATGTGGGTTTTTCGGGATCAGGGAAGAGAGAAAAGGGAGGGGGACAAAGATGGGCCCACATTGGCCCCCGTGAGGTAGGGCTTCTGGGTGAGGCTGGGTTGGGGATGCCCTTCTGTCTTGTCTTCACCCTGGACCTCGGGGACAGAAGGTGGGACAGGGAGGGCACGGTCTTCTTTTTGAGGCCTAGACCTTGTACATAGAGTTGGGCTTGGGGAGGCAGGTCACACTGGATGGCAGGAAGGCACCACCCTTTGCCTGCGCTCTGGTTTCTGGGACATCTGGGGAATGGTCCACTCAAGGCTCTTACCTCCCAGATGGATCCCCCTTGCATGGCAAGGGGACGGACCAGTCCGAGCCTCCTCACTCTGCTGGGATGCTGCCTTAGCCCCTAGATGGGCAGAGTCCGAAGGGGCCTGGCCCCTCCTGAGAGGGAGGAGGAGTGGGGGGGCTCGTGGACGGCCCCACTAATCTAATAGAATCGTCAGCCAGGCAAAGGCCCCTGTTTCTGGGGAGGACGGCTGACCGTGGGTGAGTCTGGAACAGCCCCGTGCCGGGAGAGGCCCAGCCAGAGGGGCCACGTGGTCGGGAAGACCTGCCTGGAGTGTAGGGTGACTCCGTCTTAACCTTCTTTTCCTCTTCCTCCTGCTTGACTTCTTGGGGGATCTCCAAGCACTTAGCAATTAACCTCCAGGACTCAGGGATTTTTCCCTCCCAGGTTCCTTCCTCGTCTCTCTGCTTCCTGTTTCACAATCCCAGAAAACCTGAGCAGCCAGAAGGCCTCACCCGGCTTTCCTCCCCCTGCCTCCCTCCCCCACGGCCGAGCACCATCTTCTCTTTTCTGCCTCTCGGGCTTGCCACACTTTCCCGGCCCCAACTGTCTCCTGCCCCAGATTTTCCGGTTCCTGGGTCGGGTCGGGTCGGGTGCGGCCCTGGGTGTGGTGGTCAGAACCCTGGCTGGCAGGCGTGGGGGCTTCCTCCGTGGGGGCTGGCCCTGGGCTCAGCTGTGGTCTGAGGCTGGGGAGAAATGTTCAGCCCTCTCCTGCATTCCTCACCTGGGAGCTTTAGCTCCCTCGTCAGACCTCGGGGTGGCCGTGGGCTCGGGGAGGACGCGAGTCACGCGCTGGGCTCTGTGATGCAGCAAATGCAGAGGGCTGGGCGCGGAGTGGATGGGCCCCGGCCTGGGAGGGTGGGCCTTCTGGATTCCCGGCGTGTCTGGGAAGCAGCAGAGCCCCCTCCCCTGTTGGCCAGTGTGGGGGGAGTGCAGGGGGGTCCCCAGCCCCCCTCTGGCCCCACCCTGACCCACTTAGCTTTGACTCACTTGTTCTGAGTCACAGCCTGGATATAAAGGCACCGCCTGGGAGACATATGTCTGTATTGGGGGTACAGGCCTCCCCTGAGACCTCATGTCCTCTATGTGGAGGAAGAACCGCCCTTCGCTTCAAAATGCAAGAAGTGACGTTTCCTTTGTAGCTTGAAAGATGGAAGGGATTTTTCCCCCGTGGAGGTGAGGGGCTGGGACTCCCGTTAAGTGAAAGGAGCACCCCTCTCTTGACCTCTCCCCCACAGGTACCTGCAGTCAAGGGGAGGCAGGGGCATGGGGGGACCCTTTGGGGTAGGTGCCCACCTGCCCAGGCCCCTGGCTTCCCTCCTTCCTCCCGCCCTTTATTTGGCGAGAAGTCGGCAGGGCGGGTGTATCTGGTGAGTCGTTCTATTTTTAATTCCCATCCATTCTTTTGTTTCTCCCCCGCCCCTGAGGCTGGGCAGCTGGTGGCCTCCTGGGCCCCCGTCACACCGTTGAGCCGCCTCTGACTTTGGTGTCCATGGCCTCCTGTGGCCCTGTGCTTGGGAGCAGCCTTGCCGGATCGGCAGAACTTCCCGGCCCCTCCCTTCTGACCCTTGCTTGGCTCGACCCACCCCCTTTCCTGAGCCTCAGTTTCTAACTTTCAGCCCCCCAGCAGGTTAGCACCCTGGCTCAGGTGTGAGCACCAGGAATGCAGAGCCTAAGGTTCCCTGCTGTGCTCCCAGCAAGACCCTTGGCTCCCAGCCCTGCCCTGCCCCTTATTTCTGGGGCTGGGATCTTGGAGAGGAGGCCTAGGCCTCTGCAGTCCCGAGCCTGTCTCCAGGGATCTCTATACGCCCCGGAGGCTCGCATTTTGTTTTTTGCTTGCCCACCTCAGAGGGAGGTGGAGAGCTAGCTGGTCACAAGACCCAGGTGTCCTGCTGGGGTCTGACTCCTTCGCCTGCACCCGCCTGCACCCGGGCTCTGGCTTCCTGAGGAGGGCCTGGGCCCTCCAGCCCTAGCTGTGGGTTCAAGTGCAGCCTGGGATCCAGGTGCCAGACTCCAGGCCCGGGGGCGGGGTGTGTTAGTGTCCCCTCCTCCCCAATCCGGAGAGAGGGCCTTGGGGGGAGGGGTGGTCACATTCCTGGTTGCTGAGTGGCCCCGGGGGCGGGGTGGGTTGTCATGGCGATGGGGATCCTGTTTGTGGGGGGAACTGCATGCCTTTCCACCCCCTGCTATCACACCCCAGCTCCTGGTCATGGGGAGGGCCCAGTTGGTGCTGGGCCTTCCTGGGGGGAGGGGCCGGACCTCTGTCCCCAGAGGCCACAGGGCAAGGGGGGAGGTGCCCAGGGACCTGAAGGCTCCATGCCTGGAGCAGGTTGCCCCTTGGATTCAGGCCCAGGGCTCCACCCCCTCTCCTGGGTGTGTCTCAGCTGGTTTCCAGCCCCCCCAGCCTTCTCGGCTCCCCAGGTCCCCAGGTCGGGCCCTGCGCCCCAGTCTCTGTGTTAATCACTGCCTTGGCCTGGCCGTCTCCGTCCTATCTGCGCCTGGGGCCCCAGTCAACATGGCCACCTGGCCTGTGTCCGGCGGGAAGCCAGGCTGCTGGGGCTGCTGCAAGTGTTGCTGGGAGTTGTAGTCTCCTCACCCCCCAGCTCAGCGTGGCCTGGGCTTCCAGGGCCTGGGCTTCCAGGGCCTGATCTGGGGAGGCTGTTGGGGCCACTGCCTGTCCATCTCCCTGACCGCAGACCTCTGCACCTTCTGCAGCACAGTGCTCCTCGTGCCCCCAAGATGGTGGGGGGCAGGGGGTCAAGTCAGGAGACCAACTCAGACCCTCACTCACTTCCCCTGTCATTCGGGGGCCTGTTTCCGCATCTGTAAGAGGAAAGCGTCTGCCTAAGTCCGGAGGCTTTCAGAGTGCTCCCCAGCGGCCTTGGGCCTTGCCTTGGAGGGGGGTCAGGTGGGCAGCCCTGGGCCTTACCCCTCCCCCAGAGCCGCCTGCCTTTACCTGGCGCTCAGCTTCCTGCAGCAGATCTTTCTTGTGAGCCTGCTGTGTGCTGGGCCCCGAGTTGGGGGCACGGACAGACCTGCTTTCAGACCTCAGGGCCGGTGCAAGGCTGAGTCGGCTTGGTCTGCTCAGATGCTCCCGCGGATGACTGTGACCCTGGCTCTCTAAAGGAGAGGGGCTGGGGGAGGTGTAGGGGCGCCGGCAGGGCTGGGGGGGAAGGAGAGCTCGCACCTGAGGGCTGGACCGCAGGCCAGGCCATGGCCATTTAATCCTTCCCCACCCAGCGGCTCGCTCTGTTTTACAGAGAAGGTAACTGAGGTCGGGAACCATTGACTAAGTTGCCCCAAGTCATCCAGGTACATTGCTGGCAGAACCTTGGTGCTGGGGAGGAGGTGATCAGGTGGGCCCTCCCGTGAGCCAGTGCCGGAAGGTTTGGAGCAGAGGGACGGGGCTCGAGGCAGCATTTGGAAGGCCCCTCGGGCTGCCGTCCGGCGAGCTCGAGGGGAGAGCCCTGGCTGGGCTGGGATGATGGGCCCACGGAGCAGGTCCCATCTGAGGAGAGGGGCTGACTCCGGGTTTCCGCTGGACTTCATGTCTGACTCTGAACAAAGTTCCGCGGCTTCAGAGGGTTTAAACGCCACCTTGGGGATCTCGGCGTCCCTCTCAGTCTGGTTTAACGCAAATGTGTCTTGGAGGCCGGCCTCAGCCCCAGACCCGTGACCTCAGGACACCCCTCACTCGCTTCTCTCGCTCCCAGATCGACGAGATGCCGGAGGCTGCCGTGAAATCCACAGCCAACAAGTACCAAGTCTTTTTTTTTGGGACCCATGAGACGTGAGTGTGGGGCCGGGTGGAGCGGGCTGGAGGCCAAGCCGGCGCCCCCTTCCCCTGGGGCTGCGCAGCCCAGGGCGAGGGCTCCAGAGCACAGTCTCCTGTCTCTCCCCAGGGCATTCCTGGGCCCGAAAGACCTCTTCCCGTACGAGGAGTCCAAGGAGAAGTTCGGCAAGCCCAACAAGAGGAAAGGCTTCAGCGAGGGGCTGTGGGAGATTGAGAACAACCCCACTGTCAAGGCCTCGGGCTACCAGGTGAGCAGCTGGCCACCCCAGAGACCCCCTGGGAAGCAGGTGTGGCTCCTGGCTCCGCAGGAGGCCCTGGATGCTTAGCCTTCAGGAGTGGGGGTGGGGGGTGGGGGGGCCCTGCAGGAGGGGCTGGGGTCGTGGGGGGGGGAGGGTGCGTGGCGTGGGGGGCAAGGACAGGACGGAGGCGGTAAGTGGGGACAGCCCTTTACGGGACCTAGTGTGAGCGTAGGACTGCGCCTAAACTCTTTCCACAAAGGCTTCCAGGAGGAGGTGCTTGTGAGCCGGGCAGGATGAGGCGGGAGGGTGGGGGGCGGGGGTCGGCGGGGAAAGGGTCCCAGCTCCCTTCGGGAGAAGTTGACCCGAGGTTTTGCCTCCTGCTCCAGCCCTCCCCCCTCCTGCACAGAGCCCTGCCTGCCCGGCCAGTGGGTTTAGCCCGGGGCTAATCCGACCGAGGTGGGTCTCAAATCACTCGTGAGACTGGGCACCTGGGGGCGGGCGGGGGCGAGGTGGGAGAAGGAAGGAGCGAGTGGCCGCGGGCGCGTCTGGGGAGGGGCACCCGTGGGCCCCGCTGGTGCCACCCAGCCTCTGCTGTCTTCGCACGCAGTGCACCCCGAAGAAGAGCTCTGTGGACGAGCCCGAGCCCGAAGCCGCAGAGGGGGACGGCGACAAGAAGGGGAGCACCGAGGGTAGCAGTGACGAGGAGGGGAAGCTAGTCATTGACGAGCCAGCCAAGGAGAAGAACGAGAAGGGGGCCCTGAAGAGGAGAGCAGGGGACGCGCTGGAGGTAAGGGACACCTGCTGGGGCCCTGGGGGCCGTCCTGGTGTGGGGGAGACCAGCTCCTCATCTGGGGTCCCCAGACCCTTTGGCGGGCACTGCTAGGTGGGGGTCCTCCCGCTCCAGCCTCAGCCAGCCTCGTCTCTGCCGCTCCTCCCTAGGACTCCCCTAAACGTCCCAAGGAGGCAGAAGACGCCGAAGGGGAGGAGAAGGAAGTAGCCCCCTTGGAGGGTGAGAGGCCCCTCCCCGTGGAGGTGGGGAAGAACAGCACCCCCTCGGAGCCCAGCTCTGGCCGGGGGCCTCCTCAGGAAGAGGAGGAGGAGGAGGAGGAGGAGGAGGAGGAGGAGGAGGAAGAGGAAGAGGCTGCCAAGGAAGATGCTGAGGCCCCAGGCACCAGAGATCAGGAGAGGTGAGGGAGCCCCTGCCCTGAGGCAGCCGGGCTGGGGGGGCCCGGCCACCTGTGGAGAGGAGGAGGAGGAGGGCCTGCGGCGGAAGCAGGGTGGGCTCCCCCAGGAGACTGGCCCTGGCTGGGGTGTGGCCGGCACAAGGCCCTTGATAACCCTTCTCCCCCCCAACCCTCCCCCGCAGCCTGTAGCCACCAATGTTTCAAGAGGAGCCCCTGCCCCGTTCCTGCTGCTGTCTGGGTGCTACTGGGGAAACTGGCCATGGCCTGCAAACTGGGAACCCCCCGCCCCTGCCCCCCTCTCCCACCGATTCCCCCCACTCCAAGCCCGGCTCCCGGAGAGTGACCTGGATGGGGCAGGCCACCCGGCCCTCACCTCCATGTCCCGGCACCCCCGTGATCTGACCTGAGTCAGGGCCCTGTCTTCTGCTTCATGGGCTGAGACGCGACCATCGTGTCCCTCCCTGCCTGGACCGGTTTCTGAGGGTGTCTGGACCGGCCCTTTCCACCTCCCGACACCTCCTCCCTGTCCCCCTAGCCCTCTGGACCTCTGGGTTAGCTGGGATCAGAGCGGGGAATGGAAAGGATGGAGAAGAGGCCGCGGGGTCAGCTTCTGGGCCCGAGAGGGGCCGTCTTCAAGTGGGGGAGGGGCTGGCAGGAGGATGGCATCTTCTCGCACTCCTGTCCCTTCCTCCCATACCTATTGTCCTAGCTGCCTAGATTCAGGGAAAGTGGGACAGCTCGTGGGGGAGGGGCTCCCTTCCATAAATCCTTGATGATTGACAGCAAGCACCCTTTCTTCCTTTTGCTGACCCCAGGACTTCCGGGAGTAGTAGTTGATCATCAAAAGATTGGGGCCTCCGGAGATGGGCAGGCTTGGCTTCACCCAGATCGGGTGGGAGTGTTGAGGAGTGTCTGTCCCCCCTTGATGTCTGCCCGGGGGAGACCCCTAGCTGCCCTGTCCCCTCTACCCACGTGCTCAAGGCCAGCCTACAGTCACATATGTCACCCAGACATAAAGGAAAAGACACATTTTTTAGGAAATGTTTTTAATAAAAGAAAATTACAAAAAAAAAAATTTTAAAGGCCCCTCTCCCTTTGTGTGCCCCCTCCTCCTCACTCCCCCCACTGTTGCCCCCAATTCTGAGGTGCACTGGGAGGCTCCCCTTCTATTTGGGGTTTGACGACTTTTCTTTTTGTAGCTGGGGCTTTGGTGTTCCTCCTCGTGTCATTTCCCATTCACACCCCCTGCCTGGTCTCCTCAGTGTCGTCACCAGGCCCGAAACCCACTGAGAGGACAGGGAAAGAAGTGCCCTCGCCCAGCCTCTCGCGCGGTCTCTCCGCCTCTCTCCAGTCTCCCGTCTCCCCTCGCCCCTCTCCCTTGGGCTCTGATGAAAAATTGCTGACTGTAGCTTTGGGAGTTTAGCTCTGAGAACCGTAGATGATTTCAGTTCTAGGAAAATAAAACCCGTTGATTACTAGACTGGATCTCGACTGCTTCTTGGGGGCGGTGGGATGGGGGAGGGAACGCACAGATGGCCTCGGGGTGGGGTGGGGTGGGGTGGGGTGGGCCGAGCAAAGCGCGCGCCGACCGCACCCCTCACTCCACTCCTGCCAGCCACCGGGAGCACAGCTCTCCCCACGGTCGCCTGGCACGGTCGCCTGGGACGGTCGCCTGGGAGGCCTCGGCGGGGGCTTGCGCGAGAAGGGGTGGGCGCTGCCGGCCGGGGAAGGGGAGGTGCGGGCGCTGGGCGTGGGAGCGGCGCTGCTGCCACGGGTCGGAGCTGCGGGCGCCCGTCCCCCGCAGGGGGTGGGGAAGGGCCGGGAGGCTGCTAGCGTGGGGTCCTCGCACGACCCCGAGCGGTCATCTGCCGCGCCTCCCAGAGCTGACATTTTGTGACGGCCCATCGACTAGCCGTGGAAGGGCCCACCTGTCACCCCTTCCTGCAGAAGCCCTAGGGCAGTTTCTTAATCTGCCCTGGCCCCTGCTGCAGACTGGGGTACCCGGGGGGAGGACGGACCTCAGCCCAGCCTCGAAGGGGAGGCCCTCTGCTCCGAATGGGAAGCCACAATCCCCTAGAAAATGGAGCCCTCCTCTTTGGAAACTACAATTCCCAGCGGCCCCCGCGAAGAGTGCGTGAACGAACGTGCCAGGCGCTGAAGCCTATCCTGTCCTGCATTCAACTCCCGACGTGCCTCTCGGCGTTCTTACGCTTCCTGATCGCCTACCCGACCAAATTTCCTGTTTCCAGCTCGCTTCGAGTCGGCGGACTACAACTCCCAGTTTGCAGAGCGAGGCTGGTTTGAGCGTCCGCTCGGCATTTGGACTACATTTCCCAGAAAGCCGAGGGACTGGGATGGGGTGGGGAGGTACCGCGGGCTCAGGACGCATGTGCGGGCGGCGTGGCGACGCGGCGGGAAGCGGAGGTGAGCGTCCGGTACCCAGGTGGTGGTGACCTCGCGAGGGAGCCGGGGACCCGGGGTCGGGAAGGGCCTTACCTTTGCCCCGACTGTGCCTCAGTGGGCTGCCCGGAGCGGGTGGGTGCTGAAGACGGCTGGAGCCGGGGTGGGGGCGGGAGCCGTCCCCCCTCCCCCCCAGGATCTCCCCTCCAGGGTGTGCAGGAGACGAGGGCAGGGTGCGGGGGGCTGGCTTCGGGGGTCTCCTCTCGGAGCTGCAGACCGGCGCCCGTCGCAGCGATCCGGCGGCTGAACTAGCCCCCAGGGTTTCCTCGTCTGCGAAACCGACGCTGCGGTCCGTGCACCTGCCGTTTCCTTCCCAGGGCGGCGGTGGTGAGGTTCCCCGCGTTCGGCGGGTCACAGAGCTGTGCTCCGACCCATGTGTTGGATCTGCGGGGTAACATTGAGCCCGACGTTAATTGAGAACAACGTCAGGCGTCGTCTTTTTCACACTGAGAAATATAAAGAAAAATGACCGACTGTTGAGATAAATCAGTTCGGTTTTGCCCCCCTTCCCCCCATTGCGCATAGTTGGAAAAGATGGAAAGGAGCCTAACCCCCAAACAGTTCCCTCGCCCCAAACAAGCCCTAGGGCTCATTCCTTCACATAAATATTGAAGTCTGTGCCAGAATATATATATATTTAATTTGCCTAAACGATGTAATACCATTTACATTATTCTGTACTGTGCTTTGTTAAAACATTGGAAGTAAAACCGTAAAGTCTTAAGGATGATGAAACAGGCCCCCACGTTTGGTTGCCCCGAGTCATAGAGTCAAGTGGGGAGCACAGAGGGGCACCCAGGTCTCTGATCCCAGCAGTTCTTTGTGCCATGAGAGTGCACTTTTATTTTTAAAAAATTTTATTAAAAAAAAAATAAAAAAGATTTTTATTTATCTTTTCGACAGAGAACACAAACGGGGAATGGCAGGCAGAGAGACAGGGAGAAGCAAGCTCCCCGCTGAGCAGGGAGCCCAAAGTGGGGCTTGATCCCAGGACCCTGCTGTCATGACCTGAGCTGAGGACAGATGCTCTAACCCACTAAGCCACCCAGGCGCCCCAAGAATGCTTAGTTAGACTCCATTCTTAGCTATAAAACAGGATTAACGATCCTTGCTCCATCCTTTTCCCTCCCCTTTTTAAAAAAAGGTTTATGTATTTACTGAAAGAGTGTGATTGTGCGCACGGGGGGGGGGGGGGGG
>CM053618.1:1505668-1560018 GCA_028646535.1 Procyon lotor | reverse complement strand
TGAAGCGCTTACTACTTCTGCCTCGGTTCTCTTGTCAGCTTGCTGACTTAGTCCGTCATCCAGAATTGGGAGGCTCCCAGTACGTACTTAGTTGGGAAAACCAGGACTCCCGTCAACCTAGAGCCTAGCTCTGGGGCCTTCTCCTTTGGAAAAGGAGCTGTCTTAGGGAAGAGGGGTGCTTATTTCTTGAATGAGTTTAGGAATGGGAAGTGGTGTAGGGACATTTTAATTCTTCCCTTCCCTATGTTTTACCTTATAGTTGCCTGCCCCTTGGCCTTGTGCCATGGTTTTGGTCCCCTTCCCTGTGTGTTTCCTATGCTGCTGTCTGTGCTGTCCACGGGGTCAACTACGTGCTGAGCCCTGCTTGGATCCGGTGGGCTCAGGGGTGAACCAGATGGTACGGTCCCTGGCCTCGGGGAACTCTGTGGACTTTGAAGTCAGACACACGTGGGCTGGAGTGTCAGTTCTCATACAGTAGCTTTAGGACCACGGGCAAGTCACCGAGCCTCAGTAAGTCCTTCTTCATCTGTGAAGATAACATCTCATGGGGATTCAGTGAGATCCATTTAGCGATGGACTGAGTGTAAAAAAAATACTCCTTCTCTTGGTTCTTTGCCCACCTGTCTACTCCTACTCCGTTTGTTCCTGGTTTTTAGTTTTTTGTTTGTTTTTTACAGTAGGTTCCACACCCAGTGTGGGGCTTGAACTCAGGACCCTGAGATTAAGAGCCACATGCTCTTCTGACTGAGCCAGCCAGGCGCCCCTCCATCCGTCTCCTTCAGAGCTGACTGGGAAGACTTCTGGATCTTCCCTGGCCAGGGGGATTTCTCCTGGCCTCCAGCCATGCGTCTCTCTGCCCTGCTGGCCTTGGCGTCCAAGGTCACTCTGCCCCGCGACTACCGCTATGGGATGAGCCGCCCGGGCTCTCTCGCAGACAGGAGGAAGAACCCTCCGGGGACCAGGCGGCGCCGAGTGGCTGTGGAACCCATCTCTGACGAAGAGTGGCATCTATTCTGTGGGGACACGGTGAGGGCCTCAGATGGGGCGGAGTGGCAGGGGGCTCCCGGGTGCCATCCCCTCCCTGACCCGCACGTCTTCCCGCAGGTGGAGGTCCTGGAAGGCAAAGATGCTGGGAAGCAAGGCAAAGTGGTTCAAGTCATCCGCCAGCGCAACTGGGTGGTCTTGGAGGGGCTGAACACGGTGAGTGGAGAGATGGGGCTGCTCAGGGAGCCTGTCCTCTCTGTCGCTCTTCGGGGAGAGCAGCCCAGGGCGGGCAGGACACACTGCGGGGGCAGGGCCACAGCTGACTGCCCTGCTGGTCCCCTGGGGCTGAAGGCAACGGGCTCTCTTTCCACCAGCACTACCGCTTTGTCGGCAAGACCGCGGACTACCGGGGCACCATGATCCCCAGCGAGGCGCCCTTGCTCCACAACCAGGTCAAGCTCGTGGACCCCGTGGACAGGCAAGTACGCGGGGCCCTGGTCAGACGGTTTCCTGCCCTGCGTGTCTATGTAGGTGTTGACTCCATAGATACAAAAGGAATGGTGGGTTGCAGGCTCCGAAGTTGAGAGGGGCTATCCATCTAATGGATGTGGGCCCTCTAGGTCACCCTGGTACAGACGGAACAGCGACAAGAGGGTGACCTTACTGTTTCTAGCCATTGGCTTTTTTGGGCGGACGCAGCAGGAAGAGCTGCTTCCCATGCTGGGTTTGTCTCTTCCATCCACCAGGAAACCCACTGAGGTGGAGTGGAGATTCACAGAGGCAGGAGAGCGTGTCCGGGTCTCCTCAAGATCAGGAAGAATTATCCCCAAACCTGATTTTCCCAGAGCGGATGGCATCGTCCCTGAGATGTGGACCGGTGAGGCGGGCGGGCAGCGGGTGGTAGGAGCGGGAGGGAGGGGTGCTTAGAAGCCCTCCCGCCCATCTTCCTTCCTCTGGCTCAAAAGATGGTCCCAAAGACACCTCGGTGGAAGATGCTCTAGAAAGGACCTACGTACCTCGTTTAAAGACACTGGAGGAGGAAGTAATGGAGGCCATGGGGATCCAGGAGACTCGAAGACACAAGAAAGTCTACTGGTATTGAATCTGGGGAAGCAGCGTCTCTCTCCTCCTCGTCTTCGCCTTAAAGGCCAAGGCTACCTCTTCCAGACCCCAATAAAGAGTCTCCCCCTGTGTGCAGCTCCTCTCTTCTGGTGGGACAGGCATGCCTGACCCCGGCACAGCGTTTCCAGGTTTGAAGGAAGGGGCCTCTGTCCTCACGTCCTGGCAGAGCCTGGGAGGGAGTTCGCCAGCCCTCCCCGGGCCAGGCCTGCAACTGCAGGGAGGGAGACCCAGGAGTGACGGGTGTTGCCCGTGAGGGAGGGCGGTGGAGTGGAGGGGCCTGAGGCCCAGCATCTCTGCAGGGAGGCTGCACATCTGTCCTTTTCCACACTGACCAGTAATGGCAGGGAAATAAAGATTTACTTGTTTAATACATTAGAAATAAATTTTGACATCGTATCGCATGAACACCCAGAAGCCAGGATCCCAGGCATAGAGGATGCTGGGTGTCTGAGTGGACGGCCCCAAATGGTGTTGGTCAGCTGTCCTCCGTCTCCAGGAGAGAGAAGGCCTCGCCCAGGGGCCTCTTGGTAGCCACGAGAACCAGGTTTCTGGGAGAGAGCTCGGGACTGAAGATGGGCAGGAGCTCAGCATGGAAGCCTGGGAGAAAGGCAGGGCTGCTGAGAAAGGGGCAGAGCCAATGCTCAGCCACCCCCTGCCTGGCCTGTGGGCACAGCCTGTTCCTCACGGGGGAGGCCTCGGGGTGTCTAAGCACACCCAGTTCTCTACCAGGAATATAAGTGCCCACTGTAGGCTCTCAATGCCCAGCGTTCTGGCTTAAAATGTGGCTCAGGGTGGGAGTCCCGATTCAGTAGGGACCTGCACTGGCCCGGCTGCCGCCCCGCGATGCCCAGCAGGTGTGGGGACTAGGGGGTGTGGGGCTGGAGGAGGAGCCTCAGCACCCCAGCCCCACCCACCCATCATCGCTGGGCAGGCCGCCCTCACCCTGCTCCTGAAGGTAGAGCAGCCGGTCCAGCAGAATCAGCGTCTCCACCAGTGGGGCGAGAAGGAGCGCCAGGCTGAAGAAGGCCACCACCCGGTTCTCCTGGGCCAGGTGGGCCTGCAGGGCTGCCAGATTCAGTGGCAGCTGGGGGTCCAGCCCCACCCGCTGGAGCCCCCGCTGCACGTATCTGCGGGGTCCACAGGCAGCACTCAGTTTGGGTTTAGGAACCTCCACCGCCCACTCCAAACCCTTCATTCCTCATTCGACTGCCACTTTGCTGCACATGCTCCCCTAGAACACGTTTTCAAACGTTTCTCTGGCTGTGAGCTGTCCAGCAGCAAACTAAACGCAAAATTTATCTTCAGCCAGTTCTGTCCCATTATTTAGCTATATTTTCAGCGTTTAAGAAAACTTGGTAGTTCCCGGTAAGAGAACGACACCTCTCCTTCTAAAGAAACTTAGAGAACTGCCCCTGAGACTTCAATACCAACCCCCCCACCCCCAGCGTGCAGCATTTAGGACTTTAGGATAAGCCCACAAGCAGGCCCAGAGGGCAATCAGACCTTCAGGTGGCAACGCCCCTTCCCCACCCCCCACCCCCCCCAGCCTCACTCTTCGATCTTGAGCTCGTGGACCCTGGGGATCCCCTGCACGCCAGGCCTCCGGAGCTCGGGCCGGGCCCCCCGGATGACGGTCTCCAGCGCCGCCCGGTAGCAGTGGGTGCGGAGGCCAGGGCCCGCTCTCCGCAGCCGCTCTGCGTACTCCTCCAGGGCGTGGCAGGCTCCCTCCCGCAGCCGGTAGGGCAGCTCGTGGCCCCGCAGCCCGGCCACCCACCGACTCAGTGGGTAGGCACCGGGGTCACTCAGCTTCATGTAGCAGCAGCCCACCGAGGCCAGCGCCGCCACCTCGGGGCAGGAGAAGTGCCTCAGCAGGGCGACGCTCAGGTCCCCACACGCATGCAGGCCGGTCAGCAACAAGCGGGCCCCACCCCGGGGCAGGCTCTCCAGGGGAAGCAGCAGCTCCTCGCACAGGGCCGTGGGCTCCACCCACCGAACCACATGGTGTGGGGGGTGGCGAGGGCTGGTGGGGACCCCCTGTGCGGGACGGAACAAAGCCAGGTGGGAGGTCCCCGCTGTCCCTGTGCCGCCTCGGCTCACAGGGGGGCACGTGTCAGGTGCGCTCCTTCCCGAGGAGGGAGAGAAGCAAGGGAATGGGACGACCGGGCCCCGGATCAGGAGCCGGGCTGAACTCGGGGCCCCTCACGGGGAACCGCAAACCTCCTCCCCGAGTCCCAGCGCCCTCATCCGTCAGGAGCCTGGTACCCGACTGGCCAGCCCCCAGTGGCGCCAAAGACAGTGAGTGGAAAGCACTTGGTGACTAGAAAGTCCCTTTGAGATCTGAGGCAGCTCTGGCAAAGGGGGGCCCTCGGGCCAGGGACAGCAAGATTAGAGACACCATCCCAACCCCGAAAACTGAAAAAAGCGGGTCCAGCCCGGGTGCCCCAGTCCAGCCAACCAGACCCCGCCCGCGGCCCTGGCTACAGGGAAAGCCGGCCCACCTGTGGGTGCCTCTTCTCCTCTTTCTCCAGGGCCTGCAGGAGCTCCCGGTCCAGGCGCTGGGCTCTCTCCACCAGCCTCTGATCCCCTTCAATGCTCTTCACCATCAGCCCCAGCCCCAGGGACATGAACCGGGAGAGATGGCCCTGGAGCGAGGATGGATGGACACGGCCCCATTCAGTGCCCCCTCTGCCGGCAGCCTCCCTCGCGGTGGCCCAGGCCCCCAGAAGGCCTATCCACCCCGCCAACGCCCACACCTGCTTCCCGGGGCCTGTGGCCTCACAACCTGCCTCCAGCTTTCTAGCCCCACAACCCAAAAGCCGGGAGAACGAGGGATCTGACCCACCTGGCCCGAACCTATATCCACAACCTGGGTGCAGCCTGTGAAGTCACTGAGCTTCCTCACCAACTACAAGAGAAGGGGACAAAGCTCTCCTGGCCACTGGTGGTGGTAAACACCCACGGGGGGGGGGGGGGCTGCAGGGGCCGAGGAAGATGGGGGGCGGGGGGCTGCTGGAAGAGACAGAGGATGCAGAAACCAAGAGCGAGGGCGCTGACCCCAGGCCCCGGCTCCACTCCCTGCTCCTCTTGGCACCAACGAGCAGAGGAGCCCCCGCCCTGAAGGCCCGAGCGGATGGTGGAGGAAAAGGGGAAGAGGACAGTGATCTGGACACAGCCGTGACCAAGGTGACCCAAACACAGCCTTGAGATGGGATTATCGTCTGCTTGCCGAGGGCGGTCCTGCAGGTGACACGGGGGCCCACCCGGAGGGGCCCACCAGGGCGCCAGGTCTCACCTCGCCCAGCCTCCGGATCTCGTGCTGCTTCTTGGGCCGGACATGTTTCCGGAAGGGAGCTGTCAGGCGGGAGCTCTGGCTGGGGTTCTCCAGGAACTCGGAGGGGGTCTGAAACCCGGGTGTCCGAGTAAAGGCCAGGGCACGGGCTGTGCACTTCAGGGCGAGCAGGGACAGGGGCCACACCGAGCTGTACCTGCGACAGGCCAGCCCGGGGCCCCGGTAAATCGCTCCGGTGCAACCCAGGAAGCCCCGGGCAGACTGTGGGCCTGCGTCCCCCAGTCCAGGGCCCCTCTTGCCCCTACCTGACTGCTTCCCCTTCCCCAGGCATCCCCAGCAGCTGTGCGGCCAGCTGTGGCGGGTTCAGTCCATCCAGTGCTTCCTGCCACGGGCCCGGGAGTGTGGCCCACAGGCTGTCCGTGAAGAATTCCTGCAAAAGAAGGGGAGAAGCGGTCTGGCCACTGCCCTCCCCATTCCTCCCGGCCCCTCTGGACACAGGTCCGCTGGCTGCAGCCAGCAGGTGCCCCCACCCCACCCCGGTCACCACTCCTCCCCCGGGGGGCCCAGGCGGCATTCTGGACCCCCCTCTCCTTGCTGCACTTCTCCCGTCTGCTGCTCTGTGTGTTTGCTCCACGAAACTGAGCCCGAGGGTGGGGACGGCGCCTTCACCTCTGCATCCGCGACAGCAGGGTGACCGGCCTGTGGTGTGAGCACGCTGCCATTCCGCGCTCTACCATTACGTGTGCCGGGCACTACGCATGCCCGATGCGACATGACAGGATGCGTTTTTAGTCACACACCTGTTCCCCACCCATTGTGGAGCTCTGCTCACGCACCCAGCTTTGGTCTAGGCTCAGAGGACACACAAGGAACCAGACAAGGCTCTTGTTCTCGCAAAGTTGACATAAAAAAAGATAACTTCCAGTAGCATAGAATACCACATAGAGGATATGCCCTCCAGAGAGAGCAACAGGGACGTCTGAGGTCGTGGCGCTTGAGCTGAGACGTGGATGAGAAAGGCCAGGCTGTAGGTGCGGGGCTGGGGGGCATGGGGAATGTGGGGGTCAAAGAGAGCAAACTGCCAGTTATAAAACAAACATCACAGAGATGTAACGTATAGGAGGCCGACTATAGCTAATAAAACTGGACCGCGTATCTGAAAGTTGCCAAGGGTAGATCTTAAAAGTTATCATCCAAAAAAAGTGGGAGCAGAGGCACCTGGGTGGCTCGGTCGGTGAAGCATCTGCCTTCGACTCAGGTCATGATCCCGGGGTTTGGTGTGAGCCCTGAATCAGGCTCTCTGCTCAGCAGGGAGTCTGCTTCTCCCTTTCATGCTCTTTCTGTGCTCTCTCCCTCTCTCAAATAAATAAAGTTTTTAAAAAAATTCAGCTGGGTGGCTCGGCGGGTTAAAGCCTCTGCCTTTGGCTCAGGTCACATCAGGCTCTCTGCTCAGCAGGGGGCCTGCTCCCCCTCCCCCCCCCGCCTGCCTCTCTGCCTACTTGTGATCTCTCTCTCTGTCAAATAAGTAAATAAAGTCTTAAAAAAAAAATTCAGCTAATACCAAATGCTTATAAAAGACTTCAATATGCCAGACGCTGTACAAAACATTTCCCCCGTATTAATGCATTTAATCTTCAAACCTATAAATAGGTAAGTGCTCTCTTATCTCCCATTTCACACATAAAGAGACTGACATACAGCAACTCAGTAACTTGTCCAAGTCAAAAAGCTAGTAAGTAGCAAAGCTGGGATCTGAACCCAACTGGACTCTAGTTCTTGCTCCTAACCGCTCTGATCGACCGCCTGCCTGAGGAGGCAAACAATCCCGGCACCCGAGTAAGGGCAAAGGCCCAGGTGCCCTCCAGGTCTGCAGAAGAGAAATCGGGCCAGTGTAGGTGCGGAGAGTGAATGTGGGAGAACCAGCGTGGTGGCCTTCAAAAGGCAGCAGGAGACAGGCTGTGCAGCACTTTCTAGGTAATAAGGAGTTAAGATTTCATCAAAGCACCCAGGAAGCAAGGCAGCATCTTGATCAGATAGATAAATGATTGCTTGTTTGTTTAGTAAGTAAGTAAGTCAACTGTACACCCAGCCTGAGGCTCGAACTTACTACTCTACCCCTGACCCAGCCAGGAGCCCCTCATCACGTCTATGTTTAAAGAGACCAGTCAGGCTGCTTTGTGAAGAAGTGGCTACAGAGAAGCAGACACAGAAACCAGTTAGGAAGTGGTCCCAGCGGGAGAGGACGGTGGTTTGGGGGCGGGGCGGGGGGGCAACGGAGATGGAAACAAACGGGTGAGTTAGGTATCTGTTCTGCAGGTAGAGCGCGTCAGTGAAGGAGAGACCTGAGTCAAGATGTGTCTGGGTCTGGGGGCCGGACGAGTCTGTGGGTGCCAGTGCCGCTCATACACCGTCTCACCTCTTCCCCGAGACCATTACAGCTGAGAAACCCGGGCTCGGAGTTTCTTTAAACGCCTAAGGCGGACCCAGCAGAGGAGGCAGTAAGGCAGCCTGACGGCAAAGCTCTAACAGTCCAAGGCACTGCGGAGCCAGGGGTTTAGCCAAAGCTTGGGTGAATTCTGAACACCTCGCACGTCCCCAGGAGAGCTCAACGCAGCCGCGGCACGGCTCCACCGTCCCCGCGTTTTACTTTGGACTTGGGAGGGCGAGAGAAACCGCCCGGGGCTTAGGAATATCAATACGCACGTCAGCGGAAAAGCAGGCGGGGGGCGGGGGGGCTTCCTGACACACGAGAGGAGAGGTCAGAAGCCCCCTCCCAGGACCCTCCGCCCGCCGAGCGCACGCAGCCCACCGCACGCCCCGAGCACCCGCCCCCAGCCCCGCGGCCTCACGATGATGTAGGCGTCCAGGATGGAGCGGTAGCGCGCCAGCACGCGCGTGAGGTTCACAGCCAGCTGCCGCCTCTGCTCCAGAGAGAGGCCGCGCGCCGAGACGCCCGGCATCCCGGGGCGCAGCCGGGGGCGTCGGCCGCCAGAGCGCGCTGCGCGGGGAGGGGGCCGGGGCCAGTCCCACGCGGGGGCCCCTCGGCTCCCCGCACCCACGACGCCCCTTCCCCGGCCGGCCGCTGGGGCGGAAGACCGGCCGCGCCCCCCTGACGTCACAGGTCGCGACGCAGCGCGGGCGCACACGTGGGGCGGGGCGTCGCGCCTGACGTCACAGAGGCGTGCCGCGGCGCCCAGGCCCGCCCCTCCGCGCGCAGTTACCTCCTCCCCCGGAAGTGGGGCCGGTCCCGCGAGCGGCGTTTCTCGCGGGGCGCGGCCTCGCCACCTTCGAGTTGTACCTCCACGGGGCTAGAGGGGCCGGGGAGCGCATCCCGCCCCCGCCGCCCCCCACGCCGCCGCCGCCGCCGCCGCCGCTGCCACTGCTCACGCACTCGGAGTCCCTGGCCTCGCTCCCGGAGGCGGGGGCGCTGCGGGCGCGCGCACGCCGGCCCCCGGCGCGGTCCAATCCGCGCGCCTGCCGGCCCGGGCCTCGGCGGCGCGCGCCGACTTCCGCATCCGGCGCCGGGCGCTTCCGCTCTTAGCGGGGCCGCTGGGAGGTAGGTGTGGGCGCGAGGGGCGCTCGCCGAGGTGGGACCCCCCCCCCGGCGTGCTCGCCGACGTAGACGGCCCCCGGCCTCGGTCCCCCCCGGCGGATATGTGTTGTCAGAGGGCCTGTCTCGGGAGCAGGGCTGGGGTGCGATGCGTGCGGAGGGTCCCCGCGCCTGGAGCGGACGGAGCCACGCGGGGGGCGCGGGGCCATCCGGAGGCCCTGGGGCCGGCCCCGCCAGTGCCGGCGGGCACACTTAGACCTCCCCGCCCTGGGCGGACGATGGAGCTCCCCTGATCTGGCTCGCCAGCCTCAGAGCTGGAGCTGCTTGGCCCGACAGCCCCCTGAGCTTCCGAATGAAACTGAGCTCGGCCGAGCCCTGCAGCTGGTGAGTTGGGGGGCCGCGCCAGAATCCTGGCTTCCTGGCTCGGATAGTGCTCCTAACGTCATTTCACGCTACAGATTCATTCCCACTCTGGGTGGTCGCTCTGATGTCTTTCCAACCTTAAGCTCCCCGCAGCTGGGTCTTACTGTTCCCCAGGCGTGCTGACTGGGTTACCAGGATCACTCTCTTCCCCAGGGTGTACTCCAGACCTCCAGATGTTGGCCCGTGGGGTTCAGCAGAGGATGGGTCCTCTGTCTTCCTGTCATCAGTAAGCCACCTGCTCTCTCGCCATCCACTGTCCTCATGTCTACCTTACTCCTCAACCTGGACTTTGGTGAACCGCCCCCCAAGAAAGCATTTGAGGGGAATGCCAAGCACCGTAGATTTGTCAGGAAGCGGCGGCTCCTGGAACGGAGGGGCTTTCTGAATAAGAAGAACCAGCCCCCCAGCAAGGCGCCTAAGCTGCACTCAGAACCTCCAAAGAAAGGGGAGACTTCTAGCGTGGATGGCACTTGGAAGGTCTCTCCCCTTCCAAAAAAGAAGACCATTGCCTCCAGCAGTGGACCAGAGCAGTCCCTGGACAAGCAGGCTGCGGTGCCGTGGCTGACCCCAGCCCCTGCACAGAAGGCCGGGTCTGCAGTGACAAAGGTGGATTTGCTGGGGGAGTTTCAGAGTGCCCTTCCAAAGATTAGGAACCACCCAACTCGCCCCCACAAGAAGGGCCCCCACAAGAACACGACTCAGAAGACTGCCCCACAGAGCTCCACCCAATCTCATTCCGACAGTAAATGTTCCGGAGCATCTCAGAAAGTGCCAGGGAAGATGGTGGCCATTGACTGTGAGATGGTGGGCACGGGGCCCAAGGGGCACGTCAGTTCTCTGGCCCGGTGTAGCATTGTCAACTACCACGGAGATGTGCTTTATGATGAGTACATCCTTCCCCCCTGCCACATCGTGGACTACCGGACCAGGTGGAGTGGCATCCGGAAGCAGCACATGGTGAATGCTACCCCCTTCAAGGTCGCCCGGGGCCAGGTGAGAGGCGTGGGGTACGCTGCAGGCCATTCCTCAGCAAGCGGGGTCACCCCAGGAGAGAAGGGAGTGGACCGCCAGGTGAGGGGGGCGTCCTGCTGGGGTAAGGCGGGCTGAAAGTCCAGAAGGTTCCAGTTCACTGCTGTGACGAACCGGGCTAGCCGAGAACTCCCTGAGCCCCCAAACCAATCCTCATCTGGGAACTGGGGATCCACACAGAGATATAGCAGCTGCCAAGGAGCAGAGCAGCAGGCGTGAAGGGCGAGGGCAGGGGCTCTGTTTGGGAATGCCTCGTAGAGCTGGACTTTTGGGGTCGAGCACGGACAGGTGCAGAGGGTTCTCAAGCTTAAGTGTGGCAAGCATGGGACACGGCGGTGGCCGCCTGCTTAGGGTGCCGTGTCCTCCTGGGACGGGTTGCCTGAAGCAGAGGGGATAAAAGACACGGGGCTGGCATGTCGGGGCTCCCGCCTCACTCACTGAGCACGCCTCATGGTGGCCCCATTCTGGACGCTGGACGCTGGACGCTGGGAGCACCATGGAGGGACAGGGAAGGGAGGATGAACCCAAGAGGCTCGGGGAGGAGGTGGAGAGGAAGCCGGCAGGTCTCAGGAGGCCTCCAGGGGGCGCCCGTGGTCCGCGTCTGTCGCTTCAACCCCACACACTCCGTCTTCTCCAGCCGGAGGCCCCGCGTCCTGACAGCTGGAGGAGCCTCATCGGGGTTGGATTTTAGAAAGAACTTGGAGGGAGGGCTGCAGTTTGTGGGCAAGTGGGAACCCCCAAGCAGGGCTTGGGAGAGGCAGAAAGTGGGATGGGTCTGAGGTCTCAGCCCCGCTCAGCTCGGAGGAGGGCTGTAGTCAAACGGACGTGCAGCGAAGGTGTTGGTGGCCGGTAAGTTGCAGTTGCGGTCGAGAGCCCTCAGGGACCTAAGTTGATTGGACTCCCATCGGGTTTTCATCCATAAAGCCCTTCCCCGGTGCCCACGCGGGGGTGTGAGGCTAAGGGGACGTTTGGGGGTGTCTGGCCCGTCCGGGGGCTCCTGTTGGCCCTGCCCCGATCACAGGACTGTTGCTTCTGTTCACAACCTGCTGGGAGCCCATTTGGGGCTCACGGCGCGTTCTTGGGCCGTCCTCTCACTTTAAGATCATGAAACGGTGAGAAGCTATTGCTTAGACTAGTACGAATAAGGTTCGTGAGCGGCTGGTGAGTGAGCAGGGTGAGTGAGTAGAGCAGTGGGGCTGACATCAGGGCTGACATCGGGGCTGCTGGACCGCTTCCCTCTGCGGCCTGAGTCACGGGGATCCCTAAGCTGTTGGAACTTGTGGGCCCTTCCAGAATCTGATGGGAACCGTAGACCCACCCCCCAGAAAAGCCCCCCGCACATAACTATTTGCCTGCGACGTGAGACTTCCGTCACCTCCCTCAAGTCCGAGTCTCGTGCTCGGGCCAGCATGTGGGAGTGGCCAGAGGAGTTCACGTGGCGAGCGTCTCACACGTGACCGTGACTGTGATTTGGGGCTGGGGCAACTTAGTGGGCCCTCGCGGTGGAAATTAATGAGAAGTTAAGGAACCACCGGTAGGTGCAAACCGCGTCACACCATGGGCAGCAGCTGCTCTCGGGGAGCGGAGCTGGACCTCAGGTGGAAGAGAGCTTGTGGGAGGCGATGAGGCGGGTGAGCACTCGGTGACAGAGGGTCTGGAAGGGCCGAGGGGCACGTTGGGCCCCTGGGACGCATACCCCCCCACCCCCAGCCCACCACCTTCGCTGCCGCCTCACCACCACGTCCTCCGCTCCCGTTTCAGATCCTGAAGATCCTCACGGGGAAGATAGTGGTGGGGCATGCTGTCCACAACGACTTCAAAGCCCTCCAGTACTTCCACCCCAAGTCCCTCACCCGCGACACCTCCCACATCCCGCCCCTCAACCGGAAGGCCGACTGCCCGGAGAACGCCACCATGTCCCTGAAGACTCTCACCAAGAAGCTTCTGAACCGGGACATCCAGGTAGCGACCCCCACATGCTGCCAGGGCCCCGCTCGGACACAGGGGTGCGGGGTCTCGGGGGGTTCCCCCTTCACCCAGGTAGCGACCCCCACGTGCTGCCAAGGCCCCCACTCGGACACAGGGGTTGGGGGGGGTCCCCTTGCTGCCTCGCTGCAGACTCTGGCCCCAGAGTCACCCTGGACGTAGGTGCAGGTGGGCTGCTCAGAAGAGCTTGGCATCAAGGGGCCGGTAGTCTCTCTGTGTGCACCTAGGACCACGGTTCTGTTCTCTCCGTGCTGAGTGTCCCGGGGGGTGCTCGGAAGGGGGTACAGCCTTCAGGTGCGCACAGAAGCCCAGCTGAGACAAGGAGAAGGCACACCGTGGTGCCCTGACAGCCCGCAGCGGAGGAATCTGGGCCTCCTGAGACACGCTTGCTTGGGGAGCAGGGCAGCCTGCTTGGCAGGAGGGCAGATGCTCATCATGTAGAGAGCGTTTGTGGGAGTGGGGACAGGGCCAGACTCGGAAGCCCTGCCGGCGACCAGGAACGCCGCGTGCCGGGCACAGAACAGCCCGCAGGAGGGTCCCTGGGGTGGACAGAGCACGGGACTCCAGCCCACCAGGGTCGCAACTCTGCAGGCAGTGGCCCGGCGGTGGTGGCATATCAGGGGACGCGGGGGAACCCGTCAGGAAGGGAAGAGATCGTTTCTTGTGGCTTCACGCTCTGCTCTCCCTTATGCGTTCAGGTCGGGAAGAGCGGGCATTCCTCCGTGGAAGACGCGCAGGCCACCATGGAGCTGTACAAGTTGGTCGAAGTTGAGTGGGAGCAGCACCTGGCCCAGAACCCCCCGAAAGACTAGCGGCAGCGGGGGCGCCACCCAGCGGACAGCCCCACCGGCCCCGCGGCCTGCGGGCTCAGCTGTGAGGGAGACAGACGCCCCACCCCGGGCTTAATAGTCACTGAGATTTCAGCTCAGGCGTCGTGTCGTGTGTCTGCTTAAGTGTTGCGAGGAAGCAGGGAGCCTCTGCGTCCCGCAGGGAGTCCCTTCTCTGTCCCTGTGGAGAAGCAGCCCTGCACCGCTCCTCTCTTCATGGTGCTAAGCACGGGGCCCAGGGCGCCGGCCTCCAGCGGGCCTTGGACCTCCGTGGGGCGGGGCAGGGCACCCTGCGCAGTGTCGTCTCCCCTACCGCCTTATCGCCGGGGAGGCTGCGGGTCCCGTTTTATGCCTTTTGTTCTCAAGTATCAGCAGCACCCTCTTTCCGTCTCAGAAGTACCCTGGTTGGGTGACAGCGTGTCCCAGACCCTACTCTGAGCTCAGCATCTCCACCTGTCCCCTGTCCTCCCCATCTTGACCTCTGGAGGGTCTGTCCCCGGCAGGCCCAGTTCTCCTTGGGGTTACCAGGCAGTAGAGGTAAGAGCGTGGCTTGGGAATCAATTTTTCTGATTTAGGAAAGCAGTCTCCTAAAGTCGTAGAGGATTTATTTAATTTAGATCCCCCTTCGTAGGTTAAAAAAAATATAAAGTGTTTTCATGGTTTTTAGTTTTTTTACCTCTGAAGACTCCAATTATTCCCTCGATAAATTTTTATATCGGAAAAACAACTGTGCTGCTGCTGCTGTTGGAACTTGACACTGTGAGGTGTTGTCGTGAGAAGGGGCACCTGGCGGGCTCGCAACTCGGTCTCGGGAGTAGTGAGTTCACGCCCCACGTCGGACATAGAGCTTCCTTGGGGGGCATAGAAGTCTTGTCCCGAGGTCTTATGGGGCTGCGACCGTGCGAGGGGTTCCCAGGTCTCGGCGGGCGGCACCCTCCCGGCCCCTGTCCCTGGAGGTCATCAAGCTGGGACCAAGCCTTCGCGTGTAGCCCCCGCGCTCTGCTGCGTTGTCCTCGGCCCCACCGCACACCGAGCACGCCTGCGATGATGCCCCAGAGCCCGCGGACCCCTTCACGCAGAGGGGGTGTGGCCAGCAGCGCGAATCAGAGCGGGCCCGCGGGAGGGACGGGGCGAGGGAGGGAAGGGTGCTTGCTGACGCAGCCCGCTCGGGCCTGCCAGCTCTTCCTCGGTGGCCCAGCCCTCACTCGGGAAGGTGAGTCACAGGTGTGACCTTGGGTCTGGGATCACCGTGTGCGCTGCCGTCTTGGGAGAACGCAGCCTCGGCGTCCGCTCCGGGACTTGTGCCTCTTGAGTGGCTGCTCTGGCTCCCGGGGCAGCGTTCGCATCCCGGCGGCCAGTAGCAGAGAGTTTCCTGCGGACGCCCCGGACCTCGGCCGTGGCCTTGCTGTCCCGTCCCTGCCGCAAGGGGCTGCTCGCGCAGGCGGCTGTGAGGCCCTGAGCAAGTTGGTTCCTGCTGAGCCCGACATCAGGAATGTCCGTGACACTCGGGAGAGGTGCCAGGCGTCCTTACACACCTCTAGGCGGGAGTCATGGAGGAGGGCCGCACCCGAGCGGGGATACACTTGAAAGCAGTGTGGAGTCAACTCGTAGTCAGTAAACTGGGAGATAACCTGGGAAGAGCTCATTGGAGGTCAGCGTTGAGGGTGCCTGTCGGCCCTGTGTCATCTTGGTAAATAGCCAGCAGCTCTGATGCCCCCCTTACCTGGCCCCACACCCACGTCCTGAAAGGCACCTGGTTTTAATGCAGGGCCGGCAGGAGCCGTCTGCTCGCCAGCAAAAACCTGGGGGCCCGGAAGCCCTTGCAACCATTTCCTCACTGTTTTGTCTCCTCACAGTTCCTGGTCAGAGCCCAGCTCACCCTGCAAGGCTGCCCGGAGCCCCCTCTGCCCAAGTCTGCTTCCTTCTCTGCCCCTCTGTCCCCAGGGTCCAGGCTTCCTCCGAGGGTGGCCAGCCCCCTTGCAGACTGCCGCCTGAATCCTGATGAGCAAGTGTTTCCCCCAAATGCCCGTCCCCAGGACAGAGCATGCGCACGACGAAACACACGCTCTCCCGATGGGACTCTGGTACTCGTGTCCCAGCGGAAGCGGGGGTTGTGATTCAGAGACCCCTCTGCAGGTGAGCTCGGGAAGGGGCGAGGCACAGGGGAGCTGTATCCCGCCAGATGTCCTCTCAGCACTCTGAATCTTGATCGAACCCAGTGGTTCTCCACGGGAAGGGGGGGTGGGTGTAGAAGTTTCGGGGGTGGCGCTGCCCTCCCTCTGCCGAGGACCACTGCTCGCCTGCTAGGAGGAGTCCTTTGATTCCTGGTGTGATAGACGATGACAGCTGACAACAGCAAAGTTCAACAGTGTTGTAATTAGGAACTTGCCCTGAGGCACAGGAGCCCAAGTCCACGTTTAGAGAGACAAATACCCACTTACGAAACCCGCCAGGTGCGTCCGAGAGCGTCCTCCGTCTGCAGCGTGCGTGCGCCGCCCCCCTTGTTGCCGAGCAGCCCGTGGCGTGAGAGCAGGTGACCTTGTCACCACGGCTGGAGCGGGATTCTGCCACACACTAAGTGTGACCTCAAGGGTTCCAGCCTTAAAAGCCTGGGACTCGGGGCGCCTGGGTGGCTCAGTTGGTTAAGTGGCTGACTCTTGGTTTCCGCTCTGGTCCTGATCTCGGGGTTGTGAGTTCAAGCCCTGTGTTAGGCTCCGCGCGGTGCTTGGAGCAACTTTTAAAAAAAAAAAAACAAAAAAAACTCTGGGACTCTTTTCTACCTTCAACGGTAATGGCTGCTGTCAATAACAATGGTGTCTGTGAGCCAGGCACGGTGCTTGGTGCTTGGTCCTCCGGGTGCTCGTGCCATCCTCACTGAGGTGGGTCCTGGTAGTCTCACGTGACAGGTGGAGAAGCCTAGGTTGACAGAAGAAGAAAGGTCACCCAGGCCCAGTAGCCAGTCTGCGGGTGGGAAGCCTCTGCTCTCCCTGGCAGCCCAACTCTGCTGTTGACCTGGCCCCGAGGCCTCAGACCTGGAACCCTTCGGCTCAGACACTGCTGACGCACCTGCTGGGAGCCGCGTGGGGCTAGGCGCGAGGGAAGCGGCGTGGTCTCTGTCCCCTAGCTGCTCACCACCTGACAAAGGGAAACCCGTCAAGTCACTTTAGGGCGCTGTGGCCTAAAAATCCCAGGACGCCGCGGGATTCTGAGCAGGAGAGCCGTGAGGTCCCATTTGTGCTGTAGGAAGACCATGCCGGCCGCCCAATGGCAGCTGGATGATTGGAGAAGGGCCAGGAGATGAGTTCGAGCCCAGATCAGTGAGGTAGGGGGAGGCCTGTGAGCATCCCCGAGGAGGGAGAACCAATAAGAACTAGAGATCAGGGCAGGAAGATTAAAGACGGTCTTGATATTTCTGCCCTGCGGAGGACAGATGGGGGTGTCATTCACCAACATGGAGAGCGATGGGCAGAAGAGTGGGGTCCAAGGAAGCTGACTTGCATGGACTTCCCTGCAGCTTAGCAGCTGAGAGACCACAGGGCAGTCACAGGGGAGCCTTGGACAGGCAGGAGGGCCTCTCGTAGAAAGGTACCTATGGACAAGCACAAGGGCAAGGTCAGAGGCTTGGGAACGCCCTTCTTACAAGCCTGGAGGGAGGCCTGCCGGAGGCTACCAGGGGCCAGAGGACGACAGAAGAGGCCCTCCAGGGGAAAGGGGACAGTATCCGACATCACGGAGAGGGCCAGGAAGATGAGAGCCAGGGAAAGGGTCTGGCTTTCGTATGAACTGGATACTCCAGTGGGTCCCGAAAGATGGGGGGATGAGCTTCACCTTGGCCAGCAATAGGGACTCTTGTCTTCCAGGACTGAAAGTGTGGGGCGGATGGGTATGTTTCTGGGCAGCACCTGGTGACCTGGTTTGCTGACAAAATGGGAGCAGAGTATGATCAGAAGCCGGGAGCCGTGGAGGCTGATGGAGGACACTCGGAGGCCAGAGGTCCTGACCCAGGTCGGAACCTGGGTGTGCAGTGGTGCGGCAAGCTGGCTGTCAGGTCAGAAGCAGGGAATTGGCGCAGGCGGGGCAGGGGGAGGCTGGGGTGTGCTGGAGTCCGAGGACTCACAGCCCTGAGAGGCTGAGCTGTTGGAGGGTTGAAGGCCACCGGTGGCCAGCCGCAGGCTTAGAGACCCAGGAAGGGTGAGCCTGAGCTGGACCTCAGGGACCTGGGCGGTGCAGCCACAAGCCCCTGGCATTTCTAAGGGGGGGCGGGGCACGGCATCATGAGGAGGAGCGTGTGGAGTCCTGACTGCTCCCGGCGGGAACAAGGGCAGTCTCATTTGTGGGCCTGATTTTTGCAGAGTACCTCTCGTGCCCCTATCTAAGACAGTTAAATGCATGATTCAATCAAGAACAAGAGGACTGGGGTGCCTGGGGGGCTCAGTCTGTTGAGCGTCTGCCTTCGGCTCAGGTCATGATCTCAGAGTCCTGGGATCAAGCCCCGTGTCTGGCTCCCTGCTCGGCAGGAAGCCTACTTCTCCCTCTGCCTCTACTGCTCCCTCCCACTTGTATGCGTGTGCATGCTCTCTCTCAAATAAATCTTAAAAAGAAAAAGAGGGACGGGGCGCCTGGGGGGCTCAGTGGGTAAAAGCCTCTGCCTTCGGCTCAGGTCATGATCTCGGGGTCCTGGGATCGAGCCCGACATCGGGCTCCCTGCTCAGCGGGGAGTCGGCTTCACCTCTCTCTCTGCCTGCCTCTCTGCCTACTTGTGATCTCTCTCTGTGTAAAATAAATAAATCTTAAAAAAAAAAACAACAACCAGAACATGAGTACTAACAAAAGGCACAATCGGTTATTTTTTTCAGCCTAATGGTCACTGATTTTGGCTGAAGTCACGTGCTTGCTTTTTATTTGTTTGTTCCAGAAATGCTTATTGAGCACCAGCCTCTGCCAGACACTGTTGTATGACTGGCAACATCTATGTGGGCTTGCTTGCGGTGGGGGCCGGTGGGGGCCGTGAAGGGCGGTGAGGACACAGGACTGTGGATGGGCTGTTGAGGACAGCACGCGTGAGCAGAGGCCCGAAAAAAGTGAGAAAACCCATTGTGTAAACATCTGGGGAAGAACATTTCAGAAAGAGCAAGGGGTGCAAGGGCCCTGAGGCAGGCATTCACTTGGCGTGTGCAGGAGCAGCAAGGCCAGTGTCGCTGGAGCAGACTGAGCCAAGGGGAAAGGGGCAGGAACGGGTCAGTGAGCAGAAACCAGTCTTTAGACCTTTGTAAGGACTCGGATTCTTCCTGCAGGGTTTTGACAAAGGAGTGGTTTGAACTGCCTTAGGGCCTAAAGGGTGTCCCCCCTCCAATCCCCGGGCTGCTGGGAAGGGAGGGCGTGGGGACAGAGAACCACGGAGCTCTTGCTCTGTCTACGCAAGAGAAGCTAGGAGCCTGGGCAGAGGCGGTAAGTGGCCTAATTTGGGACCGATTAGCTTCCCACACTTGGCTGATCTTTGGCGGGATTGATCCTGAGCAAGTGTTTATTTTATTGTCTTTAATTTATTTTCTTGAGTAAGCGCTACATCTGACACGGTCTCGAACCCACGACCCCGAGATCAAGAGTCACCCTCTCTTCCGACTGAGCCATCCGGGCACCCCCTGAACAAACACCTAAATCCAGGCTGACATTTCTGCCTCGGAGCTCTTACCTGGGCCCTGGGCCCATGGCCCACCCCCCACGGAGCACCCAGGGAGAGCTCACACCCTCGCTGCGGCCCTGCTACCCCAGCGCCCACCCCCCCACCCCCCGCCTCCGGAGCCCCAGCGCAGGTCATGCCCCCCCCACTCGGATGCCTTTAGTAGGTCTGTGTCTAGCCCGCTCAGGGATGCCACCAACCCTGGACTCTCTTGGAAAGGGTGCATGCGACCCGGTGGGATTCCGAGAGAGGTTGGTGGGCGGGGGAGGCGGAGAGAGAGAAGGCAGTTTTAAGAATTTGCAGTGGAAGGACAAACACCTTCATTGTCCTCCAGGCTCAACCAAATTCCGTCCTGAAGTGCTGGAGAGCAGAGCTTTGGGATGGGCCAGACGGGACACAGCGCAGGGACGGCGCCCCGGCCCGTCTGTCAGCTCCGAGCAGCTCCGCGAGCCCAGTTTGGCCTCCCTCATCAGGGCTGCTCCCCCAAAGGAAGGGTCGGCCTGGTCTCATCTTTCATTCCCTCCTACCCCACGGAATCCTGTTCGGGCGCTTCTTTGGAAAGAGTCCATGAGACGGATCCAACCATAACCAAGGGAGGAAGAGGAGCCCGGGAGGGAGGTGGAGCCCACGCCCAGGACCCAGAGGGAGGAAGAGGCCGGTAATCCAGCCTGGCAGCCCAGGGCTGGGGCCCGGGCCCTGGGCTGGGCTGGGAGAGCTGGTGGATGTGGGAGGCTTTCCTGAAGGGTGAGCAGGAGGGGCTGCCAGAGGAGCCAAGGGGCCTTTGGAGAAAGGGCCGAGCCTTCTGGTGGCTTCCTCCTGGCTAGGACCGCCCCCCCTCCACACACCCTCCAACCAAGGCACAGAGGGCCTCCTCCCAGCTTGGGCATTGGTTCCCTGGGGCTCCTGGAGGCCTAGCCCCAGGGGGTCTGGGACCTCCAAAGAGGGAATTGGGTCCCCAGAGAGCACAATACCCACAGGCAACAAGGAGGGCTGCGAGTGTCCAGGACCCAGGCCGGCTCCCGCTCTGGGCCAGTTCCTGCAAGCCCACCGAAAGTCCAGATCGTCTGGACACCTGGGATCCCGAGGCTCACCGTCCCAGAGCTCTGGGGGTTTCGGAGGCAGGAGACTACAAAATCCAGGCGACGCTGGCTGGCTCCTTTGATCCTTAGGGACGTGTCCCTGCGGGTCCCCAAGTGCTAACGCCCCCCTCGGCCCCCCGGGGACCCCTTCCCCAGGTTGGTGGAGGAGACACGGGGGGGGGGGGCTCTGTCAGGGCAGCCTAGCTGAACTTCTCAGGCGCCAGCTGGTGCCCTCTGGGAGTCCGGGCAGGCAGGGGGCGCCTGCTGGACGGGGTGGGCCAGGGGGTCGTGGGCGGGGGGAGGCTGGAGACTGTGCAGTCTCTTTGACAGCGAACATTTTCCAGAGCTGGCGCCCGCAGGGGAAAGGAAATCAGAGCTTCCACCTCACACATCTTTTTCCCATTTTGTTCATGCTGCCCAGGGAAAGCCATTAGGGCTAGGTCCGTCTGGGGCCTCCCCCACCACCCACCTCTCTAGCCGGCTCTAAGGAGGGGCAGGGATGGGGGAGGGTCACTGGAAGGACAAGGCTCTGGCCCGCGAAGGGCCCCGACCCTGAACTCTTGCATCCCTTCTTAGTTCCCTGCCCACTCAAGATGGGAATGTGGGGGGAGGGACCCCAAACCCGGGCTTCTGGGGCCCTCCCTCCCTCGGCTCAAGTCCCCTATGCCCCCGGTTCTGTCTCTAGGGAGTCTGGCCCACTGGCCCTAAAGACCGCGGAACCTGGGTGTGGTGTGTGGCAGGAAGCGCCCTGGGGTTGGGGGCGCTGGCCTCCTCCCTGGAGCCAGGCGGGGGCCCAGACGGCTGGGTATCATGGTCTGGAGGCGGGCTGCCCTGGGAGCACCGAGGAGCCTGGGGGAGGACTGACCTCCTTCCTGAGGCTGAGCCATCCGCTCCTGTTACCCCGCCGCTACCCCCAGACACAGTGAGTGCAGTGCCCTCGATCTTCCTTATCCAGTATCTCAAGCCCCCAACTCTCTTCTCTGGGAACCTTCCCCTTTCCCCTTCAATCCTGGTGCCCACCCTCCAGGTCATCTCAATGGGGAGAGGGATTCCTGGACCCCAGGCTCTTCTTCAGTTTCCCGTCCTCAGAGAGTGGGAGACGAGGCATCTGGGAGATGGGCTGGGCTCCCCAGAACGGGTCCCGGGCTAGGTTGAAGGCTGGCCACTGTCCCCAGGTACCCTGCAAACCCAGGAGTTCAGCCTGCCAAACTTGTCACAGCTCTGGCGTCCCTTCCTGCCCCGGGCTGCCAGGGGTTAAGGGACCAGGGCTGGGTAGAGGGTGGGAGTGGCAGAGGGGTCTGGCCCTAGTCATTGGCTCATAAAAGCCAAGAGGAGTTTAACTGCAGGTCACGGTGCTGCCTGACTTCTCCATCCAGCAATGTCGCCCTGGGGGAGGGTGGGGGCGGGGGGGGTGAGTCCTTCAGGAGGGGAACTGGGGGCCACCGCTGGCCACGGTCAGGGCGGATGCTGGAGGTTGCCATCAGCCGTGCCGGCCACACTGCTCCCCACCTCCACCTTGGAGGGTCTCTAAAAAGCTGGACTGCAGAGTCAGGGCTGCAGCCATTGGTCCTGTCCCCACAGCGAGCTGGGAAGACCGGGCAGCCGCGTGAGTGGGGAGAGAGGCGAGGCCCTCTGCTAGCCAGCAGGAAGCACCAGTCCGGCGCTGGAACACAGGCACGGGGACAGAGAGGCAAACACCCCGGGGTCAAAGAGCAAGAGTGGTGTGCCTTCCCCGGCAGCCCGCCCCTCTGTGCGGCCCCTGGAAGAGGCCAGCAGAGCCGGGGGCCTCTCGCGGGGACAAGACTCGGTCTGGACACGTCCTCAGCCCGTGCGTCCGCACCTCCTCCCTCCCGCCTGCCCAGCCCAGCCCCGAGGAGAGCGTTGGCAGCTGGGAACCAGGTAGCAGAGCCAAAAACAACAGAGGAGCCGCCTGGCTGCCTGGGTGCTGCCCGGCCCCTCGCCTGCACTGTGATTTCCCCCGGAGCCGGCGGCCCTCCTCCCGCCAGAGCCTCTGAGCCCGCCTGGCCGCACCTGCCTCCTTCACTGCGGCCCGGGGCTGGCCCCGGAGGCCCCCGCCATCCCTCCCTCCCAGTCCGGCTGCCCCTTGGGGTCATTCAGGATTCTCTGCCCGCACCTTCCCCAGCTTGGGGCGGGTTGGGGGGGCTCTGCCGGCTTTCCGGGTCTCGGACCCCGTCTCCCCACGGGCGGGGAGCCCCTATTCCCTTGTGTAACAGCAATATGATGGGGGGAGAAAGGGGCCGGGTCCCCAGCCCAGGCACCCAGACGGGAATGGCACGTGCCCCTCTGTGCTGAGGGCCACGCCAGACCAGGAGGCAGGCTGCTTGGGCTCACGCTGCCAGCGGACAGGGAGACTTGTGAGCTGGGGCACCCGGGGAGCCGTCCTGCCCTAGCCACTCCTGGCCCTTATTCTGCTCTTGCCCCCACACCCGCCAGGGCCCGCAGAGCTCCTGCACGCTCTGCTGCCCCCGCTGGGTGGCAGGGACCGTGTCCTGCCTCACCTGGGTTTAACTTCTGCCGGCCTCCCAGCCAACAGCAGATGTGGTAACACTGCTCGGGCGAGGCTCTTCTCCGGCCCTGGACTTGGCCAGGGAGTCCCCGCCCCGCTGGGGTGGGGGTGGTTCCCGACTCTCCCTCTCTCTGCATCCCTGGCTGGGCAGTGGTCCCTCCTGCCCCATTCTCAGGGCAGCGGCGGAGAGGGGTGGGGGCAAGTCCTCTCCCCGGGGCCCCCGATCCCCCCAACCCCTCGGGCGGGCACACACGTGCACCCTCACGCGCACACCCGTCCACCCAGCCAGAAGCGTGCCCCCTCCATCCCTTCTGCTGCAGAGCCGGCCACTTCCCTCCTAGCCCCACTGCCATGGGAACACAGCCCCAGAAGGTTCCTTGCCTGCTCTCTCTCAGGCCTGTTTCCTCCCCATCCCACCCCGCCCTGCCTCTGCTCCCCCCCCTTTTCTCACCAACTCTGCACCATTCCCCAGTCTCCAAATCCCTGGGGGAGCCACCAACAGGGGTATGACCCAGGTTCCTAGACAGGGAGAATGGGTTGCCCAGAGCTGACCTGCGTCAGGTTTGGTCCTAATGAAAAGGCCAGCGACACTAGGAAATTCCTTCTCATTGATCCTGGTGGGGAAATTAAAACCAGTTGTTTGTGACTGAGTGACTGACGGGCTGAGCCCCTCCTTGTCGCCTGGCTCCAGGCCTGCTCCCTGCCCTGAGGTGCCCCCCCTCCTCCACGGCTAGCCCCCTTCCCATCCCCCAACCCTCCTGTCCCACCCACGGCGCCCCCCATCCCCTTCCCGGCATCTTCCCTGAGCCCCCTCCGCTTGCCCACCCCCAGTGGGCAACCAGGGCTTCTGGAAGCTGAGCCCTGCTTCCCAGCACCCTGCTCCGGACCCTCGACCCAACGCCCTCAGCCAGGGTTGGGGTGCAGGGGCTGGAGCTCAGGCCCAGAGCTGCCAAACCACAAACACTCACATCTGGAAAAAATTCCCCTCCCAGCCCCACTTCCCTTTGTCTTACTTCTGTCTCTTCGGAACTTCTGGCCGCCAGGCCGGTGGGGGAAGTGAGGAAGTGAAGGGAGGGGAGGGGGCCTAGGCCCCCCTGCCCCCACACCCCAGGGAGCCCCCCTTCCAGCCTCCCCGGGATCCTCAGCCAGACCACATCCCCCGTCTGCTCCTGTAGGTCTGGCCTCCTGATGACCGTCTTTTGGGTGAGGTTCTAACACCCTGAGTCACCAGGCTTGTGGGGGGAGAGGGCCCGCGCTGGCCCTTCTCTTTTGCAGGAGGAAAGACGGCCACTGAGCAGGGGGCTGGGGGCTCGGCAGGGCTGGGGTGCAGAGAAGGCAGGCGGCCGGACCTGAGTGGGGGGGGGCAGTGGAGGGGGACGGGAGGTGCCGGAGCTCTTGCCTTGTTCCCTCCCCCAAGCCTCTCCTCATCCTTGGCTAGGAGCCTGATTTCACTGTCAGAACCTAAGCCCCCTCCCTTTACCTACAGCAGCGGGAGCCAGCCAGTGGGGGAGGAACTCCCCCAGGGACCACCCCCTTCCCTCCACCACCTCTGCTTTTGTCCAGCCTTCCTCAGAGAGCTCCGACCTGCTGCCCTGCTGCCCTCGACTTCCCCACAAGCCTGGTGGGGAGGCCACCCCCACCCACACAAACCCTGAACCCTGAAGCGGGGCAGAAGCACCCAGCTCCCTCTGCAAACCTGACAGGGGACGGACTCGCAGCCCCTGTGCCGCCCCCCCCCCCAGGGACACCCCAGCGGCTTTACTGTTTCTTTTTTTTTTTTTTTTGGCTTTACTGTTTCTTATTCGGAGATTTCCCTCTTCACAGCCCAGAGGCTCCAGCCTTCTCCAGCCTTGGGTGAAGCCTCCAGCCCCCCTACTTTGGCTCTGGCCCTCCCACACCTCCCTAGCCAAGGCCCCCAGCCCTCTAGACCATTCCAGGGCCCTAACGAAAAAGGGTTCAGGAGCTCAGCGAGCGGGTCCTCTGCTCCACCCACGGCCACGCTGGCAGGGAGGGGCCAGCGCTGGGACCAGATGTGGGGTTTTTCCTCCCCGCCTCGCAAGGAGCTGGGGGCGCAGCCCCGGGACGTTGGCGGGGGGTGGGGTGCGGTGCGGGCCGCGGGGCCACGTGCACGCGGTCGCCGAGGGCACCTGGACCGCAGCATCCCCTGAGCTCCCCAACGGCCTCGTCCGCCTCCGCCGCTGTGCGGTTTGCGGCCTCGGATCTCCCGGCGGGTCTCGGGCGCCCCGCTCGACCTCCATCTATTTCAGGCCCCCGGCCCTCCCCAGAGGGGTCTCCGCGGGGAGCCGGGCCCTGCCCCCTCCTTTGATCTCCCACTTGGAAGCCGCGGGCGGGGGGTGGGGGCCGCTCCTTCCACCTGAGAGCCTGCTCCACCCCTTCCCGGGGCACCCGGTCTCCCTCCGACCTGGGTGGCGGCGCGCGGGGCTCCTCGCGTCCCCGCCCCCGCCCCCCTCCCCCGCCGCCTGCTGCGATCCCCTAGGGGTTCGGGGAGCCAGGCGACAGAGAAAGCGCCTTAATAAAGAGCTCGTGTCAAGTGATTGGCTGTGACCTCTGCCCTCCCCGGCCTCGCGCCCGGGGCTCCTGCTTAACCCTTCGGTGCCCGCCCGACTCCTTAAGAGGAAGGGGTCCCCCGCCCTGCCGCAGCCCTGAACCCCCGGAGGCCGGCGCGGGCAGGGGGCCGCTCCCTCCCCACCTGGGCCGTGCCAGCAGGGGGCGCCGTTGCCCCACTTGGGGGCCCGGCCCGGCCCGTCCGGGAGCTCGGGGCGGTCACGCTGGACCCAGCTCAGGCCTCGGTGGGGCCGAGCCCGGCCGCCAGCCTGTCCCCGGCGCAGGCTCGGAGCGGGGTTCGCCCGCTGCTGGTGTCGCCGGTGTCCGGCGCCAAGGACCCGAGCGCACCGAGTCAGGTTGGGGAGGGGCGGGGACCAAGCCAGCCGTGACCCTGGGGACGTGAGACCTGCGTCTCTGCGCCCCGGGCCCGGCGCCCCCTCCTCTCGGCGGAGAGCCCAATCCGAGCGCTCGGCCCGTGTCGCCTCCCCAGCCACTCCTCGCGCGGGAGCCAACTGCCTCGGTCCCCCGCGCGCCCCGGACCCGCCCACGGCGGGGCCAGTTCCAGAGGCCGGCGAGCCGGGACTCAGGGACCCCAGGTGGGGTGGGGGGCGGGGCGGGAGGCGGGTCCACCTCTCTCTCCCCCCCCCCCTCTCGGGCAGGGGCGGGCCGCTCCGGATATAAACGCTGCCCGCGCGGGAGCCCAAGCCAGCTCTGGGGTTGTCCTGCCCCTGTCCTGCCGAGAATCACGAGCGGGCGAGGCCACCGCCACATCTCTGTTGACTAAGACTCAGCGTCCAGTGCTCCAGCCAAAGCATCCAAGGGGACCGCCACTCGCGCCTCCATCATGCCCGACTTCTCCGGCAACTGGAAGATCATCCGATCAGAAAACTTTGAGGATTTGCTCAAAGCGCTGGGTAAGGAGGTTTTCGAGCTCCCGGGAAGCCGAGGGCGGCGCCCGAGTCCTCGGAGGTGGCCCGAGGAAGAAAGGAGGGCGGGGATCAAGGCGCGGGAGGTTGGGTGTCTGCATCCCCAAGAAAAGGGGCCGGGAAGGGGCGAACGCCCCCTGGGGGCGCTCAGGGCCGGGACCTTATATCCTTTCTCCCGTGGGGCACCCCCCCACCCCCATGCTCTGGCAGTGACCAGCCTGTGAATTAAGTAGAAACCAGAAGCACGAGGTCGGTATCCTGGGGGTGGGGCCGGGGAGCTCTGGGCAGTTCAGAAGCTGCAAACCGGCACCGAGGCGGGGGCCTGGGTCTTTACTCAGGGAGCCCCTCAGAGCCCTTGCAGCCTCTTTGCCCCCAGCCCTGGCCGCCAGTAGTCCAGGCCCCGGGCTGGTTCCTTATCCCTGGCCCTGGCTCGGGATCGGCCACCCCGACTCGCAGACTCCCACGGTTGCCCTGGCCCTTCAGCGCTTTCCCGCGGTGCCCCCACCCCCCATCTGGGACACAAATATTTGCCTCCAGTGCGCAGCTCCAGAATTCTCAGCCACTCTGGATAATTATCACTTTCTTAGATTTCAACAAATGGCTTTGTGTGAAACCCCAACCCCCCATTTCTGAAAATCCCAGTACTGGTCCCCCTCCCTCCGCAGAGACCTGCTGCAGCCTAGCTGTTGGTTAAAGGTGGGGGGACCTTAAACGCCCTCTGACTGCCTTTCCCAACTCTGGGTGCCCTCTGACCTGTGGGGAGGGGCAGAGAGCGGGACTGCCGAGAGGGGCTCTGGGAAGGGAGGCCGGTGAGTTAAGGACATCAGCAGTTGGGAAGCCCCCACAACACAGTGACCGCCCCCCTTGAGGGAGGGGAGGCGGTGGGGGGGCACACCTCGTGCAGAGCGGGGTGTACGAGTAAGTGCAGACCCTGGAATGGTCTAGAATGCTGTGTTTCCATCACCCCTTGCCATTAGCTCCTGCGCCTAGCCAAGACTTCTTCGAGCCCTGTCTTTCCCACTCTGCCCTCGCAGCTCAAGGCCAAAACATTTTCCCTTCAGAAAACCCAGATACCATTCCCTCCCCTCCTCCGGATTCTGGCCCCTCTTGCCAGTGTATGAAGCAGGAGGGGGCCGGGCACACCCACAGGCCCAGCTGCAGAGGAAGAGCCGAGGCCCAGCCCTGTCCTCTGTCTTTGGTCTGTTTGTCCTCCCCGCGGGGTCTCTCGGAGCCACGTGCCCTCCTCGGGCCCTGCTGGGGGCAGATTGAAAACAGACCCACTAGACAAACAGCCCTGGTTGCAGTGTGGGCAGGAACCTCGGCCCCTCCTCGCCGCCTCGGTCCTAGTGGGGCATCCCTGTCCCCCAGCAGGAACGCTCAGGTCTTTGGGAAATAACCTGTCGCACCCACCGCGGTATGCGGTGCCTGTGCGTGGTCCCTCCTGTAACAGGAGAGGTGAAAGTTAGAGGCTGGTGGGCTTCTAGGGGAAGGTGGGGCGGGGGGTGTCTCCTCTGCCAAGGCCCCTGGGTCTGAGAACCTCTCCCTGGACCCAGGAGATCAACAGCCCAGAAAGGGGGTTCCTGGGGCCCCTGGGGGAGTCCTCCCGCTCTCCCACTCCCTTCCTTCTGGAACACAGTGGGTCTGCTTCAGCACCAAGGAAAAGAGGATTTGTTTGTCTGGTAACAGGCCCGGAGGAGGGCCAGGGAGTCCTGCTCGCCTGAGCTGGCCCTGCTCTGCCCTCTCATCCCCACGCATGGCTTCCCTGAAGGTCTCCGCTCCAGTTCGGGGGGGGCGGGGGTCACCGGGCAGGTGAAGCGGGGTGACGGTGCTTAGGCCTGGCCCCGGCCAGAAAGGCCTGCCTGCCTGCTTGTCTTCCTGCTCTCCTGGCTTCCCCACCCTTCCTCGAGACTTGGGGAGCAAAGAGGAGGGGCCCAGTGTGGGGAAGGATATGGGGGACAGGCCTAGGGACTCCGAATCCGCAGAGGCTGAACAAGAAGACCTGACCGCCCGTCAAGTTCACCCTAGAGTAGGGAACATACGGGGTGGGGCAGGGGGGGCAGGGTCCCCGTCTGTCCCTTGCGGGTAGAGGGGCACGGGAGCCCATCAGGAGGCCCAGCAAACAAGGTTCTGACGCAGGGAACTTTGAGCCTTAGATCTGGCTTTTTCTTTGGTTTCCTTTTCCCAGTAAAAATAATAGCAGCAGTAAGAAGAGGTGTGCCCAGCGCTGTTTCTGGGCCCTACACGCGCCACCCATTTGCCCAGGGTCACTGGGCCTGCTCGGGAGGCTGAGCCCTGGGGATGTCGGGGTCCGGCGGAGCCTCTGGCTTCTCTAGGCTGGGGCCTCTGTAGAGGGGAACAACCACCCCAGCTGGTCACCTGCTGGGGGTCTCTGCTCCTCACTGCCGAGGGCAGAGGAAGGCCTGGCTAACCCCAGACAGGGGGGGACAGTGGGGCAGGAAGAAAAGTGGGCCCTACTTCTAAGACGAAAGTGGTGAGGCCTGGCCGGGGCGGGTCTGGCCTGCACTTGGGGTGAAGACACAGTGACTCTGATGGGTCCACACCCGCAGAGGGTCCCACGCAGCGTGGACAGAGGGCCCCAAGTGAGGCGAGTCGGACCAAGGTGAGGACACCTGCTGGGGGAGGGGAACGGGGAGAGGCTGCCCCCTGAGAGCGCTGGGGGCCGGGCCTGCCAGTGGGGCCCCGCTGGGGGCAGCCATGCTGCCCAAGCCGTGCTGTCGGCAGGGGTGAGGCCGGGGCCATGAGCGCCCCTGAAGGCCAGCCCTCCTCTCTCGCTGCAGGGGTGAATGTGATGCTAAGGAAGATCGCTGTGGCCGCAGCGTCCAAGCCGGCCGTGGAGATCAGACAGGAGGGAGATGATTTCTACATCAAAACCTCCACCACGGTGCGCACCACGGAGATTAACTTCAAGATCGGAGAGGAGTTTGAGGAGCAGACAGTGGACGGGAGGCCCTGTAAGGTGAGTCCCTCGGGGTCACAGTGTCCCTGGCCCGGCCGTTTTCCAGTCTTTTTCTGGGTTCTCGGCTCCACTCCCCGTGGCGAAGGTCCGTCTCTCGCTGCCGCGGACCCCGCTCACGTGGCCTCTCTCTTGCAGAGCCTGGTGAAATGGGAGAGCGAGAACAAAATGGTCTGCGAGCAGAGGCTGCTGAAGGGAGAGGGCCCCAAGACCTCCTGGGCCAGGGAGCTGACCAATGACGGGGAGCTGGTCCTGGTAAGGCCTGTCCCCGCCAGCCCAGAGCCACGTTCCAGGGTTTTCTGGAACTCTCCAGGGCACAGGCTGTTGCAGACCACCTGCGCTGGTCTCCCTGCCTCCTGAGGGGGCTGCAAGGCTGGACGAAGCCGTCCCTGTCCCACGCAGTGCCGCTCTGTGACCAGGACATGGTCTTCCGTGTGGAGCAGCCGTCCTCTGGGCGGCGACCCCCTGGCCTGGGGAGGAGGGTGGAGGACAGACCCCTGGGGCCCTATTGCCATCCTCCCTCCCATGACACCGGGCATGTGGGGACCAGCTCCTGCCTGTCGGTCCCGAATCTAGAAGGAGGTTCCGTCTCCGAAGCCACAGGACTACGGGCCTTACAGGTTAACGATGACCTGTGACTTGTGTCCTTCCAGACCTTGACGGCGGATGACGTCGTGTGCACCAGGGTCTACGTCCGAGAGTGAGCAGCTGTGGGTCCGAGAGCGGCCGGAGCCCCCAGCCCCCGCTCCCATACTCCCTGCCCCTCCTCCTTCCTTCTAGGCTAGCTCTCCCCTCACCCCTCACGCCCCCTCACTTCTGGGGATGCTGGGATGCCTCCATCCAGGCTCTGCTTTGGGGGCCCCCCAAAGAGGGAGGGATGGATGGCAAGAGCCCAGACCCCCTCTTCCAGAATCACTCCCCTCCCTGGCCTGCAGTCCGGAACCAGCCCAGAGCACAGCCTCCCTTTCTGTGAGGGGACCTGAGGGCCCCAGTGGGAAAGACGGCCCTCTGGCTTCTGCTCTTTGTCCCTGTAGCCTACACGGTGTAGGATATTTATTGGTTAGTTTTAGTAAAATGTTTTGAAAAATACAACCTGTCTCTGGCTCCTTGGGAAGGGGACAGGGACAACGCCGGAGTTCCACTTTGCCTCTGAAGTGTGGTGTGGGAAGCCAGGGTGCCTGCAGCAGGCGGAGCTGGGCCCCAGGGAGGGAGGGGCCCTCCCCCCACCCCACTGCCCCCCCGGGCCTCAGCCTCCTGCACGGCCCCGGCTTCCAAGGCACGTCCTGGACCTCTCGGCAGGGGCGCCGGGCACCGAGGAGTGGACTCCCACCTTCTCCCACACTTTCCTCCAATTGTTCCTTCTCTCCTCCACCTCCAGTCTGTGGGCATCCCGGGGCCTGGCCTTGGCCTCCCACAGGGTTCCAGATGAGCTCGCTGACACCCACGGGCTGGGTCTCCTGATGCGAGGCGACTATCTTGGCCTTGAGACCTACGTGCCCTTTGTGCCGGCCCCCCCTTCCCACGCCTCCGCGCTCAGGTCAAGGCTCTACTGCGTCTTCCCAGGCTCCGTGGCCATCTCCCCAGGGCCTGCCCCCCTTCTGCAGGCCAAGGCCCCCGGCCGGCCTTCTCCCGGACCCCCAGTCTCCTACTGCTGCGCCTTCTAACGGGCCTGCCCAGCCCGCTCCTCGTCTTCACGGCTTCTCACGGCTTCGTGGGGCCAAGTGAGTGCAAGCGTCGGGAAGGAGTCCTGTCCTGGACGAGGACAGGCTGCTCTGGTTCTCCGAGCCTTCGTTCCGGAGTCGGACGGCTTGTGTGCTAGGGACAGTCTGGGGGGCCGCCCGGACCTGGCCGCGGTGGCCAGCGACTTTCCCCGGCCCATCCTGCTCATGTCCGCTCTCGTGCGGCCTCCTTCAGCCCCGTCAGAGAGAACTCTTCCCGACATCAGTGACTTCAGATGCTCCAAGCTTCTGTGCTTACCGCCTGGGGTCCCCAGAAAAGAGAGACTCTCTCCCAGGGTCTGTATCTTCATGCCGGAGGGGTTTGGCTCTGCGGGATCACATGACCGGGAGGGCCCACTGGCCGCTGGTGGGGCGAGGGGCCGAGGAGCAGGGGGCAGAGCCACTGCCCGGCTGATGGCGCCCCAGGGCTTGGGAAGGAGCGCTTTCCTGCGGGCAGGGCGGCCGGGCCCCATCCCTCACCCGTCACACGGCAACCACACGGAGCACCCACCTTGCCAAGGCATCGAGGTACTGAACTCAATGGCATCAAGTCCACGGTGCTTAGGAATAGCCAAGCTCCTACCTCCCTGACCCACCCTGAAATGCTGCGGGGGGTGGGAGGGGGTCCTCAGACCCAAACTGCGTTGTGTCGGTTCCCTGTTCAAAAACAATGAAACACCCCCTCCCTCTGCCTGCCTCTCTGCCTACTGTGATCTCTCTCTGTCAAATAAATAAATAAAATATTAAAAAAAACCCCAAACAATGAAACAGAATCACCTCCCCTTGGCCGCAGCCCCTTTTCATGCAGACGACTGTGCAGACCCGCATCACGGCCCCCGCCCGCCCCGCGTGGGCTGCTCCCCTGCGCGTGGCCGCGCTCGCCCCGGGGCGCCCCTCAGCTGGCCCGCAGAGGCCTCTCCCACCAGCTGCGCTGACAGCCCGCGTGTGGCAGGTCACCTCCTCTCCCTGCGCCACCGGAGTGCCCTGGGGCCAGGGCGTCCGGCTCCCGCCCCAGGAGAGGCCACTGCACCCTGCAGCTCCGGGCGGAGGGGCAGGGCCAAGGAGTGGGGGGACCCCGTCCAGAGTCCCAGGGTGAGCCGGTCCCCTCTGTGAGTGTGGGGCGGGGGAGATGGTGGGCCCTTTCCTTTGTGGGGCTTCCTGACAGTCTCCTGGGAGCTGGGCGCCAAGCTGGGTGCTGGGAAGGCAGAAATGCATCCCTGCCCTCCTGGGGCCTGCGGGAGGTCACAGTCTGTTTGCAGGAGATGGTGACACCATAAATGCCCCCGTCCACTCCCGAGGGCACCCCCTGCAGGCGCTTGAGGGGAAGGGGGCCGAGCGAGGGAGGGAGCAGCAGTGGAGGCCTCGCCTAGACGGGGCAGCGGCCATGTTGGGAGAGGCGGGGTTTTGGAGGACAAAGAACTTAGTGGGCCCCCGCCCCAAGGTCGCGGTGGGGTGAAGCAGAGGGGAAGGTACTCTAGGTGAAGGCCCCGAGGACAGTTTGGGGCTGCCTGGGGTCTGGGGAACGGAGTGTAGGGCAGTGAGGGCCTTCGGGGGCTGGGATGTGCACAACCTAAAGGGCCCGAGGGCCACAGTCCCTATTTGCTTATTGGCTTCCAAGAGCAACGACAAGCCACGGAAGGATTTAAAGGGGACAGCATCCCACCTGTGCTTGGGGAGTGCCCTCTGGCTGCCAGGTGAAGAGGGACGGAGAAAAGCAGGGGGAGGGGAGGGGAAGGGAGGGGGAGCAAGCAGGCGGCCAGGGAGAGGCTGGAGCAGGGGGTGGAGAGAAGCCAGGTGTGTTGGAGGCGGTGATGCCCGAGGCGGGAGTGAGGGGTCCTGGGGGCAGTCTTCAGAAACGGGGAAATAAATCTGGGCTTTCTGGATGCCAGTTTTGTTTGACTCCAGGAGCATCTTAACTCCTCAGCCTGAGGCCTGGCTCCATCTCCTTTCTGCATGACCTCCACCCCCCCCCCCCCGCCGTGCCCCTCCAGGCTGCCGACCCCCAGCCCACCCTTCCCCCCTCAGCCTGACGCCCGCGCCCTGGAGGACCTTTTCTCAAGCCCTCCCTGACTCTTCTGGTGCCTTTGTGGCAGGAGCATCTGCTCTTGTTTTTCTGACCAGTTTGTCTCTTTCTAGAATCAAGTTGCTGATTCCGTTTCCCAAGAAGTCCCAGAGGGCTCCCCCATCAGACTGGGGGCTCCCGGGGGGCAGGGCCTGGGTCTCCCCCATCAGACTGGGGGCTCCAGAGGGCGGGGCTTGGGTCTCCCCCATCAGACTGGGGGCTCCCGGGGGGTGGGGCCTGGGTCTCCCCCATCAGACTGAGACCCCCTGAAGGCCCTGGCTGTGTGTCTCCCCTGAGACTGGGGCTCCCTGAGGGCAAGGCCCTTCCCCTGGCTGTGCTTCCCCGCCCTCCAGCCTGAGATGCCGGTGACGGGAAGTTACCCGTCCAGGACCCAGGAGATGGGATCAGGGCGGGGCTGCCTCACCCACCTGGCCCAGCCAGGCCCAACCCGTGAGAAAATCCCTCCAGCTTCTCCCCTCCCATCCTGAAGGCCCTCTTCCTCCTCTTCCGTTACCTGGAACCTCATTACTCAGCAGGGCTTTCAGAAGAAAAGGCACAGGAGCTCCTATGCCCCACTTGCATCCCCCAAATTCTGTGGGTGGAACCTGCTCTCCAGTCAGGCTTCTCAGAGTTCGACCACAGAGGGGGCAGCTGAGGGCCCTGGGCTGCTGAGCCTCCTCGGGCTTGGGGACCGAGGGCCAGGAGGGCAGGAGAGTGAGAGCCGAGGGCAGGGGCAAGGGAGGGGCCTGTGGGCTGCTCCCCTGGGTAGAGTGGCCGCTGCGCACAGCAGGGCCCTGACCCACACCGGGACGGCCTGGACCAGCATGAGAGGGAAACCGAGGCCCACACAGACGCTCTGCAAGAGAGAGGGGTGTGGGGCTGACACAGACCGGGCAACATCCAAACCAAGAGCTCCCGGTACAGCCAGACCAGAGAGGACGACGCGTGCGGGAGCCAGGGCCCAGGGTGCCGCAGAGGCCCCCAGATCCCAAAGGCAGCTCCCTGCCCTTGTGTTGGCAAGAAGAGCCAAGCAGCAGGAACTCCCAGGGAAGGCCGGGCAGAGTGGGGCCAGACTCCGGAACCCCGAGGGTGCTGAGGAGAGGGGGAGGCGGGGAGGAGCCTGGCGGAGGGGACGCAGGGGTCAGGGAGGAGGGGGAATCCAGCAGGGGAGGGTACTGAGGGCCCCAGGGGTGGGAGTCCGAGGAGGGCGGCCTGCTGGTCAGGCCCTCTGACCCCAGGTCCCGACAAAGGGCCGCCTAAGGGCCGCCACCGGAGCAAGATGGATGGGACTGGGGCGGCCAGGCCCTTTGTGGCGGGGGATGAAAGGGACTGGGCTCCAAGGAGCGCCCCCCGGGTCCCCCCACGCCTGTTGGCTCCCTGCCCCTCCCCCGTGACCTCAGGAGCTGTGGAGTGTTGGGGGGCAGGAGCCGGTGGGGGAGGAGCGGAGGCCAACCGGGTATTTCCCCTGGCTGGGCCAGCCTCACCTGAGAAAGATGGGGGGCAGGCAGGACAGTGGGGGCCCGGGCGGCCCTTTGGCGTGTGCAGAAGTGGGATCCTGCAGGGTCTGCGCCTGTGCGGCGCGCCTCCCCAGACGTGGGGTCCCCCGCGTCCCTCCCCGCCCTCCCGCAGGCCCGCTGCCCTCCTGACCTCCGGCTTCTTCCTGTCCCTGTCCCCCTTGGCGCTGCCAGTCGGGAAACCAGTTCTGTGCCCGGGCTGGATAAGGATCTCTGGGCTGGGCGCTTCCCAGGAGGCAGCAGGAACCTGGCAGGCCGGCAGCACCCCCGCCCCCACCCCCGCCAGGGCTGCCGGGTCTCCCCACTCCTGCCCCTCCTCACCGTCTCCGCCACCCCCTTCCCAGCCTCCTTACCCTCCTGGGAGACTTCCCCTCCCAGCAGCCTTGTACGGGGCTGGGGGCTGGCTTGCCTTCTCCCGTGGGTGCCCCAGAGGCGGGGTCCCCGTCCTCTTGCCTCCCCTCCCCCGCCAGACTCCCCGCAGGGCCCTGACAATTGCTCCCCACGGCAGGGCAGGGTCAGCTGCGGGCACGGAGGGGCAGGGTGAGACAGGCGTGACCCCCCTCAACCCCAGGCCACGGTCTCCTCCCGAACCATCACTCACGTCCTGGGACATTCCAGTCCCTTTCTCATCCCCCAACTCCGCCAACTGGAAGGGACTTTCAAAGGCCATCTCCTCCATTCTCCTGCCACCTCCCTAAACGTCTGCCTTTTCTCTGCCCCTGCCCAGCACCGCAGAAACCTCAGAGCACTCCTGGCGCCTCCACCAGGCCTCCACGGGCCACCCCCCGGGAGCCGGCCGCTCGCAGGGGGCGTGGGGGATCAATTCGGAGGCCTGGGGGCCCCTGGAGGAGACGGGACTCTGGTCGGAGCCCCCACCCCCACCCCTGGGGGCGAGCAGGCGTGTCGAGCCAGGCTGGGACTCATAAGCCGGGGACTCAAGCCCCAGCAGACAGCTGCTCCGCGTCCCAGCAACCAGCCCTCCCTTCCGCCGCCCAAGGTGGAATCTTAGAAGCTGGGAATTCTAGAAGCCCAGAACAGAGTCCCAGAAGGAAGCGCCCTCAGGGATCATGCCTCTCCTTTGTCTGAGAGGAAACTGAGGACCAGAGAGGGGTGTGGCCTGCTTGGGGGGGGCTCGCTCAGGCAGCAGAGAAATCCCTGGTCCCACAAAAGGGGGCTGCTTGGGTCCCGTACCAACCAGCTGGGTCCCAGCAGGTGTTGGCTGGGCCCCTCTGCACCCTCTTGCTCTCCAGCTATGGGAGTGAGCTCTTCAGGGTGGAGAGAACGCTTCAGTCCCCGCGGTCTGTTTTCTGTCTTTCCCCCTGCAGTGGGGCAAGCAGGTGCCCCTCGCTGGGCCCCTCACCCCTCCTTCTGGGCCACAGATTATGAGGGCCCGACAGGTGCGGGGCCCTTCAGTCTCAGGTGTGGGATTATAAGCTAAGGTTTCAGCAGGAGCCTAAAGGCAAGGGTATCAGCCCAGAGCGGCCTGGGGAGGGAAAGCCACCGGCCCCTGGCCTGGCACAGGGCGGGACACCCAGCCCCCGGTCACGGCAGCCCGCCCAGGGATGTGTCCGAGCATCAGGAGGCCTGGGGGTTCTCCCGCTACCTGGGTGACACACGGAGAAGGTGGTGTCACGGTTCCCAGGGGCCGGGCCAGGCCCTGCGCCACTGGGCAGCACTCATCCCCCCACAACCACTTTCGGGGCTCAGCTCTGTGCAGACCCTGCGGCGGGGGATAAACCCCCAGCCACTGAGGAAACAGTCCCCGATCCCTACTAGGGGCCCAGCCTGTCATTCCATGCCCCCCGTTCCGGAGCCGGGGACCCCTCCGCGGGACAGGGTACCGAGGAGAAGAGGGCAGCCCTCCCCTGCCCCTGCGGCTGCTCCTCCCGGCCGTGCAGAGGCTCAACTTTTCAGACAAGCTTTCCTGTGATTGTCCTTCTGCCATCACAGCTCCCGACGCAGAAACCAGCCAAGGAACCCTGGAAACACAGGCAGAAAGGTGAGGTCACCCCTCTAGCCACCTGCCTCGGGACAAGGGCATGGGCTACAGCCCGGCCGAGTCGGGGGACTCCCCAGAGGAGAGATTCGCCTCCCCAGCCCTCTCTGGCTCCCTCCTGCCCTCCGCTCCTCTCCCTTGGGGAAGTCCTTTCTCAGGGCTAACTTAAGTGGCTCGTGGTGCAGCGGCAGCTCCTCTGGAACCCAGAGGACAGAATCCCGTCTCAGGTGGACGGGGCAGGAGAGCGTGTGGGCGCACGGGGTGGGGACGTGGCCTCCACCTCCCTCACCTTTCCTCCCTTGCTCTCCACCCCACCCTCCGGGCCCTGCCCTGGCCTCAGCCCCCCACTCCAGCTCCTGGCTGGGAGCCAGCATTGTTCTGCCGCCTCCCCTCCCCTCCCCCTCTCCTCCCTGCCCTGGGGCGGCCGGGGTGGGGGGGGGCACCCGCGAGCCCCGGGCTGGGGGCGGGGTGGGAGTGGGACCGCTGATCCCAGGCTCTGCTTCTGCCCCACGTAGCCTCCACCGACAGAGGGCCCGGAGCTTGGGTTACTCTGGCCCCCCGGTTATTTTTAATGCCACCAGCTCACAAGATAAATATACCTCCCCCTCCGCCCCCTCACTGCCCCAACGATGGCCTCCCTCCTTCTCCAGCATTCCCCCAGGCTCCTCAGACCAGACTGCCTCTAAGGCCTTCCCCTCCTCACGTGCCCCCCTGGTGGGTCCCCCTGGCCCTGGACTCCCAGCAGGGAGACGGCGGGGGGGGGGCCCAAACCCCATGGATGAGGGAGGAGGGTGTCCTGACCCCACCTAAGGCCATTTTGAGGCTGGCTCCGAGCAAAGGGCTCCCAGGAGAGCCTCCCCTTGGCGGGGGGTGTTGGGGGGGGCGCTGGGGCAGGCCTCCCAGAGCCCCGGGGGAGGAGGTGCTGGACGGGAGTCGGGAGTCAGGGCCCCTCCCTCTCCTACTTGGCCAGGGGCAGGGGCTGGGGGGCTGGTGGAGCCCTCCCCATCCCACTCTGCTCCTGGTTGGTCCCACAACCCAAGCAAGTTCTGCCTGCAACTAACTTCTAGGCCTCTTGCTTCGGTCCAAAGAACATTCTGGTAATAGTTCAGGGCAGAAACTGCAGCTCTCCAAGGAGGGCAGAAGAAGGGGCTGGGATCAGAGTGGGTGGCTGTTCGTGCCTAGTTTCTTGGAGTCTCGGTCATGAGGAAGCCACCCAGGTCCTCAGGACAGACCCCAGGGAATCGGCCAGCAGGCGGCGGGTCTGGCACCAGCAAGAGGTGGCACTCTCTCCCTCGGTGTCACCCGCTGAGGCCCCGGAGCAGCTGATGGCCACCCCTGTCCCGGCTGGCCTCTGGCCCCATAGCCTCCGCCTCATGGGCCCGTTTGCTGGATCCACAGAAGAAGAAAAGTCTGGGCCCTTTTACTCAGGAGCCCCCAGATGCCCGGGATGACCCCGTCCTCTGCATTTATTTTCGAATGCCATCTGTCCATCCAGAATCCTGTTACATGCGACACACCCCTCGACCGCCTGAATCTCCGCTCTTCTCCCCAGAGGGGACCCTGTCCGCTCGTCCTCTCCTGCTTCAACCTCACGGCTGTGGTCCCACAGTCGTACCCCATGAACACACTGCACACCGGGAAAGTCAAACACCTGCGCGGAGCCACGGGACCTGCTTGAGCCCCGCTGGTGGAGACGGGACGTGTGCGCCCACTTCACAGAGCGGCGTTTCGTCCAGGGAAGGTGTGTGATCTGCTTGCAGACGGCCCCTGCGGGCCAGGAGGCCTGGGCGAGGGTGCTCGGGCCGGCAGCGTCCCCACCCCTCGCTGTCACACGTGAGCTCCTGGGAAGGACCGGGTGCCTGGCAGGGCAGGCGGAAGTGAACCATCCGGGTTCAGGCGGGAAGGTATCACAGTCCCGCCTTAGATGAGATGCTGAGACTCTGAGAGTTTAGGGGTCTCTGCCCAACTGTGTGCCTCCAGAGCCCGTGGTCCGCACAGCCTCGCCCCGCAGCCTTGCTCCACTGCTCCAGACATGCGGCGGGCGGTCTGTGCCCTCCGTCAGGGGGGTGCCCCCAGCCCAAACTCAGCCCCAGGGTGTGGTCCGTGAGGCAGCAAACACCTGCCGGGAGCCCCGGGTGGGGAGGGCATCCCGGCACTGGCGGCCCAGCCCGCGCCCCCGACCCCGGCTCCGGTGCCCCCCTAGCAGCTCCCCTGTCCTTCTGGGTCCACTTCTCCCAACGCTGGGCGGGCAGGCGGTGGGAGAAGGATACTCAACTCCAACCAGGGCAGAGGGGCTTGCGTCCCAAGACGTGTGGCCTACGGTGGCCCCGAGTGAGATGACAGGAGAAGCATGAGGGACGGTAGGGACTAGACTTCTCCACGCCTACCCTCTCTCTGACTCGTCCGGTGACCCCACCATCCGCTTCATTCCCAGAGGGAGGGACGCGCGGTCCAGATCTGGCCGTGCGGTCTTGGATGGGTTACCTAACCTCTCTGAGCCGCCTCCTCCAGGGGAAACCGTGGACAGTCACAACACTCCCTAAATCCTAGTTGGCAGGGATTCGGTTCTGGGGGGAGGATGGAGCGCTTCTTGAGGCCACAGCGGCCCCTGGCGGCCGCGCTCCATACAGGCGGCAGACCCGGGAGCCAGGAGCGGGAAGGCTGCCCCTCTGTGGGCGGCTCGCCGAACCCCTGACCCGGCCGGGCGCAGACAGAAGGCAGCAGCGCGTCCTGTACCTTCTCTCCGGGAGCCGCCCATCCAGGCTCACGGTCCCCCACCTGTCCCCCCGGCCCCGTCAGCCTCACCCCAGTCCTCCACAGTGACCTTCCTAAGACGCACGTCTGAGCAGGTTACCCTTCGACCGAGGTTAAAACCCTTCCATGGCTCCTCGCTGCCGGGAGGGCAGAGGCCCCACTTCAGCCCCACGGCCCCCTGCTCTGCCTGCCTGTCCCCAGCTCCCACGGTGTGGCCCCCTGTGTCTGTTACACTCAGATGCTCCCGGGAAGGGGGGCTCACAGGAGCCGTCCGTGATCCCTTCACAATATGTGCTCGGTGCCTGTGGTGCCCCCGGCATTGGAGGGGCTCAGGAGTACTGCCCCAACACATTCAGGAGAACACCAAGACCCAGAGGGGTACACCAGCGCCTCCAAGCGGCCTAGAGGGGTAGGGCTCTTTGCACAGTGCTCTTACCACCCTACCTGCTACCTGTGCATCAGCCGCCTGGTCAGGCGGGAGGGCCCGTGCCCTGCTGCGGAGAGACCTCCACGCCAGCCCACTCCAGCCGGCTGGCAGGAGCAGGACAGGGACGCAAAGGGAGGGGCTGGTATCTCCCCCTGCGGTCCCTGCAGGACGTCTGGCAGACCCCCTCCGAGCTTCTTTGTAGGAGGGGGAAACGGGTGAGTGCTGCTTACCCAGTGCTGTAGTCAGCCCTCCTGAAGGTTGGGGCCCCTGGGGGCTCCTTTCACGGTGTCCTCTTGGTACACTAACCCTCACCTTGCCCTTCCTGGGGTGCCTCCTGCCCCCTGCCATCCCCTCCCAGAGTCTGTTTCCCTAATTCAGCGAGGCCCAGAGGGAGGTGAGCAAGCCCCCGGCCCAGGAGTGAGACTCCAGCCTGCCCTTCAGGCGGCCCCTCACCCCTGAGGACTGGTCCCCTCGGGAGCCCGCACCCCCTTGCCTTGGGGGGCATCACACTTCCCCTCTGAGCCAAGGAGAGAGAAGCCGCAGCCTGCCTTCCGGGGCTGGCCTGCACTTCAGCCCACGTAGACGGGGCACAGAGACCTTCTTGGGAGCTCTGGGAACGCTCTACAGGGGTGCGTGGGGCTCGGAGGCTTCTGCTTCTAGCTTTGGAGCTTAGCTGGGACATGAGTAGATTGAGAAAGTCTTCACTGAACATTATTCCAAGTTCTCTTGCTGCCCCATCTTCTTCCTCTGGGATCAATTTCAACCTCTCAAGGTCCCTCCTAAAATACAGTGTCCAGAACTATCTTCTATGTGTAGAGGGCGAAGGGGGCATTACCTCTGGTCTGGACACTCTGCGTCCATTAACCACTCACTTGGTTGGGCAGCCATTTCACAGTGTTGGTTCATGACGAGCTGTGGTCCACTAAGACCCTCAGGCTGTCTTCAGTGGAGACGCTCTCCTCTTCGCTGTTCCCTTCTCAGGCTGCTGACTTTGAAACCAAAAGCAGATTTTTACATTTATCCCTATTAAACGTCATCGGGTTCATTTTTTTGTATTTGGTCAAAATCTAACTCTCAGCTCCCGCACGATCTGTAGATTGGACAAACGTAGCCTACGCTTTCCTCCTCTTCAACAAAAATCTGTGGCCGTCAAGGCTCTGGGGACGGCCACTGAACTCTGTATCTGCCCATTGGAGTGTCATGTGTCCCATGTGGCCTGGGCCTGGGGACAGAAGAGGTGCAGCCAAAGGCCTCACAAAAGTCCCAGGAATCCAGTTCAACCCCGGGGAAGCGGGAGAGGAGGCCATTTGGCCCCCCGGGCACCCACTGAGGGCCCACTGGCCCCCACGGAGGGCCTTCTTCCCCTGAATCGCTTCAAATATCACTTACCTGTTGACAGTCGGCTGAGCATCTCTGACCCGTCTCCGCTAGGCTGGGTGCTGGAATCCACCGTCTCTGGCCTTCGGAAAATCAAAACCACACTCTTCTCCCGCATGCTGAGCATTTCTGCTCCCTGCGGCCACCAAACTCACCCCCAGTGTTCATGGGACAGTTTGCTCCAATGTGATGGCTTTCGTGGGGGTGGTCTTTGAAGACTTCTCCACACGTGGTCTGCTTTGATCTTCAGCACAAGCTTATGACGGGTGTTAACCTCATTTACCGGCCAGGTACACGGAGGGTCACTTCGAGTAGTGTGATCTGCCCAAGGTCCTTTATCCAGAAAGTATAAAAGTCAGACGGGGTGCTGGCTCCTGGACACAGGCCTTGGGAGCCCCCAGGCCGGGCCGGACAGCAGGCTTGGTGGGCTAATGTGAGAATGGAGAAGCCTCAGCCTTGGGTCTGCACTGGCGCTCAGTCAATCCCCCATTCTGCACCCACCAGCCCCTGCAGGGCCTCTAGTCCACAGTGAATTCCAAAGCCCAGCGGGCCTGGAGACGGGGGAGGGGGTATTGGTGGGATGGCCTTCGGGTCACTCACCCTGTTCTACCCCCCACCCAGAAGCCCTGCCCATGCTCCGAGCTCCTCTGCATCTCCGAGGACACCATGGGCGCTAAGTGCTGTCCGATCTCACTGTGGGGGCTGGGGCCAGGGCTGACACACAGTACTAACCCGCGGGGTTAATACTTCCCAGCTCAAACTGGATTTACGTGAGCAGAAATTTCTTCCCCAGAGGTCCGCTCCGTCCCCTTTGGACCCTGCTGCCCTCTCCTCTGCGGTCTCCACACCTTACCCGTCCCTCACTACCCGGCTCGGGGGTGCCCTCCTCCAGAAGGCCTTCCCCACGGCTCCCACCCCAGTGATGTGTCGGCTTCCAGAACGGCAGATTCCGCAAACGGCTGTTTTGTGGATTCAGCCTCAGGGAAGCGGTAAGACGGGGGAACACGATCCTCACCCCTTACAGAGGCTCAGGCACCTGGGGCTGGTTGGTATGAAGGGGGGCCTCTTCTTTCCGCCGGCTTCCTCTTCCTGGCCTGGGCTGCTCACCACCAGGGGGCACCCTCTGCCCATTAACCGCCCCCTGACACTGGGCGCGGGATGGGGCCCCCTTCCCGGAAAACTGGGGGAGGCCTTGCCCCACCTGCAAAGGGGGTTAGTGAGCCTCAGGTCTAGGGAAGAGCGGCAGGAAGGCTGGACGGGAGCGGTGGGGCGCGCACCTCTCCCCGGATCTCCCGGTGTCCCAGCGTGTCCCACCCAGTGCGTGTGCCCGCGCTGCGCCTCCCAACAGGACAAACTTGCTCCTGCTGTCCAGGCTGGGTCCCCGTCCTCTCTCCGCAACGCCGCCTTCCCCCCGCATTTCTATCTGCGAAACAAACCAACGTTCGGCGGCCCCGTGAGAGGCCCATCACTGCTCCCATTGCATGGATGAAGAAACCGAGGCTTAGGGGAATTTAGTGGTACCTCTGCTGGGTGTGCTGAGTAACAGGGACTCGCCCGGTGCCGCTCCCCCGCCCCCCAGCCCCCGGCCCCGGGCCCCTCCACAGGCCCGGTTCTGGGCACGCCTCCTCCCTCAGACAGCCCCTCGAAGGGATCGGATTCCCCCCGCAGGGCTTCGGCTCGCCTCCAGACTCCGCACAGCGGGGCGCACGGACGCGGGCCCGCCCCGCTTCCCGAACTCCAGGGGTTAAGGCCCAGGGCCCGCCCCTTTTCCCGCCAGGCTGGCGGGAGTATGAATAGCCTCGTTCCCACTCCCGACGCTCAGTCGCTCGGCTGCTCCTCGCCCCGCCCCGTCATTGTCCCCGGCGGTCTCCTTTCCCTCCCCGTCCTTCCTAAGAGCTGTGAGACTTGCTGGCTTCTCCTGCTGCCCCGCGTCTCTCCACCTGCGGTGGGTCAGACTTGCGAGCAAGATGGAGGGCTGCCTGGGGGAGGAATCTTTTCAGATGTGGGAGCTCAACCGGCGCCTGGAGGCCTACCTGGCGCGGGTCAAGGCCCTAGAGGAGCAAAATGAGGGGCTCAGCGCGGAGCTCGGGGGCCTCCGGGCACAGACCGGGGACGCCTCCTGGCGCGCCTGTGCCGACGACGAGCTGGCGGCCCTGCGGGCCCTCGTCGACCAGCGCTGGCGAGAGAAGCACGCGGCCGAGGTGGCGCGCGACAACCTGGCGGAAGAGGTGGAGGGCGTGGCAGGCCAGTGCCAGCAGCAGCGGCTGGCCCGGGAGCGGGCGGCGGCCGAGGCGACCCGCCTCCGGCGTGCGGCCGAGGCCGAGAAGTGCGCCCAGGCCCGGCTGAGCGCCCGGGCGGCGGAGCTGGAGCGCGAGCTGGAGGCGGTGTGCGCAGCGCACGAGGAGGAGCGCGCGGTCCTGAGCGCCCGGCCCCGCGCCCCCAGTCGCCCCGCCGCGCCCCGCGGGCCCCCCGCGCCCGCCCCGGAGCTGGAGGAGCTGGCGCGGCAGCTGGGCGACGCGTGGCGCGGGGCGGTGCGCGGCTACCAGGAGCGCGTGGCGCGCATGGAGACGTCGCTGGGCCAGGCCCGCGAGCGCTTGGGCCGCGCGGTGCAGGGCGCCCGCGAGGGCCGCCTGGAGCTGCAGCGGCTGCAGGCGGAGCGAGGCGGCCTTCGGGAGCGCAGGGCGGCGCTGGAGCAGAGGCTGGAGGGCCGCTGGCAGGAGCGGCTGCTCGCCACCGAGAAGTTCCAGGTGACGGGTCGGGGAGCCGCGCGGTCCCCGTGGGGCTCAGGGACCTGGGGAAGGCAGCCGGGAGGGGGGCGGGGGAGGCGCCTGCCCAGTCAGGAGCCACTTCTTAGAAAGCCCGTCCTGTTGCCAGAGGCCCCCGACTTTCCCCACTCCGTCTAGAGTAGGGTGGGGATGGCGGGGGTCAGCCCGCGGCAAAGAGCGCACCCCTGGCCGGCCAAGTGGGGCCAGGCCGGTCGGCAGCCTCCTCCTTGCTGTCTGGCCAGCACCCCCACCCCTTGCCCCGGGCTTCTGGGCTCTGCTGTCGCTCAGGAGATGCAGGGACCACCACTCCCAGGCCCCATGTCCCCCCCAGCGCTGAGTCTGCCCAGTTCCTAACTGCCCCCTCCACCTGACAGGAGGGGGTCAGAGGCCCCCAAGTGCGGCCTCAGCCCTAGTCCCGGGTCACAGCTTCTCAGCTCCCCCAGCACATTCCAGAGACTGGGACAGCTGCTCCCTGTCACCCGGCACAGATGGAACCAGCAGCTGAGAAAATAGCCTCCTGCCCGGACCAGACAGAGGTCTGGCCGCCGCCACCTCCCACTCCTCCGGGAGGAGACAGATTCCAGAACATGTGGGGAGTGGAGGGGGTGGGGGCCTGGTGTGAGGACCGGGAGACAGTGATTGGGACTGCAGGCTCCAGGCCTCCTGATTAATCGTTTTTCCCTCTGCATCCACTTTTGTTCCCCCCTCCTTCCTGGAACCCATCACCTCTCCTCCCTCACCTCCCCCTTCCTGTGGGAGCTGCAATCCCGTTCACTCCCATGGGAGAGGGCCGGGAGGGGCCGTGGCCATGGAAGCCCCAGAGGGGGTGCTCTGGGCAGGACGGAGGGGGGGGGCAATCAGCCAGGGGGGGCAGAGGGAGCAGCGGCCAAGGGGGCCCGTGGGTTACTCAGCGGGGAAGCCCACCCCTTCACGGGCTGTCCCCCCTTGTTCGGCAGCTGGCCGTGGAGGCCCTGGAGCAGGAGAAGCGGGGCCTGCAGGGCCAGATCGCCCAGGTCCTGGAAGGTCGGCAGCAGCTGGCGCACCTCAAGATGTCGCTCAGCCTGGAGGTGGCCACCTACAGGTACGGGTTCCCCGGACCCGGCCAGGAGTGCAGACACACACACCACCTCAGAGGCCGAACTCTGCCGGAGGGGCCCGGAGCCCTGGCTGGTGGGCTAGGTGCCTCGACTCTGGGCCGATGCCTGCCACCCCAGGACATGTCCCACCGGAGTGGGCTCCCCCCTGGGTTCGGGACCGAAAAAGTCTCCTGGGCCTAGATTTCCCCCAAGGGGAGGTGATGCTGCTGAGTGGGACCGCTTCAGGGGAGCTAGCTGGGCACACGGGGCGGGAGGGCTCTTCATCCTGACCCCGCCAAGGGGTTGAAAGGCCCAGTCTGTGTGTGTGTGTGTGTGTGTGTGTGTGTGTGTGCGCGCGCGCGTACATGCGTGTGCTCACGTGGAGGGGATGATGTCCTTGGGCAGCCCCACAAAGGAGGACTTGCAGGTTGGGGGCGGGGACACCTAACCCGGGCCTCGGCCTTGTCTGGAGATGGGAGAGGGGCTGGGTGACGTCCAAGGCTCCTTCCATCCCGAATGTCACGGGCCTGACTGCCCTCGAGCCCTAGCCCCCCGGCTCTGCCCAGCCCTGCTGCTGATCACATTTCCTGTTGGCTCCAGAAAGGCTGAGACCGAGGAAGTGCTGCCTCTCTCAAAGGCACAGCCTCTTCTGGGAAACTGGCCTGTCGGGCAGAGGACCCAGGGACGGAGGCTGAGGACCGGGCTTTGCCTTGGGGTGGGGGCCAGGGCTGGACACGCAAAGAGGACAGTACCCCGAGAATTCACATGCCAGTCAAGACAGGGGCCCCGGGACAGGATCAGGAGGGCGGGGGAAGCAGGGCCCCGAAAGGGAAGGTCAGTGAGGGTCCCGGGATGAGGGAGAGGGCACAGAGCTCAGCGAGCAGGGGCCCGGTGGGCAAGGACAGCGGTGAGGTCAGGGCACTGAGCAGACTCGAAGTCTGTGAGAGGAGCAGAGGTTCAGCATCACCCGCCCCCCCCGCCCCCCCCGCCCCGTCCCCTGTCCCCTCCTCATCACCCGCCCCGGCGCCCCCCCGCCCCCCCGCCCCGTCCCCTGTCCCCTCCTCATTCCCTGTGGGGCACAGAGGCTGGGTCATGGACACAAAGACTGCCACTGCCCCCAAAAGGCTTGGGATCCAGAGTACTTAGAGATCCCAGGATGAGGGCCTCGACCCCCAGTCCAACCACCCAGGGGAAGGGTCCGGGCCGGCTTAACCGCTCACTGGTTTTTGAAGCATGAAAGGGATTTGGAGAGAGAGAGCGGAATTCATTTGCTTTTGTCTAGGACCAGCTTTGGGGGCCCTGGGGGAGAAGGAGGGAGCCTATCCCATGGGAACGGCCTGAGAATTCCCACTTCCCCTGGGAAGCCCCCTACTCAGACCCTCCAGACCGCACTGTGGACAAAGGCAGCGATTAGCATGAGAATTGGCCCCACAGGGAGGATGAGATCACTGGCCTGGGGGGGGGTGGAGGGGGTGGGGGGAGCTGTGGGGGAGGTGCGTGCGCTGTGCGGACCGTGTGGGAATCTGCCGTGTGTCCCACGGACGCATGCGGTGTGTCCCTGGGCGTGGCCAAGTGTGATCCCGCGAGTGGCTCTTGGGCAGCAGTGGAAATGCAGAGGGATCCGCAGGGCCAGGGACACAGGCTCAGACACAGGCCGGCTTGCCAGAGGCCTGCGGGCGGCCCGCTGAGCCAGCGTTTCCTCCCTCATCCCCAGGACCCTCCTGGAGGCTGAGAACTCCCGGCTGCAGACCCCTGGTGGTGGTTCCAAGGCTTCCCTCGGCTTCCAGGGTAAGAGGAGGGGCCAGATCCCCCAGCCCTCCTGCTTTGCTCTTTATGCCCAGAGTGATTCCTCTCCTGGGGGACCAGTCTAGGTCCTGAGTCCTTGGGCTCCGGGAGCAGTGTGTGGACTCTCAGTCCAGCCAGTAGACGGTGGGGCAGGGCTCACGGGCGCGCTTGCCAGAAGTGGTAGCTGCTTCGAAGCTCTGGGCCCCCGCCAGTCCCTACTGACACTGTCTCTTCCCCTCTGCCTTTCCAGACCCTAAGCTGGAGCTGCATTTCCCTGGGACCCCAGAGGGCCGCCATCTGGGATCTTTGCGCTCTGCCCTGAGCCCTACTTCCCTCTCCTTGCCCTTGCCTGATACCCTTGAGACACCTGTGCCAGGCTTTCTGAAGAGCCAAGAATTCCTCCAGGCCCGTACCCCAACCCTGGCCAGCACCCCCATCCCGCCCACACTTCTGGCTCCCTGCACTGTTGCAGATGCAGAGATCGGAGCCCAGGATGCCCCCCCCTCCCTGCCCCAGCCACAGATCAGGAGGCAGCAGGCTCCAGAGGCTATGCGGGCTGAAGCCAAGGTGGCCATCCCTCCCAGCATTCTGCCGGGACCGGAGGAGCCTGGGGGCAAGCAGCAAGAGGCCAGTACCGGCCAGTCCCCTGAGGATCACACCTCCTCGGCCCCACCCCTCAGCCCTGACCCCTGTAGTTTAGAGGCCAAAGGGAGAGAACCCAGTGGGTCTAGAATAGCCAGCAGATTCCAGAACGAAGGTGAAGGGCAGATCCGGGGGCTGGCAGAGAAAGAAACAGCCGTAGAGGTCAAAATGGTGAACAGTTTGCATCAGGAAACATGGCAAGAAGATGGGGATCTGAACATGAAAGAAATCCTGGACTCCCAGGGTCCTTTGGAAGAAGAAACTCTGAAGTCCGTGGAAGAGGAAATTCAAAAGCCACTGATGTCTCTGGAAAAACAGAGCCATGAGACACTGAGATCTCTAGAGAAGGAGAATCCAGAATCTCTGAGGTCTTTAGAAGAAGAGAGTTTAGATGCATCAAAAGGTCTAGAAAAGGAGAATCAAGAGCTATTGATGTCTTTAGAAGAGAAGAATGCAGAAGTAGTGAGACCTCTAGAAAAAGAGACTCTAGGGCTACTTAAACCTGTAGGAAAAGAGGACCCACAGACACTGCAATCTCTAGAAAAGGAGAATCGAGAACTAATGAGGTCTCTTGAAGGTAATCTAGAGACATTTTTATATCCAGAAAAGGAAAACCAAGAGTTAGTAATAAGGTCTCTAGAAGAGAACTTTGAGTCAATGAGAGATTCAGAAAAGGAGAGTCAAGAGCCATTGAGGTCTCCAGAAGATGAGAAGCATAAGACCTTGAGACCTCTAGAAAAAGAACCATTGAGATCTCTAGAGGAAGACGACCAAGAGATATTGGGGACTCTAGAAAAAGAGAACCAGGAGCTAGTGAAGTCTCTAGAAAATGAGACCCAGGAGACATTGAGATTTCTAGAAAAAGAGAACCAGAGGTCCTTGAGGTCTCTGGAAGACGGGGACCAGGAGACAGTGAGACCACTAGAAGAAGAGAACCAGGAGCCAGTGAGGTCTCTAGAAGAAGAAGACCAGGAGACATTGGGATCTCTAGAAAAAGATAACCAGGAGCCAGTGAAGTCTCTAGAAGATGAGAACCAGGAGATATTGGGATCTCTAGAAAAAGAGAACCAGTGGTCCTTGAGGTCTCTGGAAGAAGAAGACCAGAAGACAGTGACACCTCTAGAAGAAGAGAACCAGGAGCCAGTGAGGTCTCTAGAAGAAGAAGACCAGGAGACATTGAGGCCCCTAGAAAAAGAAAACCAGGAGCCAGTGAAGTCTCTAAAAGATGAAAACCAGGAGACACTGGGATCTCTAGAAAAAGAGAACCAGAGGTCCTTGAGGTCTCTAGAAGAAGAGGACCAAGAGACAGTGAGACCTCTAGAAAAAGAATACCAGGAGCCAGTGGTGTCTCTAGTAGAAGACGACCAGACAACACTGAGATTTCTAGAAAAAGAAAACCAGGAGCCAGTGAAGTCTCTAGAAGATGAGAACCAGGAGACATTTGGATCTCTTGAAAAAGAGGACCAGAGGTCCTTGGGGTCTCTAGAAGATGACCAGGAGACAATGAGTCTTCTAGAAAAAGAAAACCAGGAGCCAGTGGAGGCTCTAGAAGAAGGCCAGGAGATAGTAAGTCCTCTAGAGAAAGAGAACCAGGAGCCAGTGAAGTCTCTAGAAGGTGAAAACCAGGAGACACTGAGATCTCTAGGAAAAGAGAACCAGGAGCCAGTGGGGTCTCTAGTAGAAGAAGACCAGGCAACATTGAGACCTCAAGAAAAGATGAAACCAGAGCCACAAGTGTCTCTCGGAAAAGACCAGGAGATACTTAGACCTCTTGAAAAGGAGAATCAGCAGTTATTAAGGTTCCTAAAAGAGGAGAGTGACGAGGCAATGAAATCTTTAGAGACAGAGAATCTAGAACCACTAAAGTCTGCAAGAGAAGACTTGGGCATATTGAAATCTCTAGAAACTCAAGAGCCACTGTGGTCTCCAGAAATGAACCAGGAGACAACGAAACCGTTAGAAAAGGAAATTCAAGAACCACAGGAGTGTGTAGAAGACGACCGAGAGACACTGAGACCTCTAGAAAAGGAGGCTCAGGAATCCCTGGGCTGCATGGGTGAGCGGAACCTAGAGGGTCTGAGACCTCCAGAAGAGCCGGGTCCGGAAAGTCAAAGGTACCTGACCGAGGAAGAGCCCCCCGAGCACATGGAGAATCCAGAGCCGCTGAGGTCTGCCAACCAGCAGGGGTGGGGAGATACACTGGGGGACGGGGAACCGGATCAGGATTTGCCCCCTGGCAGGGCGGCAGCAGGCCAGGAGGCTGAGCCAAAGCTGGACGTAGGGGAGTGGGGTGACTTCGCCGGGAAGGAGTCCGGGGGGCACGGACAGCTGCGGCTGGGGGCTGCAGGGGAGGTCGGGAGCACGGGCGAGGGGCACCCAGGGAGCCCTGAACCCCAAGAGCAGAGGGTCCCAGTTGAGGAGGCCAGCAGGGAGGGAGGCACTGAGAGCTCCCGGGACCCCGAAGGGCGGCCAGAGCAAGTCGGGGTGCCAGGCCTCCAGGCCCCCCGAGGAGTGTTAGAGGCGCGACAGCAGGTGTCAGAAGGTGGAGGGGGGTCCCCCGGGCGCAGCCAGGCCTCCCCAGAGGTCCCTTTAGGGTTAGGGACGGCTGCGGGTGAGTCTGCTGCGGGAAGCTGGCAGGGACCGGAGCAGGAGGTGGTGGCGCTGGAGGACCCAGGCCACCCAGCCACAGAGGAGGGGGTGGTGACACCCGTGGGCGAGGAGGGTTTGGAGGGAGAGAGGATGCAGGGCTTGGAAGGGTCCAGAAAGGACCCAGAGGAGGCAGCTGCTCTGGACCCAGAGCTTCCCACCCCGTCCAGGAGGAGCACGGACCCCCTGGAGTCTCCCAAGGGCTGGGAGGAGGCAGAGCCAGGGGCCCCCCGGGGAGCAGAGGCCGGGCTCCCCGCCGAGACCCAGTGCCCCTCTCCCGGTGGAAGCAGTCAGGGTGCCCCTCAGCCCGGGCCCCTGGCGTCGGAGGAAGCAGAAGATGCAGGGCTAGTACTGGGGCCCGCCGAGCCCCGGGCGCCCACCCCCATCCCTGGAGATGCCCCTGGGCTCCAGCCCCTCGCCGAGGGGAGCCCCGAGGCTGGCTGGGAGCTGGAGGGCAGAGCGGAGACTCTGGGAAAGGTGGAGGGGGAGCAGGAGGGCTTGGGTTCTGAGAGCAGCCCCGAGGATCTCCAGGAGCGGGGGGAGGAGAACAGAGAAGACAGCGAGGCTGATGAACTGGGGGAGACTCTTCCCGACCCCACTCCCCTGGGCCTCTATCTCCGGTCCCAGGCCTCCCCCAGGTGGGACCCGGTTGGAGAGCAGAGGCCCTCCCCTCAAGGGGAGGCCAGAAAGGAAGCCTGGGATCCTTCTGTCCTGGCCTCTGAGGGCTCTGGGGCCCAGCCGGGGGCCGAGGAGGAGGAAGCGGAGGAGGAGGAGGAGGAGGAAGAGGAATGCGGTCAGGACTCCGACTTGTCGGAGGAGTTTGAGGACCTGGAGACCGAGGGTTCTCGCCTTCCCGGGGTCCCCGGGGAGGCTGTGGAACCTCCAGGCCGAGCCCCTGGGCCGCTACTGGAGCCTGCAGCCTGGGCAGGGGAGGGCGAGTCTGACGGCTTTGCGGATGAGGAGGAGAGTGGGGAGGATGACAAAGAGGAAGAGGACGGGAGGGAGCGGGGGGCTGGCCGGTGGGGCCCTGGGGCCTCTGCAGGCCCCCTCCCGGCCCTGAGCGGCCCCCAGAGCGGGAACTTCCCGGGGTCTGAGACCACAGATGGCACCGTCCCCTGGGATGCGGGCTGGAGGGGCCCGGCGGCCGATGTCCGCAGGACCGTCCAGGAGACGGAATCCCAGGACAGCTCGGAGCCCTCGGGCACCGACGAGGAGTCTGGCCCTGTGACCTCGGAGAGGGAGGACCTGGTCCCCGGCCCTCTGGGAACCCTCAGTGGGGTGGAGGGCAGCCTGGGTGTCAATGGCCAGGGCCCCAGCCTGAAGGAGGAGTTAGAGCGTGTGAATGGGGGGGTGGTGAACGGGCTGCAGCAGTCTGAGGGAGGGGGGCAGGGGAAACTGGGGGGCCCCGCGGGGGATCCAGGCAGCCCCCTGGAGGAAGAGGAGGACGAGGGGGGTGCCCTGAAGTCCCCTTGGGCGGGACCTCCTCTTCATCTGGACGCGGGCCAGTTCCTGAAGTTCACTCCGAGAGAAGGAGATGTTGACTCCTGGTCCTCGGGGGAGGACTAGAGAGCGCTCCTCCTCCCTCGCTGAGGACTCGGGGTGTGTGTGTGCTGGGGGTCCCTCATCCCCCTCCCTGCTCAGAGGCAGCACCCCCTAAGTTATGGTCCCTTGGCCTATGGCTGCTGTCCCAGAGGCCTGGCGGCCGAGCCCAAGAACAGAGGCTCTAGAGTGCACCCCAGGCCCTCCAACCCTGCCGTCCCTCGAGGCTGCGGCCAGCCGAACCGCTGTAGGACTAGGCCCCTTCCTCGCACACCCCATCTCCCCTCCTGTCCTCTGGGAAGGGCTCTCCTACCCTGTCCCCCCGCGCTGCCTCCTCGCGGGCGGTCTGGCCACTGGGGGCGGGGGTGCTCCCAGGCCCTGAACACCCCCCCAATATTTGTGCCGCGTTGTATCTGGCTCATCCCCGCCTGAATAAAGCAACCTTCGGCCTCCGGAGTGTGGACTCTTCCTTCCCCGGCGTGGGGGGTCCTCGGGACCGGGTGGGGTAGAGGAGACGGGGTGACTGGGGAGGGGCTGCCTCTGTGGAGACAAGGAACGGGGAGGCCTCCTGGCGCCTGGGCGGGCCGGGTGGCAGTCCAGGTGACCCCCGTGCTGGCAGAAGCCAGGGTCATCATCTCTGCCCACAGCGCTGATGACAGGGATTAGGCCGGGGGCCGCCCCACTGTGGGCTTCCTCCCCCCACCACGGGCCCCTCAGTGCCGCCAGGATAATGAACCCCTTGCCTCCACACCCTAACAGTCGTCTGGCCTGCGATGGTGGCTCCGCGGGGCTGGGTCAGAGCAGGAGGAGGGAGGCTGTGTGGCCTCTGCTCAGTGTGTGACCTCTCTGGACCTCAGACCCTGCCGCAGTGAGGGGCGCTGGGCTGGGTGGCAGGGAAGGGGGGGCCTTGGCCGCAGGAAGAGCAGGAGGAGGTGGGGTTCGGTCTAGGGTTACCCCCTCCCTGCCACTGCTTCTCCCCACCCCCTCCTCTCTTCCCAGGAGTGCTCCGGGTCCCTGGGAGGGGCAGGGAGAGAACGGGGGTTCCCGGATTAGATGGGGCCCGAGGCCTCGGAGTCACGATACCCAGAGAGAAATCGCCCCGGCTCTGGCTCGCAGCCCCCCTAAGTGTCTGGTTGGGGGCAGGGGAGGGGCTGCCAAGGAAACTTCCCATACTCGGAGGCGAGTCCGGGAGCACTCTTCCTCTCCGCTGGCCCAAGGCTGAGGGCAGGGGACAGTGAGAGGATGGAGTGCCAGCCCCACTGGCTCCCACTCATGTCCTCGGGCCAAAGAGGGGTGGACGGATGGACAGGAGGCGTGCTGACAGACCCCCGCTGTCCCCCTCCCAACTCGGGACTCTCTGTCTTGGGCACCCAGGCCCTCACATCACATACACCCCTGCCCTTGGGTGCAGGATCCTGTCCGACCGCCCCTCCCTGGCAGCCCGAGGCCCTCCGTTTTTCCGGTTCCCCGGCCTGGGGGCAGCACTCGGTGTCCGGACAAGTAGGGCCCACCCACTGCCCCTCTTCACGGGACAGAGGAGCCCTGTGCTTGATCTCCCCAGGCCCGCGGGCACGGCCGCCTGGGCCAGGGGCCAAGGACAAGAGGCCACCCAAGCCGTCCTTCCCTATCCCCGGGTGTCCCTCCTTCCCCAGACACTGGGATCCCTGATACCCTACAGGGTCACCCCGACAATCCTGAGCAGGGCAAAGGATGTGAGTGAGACAGAAGTCAGGACTTCCAGAAAGAGGTGTGTTCTCCGGCAATGGCCGTCTGTCGTTGCTGCAAGAGAAATGAAGGTTGGACAGTAAGAGGGTGGTTCCAGGAGGTGGTGAGAATGAGTGTCGCTTTTCAGCAGATATTTGTTGAGCACCTACTGCGTGTCGTCACGGTGCAGACCCCGAGAACCCGGGGTTCCTTGCTCCCTTCTAACTGCACAAGGGCTTCAGAGTGGAAGTCACATTTAGAAACTGAGCTGAGGGGGAGGTTATGGGAGCTCAGAACAGGGCGGGGGACCTCCCCTGATCAGGGCTGGGGCAGGGCGGGGCGGGAGGGGGGGGAGGAAAGGAGGGGGAGGGAGAGGATCCCAGTCAGAGGGAACAGCATGTGCAAAATCCTGGGGCAAGACCAGAGAGCTTGTGGAGCAGAAGGAAGGCGTGTGTGGCCAGACACGGAGGATGATGTGGGAGAAGGTTCACAGGGAGACTAAGGAGTCTCTAGGGGACAGGGAGTCTCTGGGCCGAGGCCTTGCCAGGCGGCTGGGAAGTGTGCACCTCTTCCTGGGGGAATGAGGGGCTTCTGCTGGGCTTGAAGGCACAGTGGTATGACCATGTTTGTGTTTTCAGTATCACATCTGGAGACTGGGCCGGGATGGGCTTCGGGGAGGCTACTGCAATGGTCCGAGCAGGGGCGCTGGTGGCAGGGGCACGAAGAGGACGGAAGTAAGAGAAGCAGGCTCTCAGCTCTTGGTGGCCTGGCCAGGGGGATGGTGGGGGGTGTGACAGCAGAGGCTCCCAGGTTTTGACAGGGGCAGCAGGAAGAGGAGGGGTCCCATCCTCTGAGTTGGAGAATCTGGAGGGGCTGCCTTGGGGTTCAGGAGAGAGGACCAGGGTGGAGACAAGAGCAGGAGGGTGGGTGCCTGGGGTCACCCAGAGAGCCCAGGCTAGAGCCCCAGGTACCTACCCGCGGAGGCCAGGGAGCGGGAGGACCCCGGGCTCCCCCCTCAGCAGACCCCGTCCTCTCAGAAAGTTCCGGGAGAGCGTGGACTTTGTCCAGCCAGGGCCTGTGCGGGCCCTGGGGTGCTCAGCAAACAGGTACGGAATGAATGAAGAGAGGAACTAATGAAGGAAGGAAGGAACCATGATGAGGTCAGACGACAGGAAGATTTTCGGAGGGCGGAGTCCCCAGAGGAGGGAGCGAGCAGGCAGCACCCATCCCTCCGGCACCCCCCCCCCAACACGAGGACAAGCAGGAGGTTATTCTGGGGCCTCTGCTGGGTAAATATAGCCTCGGAGCGGGGTGGGGGCAGGGTGGGGGGCCGGAGGTGGCTTCCTCAGTTTGTTTGGGGCACTTCCTTATAAGGCCATCCAGG
>CM053618.1:1471026-1505168 GCA_028646535.1 Procyon lotor | reverse complement strand
GGCCCGCCTGTAACCTGACAACGGGAAGGGGTCCAGACCCCCGGGGCCCCCTCCAGTCTTCTCCAGCAGCCACGAGCTCCCCTCCTCCGGCCCCACTCACCCTGCCCTCCCCCATGACTCAGCTGCGGCTCCAGAAATAAACCCAGGCAGCTGCTGGGGCCTCCGTCGAGGAACCAGCTCCCAGCGGCTGTGGGCTCAGCTGCTGCTGAGCCAGGGCCCCAGGGTCCCGGGAAGGGTGGCCGGAGGCCTCAGGCCTGGGGAGACGCCTCGGGCCCCTCCTACGCCCTTGGTCAGCCTTGCTCACCACTCACAAGCCCACTCTCCCTCCTCGTCGCCCCGGTTTTGCCTCTGCCTGGAGTGCTACCTGTTTTTCTCCCTGTCCCTGGTTCCTTGGTGGCTCCCAAATCCCTCGGTCTCTCCTGGGCTCCTTCCTTTTCTAGTTACCTCACATGTCACAGAGAACTTCAGCTCACCTTGATGGGGAAACTGAGGCACGGAGAGACGTCTTTTGCCAATGCCCCTAAGAGTCCCTAGACACCTCCTGGGGTCCACAGAACACAGTCAGGGGGCTGTGGGCGGCTGCCCTTACGTGCCCCAGTCCCCGGGGGTCAACAGCCCTCCCTCGGCTAACAAGCCAGCCGAAGACTAAGGGACAACCGTCAGGAATAAACACAGAGGCCGCAGAGCTGCCCACTCAGACGATTAATTAGACGCCAGAGTCCCCGGTGGGCGAGCGTCCTCACATTCTTCCTCCTCCGTCTTTTCTCATCTTTCCCCCTTCCCCCCCTCCTCGGGCTCAGGCTCTGCCCCTGAGACCATCAGCTCTTCCTTCCCAGGAGGAAGCCTGTGCTTTGTAGCCGCCGGAGAGGACATGCGATCTCAGGCAGGCCCCTGCCATCTGGGGGGGCAGAGGGGAGTGGGGGCGCCTGGGTCCTCCTGTGGGGGATCTGACTGCAGCCCCCAGGGTGAGCCCGCCCACCCCGGGGGGTGCTGACGGGCTGAGCATTTTTGAAAGTCTTTGGGCAGCCTGGACAATGGGGCCCTTTCTCTCCCTGAGCGGGAGACCGTCCCACAGACAGGGCTGAGGCCTGGACAAAGGCCCCACTGAGGTCAGGGCAGTGTGAGGGGGCTGGGGGTGGGGCAGAGGGGACGGGGGAGGGATGGGGAGGTGGGCCGGGGTCAGAGCTGTCTGGGGGAATGCTGGGGACCATGGTAGTCGGAGGGCATCTGGAGGGCTCCTCTGCGACGGCCCAGCCCCTAAGGCCAGGCCCCGCTTCTCTGCTCATATCCATTCACTCTGACCTCGTCCCAAGAGAACAGGAAGCCCAGGGGGGTCCCCATGCGGGAAAGAGGCCGAGAATGTAAGCACGGGTGAGGGGCGCAGCAAGGGTGACCTAGTCAGACCCAGGTGCGCTCCTGCTCCAGGGACAGGGTGGGCCCCCCGTGAGCATGAGGTGCTGATCCCCCTGCCCCGCCGTCTCGCACACGTGCACGCGCGCACACACACCCTGGGGCACACGCACACATGTGCAGGTCAGGGCTGGACTCCATCCACAGTGCTGAGTCACCCCTGGGCCAGCTCCCCCCTCCTCCAGGAAGCCCAACAAAGCCAGGAGAAGGCTTCCGTTTCCGGCAGACTTGCTCCAACGGCCAGCAGGTGCTGGGGAGGGGGAGACGATTCCAGCGCCAGCCCCATGTCAGCCCCTGGAGCTCTCCTCACGCACACAGTACTCATCAGACGGTGGACCCCTGCCTGCAGCCGTGGGGGACACTCAGGGGGGAAGTGGTGACCCGCAGGGAAACAGAAGCCTCCTCCAGCTCACTCCTGGGCGATCCACCCTGCTGTCTCAAGTGCGTCTCTGTGGGGATCTGTTTCGCAGGGATCCCCCCTTAGGAGCCCAGGGACAGACTGCCCCCTCCTCTGCCTTCTCCTCTTCAGGCCCTGCCTTCCAAGGCCCACCTTGGTCTTGACCCACTCACCAGTCCAGCTAAATGCCTGACAGCCCTGCTAATCTTTTCTGTGTGGTTCCAATTTTAGTATATGTGCTGCCAAAGGGAGCAGTGCCTGACATCCCTAACAACGCCCTGAGGAGGCGGTCGCGGGGTAGTACAGAATAAAGTGGGGGTCTACTCTGGCCCCAGGGTCATCTTCCTTCCCAGGCTCCTGCAGAAACAGCCCAATCCCCCAGCCTCGGTCGGCTGGGTTGTGCGGGGAGGACGGAGGGAGGAGCAGGTGAGCCCTGGGGGAAGGAAGGCCGGGCAGGTGGGCCCTGGAGGTCCTGCCGGCACCCCAGCCCAGCCGTTTGGGGTTTCCCTGCAGGGTGGAGAAGGCCAGGAGCTGGCGGCACCTGTCCGGCCTGCCTCGCCGTCGCTGGTTTTTCCCGGGGGCGCTCAGCCGTGCGGCTCCTCTGAGTGCGACCAGGCTTCCCCGACCTTCCCGCGCACCCCGTGGGGGCACGATGGAGGGCAGGCCCCAGCGCAAGTGTGCGCACGTGTGTGACGGCGGCGGGGCCCTGCCCGGCTCTGCGGCCGCGGGGTCACCCGCACCGAAGCCACCACGGGGAGCTGCACACGCACTCGCGCCCGTCATCCTCTCCCACTTCCGACGGTGACCTCACCATCCCAGCCTCCGCTGACTCACAGCCCCCGCGGCCGGCGCAGCCCGGCCGGAAGTCACCCTCCGCCGGGCCGCCCGCTACCCGCTTCCCCACCCGGCTGCTCGGAACGAGAGGTCGCGGCGCCCCCTGGCGGCCTCCCGGGCCTCCGGCGGCTCCTCCCGCCCGGCCGCACTCACGCACGCGCACACGGCGCTCTCGGGCCGCCGGGCCTGCGTCCGCAGCGCCCTCTGCCGGTCACAGCCGGGAGACCTACCGGGTCCTTCCCGGAGCCGAGCGCACAGCAGGGCTGGGGACGTCTGCCGGCCCTTGTCTTGCGGCCCCATTCTGTTTCCTCCGCTGGAAGTGAGCCCTCCTGCAGTCCGGCCCCCAGACCTGCACTCCCTTCACTCTCACCCCCATCCTCGAGAGAAACCGCTCCCTTTGGGGAACCTCAGAGCCGGGCCACCAAGGCAGTGGCCTCCCCGCCCTCCTCTGGGCTCTGCGTCCCTCTCCGCCCGCAGACTGTCCAGGCCCGCTTGACTGGGCACGCCGGCCCTGCCGCTCCTTCCAGACACGCGGATCTTGCCCCCCCAGTCCCTGCGAGCCCCTTGGCTCCGCAGATCTGTGCTGGGCTGCTATTGCACGGCGGCTCGCTTCTCTCCGCGGACATCTTGGGGACTTCGCGGACCTTCAGAAGCTGATCAGTATCCCGGAGGCCCAGCCCAAGCCCGGTCTCCTCTCTTTCCCTCTCACACAGAAGGATCAAACTTGCCTGTGCTCCAGTGCAGCTTTATTTCCTGCTGGTTACACAGACCCCTGCCCTGGGAACTGTGAGAGTGAGTGGCCCAAGGGCCACCCAGGGGAACGGAGGGGACAGGATGGCTGGCAAGGAGAGGGCAGTCGAGGCACTTGAGACCCTGGGGCGGGGAACCTGATGCCCAGGGCAGGGGTGAGAGGGAGTGCCCGGGCACTTCCCACAAACCCCTCGGCGCTGTCACCTGGACCCTTGCCTCACCCCTCTCCTGTTGTCACTTCCTGCGACGGGAAGAGGGTGGGGGGAGAGGGCCGGGCTGGGGGCGGCCGTGTTGCAGGCCTTGCTCTCTAGGGACCCGGAGCGGGACCGGAAGGAGGGGTCAGCAGTGCCTTCCAGCGTCCCACTAGCCCCCCTTGATGTCCTTCTGGGGACTTCAGTGGGTGCAGAGCTCGAGCCTGGGAAAGACACCCACACTCACCCTCTATGCTGGGCTCCTCCCTGTCTCTTCTGAGAGCCTGCCCTCTGGGGTTATGATCTCATCGAAACCCTTGCCCTGGCTCAGCCGGGAGAGCCCCGAGTGCAGCCAGTACTCTCAGACCTCAGCACTGAAAGGGATCCCAGAGCGCCCACCTCCTTCCCATCGCCTTCGAGGGCGGCCACGATGGCTGCGAAGTCACACAGCCAGCGGCAGGCCGAGCTGGGACTAGAGCCCAGGGCTACTGTGGGCTAGCCCCCCCACCTGCATCCTCCTGACACTCACAGGCCTGCGGGGCACACAAGAGATCAGGGGGGGCTCCCAGTGGCCATTCTCTCGGCAGCGGATCAATGGCAGGTTGCGCTGGGTCAGCCCCTCCCGGCACCGGTAACGCAGCACGGTGTCTACTTCGTAGCGCGGCCGTGGGCGGCCAAACACTTGGGCCAGGGGCAGCTCTGGTGGAGGCCCACAGGACACTGCAGGGGTGGGGGGAACAGTCAAGAACTGGGAGCCTGGCTGTGCGGGTGACAGTTCCCAGAATGGAGATGAGGAGCGGGGAGGACCACAATGTGATGCCAAGAAGAGCAGAGGTTCCTGGTGGACCCACCTCATTTGTCATCTCCCCTTTGTGCAGGGCCCGGACACATTTCTGACTCCTGCCTAGCTCTGCCCCCTCCTCCTACACACACACCCGCCCGGGCCACACCCCCCGTCAGCCGGGCCCCTCCTCCCCCCTGCCTGGCCTCACCCAGCCCCATCTTGCAGGTGTAGGACAGGTGGTAGTTGCAGGGCACATCACTCCATTGTCCCTGATCATGCCACACCATGACCACGCAGTTCTCCCCGGACAGGAAGTAGCTGTCAGGCTGCCCAGGGTTCCAGTTCTCATAGAGCTGGGGGGACGGCGTGCGGGTGGGTGAGGGGGAGGGGTGGACCTAGAGAGCCTGAGGAGGGTGGGAGGGGGGCTAGGAGACGGGGGTGGGGCGGGGACTGGGGGCCCAGGATGTCAGGATGTGAAAGGGCAGCTCGCGGGCTTTGGGGGGGGGTGATAATGAGAAGAGAGAGGGGCGCAAGGAAGGGAGGCTGGCCCAGGGAGAAGAGGGACAGAGAAGGGACCAGGAACGGGAGGGCGAGGGATGAGGTCACTGGGGGTGGAGGGCAGAAGGGCCTGGAAGAAGCGACTTAGGCAGCTGAGGGACAGCCGGGGCCCCTCACCAAGGGGACGCCATCTGACCACAGGAAATCTCCTTCGATGGTCCGGTCGTTGAGCCCGATCCACTGGTACTCGCGGTATCGACCTGGGGAGGAAGCGCGGGCGGACGCAGGTGTGCAGCGAGCCCGCTGCCAGCAGGTGGCGCTGCTCCCCGTTCCCGGCGGCCTGGGGGGCGGGGGCGGTGGTTCCCGCCAGACCCAGCCCGCGCTTCCCGGTTTTCCTATGGGTCCGTCCAAGCTCTGCCCGCGGACGGGTGGAAGGCAGGGCCCCGGCGGGCGGAAGGGCTGGGGAGCAGAAAACCATGCGCAGGGCCCGGAGGGGAAACCGGAGAAAGTATCGGGAAGCAGGCGGAGGTGGCCGAGGCGGGGACGCGGGGAGGGGCCGCAGGGGGGCCGCTGCAGGTGGACCCCGTGCGCCAGCCCCGTCCTGCTGAAGCCCCTACCCCCGCGTGCAGTGCGAGGCAGGGAGGGCGAACGGAGCCGGGAATGAATGAAGTAAACCAAGTCACGAGTCCCCGGATTAATGAATGAGAGAGTTAATTAATCCCCACACTCACTCATGATTAGTGATGGGTTAATGAGGGAGGGAGGGAGAGCAGGTGACGGGTCCCCCCAGCCCCGCCCCCAGCCCACTGTTGATGAAGTCCTGCTCCTCGGGCGTGCTGATGCTGGCCAGGTGCGCGCCCAACAGCCGGCACTGGGTCTCGGCCTCCTCCCAGCTCCTCCGCGTAGAGAAGTGTTTATAGCAGGCCCCCTGGAAGGCGTCCCAGCCAGGGCTGCAGAAGCGGAGGCCTGGGGCACAGAGGGGCGGCTCACTGAGGCCGGGCGCGGGGGGTATGTCCCCTGGAAGGGACGGGGCCCCGCCGCCGCCTCAGCCTCAGGGAGCGGGGCCAAGGGGCAGGAGGCCGTAGGGCGCCCGAACAGGGGCAAGGAGGAGCCCCGAGGGACCCCGGTGCAGGGGACCTTGATGGCTTCCTCCCCGGAGCACCAGATACCAGAGAGGGTGAGGGCTGGAGTCCTGGCCTGGCTCTCCGCAACCCACCATCCTAGAGGGCTGTGCCCTCCCCTGTTCCCAGGAGAGAACTGGCAACTAGGGACCCCCGGCCAGATGCAGGGGTAGGCTATGCGCTCCTCGCTTGCGGACCACTTGAGAAAGGCATGTGTGGTTCCACTTAACAGATGAGGAGATCGAGGGTAGGGCTCAGAGAGGTTATGTGATTTGCCTAAAATGGAGATTCATTAATGACAAAGCCCAAACCAGTGCCCTCCCTCCTGGGTGCAGAGCTGGCTCAATGTCCAGGGCCCAGGCTTCTGATCTACCCCAGCCCCCCCCCTGCCCCGCAACACACTCACCAACATCACACAGGTCCCCCCCATAGCCAGGCAAACACAGGCAGCGGACCCCCTCCTCCTCCTCCAAGCACGTCCCACCATTGTGGCAGGGGCTGGGGACACAGTCACCTGAGGGGGGAGAGAAGTGAGGTGGGTTGGGGCGCCCGGGTGGCTCAGCAGGTTAGAGCCTCTGCCTTGGGCTCAGGTCATGATCTCAGGGTCCTGGGATCAAGCCCCGCATTGGGCTCTCTGCTCAGCGGGGAGCTTGCTTCCCCTCACCCCCACCCCCGTCTCTGGCTGCCTCTCTGCCTGCTTGTGATCTCTGTCAAATAAATAAAATATTTTTTTAAAAAGTGAGGTGGGGGAGCAGGGGAGCACAACTCTGCAGCCTGAGGCCCCTAGGAGAAGGTTCCGAGAGTCCACAGCCGCAGCCTCCTTGTCTTGGGAACTATCACAGCACCTTAAACGTCAGCCCAGCCCTAAGTCCTGAGAGTTCTGGGTTTCTCTCCCACATTGACCCCCCCCCCCGGCCTTCAGCATCAACTCAGCCCTGCGCTGGCCATTTTCGTGGCCACTAGTGTGGGCCTAGTGTAACTGGCTGGGGGAAGTGGCCAGGAAGACCCTCAGGACCCAGCCCCTCGAAAGGGATCATGAGATATGGACTGCCTGTGGCGCCCGGCTCCGCTGAGTGACCTCGTGCAGGTCACTTGACCTCTCTGGGCCTGGAGGTTGGTCCCCCACCCTCTTGGCTTGGGGTCAGGTCCCTGCATAGTTCTGTACAATTTAGGTGGGCTGGGTGAAACCGGAGGAGAGGACTGTCACCTCAGCAACAGGACGCTGTGGCCTGTCCTTTACTGCTTCTGGGACCTGATATTGGGGTGGGGGGCTAGCTATTCCCCCTGCAGTCTCTGGGCGGGGCGTAGAGTCAACCCCAGAAGGACCAATGGGAAGCACTATCATAGTGAAGAACCAACGTATTGTATCTCCCCTCACTCTATACCCTAACCGCTCCCCCCAATGAACCTGCAGGGCTCCCCCCATCCTACAGTGCTGGCTCCTCACACTCTCTCAACACTGTGCAGCCTCCCCTTCTTATCGCCCCAGACTCCCCTCATCTTGGGCTTTCTGCACGTTCCCCAGCCCAGCAGCCCCCCGATCTCCCTCCCTCCCCTCTTCTGGCACTCTCCTCCAGGCAGTCTTCTTAGACTGACACGCAGCCCTGTCTGCTGTCTGGCTGGGTCACCTGCCTTCCCCTCTGGGTCCCGGGACGGGGCGTGGCTGCCTTTACACCAGCCCTGGGTGCTGGATGGGCGGATTTCACTCCTCCTGGTCCAGGAAGGGGAAGATGGCCCCCCAGACAGACAGTGCAGGACTGGGCTCGCAGTTCAGGAGCCCTGAACGGGACTCTTCAGACCGTGCCGTACCCTTAGCAGCCCAGGGCAAGGCCCACTGTGCTTCCCTCTGCCAGGTAGGGGGAGGGGACCCGGAGGTGAGTCCAAGAATGTTGCTGGGATGAGCGAGCTGTTTGGGGGGAAACGAATCAGCTGTCCCAGCCCCCCCACTCTGTCACCTCCCCCCCCCGCCAGTAGTTTCTTCCAAGCTGCTAGCACTAGCTCCCTGGGCAAAGGGGGAGCGGAGGTGTTTTACTCAACCCACTAAGCACCAGGCCCCACGGAGGGGAGGTGTCCTGAAGCCCCTTCCATCCTTCACACTTTCCTGGGGGACGGAGATTCCCAACTGGGCTTCCCACCCAGGCCATGAGGTCCCTCCCCGGCTGGGGGAGGCAGAACCAGGACAGGCAGAGTGGAGGCAAAGGAACCCTCTTGAGACGTCCTGTTCTCCGTCCTCCCCATCTGGGGGCCAACTGCTATACACACCCAGAAACCTTCCCTCCTGCTGCAATAGCAGGCCAGAGGACACCCCTCCGCCTCCCGGCGGGGTAACTAAGACAGGGCAGGGACTTCTCTGCTGCTTCTCTGCCCATCAAACCCCTCCCACAGCACCCAGCTCCCAGGCCAGCTGGGCAGGGAGCCGATGGTTGAAATGGGCGAGCCTGGGTGTGATGCAGGGGCCCCTTCCCCACCCTGGACCATCTAGGAGGGGCGGTCCTGAGACTGGGAGGACCCCAGCCTTCTCCAGGGCTCTCCACTGGGAAGCTCAGCCTTCGCTGAGTCAGTGGGGCTTCTCTCAGACCCCAGAATCTAACTCCCCACTCCTTTCCCTCTACATTGCCTCTCCATCCTGGCCTCCTGCATTGTGTCTTCTACAGCATCAGGGACTTTGAGATCTTTTTGCGTTCAGGGAGGGTGAGACCATTCTTCTGAGGGCCGAGGTGGTCATTAGTGCAGGGGTCCGTGGAGGAGGGGGCGGCGGTGGGCAGTGGGATGGAAGTTAGATCCCGTCCCCCTGCTGAGTTGCGGTGGGGGAGGCTGGGGCCAGGGATGGGCTTCTACACTAAGACAGACTTTCTCCATCACTCGTCTGTACGTACGGCTCTAAACGGAAGCCATGGCTGGATCAGAAACGAGTACACACGCGCACACACGCACACTCTCAGGCTGGCGGAGGTCTCTCCCCACCAGGGGTGAGGGACTACAACTCCCACCAGCCCTGCGCACTCATGGACAGTGACTCCTCTGTACCTTCAGAGTTGGGCTCTTGGTGGTCAGGAAGGAAGGCAGAGGGGGAGCCTGAGAGGGCAGGATGAGGGATCAGCAAGCGTGTTAGACGGGAGGAGGGGAAAGGGCATTCGCTGAGGGTGAAGAGGAGGAGGAAGACAGGCCCGGAGAGGGAGAGAGGGGAGGGAGAGACAGGGTGTGAAGGGGAGCATCAGAGAGCTGCCCGCAACACAAACCGAGGACTGAAAAGGGCAGACAGCTGGGGGTGGAGACAGAGGGTGCCAGAGTTTTGGTTATAAAGTGGTTTAATAGAGATTTATTTCCAAGGCTTGTTTTCCATGAAACAGTCGAAAAAAAATACTTCACAGAAGTAGTCGCTTAAGGCTCTGTGGGGATAAGGGCTCTCCTAGACCCCAGAGGCTGGGCAGGGATGGATCCCAGGCTTCCCTGATATCAGCGGGGTGGCTGAAGGGGTGGCACCCAGGAGGGGGAGGGGGCAGCAGGAGAGGGGCCTGGGCCCCGAAGAATACGACAGGCACCCAGGGCATCTATGGTGCATGAGGGTAGGGGGTGGTCTGTGGGGCCGGTGAGTCACAGGTGGAGAGCCAAGGGCAGGAAAGGGTCGCCGTGGTCGGCTGGGAGGCTGGAGTCACAAGGTGGGGCCGTGGAGTTGGGGGTCGTGAGGTGAGAAATCAGAGAGAGGGGATGGAAGTCGCAGATGTGGCATCCAAGACTGGACACCCACAGGTAGGAGAATGAAGGCAGAGGACAGGAGACGCTGGGACAACGGGGGTTAAAGGACCACCGGTCACGTGACCCAGAGCTTCAAGGGGAGAAAGGGAAGAAGGAGAAAGAGGGAGGTCGAGCCTTGGGCAAAGTTACCTGATGAGGGGGCCACGGCCACTCCACCTTGGCTGGCGCTGTCAGTGGGGAGCACTGGCTGAACCCGCACTGAGGTCCCTGCTGGGACAGTTCTTCCAGAATTCTCTTCAGAGGGGGCCTCCAGTTCCCTGGCACCCTCAGGGGCCCGTGTGGCTGGAAGCAGGGCAGGGGTATCCTCAGAGCTCCCTGTCTCCTCACTCTCTCCTCGAGGGACCCCAGACAGCTCGGGACCACCAGCCTCCTCCCCCGCCTCTCTCTCCCCGGCCGGAGTGGAAGGTGGCGGGGATGCCAGTTTCCCGTTCCTCGGAGCGGGTAGGGTCTCAGTGGGTGGTCCAAGGACCCTGGGAGGCCTGGGAGCCTCTGGCCCTCCAGCGGGAGGTGGTGATGCTGCGGGCCGTGGGGCCGCACTCGCTGGTGGGCGGGAGGCGGGGGAGAGCGATTCCTCCAGGGCCAGCTCTGTGGGGAGAAGAGTCTCCGGGTCTGGGCTGCTGAGCTCGCTGTGCCAGGCCCACAGGGCCTCATCTTCCACCTCCTCCTCTTCCTCCTCCAAAGCCTTGCCTTCCTCTTCTGAGGACCCCAGGGGAGGTACAACGGATTGCGTTTCGAATTCTAGACAAAGCACAGGTGGTTCAGCACCAGGGACAGCACCAGGCCCAAACCCCAAAGACCGCGGGGGAGGGGGAGGCCCGGGGCCAGGGGGAAGCCTGCCCGTGGCATAGGCTGTTATTGCTCCCCAGGAAGACCTTCAACTTGGGCAGCAATATTGAGACTACCTGGAGGAGGCTCAGCGAGCTGTGATTAGCCCAGAAAAAACACGGCTGTTAGAGCTCTCTCTCCTAGGCTTGAAATTCTCTAGTCTATTCTGGGGAGGTAAGGGGGAGGAGGGAACAAAGGAGGGGGCACCCTCCTTCCCAGACCCAGAGGTTGGGAGTGGAATCTGGAAAGGCAAGGGTTGGGAGAGCGCTGGAGAGACGCCCGAGAGAGGACGAGCCATCCCCCCACCCCCCACCCCCCGTAGGCACGGCAGCACCTGCACCCCCGACCTGCACTCTCTCACTAGGGGACTCAGTTACCGAGGAGGGTCCTAGGGGCCTCTGCCGGGTCTTCCAGAGTGGAGCTCCCACCCCCTCCGTCCTCCACGATGGGGATGGAGTAGATGGCTCCCCGGGACTCGCTCTCCACGGCCTCCTGAGGCAGCTGGAGTTCCTCCAGGGTCTCTGTCACCGTGACAATGGCCTCCAGCCCGTCAGAGGCTGGGTCCGACGCCTCAGGCACGGCGGACGGCTGGGCAGAGTCTGCCAGGAGAGAAGCGCCAAGGGGAGGTTGGCCAGGTGGCTGTGCCCTCTAGCCACAGCCGTGGGAGAGACCCGCCATCTCTGGGCTAGACTCAAAGACCATGAGACTCTCTCAATTGCCAGTCAGCCTCCCTGTGGAGGACCCAGGGGACCCAGGGAGCACTGCGGGAGTTCACCACCAGTTCCTCAACCATTACTCAAGGCCCCACCATGTGCCAGGCCAAGCACTCTTCTGGGCACTGAGCATACAGTGGAGAAAAGCCAGCGAGCCTCCTGCCCTAAGGCAGCCTATAGCCTAGCTACAGATAATAAACAAATAAACATGTATCCTAATGTTATCAAATAAAGAACAATTAGGCAGCGTAAGGAGATAGAGTGGTGGGAAGTACTACTTTTAGATAGAGTGGTCAGGAAAGGCTTAGGAGAGATAGTACTCCAAGTAAGGGGATGGAGGCAGAAGGATGGACGGGTGGCCTCAGCACCTTGGAACCTTGCTCTCAGAGCTAGGTGCAAGGACCCCCAGGGCTCCTAAGGCTTTTGAAATGGAAGGGGACAGGTGGCGGTCACCCAGGAGAGCTGAAGGGTGGGGTACAGGAAGGACACTTAGCAGTCACCACCTTCGGGTCTCAGCATCGGGGCAGGAGGGCAAAGGGAGGGGCTGCCCCTTCCTTTTGGGAGCTGCTCCCTTCAAACCGCTGGAGCTTTAGAAAGGATAACCCAGTCTTCAGAGAAGAGAACCAAGATCAGAAAACCAATGAAGGGACGGTGGAACTGGGCTAAGAAAAGCCCCGAGGGCTGTCTGCACTTGGCCAGACGTGACGGCACAGCCCGTCCCGCCCGGATCACCGGCTCCGGGGAGGCTTCCTCCTGCCAGGCAAGCAAAGCTGTGACCTTGCCCACCTCTGTCCCCCACCTGTTTCCAGCCACTCCCCCTTTCACTACCCCCCTCCATTCAGCTGCTCTTTCCGCATCTTCCTGGAACCGTGCTCGGCACACTGTCATAAGCCGTGCAGAGACATGTTCCCTGTAATTACGATCGTCACCAGCCCTCTTCCCGTTGGCCTTCCCAGATGGACCTGTCTTCCTACAGACTTCACTGGGCTTCACTTCCCCATGGCTCCCTTGCCCGGGGCTCAAGGTGTTTGTGGATCGAGCCCAGTGGAAGTAATGCTTTTCTCTGTCTCCCCTCCCACTGGGAGCAAGGTGTCTTATCTCCCCTTGGACTGGGGGCTCCCAAGGCAGAAGCAGTGGCTCTCCCCTTCAGACTAGGAGCTCCCCAAAGGTAAGGGCTGTGCATTCTCCTTTCACTTCTGCCTCCAGCCCTGGGCCAGTACCGTGGGCTCACAAGTGCAGTGAGGACCCAGAACGCCCTGGGATTGTCAGCCACCCTCGGTCTGGGCCCTGGGCCTCTGGGGATCCCAGGCACTGCCTTCCCGTCGGCCCCCAATGCTCAGATGTGGTCAGAAAGACATCCCTACAGCCAGCGGTCCCTGAGGACCTGCTCCCTCGGGGCGCGGGGACTTGTGTCAGTCCGTCAACGCTTGGTGGTTAAAGATCTGAGACCATCCAGCTGAAGGTTCTGGAACCGCCCATGAGGGCTCTGGTGAGCATGACATTAACTGGAGCAGACCATTCATTGGATTCAGAGAACACCCATCATCTGTGTCCTACTAATGAGCAGACCAGAAATGCAAACCTCGCCAACCTCCCAACACGGAGGAGACGGCTTTGGCACTGGAGAGGCAAGCCGTGGCTGCCGAAGGGGAGGCAGGTAAGGGGCGCAGAGAGGCAGGCGCTCCCCGAGGCCACGCAGCCCAAGCCAGAGGGATGAGAGCCCTGGGTGCTGAGCCGAGCGTCACCCAGGGCTCCTTCGGGCAAGCGGCAAAGACCCGAGGGACACAGGACACAGGGGACTTCCTGCCTCAGCTCTGGGTCCCTGACAGAGAGAGGCCGGTCTCGGCCCCGCGGGGAGGCCGCTCACCTCGGAAGCAGTAGACGTTGAAACGGCTGTGCTTGTTGGGAAAGCCGGTCTGGTTGGGGAAGAGGAAGAGCGTCTTGACCCCAGGCAGGCCGCCCCCGCAGCGCTGGCTGGGCGTGACGATGGGGTAGCGCACGCTGCCATCGGCCAGCCAGCCCGGGCTGCAGCGGTCCAGGCCGCCGTCCCAGGCCGCGTACAGCTGGCCCGTGGTGGCGATCTCCGCGCCGCGCTCCCGGCAGTACGCCCGCGCCTCCTCCAACGTCAGCTTGTGTGGGGGCGCGCCCAGGAACAGCTCTCCTGGGAGAGAAGAGGGCCCGGGTCACCGCGAAGTTGGGGCTCCCACAGAGACCCGAGGCTGGCTTCTCCAGGTCCCCGTCTCCACGTCTGTGACACAGAGCCAACGCCCCTATTGGAGGGTCGAAGCTCGGGTAGAACCTCGGGGTAGATGTCATTATGGGGAGGGGGCTGGCTCCACTTCCTCCTTCTGCAGAGAAGGACAGGGAGGCCCAGAGAGGCTGAGGGGCAGAGAGAGGCCAGCAGGTGGCCACTGTCAAACTCAGGCTCCAACCACCTGTCAGAGGCTCTGACCGTGAACTTGCTCCCACGACAGTGTCTGGAGGGCAGGGTTGGCTTGTTTCTTTGGATGCCCCCCTGGATGCCCGCTTGAACACACGAGGGACGATAGGTCCAGCAGAGGCCCCAGGAGGACCTCTGGCCAGCACTGGAGAAGGGGCTCTGGCCTGAGAACCCCTCAGCCCCAATCACCATTCAGGTCTTCGGCATAGCAGTAGACATCGTAGAGGTCGTCTGGGTCCACCACTCCGTAGTTCCGGACCCCGGGGAAGCCATCCATGTCTCCGTAGCAGGCCTCTCGCGGGGTCTGGATGGGATACCTGGCAGCGAGTACAGACACCTTCCTCAGGGAGCCCTCCAGGGATGTCCCTCCTGAACCACACCGCCTTTTAGGATAGCCAGCTGTCTTCCTGTTCTGCAGGGGCACCCCCTGGGGCAGGCCAACCTCATGGCCCGGAGGCAGGGGGCTCCGGACGGCTAGGCTGAGACGGCAGGCAGCCCCCACTGAACCAGGGCGCAGGAGACCTCAGCTACAACAGAAGCTCCTGGTCCCCAGGCCCCGCCCACCTCACGGTCTGGTCCGACAGCCAGCCGGCGTCACACTGCTCATAGCCCCCAAGGTAGGCGGCGTAGAGCTGCTCGGGGGTGGCGATGCGGGCTCCGATGCGGGTGCAGGCCTCCTGGGCCCCCGTGAAGGAGAAAGCATAGCGAGCAGAGCCTTCCCGGTAGAGAAACACGACCCCTGGGGGCAGAGAGGAGCCCTGAGGCAGGATCCCCCCCACACCGGCCTCCCCTGGCCCTCCTTGTCACTCCCCTGTGCACAAAGGGTCAAGTCCAAACTGTGCTCACTCTACAGCAGGAGGGGCGTAAGTTAGACTGTGAGTAGGACCCCCTCCACCCAGAAGAGAGAGAGGAGGTGACAAGGCCTGTAGCTACTCACTCCTTTTCCAGCTCAGTGGGTGCCTTCCGCCTGGGTTTGTTCCCCGGGGACTGTGAGCTCCCTCCCTGCGGGAACCTCCGTCTGTCCTGCCCCTCACCTTTGACCTTGACCTCCACAGCGTCGCTGCTGTCGTCTATGCCGTGCTGGACTTCGCAGCGGTAGATGCCCGAGTCGTTGGGCCGCAGCTCGCTCAGCGCCAGGGACACGTCGGTGAGTGACGCCGGGTAGGCGGGCAGCGCCACACGGAACCGGTAGGCCTCGCTCACCTTGACGCGCAGCCCCCGCGCCACCAGCACCTCGGCCTCGCGGCCCCCAGACAGGAAGGTCCACTTGACCCGCGGAGAGCCCAGCACGGCGCGGCGGCCCAGCGGCGGCCGCAGGTAGTGGACGTGGCACGGGATGGTGAGGGCGCCGCCCAGGACGCCCTGCAGTGGCGCGTCGCCAGCGATGCGCACGCGGAAGGCGCGGTCCTCTGTGGGCGGGTGAGTGGGCGGGGCCAGCTGGAGCCCAGCGCGTGGGTCCGCATGGTCCCACCCGGTTTCCCAGCCTGCCCCCGGATCCCTGCCGCCCACCCCCAGGGGCCTGCCTGCCCGCCTCTAGGCCCCCAGGAGCACCCCAAGCCCTCTCCAGATCTTCCCCAGACCTCCCAGTCAGTTCTTCCCAAGAGTGGCCCAAGGCCACCCCAGAATCGGGGAGGCCCACTCCAGGTCTAACCTGGTCCCCAGGTCCTCCAGCCCTGGCTTCACTCTCCCTTGTTTCCCTCAGACTCACCTTCAGGATTTCTCCCCACTCCACCCCCTTCTGCCTCCCGGCCCCATCCACTGGGCCGGGACGCTAGAGATCAGCAGCCTTGCACCTGCTGCAACTCCCAGCCCTCCCCCCAAGTTTTCCCTGCCTTACCCAGAGCCCACAGTTCACCCCTTATTTCCAAGTGTCCCAGACCAGCCCTGTCCCCTCAGTGCCCCTAATCCTCTCTCCCTGGGTCCTCCAAGGCCACCCCCTTCCACCGGGGCGATGCAGGAGATGGAGGCAGTGACCCTGAGTGTGGCTGCTTACCTGAGCTGTCCCCCTCCAGGGCATCAGCTAAGGCCTTGGGGCCCTGAGCCAGGGCCAGAGCTGCCAGCAGGGGCAGGAACTGTGGGGCCATGCTCAGGCCGCTGGAGGGACTTGAGGAGGAAAGACAGGGTTACACCTCAGGATGGACTGCCCCTGGCTCCCACCACACCCATTTGGACTCACACATATCGTGGCCCCAGAAGCCCGCTGTCCCCACCGCACCATTAACTCCCTTGTTTCTCATCCTGTCTCCCCACCAGGGGATTCTTCCTTGGAGCCAAGACCTGGGTTCCCGCTAACTTGCTGCATGACTTAAGGCCAGGTCCTTAACCTCTCTGGGCCTTGGTTTGCTGACCTGTAAGGAGCACCATGATCACCACCTCCCGGGTTCTGATGAGGCTACAGACTTTAGAGCGCTGTCTCTCCTAGAAGCCCTGTACAGATGCACAGCTCCGAGTACACTGTAGGAGCTCAATAAATGCTGATGGCATGTGTCGTGGGTGCTATTATCCTTAACAACTCCCTGTGCTCCTTCCTTGCCAGACTCCTTCCTTGAACCCAGAGCCTCCTCCCTGCCCCCCCTCCAGGATCCCTCCAATATTCCCTTCCCATCCCTTTCTCCCTGAGTACCGTACCCACCTAGCCTCCTCCAGGAAGGCCTCCTGGGCTAACCTGGGCAATGTACAACTTCTCTCTAGCCCTACCCCTCCTTGACCTCCCTCTACCCCATGGTTACTTATAAGGAGACTCTTCTCTTTACTCCTAGCATCCTCCACCCCCTCCTTGGCTGCCTTCTCCCTTCTTCCCAGCCTTCCTTTCTGCCTGGCACGGGCTTTCCCACCGGATCTCCTGGCTCAGAAACCAGCTGGGACAAAGCCCCTGTCTCTGCCAGTCTGGCCTCCATCCAGCCTCTCCCTTCCCCCACCCCAGCCCTAGGCTGGGGGGTGGGCTAAAGGAGGGTGAGACTAAATGGGAGGGGCCATGTCCTTCCGGCCCTGGCTATCAGACACTGAGAATCTACACTAGTCCTCCGAAGAGCTCAAGGCACTTACACTCTCATAGTGGAGGGATGCAGGATGACATTGAGACGTGGGACCCAGGGAGGGCTGGGGCTGACCCTGGTCCCCAGCAAAGCCAAGCCAGGTATCGGACCAATGTGTCTGCAGGAAGGAAGGCTGCAGAACTAGTGTCCAGCAACATCTGTAAGGGGCGGGCTTGTCGAAACGCATGAAGCCCCGGGTCTGCCACGCAAGAGGCCGTGGCGCAGCAGGAGGGATACAAGTCAGACTACGGCAAGACTTCCTAGCGCTCAGGTTCATTCCCACTCCAGGCCCACTGTTCAACCTCCGTCTTCTTTGCCCTCTCAGGCTCTGCCTTCCTGCACATCTCCCCCCTTCCTGAGCCTGAGCATCTGGAACATTCCTCTCTTCTCCCCAGGTCCCCCAGGGGTCTCAGATCCTCCTTGGAATGTCTTCCCCCCTTACAACACCGCCATTCCCCCCACTGCAGCTGGGGTTCATCTCCTCAGGGTCAGACTTGGGGAAGGAGTGATGGGAGCCAGAGGTCTAGGCTTTCTCTGCATAGGGCCAGACCAGACGCTGCTGAGACGGGCTCTGGGCGTGGGGGCCCTTGGGGGGACCGCTCTCCGGGGTAGGAGGGACATCATTTGGCATGGGCGGCCAGTGCCTGCCGGTGCTGGGCAGACTGTCGCCTTGCCTGTGAGCTGGGCCAGGCCCTGGGCTGGCCCCTCTCTGGCGCCCTCCCTCCCCTGTCTTCAGGCGGGAGCTGGAGCGGCTCACAGACCTGGGTCCCAGCTCTCCGACAGGCGGCCCAGAAACCCATATATTTGGAGCCACTCTGGGACCCACACCCTGGACCCTCCTTTCACCTCTGTTTTGAAGGTGAGGGAATGAAGGGGGACGGTCTGAGGCTGGTGAAGGCCTGGCCACACTCGAATATGGGGGTCATCCCGCCCCCACCTCCAGGAATGGGAGCCCTGACCAAGGGGGCCATGCTCAGGCCACTGGAGGGACTTGAGGAGGAAAGACAGGGTTACACCTCAGGATGGACTGCCCCTGGCTCCCACCACACCCATTTGGACTCACACATATCGTGCCCCAGAAGCCCGCTGTCCCCACCACACCGTTAACTCCCTTGTTTCTCATCCTGTCTCCCCACCAGAGGATTCTTCCTTGGAGCCAAGACCTGGGTTCCCGCTAACTTGCTGCATGACTTAAGGCCAGGTCCTTAACCTCTCTGGGCCTTGGTTTGCTGACTTGTAAGGAGCACCATGATCACCACCTCCCGGGTTCTGATGAGGCTTTCTGGGGTAGGGGCCAAGAGGGGGCCCGGATTGTCCGGTTCTCACGATCAGAGGCGTCTGCGCTGCCCCCACCCCACTGCCAATCCCACCGAGCTGGGGCCTCAGCTCCCGCCTGGTACAGCTAGGTGTCCTGGGGAGACTATGGCACCTCTCACTGGGCACCAGCCTCAGACCTGGGGTTGGGGCGGGGAGCAGCCCTGGGCCTTCTCCAGCCCCTCCGCTCTCCTCCGGAGCACACGACCTCTCTGTGTCTAAGCTGCAGAGCTAGGCATCGGGGGGTGGGGAGGGGCTTCCTGCCCCTTCCGCCGATGCCACACCGTCCCTCTGTCCAGCTCATTCTGTCCTGCTCCAGCTCTAGGATTTCTACCCTTGCCTTGCATTCTCCAAGCTGTTCAGGAAACTTCCCTCTTGTTACGTTATCATGCCTGTCTGACTGCAGACGTCCAGCTCCCTGACAGGCTCGGTAGACCCAATCCTCAGAGGATTAAGATCAAGAGTAGGCTGTGTGTGTGTGTGTGTGTGTGTGTGTGTGTGTGTGTGCATGCCCACACGCGCACATGCGTGCACACAACCCAACACCCCCGTCTCCGTGCTGACAGCCCCCCTCAGACTGGCCATCCAAGGTCTGCCCTGCAGGGCCCAGGCTCCCGTACCCGGCAGGGGCAGCAGGAGGGAAGTTCTCACTGTCCCCTCAGTGTGAGCAGCAACAAGAACTCACACCACAGCCGCCAGGCCTTAGCGGGGCCTGCAGGACCTGCTACAGAAGTTGCATAAAGAGTCTCATTTATCAGAAGCACGACTACCAGTACAATTAGCAACATCACAAGCCAATGACTGCAGCTCCTCGAGCTCCGAATCTGTAAGGCGGAGGGTGCCAAGTTGGCACCAGGCGCTGGTGATGCTGTGGGGCAGGGCTGAGTGGGGCGGGTGGGGGCAGGTAACAGAGCTCTCTTCTGGAATATTAGTCATGCAGGTATTAACAGGGCTAACAGAACTGACGGCAAATCTCCTGGTCTGGTTGGAAGCGTGTGGGCAGAGCTGTTGCCACAGGATAGCAGGGGACGGGAAAGGACCTGGGGAGGGGTGGCCCCAGCCCACCGGCGGTGCTGGGAAGGCACGCAGGAGAGTGACCGCAATTCCCCGCTCATGGGCCAGGCCTCTTAAAAATGCTTCCCGTGGACACCCTTAACTTGGAGAAAAATACTATCTATAGCTTACGGTGATGAGGAGCCCGAGGTCCGGAGAGGTCAACTAACTTGCCCAAGGTCACAGAGCAAGTAAGTGGCAGTTGGGACTCCCGGCCAGGACCACCGGCCGAGGCTGTCCCGCCGGCTCCGGGAAGGGGCCCCGGAAGAGGGGTTCTGCCGGCTCCTCCCGCCGCCCGCCCGCCCCCCACAAGGTCGGAAGTCTGGGCGCGGGGCCGGCACCGGAGCGCGCAGCAGGGAGGCCGCGGGGACCCGGGGGGCGTTCCCATCAGCCCGCGGACTCGGGGCCGCAGGTCCGGCCGCACGCGGCGGAGGGGAGCCGGCTGCAGGGCAGGAGGCGGTGGCGGGCGCTCGGGGACGGGCAGGGTCAGCGGGCCGGGTGCGCCGCGGGAGGCCAGGGCTGCGGGGCCGGGGGCGCGGACCGCGGGCGGCCGGCGGGCGGCTCCTCCCGGCTTCCTCCCTCCCGGGTCCCGGGTCCCGGCCGCCCGGCTGCGCTCGCGCTCACCTACCTGCAGGCTGCCGGGGGCTGGGGCGAGGGGGCGGCACCGCCGGGTCTGCCGCCTCCTCCGGGCTCTCCTCCGGGCTCTCCTCCGGGTCCACGCTCGGTCCTGCAGCTGCAGCCGACTGCGGCGGGGACTGCGCGGGCGCAGGGAGAGGCCGGGCCCGCAGGACGTTCGGAGGAGGGCGCCGAGCGGCCGGGCGCCGCACAAAACCCCTTTTCTTCGCCCCGCCCCTCCCCGGGGCCGCCCCCGCCCCCTGGCCGGGGACGCGGGGGGCTCGGGAAGGTCACGCGACCCGCTGCCTCCTCTGAGTCCGTTCCCGGCGGCAGCAGCGAGAGCAAGGACGTGCGAAGTAGGACATCGTTCTGGGGAGGAGAAGCCGGGCACTTGGAGTAGGGAGGGAGGGAGGGCAGAAGGGGCGGGGAGGGAGAGCTCGCGGCGCTGGAGGGTGAAGCTGCAGCTGGAGGGATGGAAGTTAGACAGCCGGAGGGACTTCCCGATGGGCGAGGGGCGAGGAGGAGGGCCTCAGACTTGGGCAGTAAGGGAAAGGATGACGGGAGCGTAAAAATGGGGGAGGGAAGCTCTTTTTTGGAGGCAGGATGAGGTGCAAAGGACCGTAGCCACCTCCCGATCGGAAGCTCTGATTGGGTTTTGTCTCTGGTGGTGCTCCCACTCCCTGCACAGAGGAGGAGCTGACTTTGCAGCTGGAGGGATGGAGGTTAGGCAGCAGATTCACGGGTTAAGCAAAGCAAGTCAGGGACTCTCTAGACGAGGGGTGGGGGAGGGGTGGCACTGGGAATGGGCACACTGGTCATGCAAACCAAAGTGCAAAACACAGGCGTTGCTGGGAGCCCAGAGGGCCCGCTGGCCAGGGCTGGTGCCGATGAATGGGCAGCCTGATGCCAGGGGGTGGGCCTTGAGTGCCGGCCGCAGTGGGGCCTCCTCAGAATGCCAGTGACGCCCCTCCCCAGCTCTGGCACCTCCCCTTCCCCCTGCTTTCCCAGGCTCTCTCTGCCCCTCCCCCTTTCTCTTCCCCCTTCCCTCCTGGGACTTGAAGCAGAGCCCCTGGCACAGACTGTGGGCACGACAGCCAGATGCCTGGAATCTCTCCCCTGGACACCAGCGGTGGCACCAAGGATAGCTTGTTGGGGGATTTGATCCCCATCATCTCCAGCACCACCCCCAAAACATCCCGAGTAAAGCGGTCCGCCCCAGGGCAAATCATGGTCAGGACAGCTCCCTGTCCTTCCATTTAGACTGCACCCCAGTCCCTCCCGCCTGTATGGACCTCCGGACTGCCCTCCGTTGGGGCCCCAGCAGCCCGTCTTCTGCTCCCAGTGCGGGGGACTGGCTTCCAGAGGGCTTCGGAGAAGCTCACAATAAACTCCTCCCCGAATCTTTGCACATCTAAAGGTAGAACTCTGGCCCCTCCCTGCACAGCCGCCCACTGGAAAGACAGGGTGGTGGGTGGTAGGGTCCTTTACTAACTGAAATGACCCCTGCAGGGACGGAGCCTGAGAGGACAGAGCAAGGTGCCTGGCAGGGTCTGGGGAAGGAGGGACCTCCGTTTATTCTTCTCATTACATAAATATTAACTGGATGTTAATATGGACCAGGAACTAGTTTAGTTAAGTCCTCCAGTGGAGGGGGTGGGCCTGGCCTTGGGGCAGCACCTGATAGCCCCAGGACCTCCCTCTGCTCCCCTCAGACCTCGCAACCCCAGCTGGAAGAGATCCCGCCTCGCCCGGGACGGTGGGCTTGGGTCCCTGCCTCCAGCCGGCCCCCACCTGGGCCGGGATCAGCTCCACCTGGGCCTGAGCCCAGACAGGCAACCAAGCGCCTGAAATTCAATCCTAGTGCTGGTGACTGTCCTGTAACCACAGTTCTTGCCGCGGGGAAGCCCGGCTGTGATGGGGAGAGACGGAGAAAGTGACCTTCCTGGCCACCTCCCCTCATGACTAGAAGCGCGGCCACACGCTTTGGTGCCCTGGGGGAGTCCGACCTTGACCGAGGCCAGCAGCCGCAGCTGGGGCTGGACCAGGGCTGGTACCAGACAGTCTGTTCCAAGAGGCAGCCCCCTGGTGGGAACCCAGACGCGGTGTGGGAACGCGGAGCTGCGGCTGTGAAGACTGATGGGAGCCAGGACTCTGGAGGCGTGGGCCCCGAGGTCAGACCCCTGGCTTGCCGTCGGCGGGGGCCAGACCTTGTGAAGGACTTCCTTTCTCTGAAACTGTTTCCTCTTCCCAGCAACGGGCTGCAGAGAATCTGGGGCTCTGGGTGAAGTCTCTTGTACCTGGCCCGTGGGCGACCTCAGCAAAATCTCGCTCCTTTCCTTTGCTAGTCACACACGCACACACATACACACCCCAATCTCCTGGCCCGGTGGTCGGTGGGCCACTCCCCCTCGGGGGAGACCGAAGGCTTATTACCCGAGAGAGGAGTCCTTCCCTGAGGGTTTCCCGGGGGAGGCAACGAGTGCCTCCCCGAGGCTCTTGCACCATTCCGGGCTCTGATAATTCATACTGGACTCTGACGGGCACCTGCTGGCCAGGGACTGTCTTTCCCTGCACCTGCCCCCTGGCCGTGCGACCCCCCCCCCCCATTTCTATCCCTCTCTAAGAAGAGGCAAGAACCAAGACCTCATGGAGGTCTCAGACAGGGACCTTCAGGGACTGGCTGAAAGCCAACAGGGTGAACGGAAGCAGGAAGCATTCAAGTCAGATTTCAAGTAGAACTTCCTGCCCCAGTAACAGAAGGAGAGCGTCTCGGGGAGCCATAGTATCTTCCGGACAAGGAGAGAGACCCAGAGGTGAGCGACTGTCTAGGGTCACTCAGCCCTAGGGCTGGGTCTAGGCTTGACCATGACCGAAAGCAAGTCTCCTGATGGAGTGACGCCCAGGCCAGGGTTCCTGCCAGGGCCCTCGCTGTCTCTCAGGGGACAGAAATGGTGAAGGCAGAGAGAGAGGAGGGCGAGGGGGGACAGCCCAGCTGGCTGGCCTCCCGACCTCCTGGGCCCTGGGGAGTTTTCCAGTCTCTCTGGAGGAGAACATTCTCCGGCCCCTCCCTCTCCCCCTCTCCCACCAGTGTCTCCACCCAGGCCGAGGCAGTGACCCAAGTTAAGGAAAGAGAACCACCTCGCAAAGTCCTAGGGTCCCTGGCTCCCCCCGCCTCTGGGATTAGCCCCTGGCCTTCCTCACTGGATTCCCAGGCACAGTGGCCACTGGGAGATCCTGTCCTTCTGGCCCCTTGAGCTCCTGTCTCCACTTTCCCAGACTCGGGGTGGGGGGGGCAGGGCAGGCAGCTCGTTCCTCTCCGACAGCACCTGGGTCCTCTGCCTTGGGGACGTGGGAGCGGGGCCGTATACACAGACGCTAGCCCAGCCGTGTCGGGAGAATAGTGGCTTTGACAGCTTCTGAAAGGGGCCAGGAAGCGCGGACCCGGCTCGGCCGAGGGAGGGGCGAGGGAGGGGCGGGCAATGTTCCGAGGGCTCTTGCAGCTGAAGGCCCGTGGTGGGGGGGATGGCTGGGGATGTGGGGTGGCAAGGAGGCAGAGGTGGGACCTCCAGGCTGAACAGCGTTTGGGGGAGCCCGTGAGCAGGAGTGGACAGACCCTCGCCGCCAGGGGGGCAAGGTCCTGTGTCCAGAGGGGCCCACCGGACTGTTCCCCAAAGAACAGCTGAAGGGACTGGAGGGCTCGACCAGGAGAACGTCCAGATCTCCTTCTGGAGAAAGCTGTGCTGTGTGCAGGCCCCTGGCAGCCCCTGTGTCTGTGGCCGGGCGGCGGGGGCTGGGGCAGACCCCCTGACTGCCAGCCTCAGTTTCTTCACCTGCAAAATGGCAACAGCTTCTCGCTTTCTGTTTCTGCTTTTTTTTTTTTTAAGATTTTTTAAAAATGTATTTGAGAGAGGGAGACACAGAGATAGAGACAGAGAGCATAAGTGGGGAGGAGAGGGAGAAGCAGGCTTCCCGCTGAGCAGGGAGCCTGGTGCAGGGCTCGACCCCAAAATCCTGGGATCATAACCCAAGCCGAAGGCAGAGGCTTCACCAACTGACCTCAGATGCCCCTTGTCTTCTGGTTTTGACATTGGAACCATGTAAACATTTTACATAACTGAAACATAAAATTAAATTCAGAATAATTAGAGTAATTTTAGACTGAATTAAAAAGCAGAACGGGGGCACACGGCTGGGCTGGCTGGTCAGGCTGGGAAAGGGCACGATGGGAAGGCGGGAGACAAGGAGGTCAGGGAACGCTGTGGATGGCCTCGCAGGAGTGGGTCCCCTCACAAGCCGTTGTCCTCCTCCGGTGCCAGCACCTGCTCGGGGACGATGAATGGCGTGGTCATGGTGCTGACCGAGGTCCCTCTCTCCAGGGCCGGCCCAGCAGCAGCCGTGGCTGGACGCTCGGCCCATCGGCAGCACAGACGGGGGCTGAGCCCTCACTCGTTCCATCCCTCGAGGCGATGGACCAGCCACTGGGAAGCATGCTGACTCCAACGCACCTCTTTGGAGTAGTATCTCCTTCCTGGGATTATGCACTACATATAGATTTCTGGATACGGATTTGCCTTCCCTGCCCAAGGGCCTTGGCCAGCACCAATATCCAAGGAGACAACGGACACGGTACCCCTATGAGATCCCACATGGTATCACCTCTAACCAAGGAGAGCCACTTGACTGCAAAGGAAATGTGACAATGAGCACAAGGCCATGTACACTGACCAAGTCCATTGGCCCTGCCATCTAGCACATCGCCTCCATGCTGCCAGCCCGGCAGGACAGAGCACAGCCTCTCCACGGCACACCTAAATACCAGCACGGAGGACACGTCCTCTGGGATCAGGGTACTGGACTTCAAGACACAGTCTACATTTCGAACCAATGGCATCATTCGGTGCTGGGCCCAGATGGCTAGAAATCGTGGGTACAGGAACCAAGTGATGGAAACAGCCTGACCCTCTCACCACCAGCCTCAGTGACCCACTGGGGGAATTCGTGCTTCCCGTCCCTCTACCCTTAGGCTCTGGAGGATCAGAAGCCCTGGCTCCTGGGGTGGGAGACAGCGCCCACCAGGGGTCACAGTAAGGGTACCGCCAGAGCTAAGGTGCTAGCGGCCTCTGGGTCTCTTGGGGGCACCTCATGCCTACTGACCTATAGTAAGAAACGAATTATAGGGGTGCCTGGGTGGCTCAGTGGGTTAAGCTTCTGCCTTTGGCTCAGGTCGTGATCTCAGGGTCCTGGGATCAAGCCCCACATCGGGCTCTCTGCTCAGCAGGGAGCCTGCTTCCCCCTCTCTCTCTGCCTGCCTCTCTGCCTGCTTGTGATCTCTCTCTGTCAAATAAATAAATTTTAAAAAAATCTTAAAAAAAAAAAGAAAAGAAAAGAAACGAATTATACTGGCGAAGACATTTGCTCTTGATTAGCCCATGTCAGTCCTTCCCGGGCTCCCCGGCAGGACGGGGCCAGCCCCTCCCACACGCCGCTCCGCCTCAACCCTTCGATGGCTGCCTTCCCCCTCCTGCCTTGCTTCTCCAGCCCCATCAGGGCCCCTTAGCATGACCTCCCAAACAAACTGCTGTTACTGAACGCCTTGACCCAGCATCTGGTCTGAGGGGCCCCCACTGTCTTAGCTCAGGCTGCTGGACCAAGTTACCGCGAACTCAGATGCTTAAACAACAAACACGTATTTCTCTTAGCACCAACGCCAGCGGATCTGGTGTCTGGTGAGGGCTCCCTTCCTGCCCTACAGACGGCGGCCTTCTCATCAGGGTCGCACGTGGGAGAGAAGCAAGCTCTCCCGAATCTCTTCTTATAAGGGCACGGATGTCATCCTGTGATAACCTCTCAAAGGCTCCATGTCCGCGACCATCACACTGGGGATCAGGGCTTTAACATATGGATGGGGGGGGATGCAAACATTCAATCCGCAGGCACCCAGCTAAGACAAATGGGAGAGAATCAGGCGTTAATCCAACCTTTCCTGAACGAGTTCTAGGTCAGGGTGACAATCATCCATGAGGGATATTTTCCTTATGGAAGGGTTCACAGCTAACAATCAAGGAAAGAGGAATGACAAAATTAGAATGTCTCCCTTTTGTGCTTCTAATGGAATAACGCATCTAGACAGTGATCACCAGTAGCCATTAGATAAAAAGGTGATGGGTGTACAGGGTCAGGTGGTGGGCACAGAAAAGCATGTCTGCATCTTAATCCCTGAGACCCGTGGAAAAAGGGTCTTTGGTGATGTAACTCATTACACGAATGTATTCCCGAAATGCAGTCAATGGTTTTGAGATGAGATCATCCTGGATTAGTGGGGGGTGGGGGGGAGGTAAATGTGATGACAAGTGTCCTCAGGAAAGACAGAAGAGGAGACCCAGACCCGCACAGAGGAGGAAGCAATATGACCAGAGACAGAGAGGGGGCAAGGCCCCCAGAGACACCAAGGAATGCTGCCTGCCACCCGGAGTGAAAGAAGCAAGGAAGAGCTCTTCTTGGGGTCCACAGAGGGAGGCCCGAGCCGCCAGCTCAGAGAACTCGGACTTCCGGCCTCCAGACCAGGAGAAGAATACATTTCCGTTGCCATGAACCACCATGTCTGTGGCAATTTGTTGCAACAGCCACAGACAACTGGCACAACGAGGAAATTTGTAATGAAGGGACCAGGCCGACGGCGGCGGGATTTGCCGGCCAACCGTGGCATCAACAACCAGAAACCACGTGCGGCCTGACGTGGCGAAAGAGAACATGCACAGTCTACCTCGTGAGATACTCCCGGGAAAGCAGTGGGTGTATGTTTAATCAAACTTCTACATATAATGGCGGGGGACAGAGGAACATGTGAAAGGACACTATGAGGATACACTCAGCCCGATCTAGAATGTGGGAGACTCAACAGGAGAACAACACAGCTTCCCAAACAAACAAAATGGCATAGAAAACACGAAGGAGGAAGAATTACCTTGAGCAATTAACCAAGGGGCGCCTGTGTGGCTCAGTTAGTTGAGCCTCCAACTCTTGATTTAGGCTCAGGTCATGATCTCAGGATCCTGAGATCGGGCCCCGCCTGGGGCTCCGTGCTCAGCGAGGAGTCGGCTTGAGATTCTCTCTCTACCCCTCCCCCTGCTTGCGCTCACTCTCTCTCATCCTTTCTAGATGAATAAAGAAAATCTTTAAAAAATAAATTAAAATTCACCAAGAAAAAATCCATCACACGGAATGTATACCCCTTACTTGGATCCTGGTTTGGGCAAATCAGCTATAAAATTATATTTTTTAGACATTCAAGGGAAACTGATCATGAAGTATATATTAGATAATGTCAATTGGGGGAGCTTTGATAATGAATTATGGTTAGTTTTTAGAGTCACTATATGTTAGAAATAGTGAAAATTAAGAGGGAAAATAACAGACTGTCTGAGATTTGCTTTAAAATACTCCAGCACAGGGCGCCTGGGTGGCTCAGTCCGTTAAGGGTCTGCCTTCAGCTCAGGTCACGATCCCAGGGTCCTGGGATGGAGTTTCGCATCAGGCTCCCTGCCCAGTGGGGGGTCTGCTTCTCCCTCTGCCTCAGCTGCTCCCTCTGCTTGTGTTCTCTGTCTCTCTTTCTCTCTGACGAATAAATTAATAAAATCTTTAAAAAAAAAAATACTCCAGCACAAGGGAGCACAAGTGAGGGAATTCACGAAACCAGAGGGTGCAGTTTCGAAATGGTCAGGCTGGATGATGAAGTGGTCCACTGTCCCAGACTCTCTCCTTTTGTGTATGTTTAAAGTTCTCCATAAAAAAAAATTGTACTAGGAACGTGGAGAGTAGTTGTAAAAATTAGCGGGCATGTGTATTTGTGGATTCACGGCTGACAAAACAAAGCTTTGCAGCAAATGGAAAGTTCCTGGGACCGGTTCCCATCTGGTCTCTTGGCAAAGTCAAGGGCATCGTACAGAAGGAAAGCCATCTTCTTCCGGGAAGGTGCTGGGCCCAGCGTCATGGCTTTCTGGGGCTCTCCCTCCAACACAGGCCAGAACTTAGAAAGCCCGTGAGGAGGGGTGGCTGCCAGCATGTTCCAGAACGTAGGCTGCAGGCTCCTGCCCCTGGTGGAGCTGGGGCAGGTCCTGGACGGCGCTGCCGCTTTTCTTCAGGCCGCGGTAGGGTTGCTCTTTCCTGCCCCCTTGTGGTTGAGCGAGGCCATGCGCCTGAACGGTGGTCGGCGCGAGAGACCGGTGTCTCTGCGGGCCGCTGCCGTTCACTGCGGCGCGTAAGACCTTCTGCAGCTCTTTTTACTTCTTCCTACCGGTGGGGTCATTGGCAGCAGTAGAGATGGTGGCTGCTCTATCAGCCTGGGTCCCTGAATAACTAAGACAAGGAGAACCCCCTTGTCGACCACGATGCCCACGATGCCCAGGCAGCCCAAGGGAGAAACAATCTTGTTTTCAGCCGCTGCTGTCCGGAGGCGGTCATCACAGCCCCGCTGAGCCTCTCCTGGTGAACACCGCGCCCTACAGCAGCCAAGCCTGCAGGCCACCTGGGAAGGCCCGCCTAGTAATTACCGTTGAAGTTCCGTTTTCCTTAGCGTTACTGTAATCAGCAGCAATTATTACAGGTACCATTGTGTGCCGGGCACGTGGCACTGTCTCGGTCACCCCGCCGGGGGCAGATACTTGTATCCCCCGCCAAGAAGAGGGAAGCCGAGGGTTACTGGAGATGCCCTTCGTCCCTTTCTACAAAATCCCACGGGATGAATTCTCTGTAGCAATTACCCCATGACCCCTCCTGGAAAGCAATTTCACGACTTGTAGCAAACAGCGTTCTCAAGTCCGTACCCTTCGCTCCAGTAACCCTTCACTAGCCCAAGCTTGTCGCGGTGGTTACACCGCTCGAACAGTAAAATGAATAAACAAACTAATTAAAATAATATATATAGTAAAGAAAAAACGAATTAATGGCACTTGAGCTTGTCTCTGGAGTTACTCGTACGTTTCCTTTAGCCTGATGTTAATGTTCGCGGTGCAGTTCCGCTCTCGCCTCGGGGGTGGCGAGCGCACACGGCCCGCAGGTGCCCGCCGCGCGCTGGGCTCGGTGGCCCGGCCGGCCGCCTCCTCCCCGCGCACCGTCAGTTTCCCGTCAGCTGAGCAGTGGTTGGAGTTTCCTCTGCAGGACGGGAGACTGGCAGGATACAAACACGTCCTGAAAGATGCGTCGGGCCATCTCCGTTGGTTCCGCGGTGCCCCGCGGGTAGGCCTGCGGGTGTGGAGCGCTCCGGGAGTCTGGCTGCACCGGCTCCGTGGGTGCGTGGCGCCCCCGCGTAGGGCCCGGCGCAATAGCACCCGCGTTCTCCCGGGGCTAGGCGGTCCGCGGGGCCTGCAGTCCCCCCTAGGCCGGGGGGTCCCCGCCCTGCAACCCCCACCGTCCGGCAGGCTCGCCCCCGGAGGCAGGAGCCCCACCTCTGGTCGTGTCCCTCGGCGCGAGGTCGGCCTGCTGGGCCCGAGGCCACCCCCGCCCCCACGCCTTGACGCAGAAAGTCCTCGGGTTGCGGGGCTGCGGGGCACAGCTGTCGGTTAACGCCCCAGGCACCCCCGCCCCCAGCAGCGGCCGCGGGAGCGCGCGAACGGCCGCCGGCCCCGCCGGGCGCCGCCACCTCCTCTCCCACGCCCGGCCCGCCGGGACCCCGGGACCCCCGGCCGTGGCGCGCTGCGGGAGCGGGGCGGCGGGAGCCCCTGCGCCGGGGCCGCGGCGGCCCTACTCGGAGTAGCAGTAGGTCCCGAAGGCCGCCTGCTGGGCCCGCGGGAAGCCGAAGCTGCGCACGCCCGGGTCGGGGAGGCCCCCGCAGCGCGGCCGCGGCGACGTGATGGGGAAGCGCACGCTGCCGTCCGCCAGCCAACCGCCGTCGCACTGGTCCAGCCCCGAGAACTTCCAGGCGGCGTAGAGGTGCCCGACCTTGGCCACCGTGGCCCCGCGCCGCCGGCACGCCGCGTGCGCTTCCGACAGCGTCAGCCGCCCTGGCACGAAGAACACGTGGCCTGCGGAGCGGGGCGCGTCACCACCGGCGGAGCCTCCCCGGGACCGAGGCGGGGTCGCAGTGGGGGTGCCGCGGCAGGCGGGCGGGGGGCGGGGAGGGGGGAGCCCGGCGGGCGCGGGGACGGAGGGCACCACGCGGGTCTCCGCGGCGAGGCCGGTCCCACTCGGGCCGCGCGCATCTCCCTCCGCGCCGCCTTCTCCAGACCCACCCCACGTCCCCGTCCGAGCCGCAGGCGCTGGCTCTCATCCCCGCCCCGCCGCCCGCCCGCCACCCCGCGTCCTCACCTGCCGTCATCGAAGTGAAGCAGAAGGCATCGTAGCGGTCGCGCTTCCGGTCGCGGGGCCCATAGCTGCGGATCCCCGGCCGCCCCGGGCCGCCGCACGGGGCGCGCGCCGTGAGCACCGGGTAGCGCACCGAGCCCTCCAGCAGCCAGCCGGCGTTGCACCAGTCCAGGCCCTCGGTCCACGCTGGCGGGCAGGGGGAGACGGGGTCGGGGGTTAGAGGGGTCCCCGCAGAAGCCGGGCGGGAGCTCGCCCCCGCGGGGCCAGGCACATCCCGGAGAGACCTGGGCGGTGCCCGGGTCCGCGGCTCACCCTGGTACAGCTGGGCGTAGGTGGCCAGACGCCCGTCCTGTTCCTCGCACGCCTGTTTCGCCTCGTAGTAATTGAACTGGTACCGGCCCCGGCTGGGCTGGTACGGAAACACCACACCTGGGGAGGAGGCGGACAGCCTGGAGGCGGCCGGCGGACCCGGAGAGGGCTAGGGCACCCGGGCGGCGGGCGGGGGGAGTCCTGGGAGACCCGAGCTGGGGCGGCCACAGCCTCGCAGGAGAGGAGGGGGCGGGGAACCCAAGGGCCTCACCCTCCAGGCGCAACGTCAGCGCCACGCTCTCGTCCTCGATGCCGTTGATGAGCTCACAGCGGTACCTGCCCTCGTCCTCCAGGCGCACGCCCTCGATGACCAGGGAGGCGTCCAGCCGATGCCCCCTCCGCATCCTGGCGCGCCCCCCCAGGGGCCCGTAGCCCCGGGCGTGCAGGCCGTTGGTGATGAGGATCAGCGTTTCCCGGAGCTCCCCCGGCTCCACTTTGCTCCAGCGGACCTTGTAGCTGGGAGGCGGGGCGCCCAGGACGCAGGGCAGCGTGGCCGTGGCCCCACGACGAGAGTGAATGACCTCGTGGATGGGGGGCAGGAGGTAGTGGGGGCCAGGGTGGGGTGCTGAGCAGAGGGGGCCACAGTGGCAGGAACCCCCGATCCCCAACGCAAGTGCCCATCCAGACTCTAGTCCTCAGACTCCTCCAACCCTCTCCTCCATTGTGCACTTAGCAATGGCCCTCCCTGGGCACCTCCAGCAGCTGCCCCATCCACTTTCCCCACACCTGGAGCCTCTCCCCCACCGTTCCCCAAATTCTGGGCGGGGCTGAGGTCTTACCTGCGTCCCCCAGGGCTCCGTGGAAGATGGCGAAGGCCCAAGGGAGAAGGAAGTGGCAGAGTGTTGGGAGACTGAGCGGGCCTGGCATGACGGCAAGTCAGCCCAGTGCTGTCTGCGGGGCACAAAGAGCGGGCGTTTCTTGGGACTAGGAATAGGGGGAGGGAGCAGGGTTGGAGATGAACTCTCATTCATCAGGGATCCCTCAGAGGGGACTGTCCATCTGGAAAGCAGCGTGGGGGCAGAGCCGGGGACTGAAGAGGGCAAAGGAAGGTGATGGGGGGAAGGGTCAGTGACAAACTCCCTTCCCCCAGGCCTCCTGGGCCATCCCTCTTCCGCCCCTCCCTTCAGACGCCTGGTCCAGAGTTGGCTCCGCCTCCCCGCCCCTCCCCTTCCCAGGTGCTACTTCCCAGTCGGCCACCCCGACGGCCGCTGCAGTCTCTCCTGTCCCAGCACCGGCCGCCAGCAAAGCCCACGCAAACGGGATCTTGTCATTCTCCTGCATAATGCACTGGCTCCCTCTGCCCCAGGGTTAAGGTCTGGGCTCCTAACAGCGGCTTCCAGGGCCCTCTGGGATGGCGCCTCTCCCTGGGCCTCCTGTGTGCCCTCAGCACTGTGGTCCAGACGTGTTGGACTTCTCTCCCCAAAAGAGTCCGAATTCACCCTCACCTCCTTCCCCCAGGCGTCACTGCGGACCTCACCTCCTCTGGGAAGCCCTTCCTCTTCCCCGGCTGGCCACACTGTGGTGCACGGCGACCCGCTCTCACGGCCGCACTCATGGCCGCTCTCATGGGCCTGGGCCCTTGTTCTGGGAAGTGCTTCTATTAGCTTCTGTACTAGCAGTGTGGATTTGAAGTGATTCCTATGCACATGTGGACTGTATCAGGGAGGCTTCCCGTGTTTATGAAGTTAGAGCACTACTTCCAAACACAATTGTCTATTTCAGTAGTGGATTTTCCCCCTTCTTTTTCTTTATTTTTTTAAGTAGGCTCCTTGCCCAGTGTGGGGCGCGAACTCATGACCCTGAAAGCAAGAGTTGCAGGCTCTATGGATGGCCAGCCAGGCACCCTGATTTTTCCCTTTATTGTTATCTCTTCTTTATCAACTTGACCATTTTTTTAAAAATTGGACTGAGGACTCCTTAACCTGGCTTTACTCGTTTTCTAACCCCCATTCCTCTGAATGCTAATTGCATGATTTCGAACGAGTTATTTACTTCTCTCTGCCTCGGTGTCCTCAGCAGTAAACATGTGGATAGTAATTCCCACCTATATTACTGAAAGAACGCGTGTAAAATGCTTAAAATCGTGTCCGGTATGTAGTAAGTGCTATGTATGAGTTAGCGATTATCAGCAGCACCCAGCATAGTTTCTGGCACACAGCAGGTGCTAAATAAATGTCTGCGCTTGTTAATGAGTCCCCACTAAGGATTCTGGGAAGGAGAGCTGGGCGGCTGGGAGAGTCAGAAGCCAGGGGGGGATGAGCTCCTCCTCCTTCAAATGAAGACCACGCCCCGCTCGCCCACAGGGCTTGGGGGGCGCGGGGGGGAGGGGGCGGCTCGGGGAGAAATGCAGGCTGGGAACCCGCCCGGAGACCTGCGGGAGACCGCCCCAGCACTTCCCACGTGTAGCCTACATTTAGGTGGGAATGATTACAGGCCCCCTTTTGCACCTGTTCAAAGGTGCAAACTTGTAGGGGAGGAGTGAGGTCACACAGCCAGGAAGAGGTCGGCGTGCAGGGATTTGGACCCGGTTTTGAGGGCAGGCTCAAGCTCCTTCTTAACTGCTGGCCCGTATCCGTGTATTCCTGACCAGGCACACATACCCTCTTTGTAGCCCTTGCAGAGAACGCGAGAGCCAACAGCCCCCAGTGCCTTCCTGTTAGGATCCATCTCTTCACAGAGATGGGAGCGACAGGGGCTGGCTGACTTTTGTCCAGCTCCAGGAAGACCCACTGAAGGGGTTGCCTGGGCCCCTGGCAGGTCCAAGCACCTTCGAGCCCCGGGACCTGGGCACCTGATCAGTGGGGTCCGCTGCTTGTGCTCCTGCCCTGAGCTCCCAGAAGCAGCTAAGGTGCCGAGAACTTGTCCACCCGCCAGTGCACTAAGCCAGGCTAAGTGACCAGCGTCCAGCCTGTGACCTGGCACTTCATCTGCACTGCTCACTGCCCTGGGCCTGGGGAGGATGTGGGGCTGGGGACCAGGGCTGGGGACCCCCAGAGGGGAGGGAGTGAAGAAGGCACCCAGGAAAGATTACCTGGAGGAATGTGGAGGGTGAGGTGCCTCGTTTCTTCTGGATGCTCTTGGCAAGGAGAAGGAGCAGACGGGCTGGTAGGTATGAAGACGTTGGGCCGCTGTGTGTGAGGATCAACTGCGGATGAGCTCACAGACCATGGTCAGGGTCCCTCGGCCTCCAAGTTTGCACACGGGCCTCATGGAAGCAGCAGCCCTGCCCCTTGTCCCAAGGAGCCCTCACCTCTGTCCTCCGGAACCTGGGTGTGCATTGCCTGCAGGAAGAGGCTCTCAAGGCGGGAACCAGACTTCAGGACCTCCAGTGGCTTCAAGAAACCCGACCGGTTTTGTCCAACCCCCTGTCTGTCCGTCTGTCCATCCTTTCCTTCTCCGGCCCCACCCCGTCAGAAGCACAATTTCCCATTGTCTCTGTCTTTCCCCCTATTGTTGGATAACAGGGGCCCTTTCTTTATCCTGCGGGCAGTGGCAGCGACATGCCAACAGCCGGGGATGTGGGATGCAGGACCGGCTGGCACACACCACCGGAAAAAGGGCCTGGGTAGGGGCAGGATCCGAACAGGATGGGCATCCCCAGGGAGAAGAGAGTGGGGCGGGGAGCTGTTGGTGCGCAGGTTGAAATGGGGCCCCTTCCATCCCAAGTTTCAAGCCTGGGGAGGGATTCGGTGTGAGGCTGGGGATAGCGGGCTCCGTGGAGGGCAGAGCGCGTGGCTG
>CM053618.1:1424510-1470526 GCA_028646535.1 Procyon lotor | reverse complement strand
CAAGTAGGCAGAGAGGCAGGCGGGGGAGGGGGGGAGCAGGCTCCCTGCTGAGCAGAGAGCGCGATGAGGGGCTTGATCCCAGGACCCTGAGATCATGACCTGAGCTGAAGGCAGAGGCTTTAACCTACTGAGCTGTGCCCTAGGACGTTTGTATCTTTAGGGTAAATGCCCAATAGTGTGATTGCTGGGTCGTAGGTTAGCTCTATTTTCAAATTTTTGAGGAACCTCCATACTGTTTTCCACAGTGGCTGTGCCGGCTTGCATTCCCAGCATATTTTATAACAAGTAAGGTTAGGGGTGCCTGGGCGGCTCAGTTGGTTAAGCCTCAGACTCAATTTGGGCTCAGGTCATGATCTCAGGGGTCCTGAGATGGAGCCCCAGGCTGCAGGCGCTCTGCCTGGAGCCTGCTTGGGATCTTTCTCTCCCTCTGCCCCTCTCCCTTCTCAAAAAATAAAAATAAAAAAAAAATAATAATAGAAGTAAAGTTAATTTTACGGGAAAAATTTGATGAAATGCGTGTGATAAACTGAGCATTGTGACAAAGCTTTATCAGGAAATGCTGGTTTTTCTCTTTGGGGTTCCTGGGGGAGGTGCGCGCTTGAGTTGCCGTAAATCCGGAGAGGGAGAGTGGGGGTTAGTTCTAGGGCGGCTCGGGAGGCCTAGGCACGGTTTGGGTGGATGCGCATGTGCAACTTCTCTTGCCAAGTCCTCCGCGGTTAGCGAGGTTTGCTCCGAGGAGCCTCACGCTGACCAGGCAAGCGCAAGGTCCCCAGCCCCGCGCGACCGCGGATCCGCATCTAGCTCGGTGCCCGGACCCCGCAGCGTCTCCGCGGACCCACCGGAGCAGGTGCTCCCGCAGTCCGGGCGCGCGTCTTCCGCATCTTCGCATCAGCGGCTCCGAAGGGGTAGGTGCCGCAGTGTTTGGTGAACCTTCTGAAAGGCCCGGACGACTGTCCCCGCGAACCACCCCCGACAGGCTCCTCGCTCGCCGCCCCCCGCCCCGCTCAGGCCGCCCCTGCGCGCTGCCCGGGGCTAGCACTGCGTCGCTGCCGAAGCTGTTCTCGGCGTCCCTCGGGCGCCCGGGGGCTGCAGGCTGGCCAAGTAGAACCCCCCGAGCCCCCGAAGCGGGCGCGCGCGGCGAATTTCCGCGGCAACCGTGCAGGGAAGGCCGCCCCCGCACCTGGCCTCCCGGGCCGGCGGGCGCCTCTATGGTGTCGGCAGCCTAGAGGGGCCGACCCGGAACTTCCGGGAAGATGGCGGCGCGCAGGCCCAGGACGCACGTGTGCGCGCGGAGGGCCCCGCGGGGACGGTAAGCGGCTGCCGCCCCTCGGACGGTGGCGGTCGGGGGCCGGGCTCGGGAGTGAAGGCGGGGCAGGGCCGTACCCTAAGGGGTGGAGCTGCGGCAGGGGGCTGGCATTCAGACCTCACGAGGAGAGAGGCCGGGGACAGGGACCGTTGCAACCGCTGTCCGAAGAGTGGCCCTGGCCGCTTTGACGTTAGAAAACTCGGGTTGACCGGAGAGGAGGTGGTTGCAGAACGCGCGCTCGCAGCCTTCGCGAGACTGCGGCGCTCGGCCTGGGGCCTCGTTGCTTCTGTGCACGGTTACCGCTGTCAGTCGTTCAAGTCCCTGTGTCGTCCGGGCCGGGCGCCCTCACTCCTGCATTGGGGGCGTGGGTTGGAGAGTGGAGCCCGACTCTCATTTCCAGGGCGTGTCGTGTGGAGTGACTGCGGTGGTAAACCTTAGGTCAGAAGCGCAAAGAGCTCTAAAGGGCCGAAGGGTAATTAACACCAGTTCTGGGTGTCTCTGGGCTAAAGCCTCTGCCTTCCGCTCGGGTCGTGATCTCAGGGTCCGGGGATCGAGCCTCACGTCCGGCTCTCTGCTCATGGGGAGCCTGCTTCCCCCCTGCCTCTCTGCCTGCTTGTAATCTCTCTCTGTGTCAAGTAAATAAATAATCTTTTAAAATAAATAAATTGTCTTAATACAAGTCAACTTTTAGTGTGTCAGCAGTGGTGGTCCTGAGTTTTGTGTGTCTTGTGTGATAAGCCAGCCTATTTCAGGGGCAGACTTAGTGTATAAGCTGGATAATGCCATTCTGGGCTCCAAAAGGAGGGGCACCCACGTGACTCTAAAGAAATGTAACTGATAACTGTGATGAGATAGAAAGGGGCCAGGTCGAGGCAGGCAGCCCTGCGCTTGCTTTCCAGCTCCCTCTTACTAGCTCTGTGACCCAGGCTTTGTTTTCTCTCATTGTAAATTAAAGATAATAGCTACCCGCAGGACCATCAGCATTAAATAGGACGGTCCAACAATACAAGTAATCAACCTGTTGTGCATGTAATGCTCAGTAAGGGTGCTCTTCCTAAGCTGGACAGTTTCAAAAGGGGTTTCCAACAAGACTGAAGAACGGCGGTGGGGAAGAGGTGCGGAGCCCCCACACTTGCGAGGACAGTGAGTGCTGGAGCGTGGTTGTGAGATTCGGGCTTCGTTGAGTATTCTCAGAACTCAGGTTAAAGACCCCTTACCGCTTTGTTTTTGCGTGGCAGTGAATTGCAGCAGTTGTTGCTGTGTGGTGGTGAAGAGCCATCTGGCTGAGTTCTTACGCGTATGAGCCGTGTGACCCCGAGCAAGTCACATTTCCTCATTTGTAAAGGCAGGATAATAATACTTTCCCAGATGGAATGTTCAGGAACTTCTGAGCGGGGAGAGTTAAATAATCATGTGGTGAGCTTTCCGTAAATTTAGATGTTATTAATTACACTAGTCCTCCTTGACTTTTGGGCATGCTGATGATCTCTCTGTGGTCAGACAGGGAGCCCCCTCTTCCCTGCCAAAGACCAGGCCTCTCTTCCTCTGTCTCTCCATCCTGAGAGCAGTCAGGACGGATCTGATGGATGATTTGGGCACTTTCTCCTTTTCTCTTGAAGGGACGATGGTGGCGTCGTCTTCTCTGGTGAGGGCCTGACGGTCGGGACTCTTGTCTCACCATGAGTGTCACCCCAGAGGTCAAGAGTCGTGGGATGAAGTTTGCTGAGGAGCAACTGCTGAAGCATGGATGGACACAAGGTCATCCCTGGGGGGGCCTCTTCCACGTCCCCCTCCTCCCTGCTCGTGCCCAGGGGAGCACCGCAATCCTGGGTTGTCCATGAGTAGTCCTTTCGGCGGGAGAGGGGAAAGCCAGTTTAGAGGGAAATTTGCGGGAGAAAATTTCTGACTTTTCCAGAAAATGGACGAGTGGAAGAAATGTGATGGTGGGTCGTGAAAAAGAACTGCTCGGGAGGACTGGGGGAGGGAGGAAGGTCCTAGCCTCTGTGCTGGAGGAATCAGGATGGAGAGACAGCTCAGGCTCAAAGGCAGGGACACTGCATGGAGAGGCGCCAGAAAGAGGAGGACTGGAGGGCGTCCCCCAGTGCTCGGTTTGTGGTATGACAGTCGATGGCTGTGAGGGCTCAGGGCAGGTGGCAGAATAAGCCCGATTGCTCACTGTTCTGCAGGCAAAGGCCTGGGCCGGAAGGAGAATGGCATCACCCAGGCCCTCAAGGTGACACTGAAGCAGGACACTCACGGGGTAAGGCTGGGCAGGCTGCGGGAGGTCCGTGAGAATGGAGAGGGGGACCCCAGGGACGGAGCAGGGACATGACCTCGGAGTTCATCCTTCTGCTGGCAGGTGGGACACGACCCAGCCAAGGAGTTCACAGACCACTGGTGGAACGAGCTCTTCAACAAGACTGCAGCCAGCTTGGTCGTGGAAACTGGGCAGGTACGGGGTGCTGACCGATGGGCGTGTGGGGGCGAGGGGCACACCCGTGCCCCCCACTCACCGCCCCCTCCCCACAGGATGGAGTGCAGATAAAGCGTCTTTCCAAGGAGACCAACCGTGGTAGCCAGCCCAAGCCCAACATGCTCTATCAGAAGTTTGTGAAGGTAGTAGGGGCTGGGGGTGGGAGGGTCCATCTTTTCTCCTTCCCTGGCCTCCCCCAGGGCCTGAACAATGGCTTCACAGGCCTTACCCATCCTTAGCTCTTCTAGAACAATCCTAACATTGTCAGATCTCGTAAGCAACCTTGCTGTTGCTTGCTTAGGTAGCAGAGCCGTGGCCAGAATTAGACCTTCAGGTGGCATGGGTCTGGGGATGGGGTCTAGGTGGTGGGGTATGGGCGGCCGCCAGAGCAGGGCGGGAGGGGAGGTCTGGTGCAGAGGACTTAGAATCCAGAGGAGACCCCACAGATTATCTGGCCCCCCTCGACTGTGCAGCGGTGACCACAGGCAGGGAAGAGCGGCTTGTGGAAAGGACTAGAATCCTGCTCTTCAGACTTGTGCGCTCCAGCCTCACAGCCGGAGGGCGCTCACGTTCCGCGGCCATGTGTTACTTGCTAAGGGCCCTCCGTGTTCTGTAGCAAGCCTTTCCCGTTGCTCCCCATCCCTGCGGGCCGCCGTCCTTGCCTGCCGGATTTCCTTCACGGCCCGACCCAGGCCCCCCACCCGGTCTCGCTCCCCACCTGTCAGTTCACCACCACACCTTGCCCTGGGGCTCCTGGCTCGTCGGCCCCTGACTGTCCAGTGTGTCGGACTGGCTCACAGGGCCCTGAGGCCTTGTCCTGCTCTCCCGGCTCTCGGGGCCTCTACACTTGGGATGGGATCGGATTCTCTTGAAGGTACCACCTTCTTTCACCTGCAAGCTTTTCACGTGCTCTTTCTACTCGCTGCCGGCAGCAGCATTCTGCTGCCTTTCCCCCTTCACCTGCCCACTCTGGTGGTCTTCAAGAGCTCACTGAATTCCCGAAACGTCCCCAGACCCTGAAGTCGGATCAGTACCCCTCGTCCGGCGCAGGCAACACTCTGTGTTCTGTCATCCTCCCTCCACCCCATGTGCAGATGCCTCTGGGCTCACTGGTCTCGTCCGTGTTCCTCTCTGTATCCCAACCCGCTGGGCCGTTCTCGGGCTGCTCGGGGACAAGCACTGTGGCTAGGTGTGGGGGGGAGGGCGATGAGAATCACCACGGGGTGACCACCAGGGGACACCAGGAGGACCCGATGCCTGGAGCACTCCGCTCCCTTCTTGCTCTGCCCACTGGTGGCTCCCCCGCCCCCTGCAGCCACAGCCCACCTCCCTGTGGGTCTGCAGGGAGCTGTGCCTGTGGCTGCCAGTTCCTGGGGGCGGGGGGGTTCTGGGAGGGAAAAGGGGTTGGCAGTGGTGTTGAGTGGGCTTTGCCTCCATGATTGCTCCTCCTAGACGGCCACACTGACTTCAGATGGGGAGAAGCCAGACAAGGACTTGGAGAGCCACAGTGATGACAACCAGGGGCCCAAGCCTCCAAAGATGTGAGACCTCATTTTAGTGCTGGGGGTGTGTGGGAGGAGAGAAAGGACCAAGTCTCAGGCCTGACTGGGCCGCTTCGGGGGGACCCGTGTCATACTAATCTTTGCTTCCCCTGCACCTAGAAAGTGTCGGGTCCTGAACAGAGACTTTATGTTGAAGGGAGGTTTCAGAGGGCAGGACAGGTCGGGCCTTTTGCATGAGCTGTTTGTGATTCCTGATCTCCCCCCAACAGTCTGACCGATGAGATGCTGCTCCAGGCCTGTGAGGGGCGCACGGCACACAAGTAAGTAGTGGTGAGCTTCTTGGGGTCCCTTCTTCCCTCCCCATCACAAACCCTTGGTGGATGGTCTGTGCCCCTTCTATACGCTTCTTACCCCAGGGGAGGGATCCCGGGACCCCCCCCTCCCCTGCCAGCATTGCCTGTAACGGCAATAACAGGCCCGTTTGCCCCGCACCCCGCTCTGACCTGAGCCCCGTCGGCTTCAGGGCTGCTCGTCTCGGGATCACGATGAAGGCCAAGCTTGCCCGATTGGAGGCCCAGGAGCAGGCCTTCCTGGCTCGGCTCAAAGGCCAGGACCCTGGGACCCCTCAACTGCAGTCTGAGAGCAAGCCTCCCAAAAAGAAGAAAAAGAAGAAGAAGCAGAAAGAGGAGAGAGAGGCCGCAGCGACAGCCAGGAGTGCAGAAGAGGAGTGTGGGGGAGACACGGGCCGGGGCGGTGGGAGAAGCAGGAAGAAGAAGAGACAGAAGCCAGAAGCGGTGGTGGCGGAGGAGTGGGAAGGAGCAGCTGTTGGGGCGGCGGGCAGGGCGGGGGCCAGTGGATCTGGAGAGCAGGAGGGTGAGGAGCAAGCCCAGGAGCCCCGCAGGAAGAGGAAGAGGCGGCTGCAACACGCAGAGGAGACAGGGGTCCCACACGGAGGGGACCGAGGCCAGGAGGCAGCGGGCAGCGCTGGGAGCGGACGCCAGAGGAGGTGGCAGCTGGAGGAGGGCGACTGGGACACAGAGGACTCCGCGAAGGGGGCTGGGCGAGCAGCCGGCAGAGGGCACCGGGAGGGGGAGGGGGTGAAGGGTGGAAGGGAGGAGGCTGGCGGGACCAGGGAGGCAGTGAGGGGGGCGCGCACTGGCTCGGGCAGCAGAGGGGAGAGGGGGCCGCAGGAAGGAGCTGGACTCAGCCCTGACCGCAGAACAAGAAAGAAACACAAGAAGAGAGCCTGAAGGTCGGTCAGGGTGGGCTCCGTGGACTCCCTCTGAGGAGCTGAAGCCTCAGACCCAAGTCGGCAGGGTCTCCTGCGCCCTCCCAGTGAGGATCCCCCCCCAGGAGGAAGCTGACCCCCGAATTCCAGCTGCTCGGAGCTGGGTGTGGACCGTGTCGCCCGCCCCGCAGCGGGGACCCCAGAGCGCTGGGGCTGCGGATGCCATCAACGCCGTCTGGAAGGACACGCCAGCCGCACAGGCGACGGCTGTGAGCTGGAACCCAGCCGTGGGCCATCGGCCCCCCAGCACTAGAGTAACCGACTGAGCCTCAGCTCAGGCGCCCGCCCTGACTGGCATCTGCACCCCCAACCTGGGAACATCCTGAATACAAATTAGGGCTTCCTTGGATGCCTCTAAAGAAATTCCTTCTGTTGACATCCAGTAGTCTCGCCACCCTGTTGAGTGGAAGGGGAAAGCTCAGAGAACCTTACTCGGGAGCTTTTCTCAGCCTCTGAAAGTCCGTTTTCATTGTGCCCAGCTGCCCAGGGGCGTGTTCGGACCCCCCAGAGAGGTGGCCCCGGTCTGCCCTGTTGCCGTCTGGCTCCCACCGCCCGTTAGCCCTTCCCGCCAGGAAGGCTCCGCGGACGCCACGGCTGAGGCACGGAGTCTTTATTGGGAGGACAGGCCGCCCATCTCCCTTCACTGCAGGCGGTAGACACACTCGGTGTCGGGGTAGGGCGGCAGATTCAGCTGGTACTTCTTTTCCAGGGCAGGTGGCACAAAACGGCCCCCCAGGTAGTGGTAGCGCCCGGTGAAGTGGATGGCAGACTTTTTGGGTGCTGTCAGGGAGATGAGCAAGTCTGGCTGGATCCCTTCGGAGTTCCCCTTCTCCACATCCCATCCTGAAAAGAGGGTGGTATTCAGGAAGAGAGGACGATGTTCCTCGTCTGTGCCCTGCTCTACCCTAGTCCTGAAGGAGCGGGAGGCCCCTCCGTGGACTCCTGGGCTTTGGTCTCTTGGATCCAACATACAAGGGCAGTAGTCCTGAACTCTGCTCCCTGGCCCTTTTGTGGAATCCATAAAGCTGTGTTCTGCTCCTCTGGACTCAGCTTGCTTTAAGCTTGGTCTGCGTCTTGGGTCAAGAACGAGGACTCCGAGGTGCCTGTCTCAGGGCAGGGTCCCAGCCCCAATCCCCCCCACCCCCACTTCCTTGGACCCAGCACCTGAGGGAATGTCGATGCTCGCAATGGGCACGGTGAGCCCATTCAGGACACTCAGGATGCTGCGGAAGGGCTCCCGAACTTCGCCTTTGAAGCTGAAGCCAAAGATGGCATCCACGACCAGCTCGTACAGCTCGTCGATGAGCATGGGCTGTGGGGGGGGCAGGAAGGGGACGGCGCGTCAGAGCCAGCAGCCGCACAGACGGCCCTTGGCGGGAGACAAGGGCCCTTGCCCACACCACTCGCAGACACACGTGCATTTGATCTCATTCAGGAGGCATTCTGGGGCTAGACTTCAGTGCACGTTGGTCACTGATTTAGGCCACGCTGAGTCCAGATGCGCCTGTTCTGAGTGCCTGCCACTGGGGAGCCACAAGGTGGGACGGCCTGGGGCCAGCAGTCAGGACCAGCCACCTGCCCTCTCTGCACTATTCCAGCCTCTTCCACTGTAGAATGTGTTAAAGTTCTCATTTCCCACCCTTAAGTCCCTGTCCCTGCAGAAGGGCTTCAGGATGGGCAGTCACTGCTCGCTGTTTACAGGTCCCGACCTCAGGGAGAAAGCAGTGACCGGGGAAGTGAACGGAGAGGGGCTTGGGTGAAGGGGAGGGGGTACTGATGGACCAGGTCTACCGGCAGGGGGTCCCCCTCCCCTGACTGCACGGAGTCCACCCTCCGGAGAGGAAGATCAGCAAGTGGGCTCGGCCTGGGAACAGGAGGACGGGCAGGACACGCGGTGGTTGGGGGGGAGGGCCCCAACTGGAGCCGCCTACCTCTGGGGTCATTTCACCAAGGAAAGGGATGTCCATTTTCTGACACTGGGTCACCAGCGCTGTGAAGAGTGGCTTGCTCGGCCTTTTGGGATAGTAAATGGTTGGCTGGTAGCCCTAGAGGAAAAGAGACGGGGGTCGTCCAAGCCCGGACCCCGGAAGCCCCGCCGCCCCGGTCCTCGCCCACATACTCACGAAGAGTTTGAGGTGCCGCGCACAGACCAGACCGTCTCCTCCGTTATTCCCGGGCCCGCAGACGACCAGGACGGCGGGGGGGCTCCGCGACATGGACGTGGGGGGATAGGCCTGGGGGCGCGGTCAGAGGGCAGTCAGAGGGGCGCCGGGCGGCCCCGGGCCACCCTGGCCCGCCGTCCCCGCCACTCGGCTGTGCCCAGGCCACTGACCTTGGCGATGGCTGTGGCGCAGCTGAGCCCGGCCAGCTCCATCAGCTGGTCCACGCTGAACTGGTACTCGTTAAACAGCTCCTGGTCCACGGCCTGGGCCTCCTCCTGGCTGCGGACACCCACGGCCTCAGTCCCGGCGCCCCGCGCGGCCCGTCCCCGCTCCCGCCCCGGGCGAGCCCGCCCGAGCCTCGCCTACCTCAGGTACTTCACCGCCGGGCTCGCCATGCCCGCCGGCTCCCCGGGGCCCCCCGAGCGCGGCCGCCGCGGCCCCCACCACGTGGACCCCGCGCGGCAGGCGCCGCCCTGGCCCGGGACGCGCCGCAGGTGCGAGCCGGCGGCCAGCAGCCCGAGTCCCAGCAGCGCCCGCAGCGCGGACATGGAGCTCGCCCGGCGCATGTGCAGCACCCGCCCCGCCCCCAGAGGCGGGGCCACGGGCTCGCCCCGCCCCCTGGCGAGTGCGCAGAAGTCGGGCGCCGGTGGCGCTGCAGGCCGTCCCGCGTCCCTCTCCGGCTGAGTGGACGGGGCTCACAAGGCCGGCCCGGCGCCCGGAGCTCGCGGCCCCGCCGTCGCCGGTTCCCCGCTCCGGCTGGGCCCCGCCCGCTGCACGGTCCCTACTAGACGGACAAGCGCGGGCGGGAAAGGAGCGGGGCTTTATTCAGGGAGCGGGCGAGCTGGGAAGGGGGTGGACCCATACCCCAGAGCCTGTCTTCGATCCCGGCGAGGCCGGAGCGTTTTGAGGGGGAGGGCGTCAGAAATCTGGGGGCTCGGGGCTGGAGAAGCCGGTGCCCGGGCGGCTGATCGATCGTGCACGTGACCCTTAGGAGGCGTAGCGTTCCCTCCAGTCTGGTCCTTCGCTCCTCAAGGAAAGGGTGACCTGCTACAGACCAAGGGACTAGGTCAGCAAGCAAGGAGCGCAGGCTTGAAGTAAGTTAACCCCAAGGCCGGTGGGACTGCTGCCCCGACCACATTGGGTGCCCCCTACCTGCCTCTGCTTACCAGGAGACCATGCTCCATCTCCCTGGACATAGGCAGTATTGACCGCCTTTATCAGATGACACCTATGGTGGGGCGCCTGGCTGGCTCCGTGGGAGGAGCATGCGGCTGGTGATCTCCAGGCCATAAGGGTGTAGAGATTGCTTTTATTTACTTTTGTTAAAGATTTTACGTTTGGGGCACCTGGGTGGCTCAGTGGGTTAAAGCCTCTGCCTTCTGCTCAGGTCATGATCTCAGGGTCCTGGGATCGAGCCCCACATCGGGCTCCCTGCTCTGTGGGAAGCCTGCTTCTCCCGCTACCATTCCCTCTCCTTGTGTCCCCTCTCTCGCTGTATTTCTCTCTGTCAAATAAATAAAATCTTTAAAAAAAAAAAAAAAAAAACAGTGACAACTGTCCACGGAGCTAGGGTCCAAGCAGCTTGGGCTAGAGTCTGTACCCCAAAGCATTATTCTGTATGGCACTACCCTCCCCTTGGGCAGAAATAGGCAGAGCGCCGTCACTGCTGACTTCATTCTGACGAGATGTAAGAGTAAGACAGTGACATGCATATACCCCACCACATGCCCCCAGAATTTATAAGACAGCCACTGGAGGGTTGTCCCCAGGAAGATGGGACCGAAGACCTACTCCATCTTATTGCTGCCTTTCAGACTTCTGGAGTTTTCTTTGGGAAATGCCTTTAAAACCAATTTAGGAAGGACCTAGGGATTGTGCCCCTGCTGAGTTCCAGATGCTTAGCTATTTCATCCTGTCAATCCTATGACGTAGTTCTATCCTGTATCCATTATAGCACAGAGAAGTCAAGTAATTTTCCAAAGACCACACAGCTATTAAAAGGTAGAGCCAGTGACGGTTGACACAGAGCTGGCCTGACCCAGTGGCAATATTCCTGTGTGGCAGGTGCTGCTACCTGTCCCCCAAAATCCATTCTCTTCCTTTGGCAGCAGAACCCAAGTTAGGTCTGGCCACACGGCTGCCCAGCTAAACACTACATTTCCCGCTCTCCCTTGCAGCAGCGAGGCTTGTACATGTGACTACACGCTGACCAATGAGGTCTGAGCAGAGGGGACGAGCAACGGCCAGGTCCTCCCTTTTGGAAAAAAACGCTTGTTTTCCTGCACTTCCTCCTTCCCTCCTCGGGTCTGGGAGGAAGGTGCTCAGCTGCCGCCGCGCAGCCATTTTAGACCAGGGCCGGGAAGCCTGTGGAGGACAGAGGAGTGCTCTGCGGACTCCCTGAGCTCCGCGAACCGGGGCTGCTTTCATGAGAGAGGAACAATGTTGTGTCTGTTTAAAGGCAGGGTTACCTTGGCCTTTGTTAACAGCAGGTGAACCTGCATCCCAAACAGGACACCTTGAATGCTTGACAAGGTGCTGAGGAAGGGGAGCCCCTACCGGTGCTTCAGTGACTCAAACTCTCAGGGTGAGGGACTGCACAGTGCAGGAGAAGCTGTCTTCTCTGACACGAGCAAGAATGGGTTACTTTATTTCAACTTAAAAATGCACCCATTTGCCATCTGTCAAAGTGCAGCCAGTGTCTTGTCTTTGAGCCCAGGACCGGAGCACTCCATCCTTCCTGCATGAACCTCATTACAGGTCACCTGCAATTTCCCGTGTGCTTCCTTGAGGTGGAACAGTTAATGGAGTGTTTGAAGCAATCTGACTGCAAAATTCATCTAGGTTTTTACTATTTTGCCCCCAAATGTGATAAATCATCTAATTCAAATGTGAATTCGATTCCTCACATCTAATTCAACAGTAGTTTTTGAATTGGCTCACCTTAATCAAGACTTCCAAGGATTCAACTTTGTTTTCATACAAACAGTGCTTGTTTTCACACTTAGTTCATCAATTTATGTAATACTTAATTAAATCACAAATTACGAGAACACAGACACCCGGCATAAGCACATTTGGTACCAACACAGTCAACTCCCGGCAGGCATTAGTGGACGTGGGGTCCCAGAGCGGCCCCCAGCATTCTAGATTGTGCTCACTGCCCGGGTTTGATCCTGGCTTCCCCACTTCCTAGTTGTGTGGCCAGGGAGGACACACGCATTCTCCTCGTCTGTGAAATGGTTCGTCTGCTGTGAGGACTGTGTGAGAAAGCACTCGAGAAGCTCTCAGAGCAGAGTGTGGTGGGCGCTGAGTGCCCCGCACACCTTCCAAAACATGGTGGCCCCGACAGCAGCGCCCCACAGGCCTGAGGGGCTGCGTCCCCAGCCCTCGACTTTCATGGAGGCGGTGCAGTCCATCCGTGGGCTAAGACGTGTCCTCTGTAGCATTCGATCCCTGTTTCTCCTTCAAGAAGGTGGGGGTCTGGAGACAGCCCGTGACTGCAAAGCCTCCTGACCAAGATGTCACAGCTTTTAGAACGGCAAGGGCCTCCGCAACCATGAGGTCTGGTACCAGAAGGAAAGGGGGAAATTCACTGTCCATTTCCCCTTTTTCTGTTGCCCGTTGAGTCCCAAACTCCCCACAAGGAACAAACAGAAGCCTCAGCGCCCAGACTGCAAAGGCCTTGTTGGAGGACAGAGGCGCCCTCTTGCCAGTGGTGTTCCACTGTGTGTCCAGAGGGCACTGAACAGCGGGGAAGAGCCTTGGTCCCTGAAACTGGAGGCCACACTCAGGGCCAGCAGAGTGGGGTCACATGATCACACAGAAGCCGGACTCCGTGGGTCTCCTCTGAGGGTTTCTGCTGGGGGCTTCCCTGGGCCAGCTGGACGACCTGCGGGAGGCAGGGAGGAGCTTGCCAGTGGGGTGCTGGGGAGAGAGCAGAGGGCAGACCACCCAGGCCCCACCTCGGCTGCTGGGCCCCGGGGCAGGAGGGGGAGTCTTGAGCTCATGCCCCCACCCCTGACCCTGTTCCACTCAGCAGGATTCTCCCTCTCTGGGGGGCCTCCAGTCCGTTTGTGCAGGAGACAGGGGACGGGACACCCCAGGCTTCTAGAGGTGGGTGAGCATTGTTCTGATTGCTCAAGGTCAAAGACAGAGAGACTCCCCCAAGCACTGAACCACATCTTCCCCCAGTCCGAACGGTGATCATGTTCTGTTAAAACCATCCAAAGCCACATCCTCTCCTACTCCTTTTATCCAATCTCCAGGCCTCCTCACCGCCCCCCAGGGACCCACCTATTGGCTTGGGGGCCACTGGGTGCCAGAATGCCAGGCTGCTCCATTCGAAGGGGGCCTTGGCCTCCAAGCAGGAGAGGGGCCCCAGTTCCTAGACCGGGATGGAGAGGGACGGGCACGTTCATCACAGGCCTCTCTGCACCAAGAATCACATTGTGGAAAGAGAAAGCTTTGGGAGAAGAACAAGGGCAGTGGGGGACGGGATGCAGCCCTCCCCCTCGGGCAATGGGAGAGGTTGGGAGAGCGACCATTTTCAGGGAGGAGATGCACGGCGAGGATGGCCTGCTCCCACTCACGCTCTAGCCTCTGTGCCCAGGACGCCACGGGGGCATCTTCGAGAGGTGGCTGGTCCTCTCTCTCCTCCCGGGCCTCCACGCACTCTTCTTCCCACCCACCCGAAGACCTGGAGGGGTGGAGAACAGGGGGAGAGTGGCACCGGGCCAGCCCCTCCTCCCTGGGGTGCCTGCAGACCCCGACCCCGCACCGCAGGCCTCCAGCGAACCCGCCCCCAGCTCCGCCCCACTCACCTGTGCGGCACTTCTGCTGCGCCCCTTCCCGTCGGGGCTCGGGGCCTGGCCGCCGCCCCTGGAGCCTGGGGCTTCCCTCGCCCCGAAGTCTGGGAATGGTGGGGAGCAAAGGGAACCGCCTAGGGCGTGTATCCGCAAGTGTGTTCTCTGCACACGCTACGGCCCCTCAGAGACACAGACGTGCTACAGACGGCCTGGTGCCACCCATCAGAGAGTGGAAATCCGAGGTGGGGTCTCTAGGGACTCTCAAGCGAGAATCCGGCTCCCCACTATCAGGCCTGGCCAGAGCCTGGCCTCCACCCCACCTGCCTGGGGTTCCAGGGGCAAAGTCCCAGAAAGTGGGTGGCCGCCAGTCCTCTGCCCGGACCAGACTCATTTCCTTTTGCTCACAAATTATAAATACAGTGTCCTGGTCTTTAAGAGAAGACATAAAGCCCCATTAAATAAATAGAATAAATACTAAAGTGTAATTTTAATTCCTGGAGGGGAGGTTGATTGCCCGAGGGTATCTCAGGGTGTGAGGGTGAGGCTGAGAGGCAGGGAGAGGGTTGGGGGAGCTAGAAAGGGAGGGCGCGACGGAGACCTGGGGGTGAAGCCGGCCCAGCTGGGGCTGCGGAGGAGAGGACCCTCCCTGGAGCACTGCCCCCACCCTGTGGCCTTTCGGAGAACTGCAGCTGAGGACTTGTTTCCGCCCCCTCCGGGTAGGGCTTGGCATCCTTGATTGCACCCCAGGCTCAACTGCTGGGCTAGTTACCACTCAGCCAAAGACCTGGCACAGCCCAGGACTGGGAGAGGGGCCAGGGTGGGTGCCCCCGCCCGCCTCCCCACCCCCGGGTGTCCTCGGAAAAGTGACCTGGGTCCCCTCTGCGGTCAGCTCTGCCTGCCACCACCCCCTTCTCTGGGTCGCCTCTCCCCACCCCCAGGTCCCTGTCTCAGGGGTCACCTCACCAGCGTGTACGTCGGGACAAGCCCGGCCTGCACACAGTGCACCCTTATGACATCCGCCAGCTTGGCCACCAGCCGGTCCCGTACGCAGTCTGGCTCCTTCTGGGGAGAGGGTGGATAATGGGGGAATGGGGAAGGTCTGGGCTATGCGGTCCTCGGGGGGCTGGGGAGGGCAGAGAGAGGGGGCTTTGTCTTCCTTTTCTTCCTGCCCCATCCCCACGCCCTTGTCAGGATCCTGCTACCGCCCGCCCGGGACCACGAGGGGACAGGTTCTTCCTGCCAACAGTGTCCTGGGCCCGAGTGCAGAGTGTGCCCGATGCGTGTTTGCTGAGCAGATGGATAGACGGCAAGGAGAGGACAGCAGAACGGTCAGCGGACGAGGCTTCCTGGAGGCGTAGCAGGAAGACCCGGGTTCTGGGAGGGGGTCTCACCGGACTCCGGGCCAGCGCTTCCTTATAGTAGTGCAAGGCCTGGTCGTGCTGCCCCAGTCTGGCTGCTGCAGCCCCCAGGCCCTCGCAGGCCTGCCACTGCCCCTTGGTGTCCCCTGGGGAAGAGAGCCCGGGAGGTCCCCTCTTGGGTACCTGCAGCACTGGCCCTCCCTTCCAGAAACACTCGCCACCAGCGCCCGAGACACCCGGCCCGGCCCCCTTGCCAAGCCACCAGCTAGGCCCTCACCAGTGTCCCGGGCGGCCTGGAGGGCGAGTAGGTAGTTGTCTCGGGCGGCTTCGTGCTCGCCCAGCTGGCTCAGGGCAAACGCCAGGCTGCCGAAGCTCCATCCCTGCTCCCGCCGCTGCCCCACAGAGCCTGATGACAGAGCCAGCCCTATCTTAAGAGGGGAACTTGGCCACTGAGGCGTCGGCCAGCAACCAGGGCGGGCTCCCAGGAGTCGGCTTGCTCGGCCCCAGTACCCCTCCCTGATGCACCACGGAGGTCTCAGCCCTCCATGACCGGCCTCTCCTTAGGCCGGAGTTTTGGCCAGAAAGCATCTCTGGCCTCCCCCGCCCCCCAGGAGACTTCGGCCGGGGCTCTGCCCTCCACCCACCGCTGCCTTCCCAACCTCAGGCCTCGGCCTCTGGGCCTTCACCCCCGGGTCCCATCTGCCTACCCCAGCCCTCACCCCCTGGTTAGGGCTTCCCGGCCCCGTACCCCGCCCTAAAGGTCTGTCCACTCTTCTGCCTTGCGCCCCAGCTGGAGCCCCTTTGTGTCCCTATCCCCTCCCCCAGGCGCAGTACCCACCGTGCAGGTCGGCGGCCTTCTGGTGAAAGTCCCGGGCTTCCTGATGGTTGCCGAGGGCACTGTGGGCCGCCCCGAGGTTTCTCAGCACCGTGGCCTCCTCTCCCGGCCCCCGGCACAGGGGCAGGGCCCGCAGGAAGGCTTCTGCTGCTAGCGGGAACAGGCGGAGCTGGGAGTAGCCCAGGCCGAGGTCCAGATAGAGCCGCCCTGCAGGGTGTGGCCAGGGTCACGGGCAGCCAGGCCACACGCTGCTGATGCTGCCTGGGCACGGCCCCTGTGCCCCTCTCCCGGGGGCCTCCAGCCCTTCCTCCGGCCCGCAGAGGGGCCTCTGCCGGAACCCCACCTCTCAGAGCATCACCTGGTCTGAACGGCCCCAGACCCACGCCTCCTCTGCCCGAAGGCCTCACCCAGCAGGCTGCGCTCAGGGCTCCTCTCCGCCAGCCTCCGGCTCTCCTCCAGCGCCTGCACCACTTCGGCCACCCCGTGCCGGCCGCCCTCCAGCATGCAGGCCGCCGCAGCCCCCGCAGTCAGGGCCGCAGCCTGGGGCTGCCCTGCTTGGGCGTAGGCCCGGCTAGCCTCCTGCAGACACCGGGCTGCGCGCTCAGGCCGTCCCAAGGCCCGGTAGCAGGCTCCCATCTTTGCCCGGGCTTGCCCCTGGTCACCGAGTGGCCGGTAGTGACCCAGGGCCCTGCGGTACCAGGCCAGAGCTTGAGACGGCTTGCCCAGGGCCTGGTAGGCCAGAGCCACGTTGAAACACTGGTCCCCATGACCCCTGCCCTGTGCCTTCTCTGCCGGCTGGGCTCGCAGGAGCAGCTCCAGGCCTCTGGCTGGGTCCCCAGTCTCCACGTAGGCAGCCCCCAGGTTGAAGGCGCAGGCCCAGAGCACAGGGGTGTCCCGGGTTTGTGGGGCCTCAGAGGCCAGGACGAAGGCCCTCTGGAAGTAGGTCAAGGCTTCGTGGCTCCGGCCAGCCAGGAGGGCTCCGTGGCCAGCCCTGGTGAGGGCTTGGATGCTGGCCTCGGGCTGTGGCCGCTTTCTCTTCTTCTTCTTCTTGGAGCTCGAGGGCTCAGGCTCAGGCTCAGGCTCTTGGGGGGCAGCCTCAGGGTTGGAGAAAGACATCGTGCTGACGGTGGGGAACAGAAGGGTCAATATGTCACCCTTGGCTTCCTCCAAAGCAGGATCCCTCCGAGGTAATTCAGCCCCACCTCTGCCCTACTGTGACCTCGGGGTTTCAAGGACTTTTCTCTGCCACCTTACTTTGCTTCATCAATCCTGGGGGGCTGAATCAAGCCTTACTCCAATGTCCCACCTCATTCTTAGTCCTTCAGGACCTGGTTCAAGAAACAGTGCCCTCCAGAAAGCCTCCCCCCTCCACCGTCTGGGTCCTCCTGGACTCCTTATGCCTGTGTCCTTCGTGGCGTTAATCACGCCAGGTTAAAGTCGCTGACTTTCTTGTCTGTCTCTCCTGCCAGATCTGGGAAGACCCGAAGGGGCCGGCACACAGTTGGCTTTCCATAAATGTTTGTGGAATGAAATGGACACAATGATGCGAGTGTACCTTACGCCACTGAGCTGTGCGCTTAGAATCGGCTTAACAAGGGAAAAGCCACGTCACACACACATTCCCATGAAGTCACACACATGTCACACACATGTCCCCATGATGCCACATACATGCCACACACGGTCCCACGGTGTCGTATACATGCTACATGCGTGGTCACACACATGTCACACAAATGTCCCCACGATGCCACATACATGCCACACACGGTCCCACTGTGCCGTATGCACGCTACACGCATGTTCCCACGGTGTCGTGTGCACGTCACACATGCTCCCACGGTGTCATATACATGTTGCACACATGTCCCACAATCCATACAATCCTCACTGAAGGAGTAAACGAGGAGACAGAACATGCAGGGCCTCTCCCCATCATCTCCTTCTCTCTGTTCCTCCACAGGCACCCAGCCACTCACAAGGATGGGTGCAGATCAAGTCAGTGCCCCGTGAGCTCCTGCTGCATACTCGGTGAGCGCCTGCTGCATACAGGCAGCCACAGGGCACCAGGGACACGGAGCTGAACAGGCTAGTGAGTTGGCAGGGAGTCAGCTTGGCAGGGCGGGTGCTGTCCCTCCCTTCATGCCCACACCCTCTCTCAGGGGACCTCTTTCTCCACAGCTGGCTAGTTCTGCTCCCCCAGCACCCTGCTGTGGTCTCAAATACGCTTTTCCCCATTAGGAGCTCACCTCTCCCCTGGGAAGGCAAAGCCTTTTCCTGAACTCTCCTCCCAGGAGCCGGGAAAAGGGTGACAAAGACTCAGGCCTGGGCTCTCGGCCCCTCCCCTTTCCTTCATCCTTTCCCCTCTTTTTTAAGAGAGGCAGGCAGAGGTGATCCTCCTTTCAAAGAAATTCCCCCTGTGACTAAGAACACCTAGGAATCTTGCCTTCAAGGCCCTCATCCCTGGGGCGGTCCTAGCTACCCCCACCCCCAGGCCTTGGGGCCCCAGCCACAGGATGCCTTACCTCCCTCGATTTCTCTGCGGCTGGCTTTCTGGAATGGCCCCTCTGGCTTGGGTTACCTCGCCCAGCTCTGAGCTCAGATCCTTGGGGTTACCAGACAACCAGGTACCGCCCTCTGCTCCTAGGAATTTTTTGATGGACGGCTCATGTGCCCTATCTTAGTGCTGCATCACTGACGGTGGTCAGATGGTTACCTGCATTCCATAGCCCTTCCTGTCCCCTCCGCCCGCCCCTGCACACACCCCTCAATCCCTCCCTGTGAGCAAGGACTCAAAGCGTGATGGCTTGTTACCAGCTACAACCTCAGGGATCCTCTGTCCCATACTCTCATTCTCTGGAGGAGGGGACCAGGCTCAGGAAGCAGGTGGGACTGCCCCGAGGTCACAGAGCAGCTGGGATTAGACCCCAGGGTCCCAGATTCTGGGATAAGCAGCCTAGGGTTCCTTCCCCTGCACGGTGATCGAAAGCTTTAATGAGGCTTGGGCTGTCCTCGAAGTGAACCCTTCCACATGCACACAGACCCGCACGCGCTGGGCTTCCGTGTGGTACATTTCACATTTGGGAGCGGGGTTAAAGGTTGATGGCCGGGAAGGGCCTGGAGATCAGAAGAGTCTCTCTGCCTCCCGAATCCTTTTCCTGGCTCCGCTGATCTGCAACCTCTGCATTCTGCCTAATGAGAGGACAGCAGGCCCCAGGACACCGGGCGCCTGTGCTGCTAACTCAAGCAGGGTGGCCTGCGGCACAAAGCAAACGTCCTCATTTACCAGCAGAGTAAAGAGGCCTTTGCCAAAAACAAACTACAAGGAAGCCACTGGGCCCCCCTGCACTGGGCAGCCTTTACTGAGGGCCCAGGCAGTGCTGGGTGCCACGGATGGGGCGTATGACCGAGGTGGGCTTTCTCAGCTGCCGCCGCTGCTGCCTACAGGCTGGCCTCCAGGATACCACCAGAGCCTGGCCAGGGCCAGATGGGGCAGCTCAGGCCGTGGCCACTCAGCAGGCTTCCCTTAAGGGGAAAAGCTTGGGGAGGGGGCAGGGACTGAAACTATGCTCCCCACTTCTGCTGACCTCTCCATGTCCCAGGGACCCTTTCTGAATCATCTGCTTGTTTGATTCCCACTTCGTGACATATGCTTGCAACTGTCTCCTCACTTGGCCTCCAGGCTCCACTGTGTCCTGGATCCTTCTGTTCCCTGTTCTCCTTTGCTGCCCCTGTCCGCCCCTTGAATGCAAACAGACCCCACCCCACCGGCTACCCTTGGTGTAGACACTTCCATGAACGTTCCATCCAGTCCTCTGACTTTCCTACCACTGATAAGCCAGTCATTTCTAAATGTAGATTCTAGACTTGGCTTGTTGACATGAAATTCCCGTTTCCCCCCATCTACCCATCCCCTGTTCCCGGTGTCAGCTGGAACCATGGGAAGCATTCATGTCCCCCTCAGCTCCCGTGCTCTGTCCCACTGCTTTGGCCTCTGAGCCCTCTCCCCACACAATAAACACTCAGTGCGTGTCACTGCTGTGTGCGGTCCCTCACGGTATGCAAGAGATACATCTCCTCGGGCCCTGTTTCCGGCCCCTGTGGCACTGGGACGGTGGAGACCGTGTGAGTCAGCTGGCTTTGCTCCCTCCTTTCTCCCACGGTGGAGGCCAAGTTGGAGGGAGTATGAGACGCTAAGACTTGAGAGGGAAGGCCCATTGGGTCCTCAGCCATCTATTTACAATCCACTTGGCCCTCTGAGGTCCAGGGCCCTCAATCCAAGTAGAGGGGCGGGGGGGGGGGTAACTCATCCGGGTACTTCCTGTCTGGCTGGGTTGGGAGTTTCTGCACATAAGGGGCTCATTACACAGCTGTTCCCTGTGAGGGTCCCGGGCTGCCCAGGTCCTTCCCACAAAGCAGGGAATGGGACCTCTATTCCCAGGAGTCTAGATTCCCACCACTTCACGAGCAAAGAGGATCCCTTCTGGTCGCAGGGAATGCTCACTGTCTTCAAGCCCTGCATCTCCCACCATTTTGTCTCAACCCCGAGTCTCCTCAGTTCCTCTGAAGGTTTGGATATTTTCTGTCTTCTATCCCTTCAAATCTCTCCCCCGAGGCTGAGGAGCTTAGGCAGCCTTGCCGCTTCCCTGGGGCATTGGTGGGTGGGAGGGAGGGCAAGAGGAAAAATACCGCATGGGGGAAGCCTATTAGATAAGACAGCAGAAAAAGCTGTCAGGATCATTTTTACTAGTTCAGACCTCACTATCTCACCCGCACTGCGGCCATCCGCTCTTCGGTGGTCTCTGTCCCTAGCCTCGCCCTGCTCCAAGCCCCTGCTCCAAAGGGACTCATCGTGACAGGCAAACCCGGCCTTGACCTAAGTTTAAAGTGTTCTTTGGCTCGGGGCTGCTCCGCCTACCCGCTCCCCCGCCCACCGCCGGCCCTGCAGCCCCTCCGGGTTCTCTTCCTGCCTCTCCCGGACAGCTCTGTCGTCTATACAACCGCACTGACTCTCATTTCCCAGACTCCCTCCTTGCTCTCGCAGGTGCTGTTTCCCTGACTGAAATCCCTCTCTCCTTCATTCTTGTTCCCTTTCCAACCCAGCTCAGCTGCCACCTCCACTAGGAAGTCTTCCTGCCCTTCACTGCCCTTAACGTCATGACAGCAGTGACCTCATCCCTCTGAATATCCCTCACGTCTGATGTAGTGGACTTTATGTGCGCCGCTTTGGGACACTTTAGGCTTTAAGACATTAACTATACTGACTTTTTAAAAAGATTTTATTTTTTTAAGTACTCTTTACACCCAACGTGGGGCTCAAACCTACAACCCCAGATCAAGAGTAGCCTGTTCTACCGACGGACCCAGCCAGGTGCCCCTGATTAAGCTGACTTCCCTCTGCATCCACAGCATGCACTTTTGTGCAAGGTGGCCAGCAAGTTGACAGGAGCCAAGAAGGCTCGAGGAGAAGGAGCGGGGTTCCGGGGAACGCTAGGGGGAACCGATGGAGGCAAGGGCAGCCGAGGAGCCCTGCGGGAACCGCAGCAGCCCACCGCTGGCCAGAGAGCCGCGCCTTTCCATTACCCCCCCGAGCCCTCCTTCTCCGCACCTGGTGGCGCTCCTGCGCCTGCGCCGCCTGGAACTACAAATCCCAGCGGCCCCCGCGGCTCGGGCCGGAAGTGCTGTCCAGCTGCGGCGGCGACGGTGAGGGCGGCGGCCCGGCGGCGGGAGATTCAAACTTGGAAGGAGGAGGAACATGGAGCGGCGGAGAGCGGGCGCGGGCCCCGCGCTGTGTGAGTGCACAGGGGACCGAGGAGGGCGGCGGGCCTGCGCCCAGTAGGGTCTCCGGCGGGCTCGGGTGGAACCGGGAGCGGCGAGGCGCCCCGACTCCGCGGCGCTTCAGGGCTTCCAGAGTTTTCTCCGCCGTCCCCAAGTTCTGGGGCTGGGCGACTGGGGGTGGTGGGGGCCCCATAAGAAGGCAGCAGTTACGGATGGCAGGCTTGCTGGCCAGGCGCCACCAGGGGGACCGGGCGCGCGGAGAGCTCGGCTTTCGGCTGCGTGGAGACCGCGCCTCCCAGCGCAGTGGGAATTAGCCCCGAGGCTCGTCGGAAAGGCTCGCTCCGCAGCCCTGCCCCGCGCCTCCGGCTCCGGGCCCGGGCCCCTTATCTGCGTTTGTAACCAGCTCTGCTTCTGCCCTCGCCCAGGGTGATCACGCAGGTAGCCCGCGGACCGCACTTGCAGAAACACTGCTTTAGAAAGAGACCGGGGTCGGGACTGGACGGCAGAAAGGCTGCTGCCTGACCTTCCCAATGAAAGGCACAATCTCCTTTTTCCACGCTTCCCCGTTTCTGCCAGTAGGGTTCAAAAAACAAAGTCCATGTTCCGGATCTGTTGAAGGAAAGTTAGTTCCAGACCTGAGAAGCAAAGGAGGACTGATTTTTTTAAGACTCGTGTGTGTGTGTGTGTGTGTGTGTGTGTGTGTGTGTGTGTGTGTGTACACAAAGCTCTGCCCATCTCACACAGCCCTCAGTTCATAACTCCAAGGTGATGTCATTTCTTACTGGTTTATTTTCCGTTCTTAGCAACCAGCGCTTGTTCCTAGTACACACCGTTGAAGGAACTGATGGATTTCTTACAGTTGGCCAGTGCTTTCAGATCTTTGGATCTGACCATAGACAGGAGGGGTGTGCATGCGTGCATGTGTGTGTGTAAATATGCTTAACTGCCAATTCCAGTAAGCCCTGCCCCTCGTCCAAATCATGTTGCACGATGTGCAATATAAGGACATAAGGTAAAGAGTAGGATTAACTTAAGTGTTGGGTCAAAGACAGAGTTGTCTCTCTTCAAGCCCTCTACGTTTATTTCGTGTGTGTGTGTGTGTGTACAACTTTCTCTCACCCTGCCTGGTTTTTTTTTTAAGATTTTATTATTTGAGAGAGAGAGCACGAGTGGAGGGGAGGGGCAGAGAGAGAGGGAGAAGGAGGCTCCCCACTGAGCAGGGAGTCCAGTGCGATGCAGGGCTCAATCCCAGGACCCTAGGATCATGACCTGAGCCGAAGGCAGATGCCCAATTGACTGAGCCACCCAGACGCCCCATGTTTTTCTTTTCTAATACTAATCTGTGTTTCTTGAGAATAAGGATCCACTAGCCCAGGGCCTGACAGAGAGAAGGTAGCACATGAATGAATGGTTGTTGAATGATGAGTCCCAGTCGGTCCTCTTAGCTTAGCCTCTGGGAGGGGACCTGAGGAGGATGACAGGGTCCAGGTCTTGGAGAACTCAGAGGCTGTTAGGGATAAAATAAGGGGCTTTGTTCCCAGTCTTGGAGTCCGGACATGTGTGCTGGAAGCCCTGAGGGAGGGGCTTGAAGTAGACAGGAAGGAGGATCCCGGGATGTCTGGAGGGAAGGGGCAGGGAGCACCTCCTGGTTAAGGGGTGCTGAGCAGGGCAGCTTTACGGGATGGGGGCCAAAGATTAGAGCCAGGGGGTCAGGAAGAGGGGGGCGGACGTCGGAGGGGCACTTCGGGTCTCAGGGCAGAGCTGCCCAAGAAAGTCCGCTGAGAAGCAGCTTCAGTGCCCTGACCTTCTGTCTAACACTCCTCGACCTTGTCCCGCTTCTCTCCTCAGACGAACGCCTCACGGCTGAGGAGATGGATGAGCAGAGGCGGCAGAATGTTGCCTATCAGTACCTGTGCCGGCTGGAGGAAGCCAAGCGGTGAGCCGAGGGGCTGCCCTGCTCTGGTCCCCCGTTTCCCACCCCGCCCATTCCAGGCACCTGCCCTCCAGCAGATGCAAAAGGCCTGGGGTCCAGTCTTCTCTTTTTTTTTTTTTTTTTTTTTTAAAAGATTTTATTTATTTATTTGACAGAGAGGAGAGAGATCACAAGCAGGCAGAGAGAGGCAGAAGCAGGCTCCCCGCTGAGCAGAGAGCCCGATGCGGGGCTCGATCCCAGGACCCTGAGATCATGATCTGAGCTGAAGGCAGAGGTTTTAACCCACTGAGCCACCCAGGCGCCCCCAGTCTTCTCTTTTAAGACTTTATTTTGTTAGTGCGGTTTTGAGTTCAACATTACGGGGAAGGTCGAGATTCCCCAGGTACCCCCGGCCCCCACATGTACCCGGTCCCCACTGTCAAGGTCCGCCAGCGTGGCGCACTTGTTACAGCTGATGAACTCACCTGGACAGGTAGCCTTCTAGAGTCCGTGGTTGACCTTGGGGATCACTCCCGGTGTTCGTTCTGTGGGTTTGGACACATGGTGAATGACACGGACCCACCATTATAGTATCTTAGAGTGTTTCACTGCCCTCAAAATCCTCCGCGCTCTGCCTCTTTGTCCCCCCATCCCACCCCCGGCGAGCACTCCTCTCTCCTGGCTCTGTAGTTGGAATCATTCAGTACGAGCCTTTTCACGCTGGGTTCTTTCACTTGATCGTCCGCATTCGGGGTTCCTCCACATCTTCTCAGGGCTCAATGGCTCATTCTGTTTGAGCGCCCACCGATTTTCCGTTGTGGGGATGGACCGCGCTTTCCTATCCATCACCTATGGAAGGACGTCTCAGTTGCTTCCAGGTCTGGGCAGTTATGACGAAGCCTCCGTGCCCGTCCTCATGCAGCTGTGTGTGTGGCCGCATATTGTAACTCCTGGGGGTAAATCCCAGGGAGCTTGATTGCTGGATCGTGTGGCGGGAGTGTGTCTGATTTTGTAAGAAATCACAAAACTTCTTCCAAAGTGGCTGCCGCCTCTTGCACCCCCAGCAGCCGGGACCCAGAGCGCCTGGCCCCCCACGTCCTCGTCAGCATCCCGTTGTCAGGTGTGCAGTGGGTCTCACTGCTTTTGTTTGCGTTTCCCTGCTGACATACGATGGGGAGATCTTTCCAGATGCTCAGTTCCCATCTGTGCATCTTCTTTGGCGAAGTGTCTGTGGATGGGTGTTTGTGGCCCATATTTTAATCGGCTGTTTGTTCTTTTATTGCTGCGTTTTGAGTTGTGTGCGTGTGTGTTTCAGTGAGCTCTGCACCCAGTGCGGGGCTCAAACTCACGACCCCAAGATCCAGAGTCGTGTGCTTCGCCCGCTGAGCTGGCCAGGCGCCCTTTTCTTTGTGTATTTCAGATACTAGTCTTTAAAAAAAATTTTTTTTAAAGATTTCATTTATTTGCTTCACAGAGACACAGCGAGAGAGAGAACACAAGCAGGGGGAGTAGGAGACAGAGAAGCAGGCTTCCTGCTGAGCAGGGAGCCCGATGCGGGACTCGATCCCAGGACCCTGGGATCATGACCTGAGCTGAAGGCAGATGCTTAATGACTGAGCCCCCCAGGCGCCCCAAATACTGGTCTTTTATTAAACATGTATTTTGCAAATATTTTCTCCCAGAGTGTGCTTTGTCTTCCCATTCTCTTTTCTAGAGCAGAAGTTTTTCGTTTCATTTCATCTATTTATTTATCTTTAAGATTTTATTTGCTTGGGAAAAAAAAAGTTTTATTTGCTTGGGAAAGAGAGCAAGAGAGCGCATGAGCAGGATGGAGGAGGGGTAGAGGAAGGAGAAATGGACTCCCCAGTAAGCAGGGAGCCCAGCGATGTGGGGCTCCATCCCAGGACCCCAAGATCGCGACCTGAGCTGAAGGCAGACGTTGAACTGACTGAGCCACCCAGGTGCCCCAGTTTCTCATTTTTATTAAGGCCAGCTTATCCATTATTTCTTTCAAAGATTGTGTCTTTGGCATTGTGTCTAGAAAGTCATTGCCGGGGGTGGAGGTGGGTGGGGAGTCATCACCAGAGGCTCCTGGCGGCTCGGTCTGCAGAGCGTTCAACTCTTGGTCCTGGGGTCATGAGTTCAAACCTCATGTCAGGCACAGAGATTACAAAAAAAAAAAAAATTATTTTTAAAAAATCATGGCCAGGGGTGCCTGGGTGGCTCAGTGGGTTAGAGCCTCTGCCTTGAGCTCAGGTCATGATCTCAGGGTCCTGGGATCGAGCCCCACATCGGGCTCTCTGCTCAGCGGGGAGCCTGCTTCTCCTTCACTCTCTGCCTCTCTGCCTACTTGTGATCACTCTCTGTCAAATAAATAAGTAAAATCTTTAAAAAAAAAAAAAAAAAGTCATGGCCACACCAAAGGTCACCTAGGTTTTCCCCTGTGTTCTCTTCTAGGAATTTACGGTTTGGAATTTTACATTTAAGCTGATGATCCATTCTGAGTTGATTTTTGTGGAGGGTGGAGAGTCTGTGTAGATTTATCTCTTTTGCATGAGGACATCGGGTTGTTCCAGCGCAGTTTGTTGAAGATTCACTCCCTGCTCCTTGGGCAGCGATCAGCGGACTGTTCAGTGGGTCTCTTTCTCTCCAATCTGTTCCACTGGTCGGCCTGTCTTTCGCGGAGACCACACTGTCTTGATGATTGCGGCTGAGATGGGCAGGGTCATCCTCCAACTGTGCCCTCGGCCTGCAATCTGGTGTTCGCTCCTCTGGATCTTTGGGCTCTCCACACAGACTTCAGAAGCAGGATCTCAAGGTCCACAAAATAACTTGCTGGGAGTCTGTTTGGGGTGTCATCGAGCCCTTAGACCCAGTTGGGCCAAACTAACATCTTGGCAGGTGTGGCCCCTTCCCACCCACGAGTGTGGGTATCTTTCCACTTTGGCTTTCCTTTGATCTTACTCATCTGGGGTTCACAGTTTTCCTCAGATCTTGTACGTATTTTGTTGGATTTATACCTAAGTATTTCATTTTTGGGGTGCTAGTGGACACCGTATTGTGCTTTTAATGTCTAATTCCACTTGTTGGCTGCAGTACCTAGGACAGCGGCCAACTTTTGTGGGTTGACCTTGTGTCCCACAGCTGTGTGTGAGGTTTTGTGTCGCCTTCTTTCATGTTTTGCACCCTGACGGTCGTGCCATCTGTGAGCAAAGACAGACCGCCTCCTCCTTTCCCCCACGTCCTTCAGCCCCGTCTCTGAAGGTGGGACGTCTGCTCACCTGGTAACCACAGCACAGTTCTAATTCCCGGAGAAGTTATCCATTAATCCTTGGAAGGTCAGCACCCGGCCGTTCTCAAATTTTCTTGATTGTCTGGGAAAATAACCTATTTTTCAGTTGGCTTCTTCAACGAAGGATCTAGCTCACAGGTTACATTTGGTTGTTGTGTCTCTTAAATCTTCTTTAATCCAGAATAGCCCACCTCCCCCGGTTCTTTATGTCACTGACTTGGTGAAGAAACCGGCTTGTCGGCCGTGTAGACGCCCCACGTTCTGGGTTTGTTTCTCTGTTTGCTTCCTTGTGTCCACCGGCTCCTTCCTCTGTGCCCCTTGTTTCCAGCAAGTGGATGATGCCTCGACCTCTTTCCTTTTCGTCAGTGGTGTATTTTCAGCGTTCTCCAGAAGAGCAGGTAGTGCGGGTCGGCCGGAAATCGGGCGTCTGGGGCCGGAAAGGCACAGAGACAGCGTGACTGGCTCTCTTTGCGGGTGCAGGCTTTCCTGGAGGCGTCCGTGCCTGAAGTTGGGTGGTCCCGTGCCCCCCTCACGCCACCATCAGTTACAATATGCTCCCCGAGTCTTCTCCCAGTGGGCTCACACCCGCTGGCTCGCGCGCCCCCTTGCAGACCCCCGACAGCTGCCCCCCGAGGCAGCGAGAGCTGGCCGCGCTCTCCTCAGTTTGCAGGTTACGCGGTGAGGCTCCGAGAGGTGTGGGGGAAATGGTGTGCAAAGCAGGTTTTCCGATTCCAAGGGCTCTGGCCTGTCTGTCCCTTTGTGCCACTCCCCTCAACCCCGGGGGCTCCCCACGACCCCCATCGTCATCCAAGCTGGGTTCTGAGCTGTGTAGACGTGACCCTTCGGGCCTGGGTTCTCAGAAGACTCGCAGAGTGAGAGAAGCGGGCAGGTGCAGTGGGGCAGTCGTGTGACCCAGACCGAGAGACGGGATCTAGCGGGCGGCGGAGAGGGCCTCCCCCGGGACGCACAGGTTCAGGATGGGTCAGGGAGGATTCCCGGGGTGAGCAGCGGCTGAGGACTGGCCATTCGGGCGCTCGCGGTGGCGCGGGATCCAGTGGCAGCAGCCAGAGCACGGACAGAGGGGGAGCGGGGAGTAGGACAGGAGTGGGAGCCGGGGGGGAGGGACTGGTGACAGGCGCTATTCTGCTCCCACGCTCTCAGCTGGATGGAGGCCTGCCTGAAGGAGGAGCTCCCTTCTCCCGTGGAGCTCGAGGAGAGCCTCCGGAACGGGGTGCTGCTGGCCAAGCTGGGCCACTGTTTTGCGCCGGCTGTGGTTCCCTTGAAGAAGATCTATGATGCGGAGCAGCTGCGCTACCAGGTGGGGAAGGGAGGTCTCTACCTTCCAGCTGCTTCCTCTCAAGCTTTCCCTTCTCCTCAAGGCTGTGACAGTAGGGCGACCGTATAATTTACTGTCCAAACCCCAGCATGGTTGGGGATGAGGGGGGCGTGGTCCATCGCAGCACAGGGCCCACAGGAGCGGCTGGGGTCCTCCTGGCCGGACACCGAGTGCGGGCTTGAGCAGCAAGGACTCTTGCTAGATGGTCCCTGAGATGCCCCTGGTGGGAGACTTCTAAGCAAGTCGACACTCAGAGGCTTGTGGGCTTTGCCACCGTGACAATATTCCCAGGCCCGCGGCCCCTTCCCTGTGCTCTGGCCAGCTGAGCCCTGTCTCCTTCCCGCCTCACCTCTGGACCCCCCTTTGCTCAGAAGCCTTCCTGGGTGGTTAAACCCACATCCGCGCCTGCACCCGTCCAGCCGGGTCAGCCATTCCTGGGGGTTCCCATCTGTCTGTGTCTTTCTCTCCTGGGGGCTGGGGGGTGGAATGTGGGAAACCTATAGGCCAGGGTCCTCTGGCTCCTCCCACCCTTTAGGCCTCCAGGCTGTGGTCTGGGCTTTGCCATGGGGAACCATGAGAACCGTGGGGATAGATTCCTGTCTCTCCCCTTCCCTTTCAGGCAACCGGCTTGCACTTCCGGCACACGGACAACATCAACTTTTGGCTGTCTGCAATAGCCCACGTCGGCCTGCCTTCGGTAACACTGGGCCTCGAGATTGGGGTTCATCTTTGTTCCCCACCAGCCCCCACCCCCTGCGTGCACGCTCGGTCTCCCTGGGACCTTTCACCCCGGCGTCCTTTGTGTCCTGAATGAACTTAGTCAGAGGGTTTTGGTGGTGGCGGCCTGTCTCTCACCCATGCCTCCTGGCGGGGCCTCTCCTTCCCACGGGTGAGGCGAGTGCAGGGGTTGGAGGCTGCGAACTGTAGAGAACTGGGCACATTAAGGCATCGTGGGACTCTACCCTGTATCTCTTCCTCCGGGGAGCCGTGAGACAGGGGGTGACAGTAAAGAAAGGCTCGGTGGGAGGCAGGGGCAATACGGGCATCCGTCCTCGGTGGGGCGGGAACACTGTGAAGTCTCCCGGGAATCTAAAGTGGCCAAGAGGTTTTGAGGTTAGACCTCATCGGTCACCAGGGGGCATGGCACGCCAGGCCTCCAAGGACTCAGCTCTTTGAGGGGCCCCCGCTGCTCAGAAGCCCCTGCTTAGAGACAGGGGTGAGTGCCTGCCATCTTCGTGGTCCTTGACAGCGTGTGCCTCATGGGGCCTCTGCGGGAGCATGGCCGCCTGGCTGGCGAGAGTCCAAGGCCAGGGGCACAGGCTCGCTGTGTCTCTAGGATGGATAGGGGCCTCTTTCTCCTGGAGGATGTGGCCTGCGTCCTACAACCTAGAGAGACCTGTGTCTGTGGCTGGGCCTTGGTTCAGTAAGTGGCGCCAGGGCCTTTCTCTAACACTGAATTGTGGGTCCAGTGTTGGCTGGGGACACTGGTCTGGAGGCCGCAGGCCACGAAGGAGCACACAGCTGGGTGGGAGGGGGGACCGTTCCTCGAGCCCTCTCTCTGTGGCTGGTGCGGTGTGTTTCTGACACCCGTAACCAGCCCCCCCCCCCCCCCCCCCCCCCCCCCCCCCAGACCTTCTTCCCGGAGACCACAGACATCTATGACAAGAAGAACATGCCCCGGGTGATCTACTGCATCCACGCGCTCAGGTGAGGGGCCTTGAGCTCTCGTCCTGTTTCCTCTCGGTCGACGCAACCGGCAGTCGGCAGCGGACGTCGGAGCAGGAAGGAGGGCGGGTCGGCCACAAGGAGCACTTCCTAGGGGAGTGAGACTTCACATGTTTGCAGTTGTGTCTAGGTTTATGGGCATGGTTTTTTTTTGGAGAGAGAGCATGCACACAGTGGGGGCGGGGGGAGAGGGGGAAGCGGACTCCCCGCAGAGCAGGGAGCCGGATGCGGGGCTCGATCCCAGCACCCTGAGATCATCACCTGAGCCGAGGGCAGAGGCTTCACCAACCGAGCCCCCCAGACGCCATCCGTGTGCCTGTCTTGGACACATCTGTGTGTATGACTCGTGGGGGTGAAGGAAAAGGACATCAGAGAAGGGTCTTCCACTGGCGACCGGGGCCCAGAGGAATCAAAACAGGCCCCATCAAGAGCGTCGCATGCGAGTCGCCAGCATGAGTGGCTGCCTGGTTCCACCCACGCCGAGCCATTAGCCCTTAGCAGCTAAACCCTAAAGGGACCCACCCGTCCCCATGTCTGCTGTGTCGCCGCCTCCTGACTTCATCTCCCACGTCCGCGAGCCTGGGCCTGCGGGTCTGTGCTCACGACGGACGTGCCATCTCCAAACACTGACCCACTACGGCGGTGCGCCCTTCTCTGGGAGATCCTGACCACCTCCCACCCGAGCTTCCTGTTTCTCTTCCGTAGAACTTGTCTCGGGCTCGCTTCCAGTAACGTCACTCCCCATGGACTGGGGGGCCTTGGTCCCCACGTCCGGGTCCCCGTGGCATCTCAGGCACACCCTCACACCCAGTGCCCCAACATAAATAGGGCCCAACGTCTTCCCTTCTTTTCCAGCCTGTTCCTCTTCCGGCTGGGACTGGCCCCGCAGATACATGATCTGTATGGGAAGGTGAAGTTCTCAGGTGAGCCCAGCTCCTTCCCCGGCCGCCCGTGGGGGCAGGGCCTGGGGGGCTGTGGCCCTGGGGAAAGGCTCCTATGATGTCGTTGCAGCCGAGGAACTCAGCAACATGGCCGCCGAGCTGGCCAAATACGGCCTCCAGCTGCCTGCCTTCAGCAAGATCGGGGGCATTCTGGCCACTGAGCTGTCGGTGGACGAGGCTGCAGGTAGGGGCCGGGCTCCACGGTGACGGGGAGCCTCCGGGCCTCAGATGGATGCTGGGTGCCTCTCACCGGTAGGCAGGGCTGCCAGGCCCCCTGGGTGGGGAGGGGGATGATCACAGAGCGGCTGCGGCCAGCCTCCGACCTTGTTTCCTCACCCCTCCCAGTCCACGCGGCTGTCCTCGCCATCAACGAGGCAGTGGAGCGGGGGGTGGTCGCAGACACCCTGGCGGCCTTGCAGAACCCCAGCGCCCTGCTGAGGAATCTCCGGGAGCCTCTCGCAGCCATCTACCAGGAGCTGCTGGCCCAGGCCAAGGCAGAGAAGGCCACCAGTGCCCAGACTCGCGTAAGGAGTGGCCTCGGGCGCTGAGAGCCGGGTGGCCTGGGAGCCCCGCAGCGGACAGGACTCCTGGGGGTCCTGTCCCACACCCCAGAGTTGCCGAGAGAAAGTGTTGCTTGTGGGTTGTCGTCGAGAAACAGGAGAGGCACTGGGGAGAGTAATGAGGACTCGGAGGAGAAGGCAGGAGGGGGTTCTGGGGCCTGGATGTTCGGGGTGGGCTGAGACGGGGACACAGGACTGCATGAGACCGACAGGAGATGCCGCCAAAGTTGGGCCTGGAGCCCTGGGTTCCTCGGATTCCTTCTGACCGGCCTGCCCTTTGGGAAGCCGCTGCGGGAGGAAAGAGGTGTGGATGGGGGGAGGAGCAGGGGAAGACAAGGCCGGGGCTTGCTCTTGGTGCAGGAGGACGGAGAGAGCCGGGACGTGTATGACTGCTTCCTGACTCAGGCTGAGATCCAAGGCAACGTCAACCACGTCAACGGTGAGCGAAGCGGGCCTGGAGGCCTTGGTGTGCTCGCAGGGTGAGCCCCTGCCTCGGGCGGTTTGGGGGTGGCTTTGCTTGGGCCAGCCCTCATGTCTCAGGGAAAGGGAAAGATCCGAGTCAAGAAGCGGCATGCGTCCTGCCGTGCGGCTGACCATGTCTAGAGAAGCGTCCACATCGGGGGTGCTTGTGTTAGGAAGGAGATCCATGGGGAGGGTGGAGGCGAGGGCAGGCCTTCCAGGTCTTGGGGCCACGGTCCTTCTCAAGAAGGTGTGAGGAATGCATGGGGAGGAGGGGGAGGCGGGAGGGGCTGCTAGAAGCCTCCGCCTCTTTGGGGCAGGACACTGGGAAGGCTTCGAAGATCCCGCTGGGGGGCTGGGGCCGGGGCAGGGTGGGGAGCTCTGGGCCGGCAGTAAGAAGGCCTGGGCTCTCACGTGTCTGCGGTGCTGTCTTGGTCTTGGGCAGTCCATGGGGCTCTAGAAGCCGTCGATGATGCACTGGAAAGACAGAGCCCTGATGCCTTGCTGGAGGCCCTTCTGGACCCCGCGCTGGCCCTGCAAGGGCTCAGGAGAGACTTCGCGGGCTGGTACTTGGAACAGCTGAGCTCCGACAGAGAACAGAAGGCACAGGTCAGGCCCCCCGCCTGCCTCCCCTGCTGTCAGCTGTGGGGTGGGGGTTAGGGATGGGGGTTAGGGGAACTTGGGTTGGGCGGGCCTCTTCCTCAGCCCCACCTCAGTCACCCACTGGTGTTCGGGCAGGGCCAACAATGTGTGCAAATGATTACAGCACCCCAAGCCCTAAGGGCCCAGATTGAGTGGGGGGGACCCAGGGGCAGCCGATGGACAGCAACAGGCTCCCCCATTGCCGAGGGGACCTCAGCTCAGCAGTGTCATTTCCATGGCTGCTGGCATTCTCCCCAACGCGATGTCCCCGTTGTGGGGCCTCCCGGGTGAGAAGGAGGCAGAGGCTTGAGGCAGGGTAGTCGGGGGTTGTTGGGAGCCTGGGCTGGCAGCGCCTGTGGGTGTTCGCAGCCCAGGGCTCCCCTCTGCTTCACCCCGTCCCCTCCCCAGGAGCTGGGCCTGCTGGAGCTTCTGGAGAAGGAGGAGGTCCAGGCCGGTGTGGCTGCGGCCAACAGGAAGGGTGATCAGGAGCAAGCCAGTAAGTCACCCCGGGGCTGAGGGTGCCTGGGGCCTCTGATCCTCGGCGGGCTTCCGTGTGGGGCCGTGCAGCCTGCTGCTGGTGGGGGTCTCTGCCCCGCTGTGCCCGGCTGGGCTGCCTGGAGGCTCATGGCAGCTGGGCTCCTGAAGGCCTTGGGGGTTGTGCGGTCGGCCTCTGGGGCCAGCTCCGGGCCAGGCGGCCCTCTGCGGGGCACTTCCCCTGCACGGGGCCACTTTCCCCCTGCTTGAGGCCTTCGGCTTCTCCAGTGTCGTGATTTCCCAGATGAGAGAGAAACTCATGATCGCACTCAGTTCCCCTTAAAAACCCTGTGTACAGATATAATTCTTTATTAGAGGAGCATGCTGGTGGCCGTGTCCCTCCCAGGGGTCAGCCCACCCGCGGCAGGTGCGAGACGAGGCAGGGCTTGGGGCCTGAGCTGCAGCTCGAGGCCACCAGGCCCGTCACAGCCGTGTGCGCCGCCCGTCGGCCTGGCCGCTTGTGGTTGCTCGGCTCTCCCGGTGCCGGAGCCCAGGCCGGCTGCTCACGGGTTTGTCGGGCGTCTGCAGGCCTTCCCGGGCTCCTGCTCATGTGCTTTGGCCTAGACTTCAGGCCCACACGCTCAGCCGGGAGATGAATCCTGGACTTCTCCCCTCCCTTCTCGTCCGCCCGCTCTGGCTACCCAGACGCGCTGCCCTTCCCTGGTGGCCCAGTCTGCCTCACCGCCGGGCCCCTGGTCGTCTGGGTTTCGTTTCTGCACAGTGTCACCCATGGAGGGCGGGTGACCGTGTCCAGCGTGGCTTCTGTGTTCCCCTGACGGCCGGAGCCTTGGGGGACAGAAGGCAGTGCTGACACGGGGTGATCCGTCTTCGGATCCTAATTTCTCCCCATGGACCCGCCTCTGTGATGCCAGGGCCTCCATCTGCCTGGCATTTCCCAAACCCTGGCGTTGGAGACCCCATTGCTGCCCTTTGTGGCCCGAACGGCTCCGCTTTGGGGCTGGTTGCCTGTCCCTCGGCCTCGGGGGCCCCTTGACCTCCTCGTAGCTCAGCTCCAGGCCTCCTGCCGGTCTTGTCCCCACCACCCCAGTGCCCCCCTCCACCGAGACGGCCCTTCCGTTACTGGCCGCGTTGCCCCATCTCTGGGCCTGATCGGCGGCTCCCCTGCAGCACGTCTTCCTCCTAGACACTTAGACGGTTATTTTGAAACCAGCAGAAGGCAGAGCAGTTGTGCTTTTTGTTTTTAAACGTATGTATTTGAGAGAGCGAGTGTGTGCACGTGTGCCTGGTGGGGGAGGGCAGACGGAGAGAATCCCAAGCAGGCTCCCGGCTGAGTGCCGACCCAGGGCTCCATCTTGGGACCCTGAGATCAGGACCTGAGCCAAAACCCACAGTCAGACGCTGCGGGGACCGCGCCACCCAGGCAGCCGAGGCCGAACGACTAAAGAGCAGTTGCCAAGCCATTTTGCCCCCGAGACCCCCGCAGAAGCCAGCTAGCTGGGAGAGTGGGATGGGCCCTAGGTGCCCGGCCTATGCAGCCCTCCCCCTCCTCCCCGGCAGTGCTCCAGGCCGTGTGCAGGATCAACAGAGCCATCCAGAGGGGAGTGGCCGCTGCCACCGTGCAGGAGCTGATGCGCCCCGAAGCCCAGCTGCCCCTCGTGCACCCTCGTGCTGCGGCCGTGTACCAGCAGGAGCTGACGGCGCTCCAGCAGCAGCGGGCAGGGGTGAGTCCCGGACCACTCCCAAGGGCGGGAGCACCCTCGGCGGGCTCGGGGAGGGAGGTGGGCCGCCGTCCCTGCCGTGCTGAGTGGATCCTAGGCGCTAGGACTCCTGAGCAGATCCCGCTCTACACGCTCGTGTTATCCTTGCAAGAATCCCGTCAGGTAAGATTTCCGTTTTAGAGACGAGGAGAGTGACACCCAGAGGTGGACCCGGCTCCCGACACAGCTGTCACTGGCCCTGTGGGGGGCGAGCGCAGATGCGGGGAAGCCCGTGCTGCTCACCCCTCTGTGCCCCCCGCCCCCGGCCGAGTGCACACAGCTCCTCCCACAGCTGGGCGGCCTCCAGTCTCCGGGGAGCTGGAGTACACCCGAGGTCCCCATGGTCCCGGGCAGGGAGAAGTGGGTGATGTCGGGGTGGAGGACGTCAGCCTAGGAGACAGAGGGAGCAGCGCAGGGAGTAAGTCTGGGAAGACTTCCTGGAAGAGAAGAGCCCCGTGCAGAGTCAGATGTGCGACAGGAACTTTAGCGTGACCCAGGTCGCCGCCACTTTGGTGGCTGCGGTAGGAGGCCGTGCGGGGAGGTAAAGCAAGGCGCCCCGGGCTGTGGACGCCAGAGCGCAAGGTAACTTCCCGCTCCGTGTCCCCTTGCTGTGGGACCTCAGGCAGAGCTCCCTGTCTGCCCCGGAGTGGTACAGGGTAAGCGTACCTTGTGGTAACGTAAGTAACCACACGTGGTAACACGAAGCGGGAGCGGTAACGTGTTCAGCACATGGGATTGTCATGAGGACTAGAGTCGCCGCACACGTTGGCCGGGAGCCCGGCCTGTGACCTCCGTGGCTGGGCTTCTCCTCGGCGGGAGTCTGTCTCAGGGGGACTGGACGGCGGTCCAGCCCTGGGGAGCAGCACACGCTGGAGCTTAGAAAGGAGGAGAAGTGGGGCCACCGAGTAGGGCTGGGCCTCTTTGACCCCCTCTGTCCCCCTGGGCCTTGCATGCTTCCTGGTGCATGCTGGGAACCGTGGGCTCCCCAGTCCAGCAGGGGCTCCGGAACCTGGGGCAGGGTTGACTTCATGACTCTGGTCTCATCTGGGAAAGGGGGATGTTAATGGCATGTCCGTCCCTGGCCTGTTAGGAAGACGAGGGGTAACGTGCGGGGAGCGCCCTCATTTAGTCGGCCAGGGCGCGAGTCAGAGACCGGGGTGCGGGGGCGCCTCGAGGGCAGGCTGGCTGTGGCCCCAGGCCCCTCACCAGCCCCGTGGGAATCGGCGCCGCCCTGTTGTAGGAGCTTGGCCACGAGGAGCTCTTCGTGGCTGTGGAGATGCTGTCGGCCGTGGTCCTGATCAACCAGGCCCTGGAGGCCGGGGACTTCGGTGGCTTCTGGAGCAGTCTGGTGAACCCCGCCACGGGTCTGACCCACGTGGAAGGAGAGAATGCTCAGCGGTGAGAGAGGTTTAACCCTGTGGCCCCAGGGAGGGGCGGAGGCAAGCCTCAGGTCTGGGGGTGGGGGGGAGATCCGCCTTCAGCCCGCCCTGCTCTGGGCCCGGCCCCTCTCTGGGTCTATTCATGGCTCCTCGGCCCAAGCCCGTCCAGGAGTGGGCTCCGTCCTCCCCCTTCCTGCATGTTCCATGCATCCAAGCCGAGGTTTGAGTGTCCAGGTGCTAGGAACAGCAGTGAGCAAAACCAAATCCCTGCTCCCATCCAGCTGACATGGGAGGACTGAGAGGGAGGAGGAGCTGAGGGGGTGAGCGGTGGCGATGTGTGGGGGCTACGGGAGGCCCCGTTGGCAAGGGGGCTTTGAGAAAGCCCTCAGGGCCTCTGTGGTTGCAGAGGGCATGTGGCTAGGGCCAGGGCCCAGGGCTGGACGTGTGCTCGGCGTGGCAGGGTAGCGCAAGGAGAGTGGCGGGGGCGGCGGGGGGGGGGGTAGCAGAGGCCACGCAACGGACGGATGTGGCTTTCCCTCCAAGTGAGAGGGAAGCCACGGGGGCGGGGGGTTCGACGTGGAGGGGGCCGTCTGAGCTCCATTAGCCAGGCTCGCTGTGGCTGCCGGGCTGAGGACGAGCCCCCCAGTTGGACAGGACGAGCAGGCAGCCCCCAGGCCCGTGTGAGGGACACCTGTTTGAGGGTGTGGCTGTGGAGGTGGCGGGGGACGGGGTCTGGTTGGGGACGCGTTCCCGGAGTGGATCTGACAGCACGTTGCCCGTGGATGTGGGCTTCGAGGGAGCGTGGTCGGGTGGGATGCTGACATCTCTGTGCTCAGAGGTTAGAGGGAACCAAGTGGGCAGGACTGGGCGGCACAGGCTGAATGGGGGGTCGGGGGCTCGGGTCGGGTTTCAGGAGCTCGCCAGGCATTCACGGGCTGCAGGTGGGCTGCAGGTGGGCTCCGGGGAGTCGCTAGGCTCTGGCGTCTCGAGTCAGGAAGTCAGCATAGGGGTGCGGAGCCTGAGCGCTAGGAGGCCCAGGCGCGTGGGCGTCAGGGAGGGGGCACCACCACCCGCAAGGTGGGGAGGGAGCCTGGAGCCTGTAGGGGAGGCCGAGCAGTGCCCGGAAGTGCCCTCACCCCCCTCCCGCTGCCAGTTACTTCGACGGTCTGGTGGAGCTGCGCCGGGCGCTGGCCGGGGCCATCCTGAGCTGGAATGACCTGCAGGCCGCCGTGTACCAGGTCAACACCCAGGTCCAGGAAGAGACTGACCGTGAGTGGAGTCCCAGGCCGGGGGAGGCAGCTTGGCATGGGCAGCCCACCCCTTGCCGTGAGTCCGGGCCCTCTGCCCACCTAGATCCCTCCTTCCTAGAGGTCCTCGCCGTCAGCCTCATCAACGAGGCTCTGGACCAGGGCAGCCCTGAGAAGACCCTGTCTGCCCTCTTGCTTCCCTCGGCTGGCCTGGACGATGTCAGCCTTCCTGTCGCCCCTCGGTACCATCTTCTCCTTGTGGCGGCCAAGAGGCAGAAGGCTCAGGTGAGGTCCGAGGGGGCTGGGCCAGTCCTCGGAACAGGAGGGGCCTCCCCTGTGGGCTGTGGGGAGAGCTGTGCCCAGGCTGCACCCTGGGAAAGCCCTGTGTAATGACACAGTCCCTTCTGGGGGGACGGCAGAAGGGGCCATACGGGGAGGTGACCGTCAGGCTGGGCCCTGCCCGGAGCTCCAGTGGCCAGTGCGGAGAATGGTGGGGCCTCGTGTGTGGAAGAGCACAGGCCTGGGGCCAGAGAGCCAGGGTGCCCTTCCTGCTCTGGCCCTCAGTGACCACGTGACCTCTGGCAAATCCCTAATGTCTCTGAGCTCTGCCTGTCGGTCCATGATACCATACATCCTGGCGCTCCCTCCGTACCTTCTGGAATGGGGGAAGCACACATGTTGGAGAGTGTGGTGGGGTCCTGGGTGTGTGGCACCCCGAGCCCGCAGCCATGCCGAGTGGTGGAGGGCTAGGCCTGGCAGCCGGACTGCCCAGGGCTGCTTCCTGGTGGCCGGCCCTGTGCGTGTGTCTCACACTGCTCACACCCCTGCGAGGATAAGGAATATCGGTCCAGGTCAGGGCTGTTGGTGAGCAGCGTGATGGGTACAGGCTAATGACGGGTCAGGTTCTCCTTTGCTGAGCGTCGTTTTTGTGCTGAACAAGTGTAGTTTGTTTATTTATTTATTTATAAGATTTTTATTTATTTGAGAGAGAACGCACGAGCACACACGTGAGCCGGGCAGAGGGGGAAGCAAACTCCCCTCCAGCAGGGAGCCCGATGTGGGTCTCCATCCCAGGACCCTGGGGTCCTGACCTGAGCCGAAGGCAGACGCTTAACAGACTGAACCCCTCAGGGACCCCAAGAAAGCGTTTTAAAACGCTGTCTGGAACATAGTGCTCAAGCACACATCTGTTTAGAAAGTTCTCTCTGCCAACGAGGAGTGTTGGGAGGGAGCAGATTCTGGGGCTGGGGCTGGGTGAGGCGCGGGGGTGAGGGGACCCAGCCTGGTCATGTGGCCGAGTGAGCCTCTGGTCACGTGAACCCAGGCCGCTGCCTGGTGCAGTAGCAGCGTGCGGAGCAGGAATGGATAGGATGGGCTGGAGGTCAAGGTCACGGCTGGCCTGGAAAGTGCGCATGGGGACGCAAGGCAGCGGGAGCAGGGTCAGGAAGGGGGAGCCTCCAGTGTGGGTTTAGTCTGGCCTGCTGGGGCATCGGGGCAGGAAGTGCACGGCTCGGTGCTCGGAGGGCAGAGGGTACCAAGGGCTTCCCGGGGCTCTGGGAGTGCTGTGGCCCAGCAAGCTTGGCCAGCCCGCACGCGGCTGGGAAGGAGCCTTCTGAGCCTGGCAGCAGCCCCAGGGAGCGCCAAGGCCGCACCTGCTCATGGCGGGAGGAGGAAGTGGGCACGGCTCTCCCCAGGGCTCCTGCCTGTACTTTGGTCCTCGTGCAGCTGCGCCTGGGGCCTGGGGCAGCCGGCCGGGGCTCTCATCTTTCTCGTCTCAACTTCCTAGGCGACGGGGGACCCTGGAGCAGTGCTGTGGCTGGAAGAGATCCGCCAGGAGGTGGTGAGAGCCAACCGGGACACAGACGCCGCGCAGAGAAGTACGTGGGCCGCGGGCCCGGGGGAGTCCAGGGGAGGGCTGGGGGGCGGGATGTGGGCTCCCCACTCAGCCCTCTCCCTTTCAACCTCTGGGGAGGCGGGCCAGAACTAGAGCAGGGCCTCGCCACTTGGCCTGGACAATAGGTCTTCCAGCCGCGGCGGGGGCTGGGAGCCCCCGGTCCGCACGTGCCTCTGTCCACGCCTTCCACGGGTGCTCACCCCGAAGCATGAGCACGTGGAGTCGGGTGGTGGCCAGAGGTCAGTCCCGTCCTGTGCTGGCAGCTCTGGCTGTGGGGCAGACACTGGCGTTGCGCTGTGGGAGCTGCTGCCCCTCTGCCCATCTGTCCGTCTGAATGACATGAAGGCAGGTGTTGCCCTTCTTGGGTTCTATTCTCTTCCGAAGAAACTGCCTGGGTTCTCTGCTGGCATTCTGCTTTTGAGCTTCTGTACGAGAGACTTGGAGCTGTCCTCTTACCCAGCCCCAGCCGGCCCCATGCTGCTTCCTCCAGGAAGCCTTCCTTGACTGCTGCCTGCATTTTCCTCCAGGCACAGCTGCATGCCGCATCCGTGCTCGGATGTCCCTGGTCCCTTGTATCAGATGGGGGGTTATGTCCCCCCTTTCTGAAGCCTCCCCCGTGGACAGGACAGGGCCCAGGGGAGGGACTTGGGGAAGGGGTAAGGACCAAGCACTTGTTCCCGATGCCCCTGTCAGTGGCTCTTGGCGTGGCCGCCATCAATCAGGCCATCAAGGAGGGCAAGGCAGCCCAGACGGAGCGGGTGTTAAGGAACCCCGCCGTGGCCCTCCGAGGGGTGGTTCCCAACTGTGCGGACGGCTACCAGCGGGTCCTGGAAGGAGCCATGGCCAAGAAGCGGCACGAAGGTAACGGCCCCAGCCTCTGCCTCTGTGTCTCCACTGGCCCCTACTGCCCCTCCGCCCCCTCCGAGCCTTCTCTCCTTCCTCACTTGGCTTCCGCTCAGGAGACACCGCGCTCTGGGTCCAACACGACCTGAAGGACGGCTCCGCCTACTACTTCCACCTGCAGACCTTCCGGGGGACCTGGGAGCGGCCCTCTGGCTGCCGCCTGAACGTGTCCCACCTGACTCGGGAGGAGATCCAGGTCGGTGGAGGCCCTGCGGGGGAGGGGGCCAGGGGCGCTCCCAGCCGCTGGGTGCCACAGGCTCTCTCCTGCCTGCAGTCAGCCGTGTCCGCGGTCACCGCGGCCCATGACCGCCAGCAGCTCTGGAAGGCCAACGTCAGCTTCGTCATCCAGCTCCAGGCCCGCCTGCGGGGCTTCCTGGTCCGGCAGGAGTTTGCGGAGCGCTCGCGCTTCCTGAGGACCTGGCTGCCGGCTGTCGTCAAGATCCAGGTGGCTGGCTCTGGCCCTTGCCATTGTTGGTGCTGGGCTTATCTGAGCTTTAGGGGCTCCCTCCTGCTTGCTTTTCGCTGAGTAGAGTGGGGATGGTCTTCTGGTCCGGAGCAGGAGGGCCTGTGAGCGTGCCGTCCTGGGTTTGGATCCCAGCCCTACCACGGGTCGCCGGGCCACCTCCGCCAGTGCTCACTGTCGGCCGGTTCCCCCACCTGCGGGATGGGCACCTCCGTGTAGAGTTGTCGCCAGGGCATCTGGGCACCTGGCTGCGGGCACTTACTGTCGTTCCCTGGCACCGTCCCCAGGGCAGGAGCGACTTTGTGAGATTTAGTGAGGCGGTGGGTCCAGACTCGAGGACCTCCCGAGGCGGGTGAGCAGGGCAGCGTGGGCCGGCTCCGAGGGGAAGAGCTGCCGTCTTTTCTCTCCAGCTGGCCCTGTGGCTGGTCCAGAGCGGCCGCAGGGCAGGACCCACATGTAACGGGAAAGTTGGGCCTTAGGCCCGCCTGCTTTACGAGCCAGGAAAGCTGGGAGCTGAACAGAGGCCCCAGGTAGAGGGGACCCGCAGGCCGTGTGAAGGTGTGCATGGTGCGAAGGTCCTTTACCGGCTAAAAGTCTGCACGCGCGGTCTGCAAGGATGCTCCTGCGCGGGCCAGGGTAGGGGACAGGTGGGACAGATGAGTGACCCCAGCTCCCCCGGCGGGACCTGGAGCACAGCTGATGTTAGGTGCCATGACGGCGGGGGCACGAGGGTAGCCCCGAGCGCCCAGGAGTGGGGGGACTGTGTGCAGACGGGGTGGCTGTGTGGCCCTCGAGGACGAGCCAGCATGTGCGGGGTGGCGGCTGGGGGCTCAGGCCTTAGAGTCAGAGGCTGCGCTTGGCCTCCCTGTCCTCCCGTGTCTGGGTCACGTGACCTTGGGCCCCCGTCCTCAGCCTGTCCGCACCGTTTCCTATTCACAGCAGGGTCCCCACTGCACATGTCGATTGCGTGGGCTCAGCGGAAAAGTACACGGGCACTGAGCACAGGGAGCCCTCGTGGGCGGCAGCCATCAGGAAGTGTTAGGCTGCAGGGCGGTGGTCCCAGGAATCAGTACAGAACCTTAGTAATTAGCATCTATCGGTCTGACCGTGGGGACGCATCCTTCCTGAGCCTGGACTGGAATCTCACACGCACACTATGGAGCCAGAAAGCCACAGCAACAGCAGAAAGGGAACAGTCAGAGAGCAGGGAAGTGTGTCACCACACTGGGGCTGTGCGGGCTCTGGCCTGGGTCCTGGGAGACCAGGAAAGGGAGCAGTGGCCCGGAGCCTCAGGCCTCCTGTCCTCCAGCTGTAGGGAAGGAAGAGGGAGAAGTGGGGCTCCCGGAAGCCGAGCCTGGCCGAGCCCGTGGGTCAGGTCCTGATGTCTGACTGGTCCAGACGGGGAGGCCTCTCGTTTGAGGGGAAGAGCCGAGGGGGCCTCTCAGAGGGACAGCCGCACCTGGAGAAGGAAAGAACCAAGGCTGAGCAAAGGTTCGGCCGGGGGTGGGGGGCTCCCTGGCCTTCACGCTCTAGGGCCACAGCCGCCCCCCGGGCCACGCCGGCCCTTTCACACCCTGTGCCAGCAGAGCGAGGGGCCAGCGCTGGGTGTGGCCCGTGGCCAGCAGCCACCAGCTGGCTGTCGGAAGGGGGGAAGGACAGCTGGACGGAAGGGGACTCCGTCTGTGCGAGGGGATCGCCTGGGGCCTGAGCACCCAGGAGGAGTTTCCTGTGGGCCCTGACAGACAGGAAGGATGCCAGGGGTCGGGGCGTAAACGAGGGTTCAGGGCAGAGCGTCCCCACCCACGTCCAGAAGAAAGTGCGATGTTCGAAGGGGCTCGAGTCCCTGAGAGAGGAAGGAACTGCTGAGGGGTCGTGTGGGCTCAAGTGGTCGAGAACTTTGGGAAGCTTGGGGCTGAGACGTGGTCTCCCGCACGCTTGCGGGGAAAGGGGAGAGGCCCCTGAGCGGGAAGGGAGCTGCCAGGTTTGTGTTTTAGAGACCAGAGGGCGGGTCGTCCCAGCCCTGCCCCGAACACCTGCTGGACAGCGAGTCACCGGGCACCCTGGCAGGCAGGCTGCCAGAGGCAGGACCAACGGGTCCTCCGTGGCTGGCGGCCCACACGGCCTGGGCAGGGCTGGGTGCCTCACCCTGTGCCTGTGCAGGCCTTCCGTCCGTGCCCCGTGTGTCCCCCAGACCATGTGTGAGTGCCTCGGGGACACGGGGCGTGCTCGGGTGAAGGCACCGTGGACTCTGTTCACCTCTTTACTGCTCACGTCTTCCAGTTAGGTTTCCGTGACAGCACGTGGTGTTGATCGCGTGTGCGTGTTTGCCCATGTGCACATGCATGTGTTTGCCTTGTGCACGTGTGTGTGTGTGCACGTGCGTGTTTGCTTGTGTGCACATGTGTGCGCATGTGTATGTTTGCACGTGTGCGTGCTGGGAGCGGGGAGGGAGGCAGAGCGTGAGCTGGGCTGGCGCACACCTCTGGTCGCACCATGAGGGTAGCGGTTCTCAGAACAGGGCTGGTTGCCCCCCACCCCCGGGCCAGCCTCTGGTGCCAGCAGGGACCAGCTGGGGTGCCCACTCTCCCGTCCTGACCCACAGGCCCACTGGCGGGGTTACAGGCAGCGGAAGGCGTACCTGGAGCGGCTGCGGTATTTCAGAGCCAACTCGGATGCTGTCATCAAGGTAGCTTCTGCCGCGCGCGGGGGGGGGGGGGGGGGGGGGGGGGGGGGGGGGGGGGGGGGGGGGGGGGGGGGGGGGGGGAGTGGTCCCTGTCTCCCCAAGGGCCTCAGAACGATCGGTGGTCCCCTCGCTGCCTCTGGAGATGGCCAGGGCCGCCCCCCGAGCCTGCAGCTCTGACACATCCTGTGTCCTCAGATCCAGGCCTGGGCCCGGATGTGGGCAGCTCGGAGGCGATACCGGAGGCGTCTGGGATTCTTCCAGAAGAATGTGAGTGTTTCCCGCCGCCCCGTCCCCGTGCCCAGCCTTCACCCTTGACCTGGGCGGGGGCCGCTGGCAAGTCCCCACCTACACTCACGGCGCTCACCGCAGGTTGAGTCCGTCGTGAAGATCCAGGCGTTTTTCCGCGCGCTGAAGGCCCGGGATGACTACAGGACGTTAGGTACGCGGCCTGGTTCCCTCTTTCCGCTGAGCTGCCTGCGCTCCCTCCCCTGCCTGCAAGTGCCCGGCTTTTGGTAGCAGGACAGAGGTCGTGCCTCCCCACGGCTTACACACTGGGCCTTGGAGAAGCTGTCTGTCCTTCCTTAGCCCCTTCCTTGCCCACAGCTGATGCCCCAAACTCAGCACGTGTTGGAGTGAGGATAGGTGCTCTGCCTTTGGGGGTCCCCCAGTTTGGAGGGAAAGACAGGAATCCCCCCAAGTCAGGCTGGTCTAGATATCCCTCCTGGCGTCACACAGCAGGAAAACAAAAGGTACGAGATGTCTGTGCAGGAATAGGGCCACGAATAGGGCCTGTTGCCCTCCCCAGACAGCCCGGTCATGGGGAAGTCTCCCTTGGCAGGTGCTTGCTGTCCCAGACTTCGAACGTCTTCCTGTTGCTGCCACCAAAGCAGACAAGGGAAGGGTCCACTGTTAGAATTCCCGCCTCCTCACACTTTGCCTCCTCGTGGGGCCCAGAGCTCCCCCGGCCCTGGCCCTCTGGGGCCCCGCGTGCGGGAAGCCTTGTGCCGTGCTGGGACCTGAGTGCAGCAGCTGACGGCGCTCCCCTGTCCTGCCCCTTGGTCCCGAGTGGGGCGTGCATGTAAAGCCTCACACAGGTCCTTCTGGGCCGCTCTTGGCTCCTGCTCTTGAAGCGTTGAAGCCGTGGAGGTCCTCCTCTTTGCGCGGCGATCCCAGGGTCCGTTTCCGAGTTGGCCTCTGGCCCTTGGGTTCTGGGAGATGTGGCCCCTTTCCCTTCCGGGCCTGAGGCTTCAAGTAGAATGCACAGCACCGGACACGTGTCCTTTATCGCTCTGCGCCTGTCCTGCCCACAGGGCACCTCCGGTCCCTCTCTGAGGGCGCTGGGCCAATCTGAGGAGCAGACTGGATAGGGGTTCATCAGAGGGGGCTGGAGCTCTGACCTGGGGGTGGGAGGGCCTTGGCATGGGCCCCAGTTGGGGGTGAGCAAAGGAAGACCCCTCTTCCATCGTACCTGGCTGTCACCTAGGGGGCCCGGGGACAGGACTGGCTTGAGGCTGCCCCCTGCCCCCTGCCCCCTGCCCACAAGCGGAACCATCCATTCGGGGCCTGTCGGCTGGTAACAGGCAGGGGCTGGGGAGGAGGTCTCTGGGAGGGCACGGCGGGTCCTGACGCCTCTTCCCTTCCCGCCAGTCCACGCACCCCATCCCCCTCTCCGCGTGGTGTGCAGATTTGCCCACCTCTTGAATCAAAGCCAGGAGGACTTCCTGGCTGAGGCCGAGCTGCTGAAGCTCCAGGAGGAGGTGGTCCGGAAGATCCGGTCCAATCAGCAGCTGCAGCAGGACCTCAGCCTCATGGACATCAAGATCGGCTTGCTGGTCAAGAACCGGATCACCCTGCAGGTGAGGGGCCGCCCCCCCGCCGTCACTGCGTCCTGTGGTTCCCTGCCCTTCTGGGGGTGGGTAGGGGCGGAGGACCGGGCTGCAGAGCCCCGCTGTGACAGGAGAGCGCTCGCCCCTGCTGCTTCCTCGTGATGGGTGCGGGCTGCCTGCGTCCTCTGAGTTGGTCGGCTTCCTCCCTGGGGAGCGGGGAGAGTCCAAGTGCGCACCCTGCCCGGGCAGCGTAGAGAGAGACATGAGAGCGCCCACTGGGGACTCAGCCTGCAGATGGGCAGCTCGGAAGACAGAGTAGCAAAAACCCACAGACACGGCGTCAGGGCCTGGCAACCCCGATCTCTGCGGGGACTCCCTGTGAGAGCCGAGGAACCAGCCGGGGCGTCAGGGTGGCCGGGGCGGGCGGCCAGTGCCGATCGTCCGCTCTGCTCTGTGCGGGCTGACCCCCCGCCCCCACCCTGCGCAGGAGGTGGTCTCCCACTGCAAGAAGCTGACCAAGAAGAACAAGGAGCAGCTGGCGGACATGATGGTCCTGGACAAGCAGAAGGGGCTGAAGTCGCTGAGCAAAGAGAAGAGGCAGAAGCTAGAGGCTTACCAGCACCTCTTGTACCTGCTCCAGGTGAGGCACGGACCCCACTGAGGCCCCCTGAGGGGCCTCGAGGCCTTTCTGTGTGCGCTCTCCTCTCCCCAGCCCTGGTGCCTTGGCCCCAGAGACAGAGACTGCCGCCTCCAGTTTGGCCTCCGAGCAAGCTCCCGGCAGGAGAGCCTTGCTCGACTTGCTCGCTGGTCCTCCGGGCGCCTCGAAAGCCGTCCCTGTGGCCCCCCTGCTTGCAGACTCAACCCATCTACCTGGCCAGGCTGATCTTCCACATGCCGCAGAACAAAAGCACCAAGTTCATGGAATCCGTGATTTTCAGCCTCTACAACTATGCTTCCAACCGCCGCGAGGCCTACCTGCTGCTGCGGCTGTTCAA